>JAUIMM010000725.1:1200000-2400000 GCA_031769625.1 Taudactylus pleione
CTTAGCAGCCACCAAGAGGGTCAAGATCCCACTGGGGAAAACATTCATAGCCTCAAAACTTCGGCCTAAAATACTTCAGTGTGCGCATTCATCACGTTTCAAGCAGCTGAGATTAAAGGTTCTGACAATGAAATTCGCTCCCAGGTTCATTGGTCCTTTTCAGATCTTACAGGTGATCAACCCTGTGGCATATCGTCTGAAACTTCCAAACACTCTAAGAATACCCAATATGTTTCTCTTCTCAAACCCTTGGTGCTTAATCGTTTGTCAACTCCTTGCACCCCTCCTCCTGCGATTTTGGTTGACCATCAATAGGAATATGAAGTGAAACAGATTCTGGACTCTAGGGTTTCTAGAGGAGCTGTTCAGTTTCTAGCAGATTGGAGGGGGTATGGTCCTGAGGAACGTTGCTGGGTCAAGGCTTCTGACATTCATGCACCTCAGCTTCTTTAGATTTTCCACCGGAGGTTTCCCAACAAACCATTTGTGGGGTGTTTGGTGCCCACCCCTAGAACGGGGGGTAATATCACAGTGCGCCAGACACCGGCTACCATTTACCGGGTCTGGCAGCACTGGAATCTGTGGCGGGCAGCAGGCGGGGAGTCCCTGGCACCTGCTGCCGTGAAGTCTGCTCCGGGTCCCCCTCATGCTGGCTGGAAGTGCAGGTGGCCGTGGCAGTCTTTGTCGCTGAAGTGATTGATTTGTTTTTGTTTAACTGTGCATGTCCTTTTTAATATACAACATAAGGGTGGGTGGGAGGGCCCAAGGACAATTCCATCGCGCACCTCTTTTATTTGCATTCTGCACTGTTTGGGGCATTGGTAACTGTGTTTTTGCATAGACAACAAACATTTTTATAGTTTATTAAACTGCCATCCTGCCTGTTTCATAAATGTCCTATATTCTTTTAAATTGTTGTGCGTTGTGCTGCTGCTGTCGCTTAGTTTATCAAGCCAGCTTACTGCAGCCTTTGGCCTATATTGGTGAAAAGTGAAAACAATATTGTGAGCCGTATGGTGGTCAAAATTGACTGGAAATTAATGTTATTGAGGTTAATAATACTGAGAGAGTAAAAACAGGTCCAAATTATGTGATTTTAGCCATCCAAAGTTACTGTTGTTTTTATCTGTTTTCTCTTTTCTTTCTTTATTGGGCATAGTTGGGGGGAGGAAGGTGTTTAGCAGACTCTGGCAGTTGCTTAACAAAGTTTTTTTAGTTGTCAAAAAAAAAATGGTGTTCGCTGCTGGCTGAGAGAGCAGCATTTGAGGTACCTGGGGCACAAGGGCTAAAATAAGATTTGGCTTCTCCATAAATATCACAGCTGAAACATTGAGGTTTTAGTGGCCTGTCACTGAAAAGTTCTCTAAGTTTCAAGTAATTACCAACTGTACAGTATATTTTCTCTTTCTGCATAAAATATATAGTTATCTCTCATTGTTTTTTTCATAACGAACATAAACAGTACAATAATATCATTATTATTATTATCCTTTATATGGCGCCACAAGTGTTCCACAGCCCCTTACAAAGTACATAAACAAATAAGTAAACAAGCAACTAGTGACTTACAGTACAATACAGTGCAGGACAAGGACATGTTTTATATACATTGCTGCATTAGTGGTTAAAACACTCAAAATAAGCAGCAGGGGGTCAGCAGTCAAGTGCCCTTGTGGGGAGAAAGGAGTAGAAGAAAGTATAAGGAGAAGCACATGAGGGAAGAGGGCCATGCTTGTGAGAGCTTACATTCTAAAGGGGAGGGGCACACAAATAGGTGTGACACAGATATGGTAGACAGGGAGGAAAGAGCATGAAGTGGGTTAGGATGAGAGTTGGAAGGCCTTGATGAATTGTACCTGCCATGATGATGATTGTAATTCACCAAGGTCCACTGAGAGTATCCCATGTGTTAAGGGCCAAGGTTCACTGGCTCAGCAGCAAAGGAAAAGTAAGTAGGTGTCTTCATGCTTTAGATTATTTCCCCTAATCTTCCTTGTAGAACTCTTTTAGATCAGAATTATTTTTAGGTCTTCTTGCATGCACTGCTCGTTTTGGGTCCACTACAGATTTTCAATAATAATCAAGTCTGGGTACTGTGAAGGCCATTTCGAAACCTTAATCTTTCATGTCTGTAAGTATTTCATGGTTTATTTTCTTGTATATTTATGATTGTTGTTTTGATGAAATATCCTTATGAATACCTAGTAATCTATACTCCCTAAATGTCGCTATTTAGCGTTGTAAGTCGCACAAGAAATAATTGCTTTTCAGACTTTGAGTGTGGTTCCAAAGATCAAAAAGTTATTATTCACATAAAAAGCATTTCGTGACATGCTGTGATCTAAATACAATTAGCGCAAAAGATTATACATAAACAAGGTATAGTCGATACATACACAGGCTCACCGGTCCCAGTTACAGTCATCAATCCAGAGGTCTGTGGTCATCCAAGAGAATGGCTACTAACTGGGACCATGACACAGGCTATATACCCTAACAGATCATGATAACAACAATGTAGACAAACATAATTCCATTGGTTCTTGCTCTTGGTCTTTGTTGTATGCTGTAGTTCATAGGACAGTTCACTAGGGGTATGTCCCAATTCTCCAGATTACATTGTCTTTCTTTAATTGATTTAAACTAGATAGAGACATTACATTACAGTGTATACATTCTAACCAATAATTTCCTATATTCCATAACCATCGAACGCAAAGTGCAACTCCCTCGCTGATAGGTTCAGATATCTGGAAATAAACAGTATCTCAGTTTAGTACCAAACATGCCATGTCTATCATGTTATATACCATTAATATCAAATACATGCATTTTACATCATAATTAATAACTTTAATATAAACCATAATGTGTAGGAACCTTTTTATTAGTGCGTGTATATTTATGGCTATATGTAAGTATGCATTGTGTGTCTACATGCAGCATAAAAGGTGCGCTGTGTGTGTTTCTATTTACAAATGCAACTGTATATATATGTGTGTATGCATTGTGGATACCCATGTGATCGTTTAAGTGTATATATACATATTCATATATATATATATATATATATATATTTATATACATAGCTGGTTATTATTAATATTACTTCTGTCTCAACTAAAAGAATGACAGACAATGGAGTTTGTCCTGTTCATAGATGGAGCAAGCTTTGGCAAAAAGTCTGATAATTTTAACAAAAAGCTCTCCTATGTTTATCCAGAATACAACTGTTAGTTCTACTTAACCACATCAACTTTGGATACAAGGCCTACAATTGTTAAACGATAGCTAAATGTCTGACCATTGTTTCCAGATCCACATTCAGCATATCAGTGTCTGTGTTATACTTCAATTGTCACAGACACACTGTATCTATATGCAGAGAAAACACTCACAGTATCCTTGTGTATTCTTAATTATTTATCACAAACATGTCCACAAGACATGTCTGTCATCACTGAATATATGAAGTCTTTAAATATATATATTTATATATGTATTCGTGCGTTTGGGGTATGATAGGATTTTAAACAGTATGTGGTGGCAATGCGATCGCACGATGCTAATAATAGCATATTAGCATCACACACAATGCTTTCATGCTGGCGACGCAAGATGACATCATCAGGGGCAACCTAAAATGGCATAACTCAATATTAATTTTAAATTCTGGTCTCAGCCAATCATCCGACTTCGACAGTCCACCCTTTGATAGCAAACAACACGCTATCACACTCTGGTCTACTTTTTATTTTTAGTCTTACACTATGGGATATTATTTAATGTTATATTATGGAATGGCACAATGTGGTCATTAAAACATCAATAATATGTCTCTGGTAGGGACGTAAAACTACCCTTATACGCCCACCGTGGATCTTGGAAGATCATGGGAAAGATGTGGGGATGCATCTATCCTATAAAGGAAGTCTTGAAGGGCATAGGGACTTACATTATTTAGGATGTTTAAAATAACATTTAAAAATACATTATATGCATGACTAAATCTATACATCATCTGGTGGTAAATTCTAGTTCAGGATTGTAATACAGTTCTTCCTTGACCTTGGTATCCATAATATCATTGCTCACCCCCATCATCTCGGTTTCTCTGTTCGCCCTTGTACATTTTCCACACTTCAATACATTAAGAACACACATGACACATAAGCCAATTACTAAGATGACAATCAGTGTAAGGATCAGGAGCTTACCCACAGTAGCAATCAGTTCCTGGACCCATTCTCCTAGACCATAGAAACATTTCACAGGGTTCAACTAAGTGAACCACTCTTCTACCTTTTCCTCTACTTCAGCCACTGAAGCATTTTGGTTCTTCCGAAATTCCCATTTTAACTGCAGAATTTTATCCATCTTCCAGCCTATCACCTCCCTGGGGTCACTAGTGTTATCAGTGATATACATGCAGCACTTGACACCAAATTGAGTGGCCAAAGTTACACAGTACCCTCTAGTGACAGCTGTTAAATAATTTAACACTAGACTATGTTGCACAAGTTCTTTCTTATAAGCTTGTAAACTCCCTACCGGTATACCTGAATGTGTCATCATACATCTCGGTGATATTATCTATTAATTTAGCAAGGTCTTGAATATATCTGAAATTTAGAGTACCCCGAGCGATCCTGGGGGGATCCAATGCTACTAAAACTTGAAAGCCAGTTGTTTCACTAATCAACTGTGTAGCTGCATGTATGTCACAGGTATCATGTTTCTCTTGTCACGGTGTTCATCATGCGTATGAAGATATGGAGATGGTGTGTTTTTATGGATAACAAGCATTTCACCATGTGTAAGGGTCATAACTTCTGGAACTACTCTTCCTAGGTAGCATAAACCTTCTGAACTCGGAGAGAGCCACGTATACACTTTCCTTCCACATATAAAATACACATCATTAGGGAGAATGTAAGGAATAGAATGCATCATAATCGTCAAACACATTTACCTAGCAAGTGATCCTATCTCAGGTTCTCCCATTTGACTCATACAAGTTTCTGGTTGTATAACCTTGGCACAGTACCCTTCTGGTACCCTACCAACCATTTCCTTGGTGGAACTAAGGCCCTCATTCAGAGCCGTACGCTCTGTGCAGAGCGCACGCTCTGAATGAGGGCCGGGCTCCATTTTCATGGAGCGTCCTCCTGGACGCTCGTATAGCTGTGGGTCACCACCCACAGGCTATACGAGCGTGCATTGTGATGGTCGCGATGGTCGAGAACATCGCGACCATCGAATTTGCGAGCCGGAGCCTGCGGTTGAGGTTTTCAACCGCAAGCTCCGGAGTGATTTTGGCTCTATCAGAGGGCCGGCTTCTGACGGGAGGCGTTCCCGTGGGAACGCCCCCGTCAGGGAGGCACGCCCACCAAAGGGGGCGTGCTGTCAATCAACATTGACAGCACGCCCCCTTTGATCGGACACAACGAGCGAAGGACTTTCCTTCGCTCGTCGCGTCTGGTGCATGCGCACGACGGAGCTCCCTCCGTCGTGCGCATGCTCAGTCCATAACATCGACCCACTTGCGAACGGACAGCCGCTCGCGAGTGGGTCTGAATCAGGCCCTAAGTGTATATTTATACCGGAAATGTCTCCCACCTAGTCTAATGGAGCATAAAAGTTCAAAATTATTAGGTTCATTATCAGCTCTTAGTAAGAAGGTCATCGTCTGGTTATTTTCAGTCACTTCCCAACTTCCTGGTTTGTTGAAGTTGGTGTAGTTCAAACACAAAAGTGATCTATCTACTTGATACTGATGGAGTTTAAAATGAGGTAGTTTCGACATAAGAAATTTTCCATCCAGTGCCTCCCTTCGTTGCAATTCTAAAACCTCAGAGACATTTATTGGAAATGGCACTAACCCTACATTATGTTGTCCATGAGACACGTGAGAGCACACCCAACAGTCAGTTTGGTTTAAAACTTTTGCCCACCATGGTATGATAATCCTCTAAAGGATACCCACCCCAATACGAGTTATACTTAGGCTGACACCGCTGGATGCATCTCTCATCGCCTAGGGACCCACAAAAGTCACAAATACAATAGTCCTCAGACGATAGACCTTCACACTGTCTCCGAGTTTCCAAAATAACAGATCTCTTAGCAATTACTGTACTGGGTTGGGTCAGATACTCCCCCGATTGGTTTAACACTCCTTTTCCCGACTCCACTCCATCAATTTCACCATCGACCTCTCTCTCCATCATCTGCCCACTGTTACAGAAACAAGACCTCCCGAACCAAACAAGGATCATGAGAACTGTGGAAGAAAGTTAGAACACAAACCCAGCCCGCCACTCCATTGCTGGAACAGTGGGCTTCCCTAGCTCAGGTTACATCACGGCAGTCTTTAACCCTCCCGGAACAAGCTCGCGATTGACAGGTCTACATTATCTGCCTCGACTCCGCCTTGTATCTCCACCGGTTGGTTGACCTTTCTGCAGTGAGTGGAATGGACCCAGGTATCTCTCTGTGCTACTTTCAAGAAAGTTGTACTCGTCAGCAACACTTGATATGGACCCTCCCACCGATCTGTCAGACAACCTGAACGTAAGAAATTTCGATCATAACAAATTCTCCAGGTTTGACATCATGACAGTTTGTTTCTGGCATATCAGGTGACAACAATTTCAGTTTCTGCTGCTGCTGTTTCAACTGTTTACTCATTGTTATAAGATACTTCCCAGTAACCTCATTGTTACTCTTCAAATCTTCCTGTGGACTTGCAATCAAATAAGGTTGCCTACCAAACAGTATCTCAAAGGGGGACAGATTAAGAGGGGGTCTAGGAGTTGTCCTGATGCTATGAAGGACTAGCGGTAATGCTTCTGGCCATCCCAGTCCAGTTTCTGCCATAATCTTACTCAATTTATTCAAAATAGTACCGTTTACCCTCTCCGCCTTGGCACTGGCCTGGGGCCGATAGGGGGTGTGAAGTTTACTATTAATACCCATCAACTTACACACATTCTGGAAGACATCACCTGTGAAATGAGTACCCCTATCACTTTCAATAATTCTAGGGATACCGTATCTGCATACAAATTCCTGTACAATCTTTCTAGCAGTGAATGCAGCAGTATTAGTGGCAGCTGGGTATGCCTCTACCCAGTTAGAAAATACATCTGTACAAACTAATACATACTTGAGGTTCTTGCAGGGTGGTAATTGGATGAAATCAATTTGTATTACCTGAAAGGGTCCGTCTGTCGGAGGAATGTGGGATGGCTCGGTTGGTATTATTTTTCCAACGTTCTTCCTCAAGCATGTCAAACAGGACATTGCTCTTTTTTCGGCTAGGGAAGAGAAACCACCAGTACGCCCTGACCAACTTGCACATACCTTGCTTTCCCAGGTGAGTCAGACCGTGCGCTGCCTCAGCCAAACTTGGGTAGTATGCCTTGGGTGCCACCAGCTTACCTTGTCCATCTTTCCAGAGTCCAGAGGACTCTTGCCCACATCCCTTAGATCTCCAGACTGCCTTTTCCTGAAAGGAACACAAATTTTGTATCTCAATTAGTTTCTGCATATCAATCATCTGAAACATCATTATTTGGTTAATTGGCATGTTCACTCTTAAACCTGCTGCCCATTTGGCAGCTTCGTCTGCCATGTTATTGCCCAGGGACACCGGATCATCCTCACATGTATGGCCTTTTCACTTAATGACGCCCACTGCCTTTGGTTTTTGGATCGCTGTCAATAGTCCTTTTATATGTTTTGAATGTGCGACTGGTGTGCCTGCTGCTGTCATAACATTTCTCAGATGCCAAAGAGCTCCATGCACTACCCCAAAGGCATACCTAGAGTCAGTGTAGATATTAGCTGACTCACCTTCTGACACCAGTTAAGCCACTTGGGCCGAGTGAGGTGGACCAAGGGGGTCGGCTTCTATAACATCCTCATCATTTACCACAGCATAACCTGTACATAATTCTCCATTGTCAGTTTGTCTATGACAACTCCCATCTGTGTAAAATGTCACATCTACATTTTCTAAACGTGTATCACGTATGTCAGGTCTTGCAGTAAAGGTCTGATTCAAATATTCCATACAATCTGGTGCATCAATATACCTGCAGAACTCACCTTCCACCAACGACTCACCTCTCTCCACCCTTTGTGCATCCTGAGGCACATATGTTAATACGTTGCTGGGTTTAACGTACTGCACCATTTAATGGTGATGTTTGCAGGTGCTATTAGAGCTAGTTCCCATTTCATGAACCTAGCTGAGGAAACATGTCTGGTTTGGGCAGAATTCAGCAACGCCGATACAGCATGGGGTGTATAAACAGTCATATCATGGCCTAATACTACATCCTCACTCTTACTGACCAATAGTGCAGTCGCTGCTACACTTCTTAAACACGTTGGGAGTGATCTTGCCACAGTGTCCAATTGTGCACTGTAGTATGCTACGGGCCTACTGGCATCACCATGTTTTTGTGTGAGGACACCTGCTGCACAACCATTAGCTTCCGTACAATACAAATCAAAAGGTTTTTCATAATCTGGTATTCCCAATGCAGGTGCTATTGTCAGACTAAGGAAAGCCTGCTCTGTTTCCTCTGTGTGTGTATGACATGATCGGGCTTTGAGGAAGAGACTAAGGGCTTTATTCAGAGGCGGACGTACGGTCTACGACCGCACGGTCGCCTCGATGTTTGTCTAGTGCGCATGTGCATGAGGGAGCCGGATCCTTCGTACAGATGCGTGAGACCCGCTACGACCGACAGCGCTGGTCGTAGCGGGTCTCTTTCCAAAGGGGGCGAGCTGTCGATGTTGATTGACAGCTCGCCCCGTTTGGAAGGTGGGCCAGGGGGGTGGCAGCCCAAATGGAGGTGTTCCCATGGGAACACCTGCCGTTTGGGGGAGGCCCCACTGACATCACTAGTGATGTCAGTGGAGAGCTTCCGGCTCTGACAGAGCCAGAAGCTCTCCGGGGCTTACGACAAGTGAGACCCTACCCTAGGGTCTCGTCGTAAGCCCCGATGGTCGCGATGGTTAATGACCATCGCGACCATCACCCTAGCGGTCGGTAGAGCTGTGGGTGTTAACCCACAGCCTAACGACCAAAACAGAGGCGGCCAGTCAGGATGCAAGCGGCCGCCCAGATTCTGAGCGACCGCTTGTATCCTCCGACCGCCTCTGAATGAGGGCCTAAGTCCTGCAATGGTAAAGCTAAAGTAGAAAAACCTGGGATCTATGACCTGCAGTATCCACACATGCCCAAGAAGGTACGGATTTGCTGTTGGTTCTGCGGCAGTGTCATGGTCTGTATGGCCTGTATCCTGTCATTAGTCAGATGTCGTAACCCCTGGGTTAGGCAGTGTCCCAAGTATTTAACACTGGTCTGGCATGGCTGTAATTTGTCCTTAGCAACCTTGTGTCTTGTCTGTGAGAGATGAAGCAACAGTAGTTTAGTATAATTTAAACATGACATAAACGAATCAGAACACAACAATAAATCGTCTACATATGTATTAGAACAGATCCATTGGTAGGTTGAAAAGATTGTAAACAGTCGTGTAAGGCCTGGGAGAAGATACTGGGGCTGTCTATGAAGCCCTGGGGCATTCGTGTCCATGTGTATTGTACCCCCCTGCATGTAAATGCAAATAGGTACTGACAGTCAGGATGAAGAGGGACAGAGAAGGCAGAACAGAGAGCTGGATGCTCTGACAGAGTGCTCGCTCTGAATCAGGGCCGGCCTTCTGTTTTTTTAGAGCGTCCTCCTGGCCGCTCGCATAGCTGTGGGTGACCACCCACAGCTATAGCGAGTAGCCAGGAAGGTGGTCGCGATGGTCAAGACCATCGTGACCATCAGGCTTGTGACGAGACCCTTGTGGTAGGGTCTCGTTGCCGAAAGCCCTAGAGTGCTTTCGGCTCTAACAGCCGAAAGCACTCCCACTGACATCACTTGTGATGTCAGTGGGGCCAGCCCCAGACGGTAGGCGTTCCCATGGAGATGCCTCCGTCTGGGCAGCCACGCCCCTGGCCCACCCACCAAAGGGGGCGTGCTGTCACTCAACATCGACAGCACGCCCCCTTTGGTACGAGACCCGGAGCGATGGTTTGCCCATCTCTATCCGGGTCTCGCGCATGCGCACGATGGAGCCGGCTCCATCGTGCGCATGCGCACGGGGCCACCATCAACCCGCTTGTGAGCTCATAGTGCTCGTGAGCGGGTCTGAATCAGGCCCAGAGGTCAATGACAGTAAAATGGGTTGCAGTTGGTGGGATCTGCATGAGAATGACAGCTGGATTTGGCAATACGGGAAATTGTCTCTCAACTACCTTATTAACCCCTCTAAGGTCCTGTACTAACCTATAGCCCCTCCCCCCAGCCTTCTTAACTAGAAAAATAGGACTATTGGCTACACTTGCTGTACGGACTAAAATTCCCTGTTGTAGTAACCGCTCAATTATGGGAAAAACCCCTATCTCTACTTCTGGTTTTAACGGATACTGGGGAATTTGTGGAGCTTGCCTACCACTATTTAGATTTACCATTACGGGAGCTACGTTTGCCATCAATCCAATGTCCTGTCCATCTTTGGTCCAAAGTGAACCTGGTATTTGAGATAACATCTGCTCTACCTGAGATGGATTTTTATCTGAAACAGTAGAGTGAAACATTAACCTTTGGGGAGTGTCCAATATACCCCTCACCTCGTGTGCAACTCTCTCTGGGATATCTAAAAATATACCATCAGGGTACAATAAATGACACATCCCATTTTACATAACAAATCCCTTCCCAGTAAGTTAGTAGGGGCCGCTGCTGCCAGGAGAAAGGAATGCCTGGTATGCTAGTATGATAGTAACCTCTGCAGATTTGGTTAAAGGATAATGTTGCACTTTACCTGTTACACCCATTGCTGGTACTGTTTTGCTGGTCACCTGTAAATTAGATGGAGATTTTATCACTGATCTGGTCACCCCTGTGTCTACAAGAAAAGAATGTTTAGTACCAGCTACATCAACCGTCATTACAGGTTCTTCCCTAGTACTCCCAGTTAACCTGACTGGCTGTAGACTACAGGTGTGACCTGACTCCTAGAGCTGACTATCTTCTTCCAGCAAAGCATTCACTGCTATGATGTGAGCAAGTGATGGCTGGAATTGTCCTGACGGTGGTGGGTGTCCCTTCTGTGGGTATCTCGGTGTTCCCTGGTTTGGGGTTTCCCACTGTATAGCTTTACAAAACCTACTTATGTGCCCCTCCTTGTTACATCTATAACACCTTCGTGGTTGACGTGTATTGAAAGGTTGTTGTTGTGTGGGATGGGGAGTGTGAAAAGATTGTTGTTGTGTATGGGGATAACTGTTTGGAGGTTGTGTGGGATGAGTGTATTGTGGCTGTGTGTGATAAGAGTGCTGCTGTATTATTTGCATTCCTTCCAGAGCTTGAATACTAACAGCCATTAGTTTCTCGCTCTGCATTTCTCTCTTCTTAAGGATGTTTTTATCATGTTCAATTGCAGATTCTCTGAGTGTGTCTACCATAACTCCCCTCCACCCAGGAAGTGAGGTCTGAACCCTGGCCTTCAGAGTGTCTTTAAGACCATCCATAAGCACTGCGATTGTCATTTCCCTGTGGTGTGTGTTGTCTTTTATATCCTCTATACCTGTGTAGTGGGTAATAGTCTGCAGTGCTCTGGTGAAATAATCTGCTGCAGACTCATTCTCTTTCTGCTTAATTGTAAAAATCATACTCCAGTTAACTACTACTGGGAAATATACGGCCAACTGGGTGACAATGCGGGCTATATTGTCCTGATTACCTTCATCAGTTATGGGACCATCTCCATCCAATACACAGGCCGTGATAAACTTTTCACGTCGGTAATGTGTGGAAGACATGCCCGTAATGCCACTCGCCAATCTTTGTTGGTTGGCTTATGAGCATTACCTAAATTCTTTACAAATCTCTGGCACTTTGCTAGTTCTTTCCTAGGGTCAGGAAAATCTGTCATTATGGAATGTAGTTCTGCTCTTGTCCATGGAAATGCATCACTACATTCCTGGTGGCCAATACACCATGTGCGTCCGGATTCCCATTGGGAACAGTTATTGTCCGGACGGGATGGATGCCTGCCACAATGCTACCTTTGGTCTGATTACCTGGTTGAGGGTTCAGCCTACTACTACTACGTATTGTATTAACAACCTCCGCTACTGTTAAAGCGGGTGTTAATACTTCCTGCACTGGTGGGGCTCCCTCCATTTCTGGTACTAGCGGGGCAGCTACCTGTGCTTGCTGTGATGGTACATCTAACATTTGGACAACATGGGAGAGACCTGACATTACAAAAGGTTCATCATCTGTATCATAAACATGTTCCTTATAGTTACTTAGGAGAGGGTACAAGTTACTTGTTACATTTTTATGATTTTTGAGATCGACTGTACCTTGACCCACATCCGCATAGGGCGGAGGTGGTGTGCAGGCGCTACTAACAATACCTTCTGCAACGCTACCTTGCTGTGCATGCGCGCTCTTTTGTGGCACACACACGCTATTTAGCGTTGCGTATGCGCTCCCTTGCATCGTGGGCGTCACGCTAGTTAGCGTCACGTGCACACCACTAAGCCACGTTTCCCTCGTGCTGCCACAACTTTAAACAGTCATTAAACTTTATCCTTTTCTTTAGAGATTTCACTAAACATATACTCTCTCTAACATTATTCAGTACCTCTGAATCAAAGCTACCAATTTTAGGAAAAGGTTTCCTACATTCCTTGGTCATGTTGACCCATATGCTACAGTACGCTGTAGCGTACGCAACATACTTTTTAAACATAACATACCTGGCCGATCCAGTCGGCCCTTCCTTCAGCAACACATCATTGACCATTACTAGAGATTGCCTTGCACCCATCTGAGAAAACGCTTAGCAATTTCTAGAGAATTTTGGTTGGTGAACGATTTTCAGAGAGCTACGTTCACGTACTCCCTCCAGTTATGTACAGTAGGCCCGCCGGGCATTACAGTCGGCTTGCACAACGAGGAGCAGAATAACCACCTATTGCAAATTATTCTACGTGCGGCGAATTCAAACCAAGCTTCAGCCGATCGCTTCTTCCCGCTATGCACCACTTCCCCCGCTAGGCGATATGGTCCGTTGTGCATAAACGAGGAGTAAAATAACCGCCCAGCGAATTATTTTACTTATGATGAATTTAACTCCAAGCTTCACCACTCGCTTCCTACTTTGAGTTTACTCTCAGCTGGTAGCATCTAGGAGTACCAATAACTCCCACAACAACCCACTTCACAATCACAGTTTATATAACTATGTGGTTCGATCGCATTGCCCAAAGAACCTAACTGATCAATGGACTTTGCAATTAATGGGTGCCGGACCAAGAAACCCCGTAGTTTCTCGATAACCACAATGTACCTGCTTTGTACACTGGCCCAGTAGTTTGTACGGCCCCGTCAGACACCTACTGAGTTTCAATTACGCTTAACAGACAGTAGCCTCCACTTACACTTAGGCTTAACCAGACAGTAGCCTTCGCTTTACAATAACACGTTTCAATTACATACACCTTTTCTGCGCAGAGAAAAAATAAAACCTTCTCCCTAAATATAGCAGTATAATTCAGAGGGTTTAACAAGCAATCATGCTATGAATACAATGACTGGTTGATAACGTGGCAGGAATACAGGAAATATGCGTATGCTATTGTGCGACTTACCCCCTAACACAGACTTTAACAATGAAAGAAAACAAACTTTTCCTTCCTTGTCTCTGGATTCTAATCAGCGCTCCTTGAACTCACACAATAACGGATATCGGTCTCTCAACATCAAGAGGTAGCAGGTTTTCGGACACAGGTCCTGATTCAGAGCCGCTCGTAAGCGGCCGCTCGTTCGCTCCGAGCGATGTTCGCACATCTGTGCATGCGTTTGGGTCGTAATGCGCATGCGCCAACCACTCATTGCGGTCGGAAATCGAGCGCTCGCAAAATAGCGAGTGCCTGCTAATTTGAGTGACAGGATGAGGCGTTTGTGGGTGGTAACAGGGGAAGGTGCTTGAAAACGGGGAGTGGAGATCCGAACGCAGGCGTGCCAAACAGTCAAAACGGGCGTTTTAAGGGTGTGCATAATTAACAAAGCAGCGTCATCGACCACGTCACTTGGTTGTTTCTTAGCCTGAACTGTTCGCATGATTGCGGTAGGATAAACCTACCACAAGCACTGCGAGCAGTTCAGATGCCTTTCGATGTACTCGATTAATCAAATAAATAGCAGAGATGACGTAGGATGCGAGCGGCCAGGGGGCATCTTTACAAAATAGCGAGCGCATGTTTTGTTCGCTCGCTCAGGCATAGAGGCGTCAACAGACTGCAAAGAGCGAGCGCTCAATTTAAATAGCCGGCCCCTTTTTCTGAACGAGCGAGCGCAAATAGCGTCCGGCTCTGAATCAGGCCCACAGTGCGTTCTTTCCTGCTTATGGCGCCGTCCACCCTTTGGAGAGAGATCGATAACCGTGTGTTACTGTGTAATTAGGTAGCGTGACCTCACTGTGAGCCCCCAACTATGAATACCTAATAATCTATACACCCTAAATGTCGCTATTTAGCATTGTAAGTCGCACAAGAAATAATTGTTTTCCAGACTTTGAGTGTGGTTCCAAAGATCAAAAAGTTATTCACATTAAAAGCATTTAGTTACACGCTGGGATCTAAATACAATTAGCGCAAAAGATTATACATAAACAAGGTACAGTCGATACATACGCAGGCGCACCGGTCCCAGTTACAGTCATCAATCCAGAGGTCTGTGGTCATCCAAGAGAATGGCTACTAACTGGGACCGGGATACAGGCTGTATACCCTAACACAGGGGTGGGGAACCTTTTTTCTGCTGAGGGCCATTTTGATATATATAACATTATTTGCGGGCCCAGTGCAGGCCACGCCCCTTCCAGGGGAAGTCACACGGGGGCAAGGGCCACAATTGCCGGTGATTACAGCAATGCCCAGAGCATCCTCAGGATACTTTGGGGAGCTGTAAGGGCAGCGGTGTGACAGTCTGAAGCATCCTAAGGACACTCCAGGTGGCACAGCTGCATAGATTCTGGCTGCAGTGTGCCATTCTAGGCACCATGCTAGCCAGGTGAGGCTAGCAGAAAAAAGCTCTGAGGTCCATATCCAAATGATTCCGAGGGCCTTATACGGCCCCTGTGCAAGGAGGTTCACCATCCCTGCCCTAACAGATCATGATAACAACAATGTAGACAGACAAACATAATTCCATTGGTTCTTGCTCTTGGTCTTTGTAGTACGCTGTAGTTCATAGCTACAGTTCACTAGGGGTATGTCCCAATTCGCCAGATTACATTGTCTTTCTTGAATTGATTTAAACTAGATAGATACACTACATTACAGTGTATACATTCTAACCAATAATTTCCTATATTCCATAACCATGTAACGCAAGATGCTACTCCCTCGCTGATAGGTTCAGATATCTGGAAATAAACAGTATCTCAGTTTAGTATCAAACATGCCATGTCTATCATGTTATATACCATTAATATCAAATACACGCATTTTACATCATAATAACTTCAATATAAACCATAATGTGCAGGAACTAATGATGAGTACGTGTATATTTATGATTATATGTAAGTATGCGTTGTGTGTCTACATGCAGCATAAAAGGTGCGCTGTGTGTGTTTCTATTTACAAATGCAACTGTATATATATATATGTGTGCATGCATTGTAGATACCCATGTGATCGTTTATTCATATATATATATATATATATACATAGCTTCAAACTGGTTATTATTAATGTTACTTCTGTCTGAACTAAAAGAATGACAGACAATGGAGTTTGTCCTGTTCATAGATGGAGCAAGCTTTGGCAAAAAGTCTGATAATTTTAACAAAAGGCTCTCCTATGTTTATCCAGAATACAACTGTTAGTTCGACTTAACCACATCAGCAAACGTCTGACCATTGTTTCCAAATCCACATTCAGCATATCAGTGTCTGTGTTACACTTCAATTGTCACAGACACACTGTATCTATATGCAGAGCAAACACTCACAGTATCCTTGTGTATTCTTAATTATTTGTCACAAACATGTCCACAAGACATGTCTGTCATCACTGAATATATGAAGTTTTTAAATATATATATATTTATATGTGTATTAGTGCATATGGAGTATGATAGGATTTTAAACAGTATGCGGTGGCAATGCGATGCCATGATGCTAATAACAGCATATTAGCATCACACACAATGGTTTCATGCTGGCGACGCAAGATGGTGTCGTCAGGGGCAACCTAAAATGGCGTCACTCGATATTAATTTTAAGATCTGGTCTCAGCCAATCATCCGGCTTCAACATCCTTTTTTCAATCTAAATTATTTCATTGACTTTGGGGCATTAGCTTCCAGGATTTGCTAATATTTACCCTGATAATAGAAGGTCATTGGCACAAGAGATTGAGGATTGTGATTGGTTATTCCTCTCCACCATCCCAGTCACTTCCCTCCAAACCCCAAAACTGGAAGTAGCAGCTCCTTATTTACAGTACATTCACACTCAGTGGGCACAATTCTAGTACTTATTAGCATTGATTTAATAAGGTGCTGGATTCCATAGAGATTTGGGTCCATGTTGAAAGCCTCATGCAGTTGCTGCAGAATTGTTGGCTGCACATTCATGCTGTGAATCTCCCTTACCATCTCATTCCAGTGATGCTCTATTGGATTGAGGGCTCGATTCAGACCTGGTCGCTAAGAAGCATTCACTCATAGCCGGCTGATTTTCACATGTGTGCGAACCAGTGCGAAAGATTGGGAAGCGTTCACTCACCGAGCATAGACAGCACAGCTGAATGAGTGCCAGGACAAGCTGTTTGTGGGTGGTAACAGGGGCAGGTCACTACAAATGGGGTGTTGAGGTGCGAACGCAGGCGTGCCTGAGCGTCTTAACGCCGTTGCAGAGGCGTGCCTAATTAAGTCGGGGCATCATAGTACACGTCACCTGGTTGAAGTTTTCACTGAAGTGCTCGCAGTGGTTGAGGTAGGGTATAGTCAACCTCAAGCTCTGTGATCGCTTTCGATGGTACCCGATGTACCGATGGTTGCATACACTTCCTGGAGATGATGTGCGCAAGTGGGCGTCTTAAGACAGACTGGTGGGCTTTTACATACACAAAGTGGTCGCACCCAAGACATAGTTGGCGTGCTGATGCCTTGCCGTGCGATTGCCTGGCATGCCATCACTTAGCCGAATTTGCATACGCTGAGAGCGAGCGTACGCATCTAGCGAGCTTTTTCTGAATGAGCTCCTGAGTTCCTGTGACTGCAAATTTCGGTTCATCATCCCATGCCGTATTTCTGAGATCTTCACCTGTACAAATGACATAAGCCTATGCCTACTGTAGTCTAAGTTTACTGTTCTTAGCTGACAGAGTGGAATCCACTGTGGTCTTCTGCTGGTGTAGCTCATCCACTTCAAACACATACTTGCCAACATTTTACTTCTCCTCCCCGGGAGAAGCCCGAGGAGGAGAGGCAGGAGGGAGGTGTTGGGGGCGGAGCAGGACAGATTGCAGTTTGCACGGCACATATTTAAATAAGGGGCGGACCAAATTACGTGATTCTCATTGAATTGCGTCATTAGGTCATACCCCCTACTTGCGGGCCCGCCGGTCCGCAAGAAAATTCTCCTTATTCTGCCCACTTCACTAGGAAGTGGGTAGAATGCAGGAGTAGTGCCTACCCTTCCAGGGGTGCAGGGGGTTACCTGAAAAATCGGGAGCTTCCCGCTACTTCTGGGAGGGTAGGCATGAATGATTCAACATGATGTCTGCTCACATACTGTATGCTCTACTGCATGCCACTGTTAAGTTATGGTCACCTCTCTAAGAAACAAGACATTTTACAGTCACCTCTCTAAGAAACAAGACATTTTCGACCACAGAACTGCTTCTCACTGCGGGTGGGATGAAGCAATCATCCCACCTCCGAAAATGACGTACTGTATATGGAGGTTTGGTCGCTTTCCGCATATGCACCCAGCCCCAGAATGCGATACAATCCGGGGCTTGGAAGTGGTGGGCACATGGTGCTGCCCAATAGAAGCCAATGGGCTTCTATCTGCAACCCTCCCTGAGAGGGATCCAATCGGTTCCCTCCCAGCACCTCCCGTGGCACTTGCGACACTCGATGCATGTGCAGAAGGACTCCCGGGTCCCAAACCAGGAAGTCCTTATATCGCAAAGGGCAGCTCTTACCGGGAGAGCTGTCCTTTTTGATTTTCTTCAAGCATACAGCGTTAATAAACGCTGTTATGCTTGTGGTGAGTGGCTAAATGCATCGCATTCAAAATGCGATGTGTCATGCATCCCGCCCTGCATGTTTTTTGTTTAGCGCACGTTCCTCTGCAAACTGTACAGATAGCTGTTCATAAAAATTCCGGGAAGCCAACATTTTCTGTCACCAACAATCATTTAACTGTCAAAGTCACCTACAAGATCATATTTCTTCCCATTCTGGTATTTGGTCTGAAAAACCACTGAACCTCTTGACCAGAGGTTTTCAACCACAGGTGGTTGTGTAGTGTGCCGCGGCACGAGAGCCGCTGGTCACATTATAAAATGGACCAGGCAGCACTGCCGCTGAGCTCCTCTGGGATGCTCAGCCACGCCCGGGTCATGCCTAGACACGGCGGCGTGACTTTACAGGTTATGCACGCCGTGTTGCCTGTCTGTCCGGCCGTCCTGCCAGTCACCCAGCCCTTCGAAGACCCGTGAAGAGTGCTCTGACAGTAGAGGAGGAGCCGAGAAGACAGGAACATGTAAACAGAGATGAAGCTAGTAAGGTAAGTGAAGGCGGTGGGGGACACACAATAACGGACACTGATGGGTACGAGGGGGGGAGGAGAGCCTGATGGGGAGGAAAGGGGGGGAGAGTGCAGAATAACAGACAACGGGCGGTATTCAATTAGCTTTGCTATGGCGAAAAAGTTTCGCCAGCCCGACTTTTCACCTACATCGCGTGTTTTGGATGCAAAAACATATCATGCACGTCCCCGCTTTTTGCCTTATTCAATACCTAAACAGCAAGCGGCGAATGCAGAACAGGCGGAAAGTACTGTCAGACTTGGGGAAATCCACCTTACCCCCCAAAAAAGATGCACTAACTTTGGGGATCAATGTAGAAGTGTTCCAATAGCCCTAATAAAACTATTTGGGATACTGAAGTTGTTTAAAATCCTTGGCCCTCATTCAGAGCCGTACGCTCTGAGCAGAGCGCACGCTCTGAATGAGGGCCGTCCTCCATAAAAATGGAGCGTCCTCCTGGACGCTCATATAGCTGTGGATCACCACCCACAACCTATACGAGCGTGCAGTTTGATGGCCGCGATGGTCTTGACCATTGCGACCATCAAAACTGCGAGCCGGAGCCTGTGGTTGAGGTTTTCAACCGCAAGACCCGGAGTGATTTTGGCTCTATCAGAGCCAAAATCACTCCCACTGACATCACTAGTGATGTCAGTGGGCCGGCTTCTGACGGGAGGCGTTCCCTTGGGAACGCCCCCGGCAGGGAGGCACGCCCCCAGCACGCCCACCAAAGGGGGCGTGCTGTCAATCAACATCGACAACACGCCCCCTTTGATCAGACACAACGAGCGAAGGACTTTCCTTCCCTCGTCGCGTCTGGCGCATGCGCACGACGGAGCTCCCTCCGTCGTGCGCATGCTCAGTGCAAACCATCGACCCACTTGCGAGTGGACAGCCGCTTGCGAGTGGGTCTGAATCAGGGCCCTTGTTATTAGCGTCCTTGTAAAAGTGGTGAAGAATGGCATTAAGCAGATTTTTTGTGAAAATAAGTAGTCCTTGAAAATGGGTGCTAGCATCTTTTTATGTCTCTAAAGAGAACTTTTCAATAACGTGAAAAACCACCCTCACACATGCACCTGCAATCCCCAAAACACTTGTCCCCTCCTTACAGCACCCCAAGAAGTGTATTTTGCTAGATTTTATAGTTGTCCCCCTTTTTGTACTTTTTTCCGCCACCCAAAATGAATGTACTTTTTTGGGGTGTTCTTATGTTTTACCCTCTGATTTTTGGACACAGTTGTCCTTTGGGGGGCTGTCCCAAGGGTTCTGACTGGTTTCCCCACGTTTACACCCCAAAATAAAATGTTGTACTTCTTTTCTCCTGCTATTCAGAGGCAAATTTTTTTTGCCTATTACATTTCATTGACTTAACACGTAGGCGAAAACCGTCTGGAATTGAATTTGGAGATAAGTTCTGACCACGTGAAAAGCCTCAATCGGCGATACTTTTTTTTGCGGAAAACGGCTTTTCGCTTCTAATAGAATATGGCCCAACGATGGGGAGGAGGGGGGAGAGAGCAGAACAGACACCGATGGGGAGGAGGGGGGGGTGAGAGCAGAACATACACCGATGGGGAGGAGGGGGGGGAGAGAGCAGAACAGACACCGATGGGGAGGAGGGGGGGTGAGAGCAGAACAGACACCGATGGGGAGGAGGGGGGGGAAAGAATAGACAACGATGGGGAGAAGGGGGGGGGAGAGAGCAGAACAGACACCGATGGGGAGGAGGGGGGGGAGAGAGCAGAACAGACACCGATGGGTAGGAGGGGGGGTGAGAGCAGAACATACACCGATGGGGAGGAGGGGGGGGGGAGAGCAGAACAGACACCGATGGGGAAGAGGGGGGGAGAGAGCAGAACAGACACCGATGGGGAGGAGGGGGGGTGAGAGCAGAACAGACACCAATGGGGAGGAGGGGGGGAGAGAGCAGAATAGACACCGATGGGAGGGAGGGGGGGTGAGAGCAGAACAGACACCGATGGGGAGGAGGGGGGGTGAGAGCAGAACAGACACCGATGGGGAGGAGGGGGGGAGAGCAGAACAGACAACGATGGGGAGGAGGGGGGGGGAGAGCAGAACAGACACCGATGGGGAGGAGGGGGGGTGAGAGCAGAACAGACACCGATGGGGAGGAGGGGGGGAGAGAGCAGAACAGACACCGATGGGGAGAGAGCAGAACAGACACCGACGTGGAGGAGGGGGGGTGAGAGCAGAACAGACACCGATGGGGAGGAGGGGGGGAGAGAGCAGAACAGACACCGATGGGGAAGAGGGGGGAGAGAGGGCAGAACAGACACCGACGGGGAAGAGGAGGGAGCACAAGAACACAGATGAGGAGGAGGGGGGAGCAAAATCACACAGATGGGGAGAAGGGGGACACACACAATAACACAGATGAGGAGGGGGGAGCACAATCACACAGATGGGGAGAAGGGGAGACAATAATACAGATGGGGAGGAGGGGGGAGCAGAATAACACAGACAGGGTAGTGAATCAGAGCAGAGACTGTATGGCTGCACCCAGTGACCCCTTCCCCTTCACAGAATGTAATTATTCTGAAAATATGGGGGGTGGGGGGGCGAGCCAGTCTTTTTCTTTGCCAGGGGCGCACGGACCCCTAGATACACCACTGGGGCCAATGTATGTGTTTTATTTCTCTGGGACAAATGGATGTGTGTTCTATCCCTGAGGAGGCCAATGTAGTGTGTTCTATTCCTGTGGGGGCCAATGTAGTGTGTTTAATCCTGTGGAGGCCAATGTAGTGTGTTTTATTCTTGTGGAGGCCAATGTGTTGTGTATTATTCCAGTGGAGGCCAATGTAGTGTGTTTTATTCCTGTGGAGGCCAATGTAGTGTGTTTTATTCCTGTGGAGGCCAATGTAGTGTGTATTATTCCTGTGGAGGCCATTGTAGTGTGTTCTATTCCTGTGGAGGCCAATGTAGTGTGTTTTATTCCTGAGGAGGCCAATGTAGTGTGTTTTATTCCTGAGGAGGCCAATGTAGTGTGTTTTATTCCTGAGGAGTGCAATGTAGTGTGTTTTATTCCTGAGGAGGGCAATGTAGTGTGTTTTATTCCTGAGGAGGCCAATGTAGTGTGTTTTATTCCTGAGGAGGCCAATGTAGTGTATTTTGGCCCTCATTCAGACCCACTCGCAAGCGGGCGCATGTACGTTAGGCGTACGTACAAAATTATTATTTAAATTCAATGGCTCGCTCGTATTTTCGTCCCTAAACTCAGGCAACCCCTCCTCTAACTAACGAGCGTGCGAAATAGCGAGCGTACATCCCCGAAATGGCTTGAAGGGAACGCACGCACAAGTGAAACCGGAAGTGGCCTTGTCAGATGTCGATTACCTGCTCCTTTATTCTGCCTACCTCCCTCAACAACATGTGAACCACAATTAAACAATTGTTCTATTGCTGTGGATCCCCGCATATTTTCCGGGGTTCATTTCTTTATTTAAATTTGCAAACGCATGTCACTGCATCAAGCCTATCATAACTCTCCAGAGATTTCTGGCCCTGTTGAACACATGACTCATACACTAACCAATAAAATTGCTCCTGTTAATTTCCAAAATACATTAGCCAATCAGAAATTTTTTGCACACTTTATCAAAAATGTTTTGTATGAAAAACTCCATTGCCATCATGAGAGCCTCCGCATTCACCAGGCGCGAGCTGCTGGTGCTTACGGAGGTGATGGATCGCCGTATCACCAGCCAGACTCCACCCATCACCAACCGGCAGAAGCGCTCCGCGTATGCGGAGGCACGGTCCCGCCTGCGGTCCTTGGGTTCACGCCGCAACATCGGGCAGCTGCAGCGCAGGTGGTCAGACCTGCAACGGCGAACGCCCCGCTTGCTGGCATGCTTTCGCATGCAGATCCTGGAAAGTAAGTGTTATGTATTGTGGTTTTCATGTTTGTGTTTGTGGGGCAAACTGCGTGTGCATGTTTTCCTGTCTGTCCTATTTATTATTTGTCCTCATATCTGCGTGTGCATGTTTTCCTGTCTGTCCTATTTATTATTTGTCCTCATATCTGCGTGTGCATGTTTTCCTGTCTGTCCTATTTATTATTTGTCCTCATATCTGCGTGTGCATGTTTTCCTGTCTGTCCTATTTATTATTTGTCCTCATATCTGCGTGTGCATGTTTTCCTGTCTGTCCTATTTATTATTTGTCCTCATATCTGCGTGTGCATGTTTTCCCTCTATTTCTGTTTTTTTCATTCTACTCCTATTTGCATGTTTTTTGTTGGTGGTTTTTTTTTTTTTTTTTGGGCCCCGGATTTGCCCAGAAACTAACCTCAATTTGTTTGACATATTTTAGGAGGACAGCCAAGACTACGCCGTCACCGTCCGGCCAGACGGCGTTCCCGGCCACTATCCCTAACCCCCAGCCAACACTCCACCCCAAATATTTCCCCTATACCCCACTCCTCCCCAGCCTTCCAAGACCCTCTCCCGGAACTGTCGGGCCTCCTTCCCCTCCGTCCCACTTCCCCCTCTCCTCCACCCACCCCTCTTCCAATTACCCCCTCCCCGGAGTCCGTCATTACCCCTCCCCGTTCTTTGGGGAATGAAGGCTCCTCCGAGGAAGAACATGGAGGGACTTCCGGAGCTCCCGTTTTGGCTCCCGGTATGTTTTTCTTTCACATTTTTTTTAACCACAAACTGTTTGTATGTAATCATGTGTCGTGCCTTTATTCGTGCTTGTTTGGTTTACTTTTGGTGATTTAGCAGTTTGCCTTTACCTCTTCCTGCTGATTTCAACATACACATATCACACCTGTGGGAATTTGTACATAGGCCTTGTATTTTTGGCAGCACCCCCTTTTTGTTTTGGTTTTTTTTTTTTAGGTTTAGGAGTGATTTCGTTGTGTTTTTGTTTTTTTAATGTGGATTCCCTATTGTTTTATTAATCCACACACTTTTCTCACCCACAGAGGAACAGAGGCGTCGACAAGAGGTGGACGAATGTGTTGGCCAGATGCGCCAACATGTCATTGGCATTCTTGTGGGCCTTGACCGGCTGTCTGGCATCCTTCGCCAGTAGTTTTTTTTGTTTATTTTCGTTTTCTAAATACATTTTTTAGTTCTAATATACGTTCTGGCTCATTCTTTTTTTCCAAAACAAAAATAGTTTTCCCTGACATAAGTAGACTGTTCCTGCAAGGATTTCCCTTTTTTAAAAGTTAGATTGTGTTTTGTATTTGTATGTTAAACAGCCACAAGAAACACATAACAGTAACAATGTCATTTCCCTTTTTGGGTGTAGTGTCAATTAGATATTTCGACATTTTACAGGTTCCTAGTTGGTGTGCAAGCTGCTTAGGCCAATCTTCAAAATCCAAAGGTTTGGACAGGCTTCCTTTTGGTGTGGGTTGGGAACCTGAAAACATATTTCAGTTTACATCAACTGGTGTCAGTACTGGATTACCCCTTAGTCAAATGTAAGGTGTGTTAACCTGGTTACACTTGCTGTTAACGTCCAAAAAAAGGAAGACCATTTCACTCTCCAAACATTTATTCACAACATAAATGAGAAATCAAAGTGGTCACTCCCAAAAAAAAAAAACAGTGATAATCTCAAATACAACACATACAAATAAAATATTTAAATAAAAAAAACAATCAAGAACTGGTTGACGAAGGACCATGCCAACATGATTCCACAAACATGGCGTTGTCAATGGGTTCCAGAATATATGCCCAAAATCACCAGATCCAGGTTTGGTAAGGGTAGCAGGAAGTAGTGAGCGTTGGAGTGGCAAAGATTATGTGAACAAACAGAAGATGGTGAAAAAAATAAAAATAAATTAGATGTTCGCAAACAAACACAAACACATTAGGTATAAACACTGTAGTTTTGGTCAAACTTACCTAAAAAATCTGGCCACCACATCATCGCGTATGGCCCCCCCACATACTGACTTCCGACCAACCTCGGGGGGGCCAACCTCAGGTAAGGCATCCTCTGGCTGCATTGGGACACCACTCCTTATGGCGATGTTGTGAAATATCCCACACAGGACCACAATTTTCGACACCATATCCGGCAAATACATGAGCTCGCCACCAGAGCGGTGGAGGCATCTGAATCGGCCTTTTAAAAGGCCGATACAGCGCTCCACCACTTGCCTGGTGGCTGTAAGTGCGGAATTATACTCACTTTGTGGGCCTGGTGTGGGAGCCAAATAAGGAGTGAGCAGCCAGGACATGCAAGGGTATCCACTGTCTCCTGTGAAAAATAAGAGACAACATCAGGAACACTGTGTATCAAGCTTAACATTGTTATGTACTAAAGGTCTCCACTTACCCAGAAGCCACGC
The DNA here is from genome assembly GCA_031769625.1 of Taudactylus pleione. Lineage (NCBI taxonomy): Eukaryota > Metazoa > Chordata > Amphibia > Anura > Myobatrachidae > Taudactylus > Taudactylus pleione. The sequence continues at coordinate 1,225,250 of JAUIMM010000725.1, forward strand.
ATCACCAGCTTGTAGGTTGGTTAATTTCTGCCATATCCCTGATTGCCGGATGACGAAGGAGTCATGTGCACTTCCTGGTAATTTAGCATTCAGGGACAGGATCTGGAGGGAGGCATCACATACCACCATTACATTCAGGGAGTGATAGTGTTTCCTGTTTCTAAATATTGCCTCCAGCCGTGCTGGAGGCTGAAGTGGTATGTGAGTACCATCCACAACCCCTATGATGTGTGGGAAGCCAGCTATTTGGTAAAAATTGGCCTTGGCCACACTAAGGGCACCCATATCCAAAGGCATTTGAATAAAATGATGGAGGTGCTTGAAAAGTGCCTCCATCACTGCCCTCAGGATCCGGGAAAAGGAGGATTGGGAGATGCCCGCCACTATTCCCACCGTTGTTTGAAACGATCCTGAGGCACAGAAATGTAACACCGCCATAAATTGCGTCAGTGGTGGTATTGCTGTTGGACTGTCAATTTGCCGCTCAAGATCACTTTCTATTAATGAGAGAGTGTCTATGATGATTTTGGGAGGTAGACGGTAGCGTCTTAAAACCTCATCATCGGGCATTCCAAAAAGGGTGACACGTGTTCGAAATATCTGGGGCCTTGCATGCCTACGATGCCTACGCCTGGGATGAGATTGAGGTTGGTCGGCTTCCGGGAGCATGGCCAGAACAATCCGCCCCAGATCAACCTGAAATTCAAAGATTTCAAAGTAAGGCTTTTGACCCACCCCAAAACTATATTAAAACAACTTAGCTTGATGATACCATCCATTGCTGCTTACATGCCGGGGTATTGTCATGATACATCCAAACTGAAAATAAACACCAAAATTACTTGACACATTTCACTCTGTGCATTTTTGTTTATAAATTTTGTGCTAGACCAAAGTTAAAATATGCCAAACACCCATTTAGCAAAACCGCAAAGCGACATTTAACACAGTACATCAAAACGGGTCGAAATGTTGGCTCAAAAAGCGAAAGATAAACCACCAAAAAGTTAGAATGATTATTAAGCTGTTTAAAATGCGCTAATTAGTTCGCTAATACAAGTCACAAGAGTAACTACTAAAAATGCGCTAATTAGTTCGCTAATACAAGTCACAAGAGTAACTACTAAAAATGCGCTAATTAGTTCGCTAATACAAGTCACAAGAGTAACTACTAAAAATGCGCTAATTAGTTCGCTAATACAAGTCACAAGAGTAACTACTAAAAATGCGCTAATTAGTTCGCTAATACAAGTCACAAGAGTAACTACTAAAAATGCGCTAATTAGTTTGCAAATACAAGATAAAAAATGGACTTACCAAGAGCAAATATCTAAGATGCAAAATCAAAAGGTCTTTGGGGTCGAAAATAAACAAAATCTAAAATAGAAGAAATTAGGGATCCAAAAATTACAAAATATACGAAACACAATGAAACAACAATTGAACAAAAGTTAGACTTCACAAAACTTACCAAATCAAGAAACGAGGTCCCAAAAATATAAACCAACAAAGATAACGGAAAAAAAAACGCAAATCTAACCAACAAACGAATCTCCAACCTCCAACTCCTTTCTACGCAATCAATAAACTCCAGCCAAGATAACCTCCAACAATCCAAAAACGCCACCTCGACTTGAGACACACCAAGCCATAAATAGTGTTTCGTTTCCCGCACAAATTAAGGAGGGATCATAGGGCCGCACAATCAATGATGCGGCCACAAAATAAGGACGCATGTATAAATACGTCACGAAAACACATTCAAATTCTGGTGTATTTCTTGTTTGGACCTCAGACATGGCGACAGACCAGGGAAAAAATGCCCAAGAGTCAGGCGGTAAGTCTTTCATGCATTTTCTATCAACGATTAATTTGAAACATAAGATTAGGCAAGTTGTGATTTTGTGAATTCTGTAAATTTACACAAATAGGTGAGGAGGATGACATGGAAGAGGCTGCTGGGCCCAGTATTCCGGCCAAAGCGGCCAAAAAAAAAAGGCAGCCACATTTCACAAGAAAGGAGATGGAGGTTTTGATCCAGAAGTGTGTGGACATCCTGCCACAGGCAGACAGGAATATGAGTCTAAGCCAGAAGTGGAGAATGTGGGAAGAGGTAGCCGTTGCTGTCAATAGAGTGGGTGATTATGTCCGTCTAGCCCGGGATGTCAAACGGCGGTAAGTAAACCCTTGCCCCCCCTAAAAACAAACCCCATTTTACACCAAAGGATAATGGCTTCCATTTTTCCCCACAGATGGGGCGACTTCAAATATCGCCTAAAGCAAAAACTCGCGGACAGGGCTAGGCATGCAAGGGGGACAGGTGGGGGTCCCACCCCTGTGTCATTGGAGTTGACGGATTTAGAAGAGCTGGCACAGGGGTGTGTGCAGCCTGTGGAGGTGTTTGGCGTGTCCAACATGGATACGGACATGCCAGACTTTGCGGGTCCTCATGTTGGCCCAGGTAAGTATTGTGATGTCACCAACTCTGACATGCTATTGTGCCAATATGTAGATTCTAATGTGACTCTTTTCTCATTTTTCCAACAGAGACACAGGCGGATGAGTCTGCTCCAGAGGGAAGCCTTGGCCGCAGAATTTCTGCTGGCTCTGCAGGGGAGGAACCAGTACATCCGGCTGAGGACCCTGCAGAAGCCAGTCCAGGGCGTGCCCCCTCGCAGGCAGTGGGCCTCCTCACAGAACTCAATTTAAAATTGGATTTCCATATGGAGATTCTGCAGAGGATGGACGCCAGTCTGATACGGGTGGCTGAGGCCCTGGAGCAAAATGCTGCGGCCAACGTGACCATTGGTCAGGCCCTGGCGGAAAATACCAGGGCCAACATCCGCATCGCCGATGCCCTGGAGCAGCTCGTTCGCCAGCACATGGTGGAGCCGACCTCCCTTCCTGCCGGAACATCAGGATCCTCCACCTCTGGCACAACATCAGCCAATCCTCCAAATGTGCCTAGCCCTGTGCCTAGTCCAGAGGCCACAACATCTGCCTCTGGACAGGCCAGCCCGATGGCATCCCGGACCCGGTCTGGCACCCACCCTCCCCCATCCAAACGGGCGAAAAAACGGTGACAGCAATGGCGACTTTTCCCACACTCCTTCTGTGCTTGGCTCATATTCCTTTCTGGTCAAAACTTCCCTCTCCTTTCTTGTGAAATGTTTTTAATTTATTTTTGTACGTTTATGTTAGCAGTTATTGATTATTTATTTTTGATAAAAAGTATCTTTGCCAGAAAAAAAGAAAACAAAATATTATGCCAATTGGTTTGTATTTAAACAATAAATTTATGATAAAAATCTGACATTGTATTGTGACATTATTGTACAAATGGGTTACATTTAATCCTGGCCCTAAAGGCAAAAAAGGACACAAAAAACCATTTCATTTGTAAAAAAAAAAGGCCTCTTGAAGGAACGTTTAAAAAATCACATAACGATGCAAATTCCACATTAAAAAAAAAAAGGGGAGCTAATTAAAACAGGATGACATTATTGTCACAATAGGCCATAAACAACAAATTGAGGCCAAAAAAACCCCCCAAAAATGTACGCCAATTGTTTGTGTAATCCTGACATTAGCAGGTATGATTTCCACCTGCGTACGGTTTTGTGCTATCCCAATAAACTGATCGCCAAACACATACCAAGCCGGTTTTCAATACAACACTAATTGCTTTTGTGACCACCCGCGATTAATCGCTGCAACATCATGGAGTCCCGGGACGGAGGAGAAGGCCATCGCCAATGTGGTCGAGTAATCCAGACCCTAAACTGTGTGAGCATTTTGAAGGGAAAGAGGATGTTCCAGTGACGTATGTGACGGTCCGAACACATTTGACGTTCGCATCTGCTAATGTATGTACGCCCCAAAAACGCCTCGCCACGCCTGCGTTTTTCCATCTCCACCCCCGTCAACACCCAAAAACGCCCTGTTCTGTCAATCACATTTGACATGTCACTTCCTGTACGCTATTTTAGGAACGAGAGAAAAAAAGCTCGCAATCTGCCGTACGCACATGCGCAGTGTAACACCGACGCATGCGCGGTTAGTCAACATCGGAACGCAACGAGCGTACTGTTGGTAACGTGCGGCTCTGAATGAGGGCCTTTATTCCTGAGGAGGGCAATGTAGTGTGTTTTATTCCTGAGGAGGCCAATGTAGTGTGTTTTATTCCTGAGGAGGGCAATGTAGTGTGTTGTATTCCAGTGGAGGCAAATATGTATGTTTTTTCATAGGTCACGCACGTCGTATCGCCGGATGGTGTGCCTTGGCAATTTTAAAATATTGCATAGTGTGTCTCGAGATGATAAAAGGTTGAATATCACTGTTCTTGACTATATCAGCGTTCTTCGATACATGGGGGAATTCTATTCAGTTAAACCCAGGGTTATTGCACGCTAACCCACTGATTCCGCATAAACTGCAGAGTCAATGTGTTTTCCCTGCATGTTGGCCCCCACGGGTGCCATTTGTCACTGACTTTTCCTCGCAGTTCCTGATGCTACATGGAAAAGTCCACCTCTGTAGAATAATGTGGGAAGAAACTCTGCTAATTGAATCTCCCAGAGCATGTAATTAGCTGCCGGGTAAACTCCGCGCCTATTTGGATTCCCCCCACAGAGTTGCTGCCACATGATTGGTTGATTAGATATATATTTACATGAGCAAGTATACCTAATAAAACGGCAAATTAGTGTTTATACAGTGGCTTGCAAAAGTATTCTGCCAACCGGCGGACAGTTTCTATGGCAGCATCCACTGATTGGCTTAGAGTGTCCATCTTAGGCATCAGCCAATATATTAGTAATAATTATTATATTAGAAGATATATCATTCTGATGTGCATAGGAATGATGTATCATTCAAATCGCTTAGTGTGCACCCTCAATCGCACATTCACATGCGTTATCAGCGTCGTCGTCCCATATGATGTACTGCACGTCAGATGGGATGACATAGCTTACAATGGCATGCAGGTGAATGCGGGATAGAAAGGTATATCATGCAGTTGTACACATCGGAGTGTGCAGTGTATATGGTGCCCGATATATCCTTCCATCGGGCGTCGGGTAGGCTGGCATAATTAACAATACTACTGTAAATCTATATTTTACACCATTTTGTCCCACACCCACCACCTTCAGGGGTGCATGGAAGAGTCCTGGGCTGGTTGTCATCCTCGGGAGGGGGGACCCCATTATATTTTGGTGGGGGGGCCCCTACTTCCTGAGAATTTCCAGCTCTGGGCTGGCCAGTTTGGGGCTAGTTTTACATTATGGCATGGGGACCCCATAAGGTCTCCTTGCTATAGTGTAAAGCCCACAGCTGGTTCAACCCGGTGCTGGGTACTGGAAAGTAGGGGAGCTCCCATGCCGGTTTTTCCCCTGATTTTTTATTACCAGATATTCAGGGCTCAGAGGTCCAGGCTGGTTATGTTTTTGGGAGGGGATCCCATGCACTTAAAAGAAAAAAAAAACACTTTAGTTAATCCTTTAACCACAAAAGCCTGCACAGATCATACTGATCTGTGCAGAGGCTTGAGGGCATCATCGCAAGTTCGATTGCAGCATTATACCAAGACGCCCACCACTGTATAAAGCTGCCGACTTCCCATTACATACATCCGCAAGTCAGTGAAAACATCGGTAACATTGAGTAACATCGGTCCCATACACACAGTTGTGGTTGAGCTGACCTGTCTCTGAAATTGCTAAACTTCCTGTCAGTGTCTTGAGCTCAGGCTGTGTATGCCGTCGTAGGGGATTAATTATGCACACCCCTGTAACGGCGTTCAAACGCACTGGGACGTCTGTGTTTCTTGACCACGACAACTCTCCGCCCACAAACGGCACTTCCTGTCAATCAGTTCGGGATGGGTCTGCATAGCCGTTGCATTCGCATTTACAAACACAGCGACCGGTTCACACACGCGCACTGCGACTTATGCGCACAGCACAAACATCGGCCGGGTGAATGCGAACGCAGACTTGCGATCCAAGCTGAATGAGGATCTGAATCCGCTGCCGACTGCCAGTGGATTCATGCTTTGATTTGTCTTCAGAGCTTATTGTAAATGGGGCAACTCGACTGATCTCACACACGACAGAAATCGCTGAGTATCACTATCGAATATAAATACACTCAAATATGCTGACTAGTAAATTAAAGGGTTTTGATCATATAACGTTCCAGTGATGACAAGTGATCACATTTAAAAGTCAAACGCGATTCTTAGTAAATTTACTCCCTAGAGTCTATAAGCCATACGGTGTGAGATGCCCGGTGCGACTGAGACACTCCAAGAGGAGCAGAGTACAGTAGTTTTCTTTACATTTTGCATCTTATTCGCATGACAGACGTGGTAAAGCACCCCACACGGACTACTAGAGATGCTGGGCTGTGACCTTAACTGCACAGGGATTAGTCTGAAACACGTACATAGTCGCAGAAGAAGCAACGGAAGTTGGTATGAGAAAAAGCTGCATCACAGCACTTCATGCACAGATTCAGATTCAGTCGCTACAGATATACATATGTCACTGCAATCTGACATATGACATATTGCTCACAGTTTTATTGATGAGAAAAAGAGGCTCGGTGAGAGAAAGATACCAGGATCTGGCGCGCTGAGAGGGGCTATTTACTGCAAATTCAGCAACAGTGTATTAATACACATTTGTAAGTTTTAAAATTGTATTTCTATTTTCCTTACAATATTATGCTATTTTTTATATTTTTTTACATTTTTAGGGAGACATTGGGGCTGACAGTGTAAAGGTGTACATGCCCACATGGCACTGATTTTACCCACACAGTACCAGTCACACTTTCTCCACTTCTCACAATAGGCCCTTGATCAATGCAGCTGCTGCAGCTTTTTTCCATGCCAGATACAAGTGTCACATATCAGATTAATCAGTGCAGTCTCCTGGTGCATCCTTGTCACATCACATTGCGACTAAGATGCATTTTCAGGTGACAAAGGCGCTTGCCGCAGAATTGCACAGAACCTGCTCACTCACGCCAGGCGTCATACATATAGCTTTTGACGTATTAAAGCTATAGGTAAGATGACAGAGCTGTATCTCCTGCTGAACTTCTCTGCCCCCAGCAGTCTTCCCTGAAAAGATCGCTGTTATACCGTGTGCAGAAGCTGATGTACACTGCACCCCAGGGCCGTAGCTAGGATAATGCGGCCGGTGCCATCGCACAGGGCACCACAGGTCAGGGGGCACTGTTTGGGCCTGTCAAATTTCTGTTTATTACCATTCTTGCTTGTAGCTTCCTCTTATTTCATCCCCAGCATCTCCTGGCCTCTCCTATCTCTTTCCTGGCCCTTCCCCACGAAGCCATGGCCCTTTTTTGGGTGCATTATACCTCTTTGAAAAATGATGGGGGCGCCAATGCTCTTTCTGGCACAGGGCACCAAAAAGTCTAGTTACGGCTCTGCTGCACCCACAGCCAAAGCACCAGTCTTGATGGTTGGCAGGTGGGGAAGTCCCAAACTCGGCACTGTGCCAACTAAATTGGGACAGTTGAGAGGTGTGAAATTTGATAAGCGCTAAGAAGGTTTACATTGATATTTGTAAAGTATATGAATAGTCTTTTTTTTCTATAAAGCAACATTTCTTTAGGTTCGTCAGTCCCTTAAAGTAAGATTTCAAGCATAGCAATCAGTCTCTAAATCTGGATTGTGTGATAATAAGCTTTTCTTTTACCCAATATCTTTCTCTGCATAATAGAAGATTTATCCTTTTCTTAACAATCCAGGTATGTCTCAGAATAATATGGTATTTTTCTAAAGCTGGCTCAGGGAAACATGGCAGATTGCTTTGTTAATGCCCTGGATCTGGCTTAGTGTAACATATTATATTGTGTCTCGCCACTCTGGACCTTGCTCGTCATCGTAGGATAATTCCTGTATTACATCTCTCTCCTTCTCTTTCTCTCTCTTCTCATTTAATTTTGATTGATTGATCTGCAGGTCACATAGACATGTTGAGAAGGCCATAATCTCCGTGACACTTCTCATTACAAAGAAGGTGATTCAGGCTATAGGAAGGAGGATCTACACATTGCAGGATAGGGAAGGCTCATCGGTCACCTAAGTGACAATCCCAGAACAATATAAAAAACTAGATAACAACTGAATGGTTCCTGCTGAGCAAATCCTTGGCCGGAATCCAATCTGTAGACTTTGGCATCCTCCCTGCTTTATACAGGGGATCCTGGGGTAACAGCACCATCAAAGGTGCTATGTGCAGCTAATAATATTGGGAGTTGTTATACCATTCTAGCAATTCAGTTATGTACATGATACACAGCAGAGTATATCATTAACAGTTGGATATCTATATTGGCTGGAAGGCACATTGATTTAAGCAAGATAAATATAACAGTATATATAAAATGTCCATTGACATCATGCAGAGTATATATACTGTATCACATAGGCATTACAAGTAGACAATATCCTGTATCAATGTCCCTCTTCTACTGGCTTTCTTTTCTCAACATCATGTGTGTTCCTCTTTACCTCCATTATCTCTTCACCCTTTATATCCCCCCTGTGTGCTCACCTCCTTTTCTTGCATATACAATATACTGTACACACAATCCTGGCTGATTCCAATTCTGCCTTTCCTTCCTCCTCTCTCTCTCTTTCACAATTTTTTTTTTATATGTCATTTTTCCTTTACAAATCCCTCTTTTCTCTCTTTCTTTGTCCATACTAATGCACACAGTCGCCCGCATTTCATCCCTCATCCCCTTTCCTCTCTCTTTCTTTCCTGGCTTTTCAATCAGGTCTGACCCACAATAATCTCTTTCCTGGTCTCTCCCTCAGTCTGGTGCTGCACTGGCTAAGCCGGAGACTGTACATGATTTGCAAGGATTCTCTCTCCGCTACTCTGATTTGATGCTCTCTCTCTCGCTCAATGTGCAACCTCTCATCCATCATGTTACTGCCTTTTAATTGCTAGATGTCTCTCATGCCTTGTGCAGTCTAATACATCATTCAGTGTCTTCTACTTACAACACTATTAATTCACTCTGTCCTTTATTATTATGAATATATATCATTTCGTTTAATACCTATTTTTTTTCTATTTTTTTCTTGCCTGGTTCTTCCATCCATCCTCTTTGCTTCATCACTCTCGCTGCTGTATTCTTCCCTCTTTCTATCCCCCTCCTTTTCTTGCTCCCTCCTTCTCTCTCTCTCTCTCTGCTCTCCCTCTCCCTCTCTCTCTCGCGCTGTGTGGGTGCCTATCTGTTGGAGTAAGACAGCTGGGGAGATCTGGAAAGATTTCTGTCTGGGTGCCTGTCTCTGGCGCCGCGAGGGACACAGCTTTACTGGTGACACCGTACAAGGGGGAGCGTCGGTGACAAGAGGAGCAAGGAAAGTGACAGGGACACCGGTTGCTAAGCGGACAAGCAGATCCCTAATGCCACGGAGATGAGAGTCAAGGACCGATGATACAGAGACACTGGTAAACTGCATGCTTGGTCACTTACAGAATTATTTGGTATATATATATATATATATATATATATATATGTGTGTGTGTGTGTTGATGTTTGTGTACATATATGTGTGTGCATATAGTTCATGATCAGTTGTATATTTTCTGCATTATTGCATATGTAATTCTGCACATGCTAGGTGTGATCATTATACAGTGGTGTCTGCTTATTACAGTATGTGTGGATGTGGATGCTCGTGATGAAGTCTTAATGCTGATGCAAGGTGTAACACGTGAATGTAGGGGTTTGTGTGATCTTTGGATGTATTCTGGTTTTAAATGGGTTTATCCATCTGGGATTTTGTATGTGTAACTCATTAGATGTACTAGCTGTGTTAATCTGTGCATCGGACTGAATATGCATATGCACTCTATCTACGCCAGGAGTATATGCACATATACGTGTCTATGTATACATGTGTGCTTTCCTGTGCATACTGTTATGCACCTATGTGTGCCTATGAGGCTGTATATTCCTTCTGGTATTCATGTACCATGTGTTTCACAGCATCTGTTTCAGCCTATGTGACAATGTGGTGCCTCCATGTGTTAAAGTGTGTGTACGTGTGCACTCTAAGTGCTTTCTCATGCCTAGTATTGAAGTTTCTATGATCTGTTTAAATGTAAGTGTAGGTCAGCTGCGCTGCTTACTGCATTTATTGGTCTTTGTGAAAATACAGATGTCAGAATCTGTTATTCGTATAAGTAATGTGAATACATATGCTTTATAGATATGGGAGTTTTTTATGTTAGTATGTGTTCTTAGTTGTATGGGCCACTAGGTAAATATAGTATATGTGTGTCAATGCATTGTGTGTGTAGTCTTTGAACATATGTCTATAAGATCAGGTGCATGATCATTTATGTTCTTGGGAGATAGCAAGTACAGTTAATGTGTATGTCCTGCTTACGTATGTGTTTTATGAGATCAGAGGTCCTAAATATGCTCTAGAGGGTTTATATGTTGAGTGGTGTCTGACGTTAGATGACGACGATCTTCTTCTGATTTGGATTAAGACCAGAAACTGTGCATTTCTTTAGTCATTGTTTTTATCCGGTCAGAAGAATAATTTCCATAGTGTGATAATTAAGAGACATTTTCCAACTCCCATGCAGGTCCTGCCATAATTGTGTTGTGGGTGGCTCTCTGGCTTCTCCTGAGGGGTTTCCCATGTACTGTATGTTGGGATTTAAAGAGTTTTCTGACATGTTATAAATTATAATTACTTTCAATGTGTTCATAATTCTATAACTCTCTATTTAGTCTGGACTGTGATATATCAATGAAGTTTACTTAAACCCTAGAAATCTGTTTGTTTATCTTAATAGTAGTGGTTTTGAAGACAGTTCTGAATGAAGCAGGTTAGGGATTTAGGAAATGTACGATAGGGTGAAGGTGAATGTGGTATCTAACAGACCAATCACTGAGGAGTCATTTTGATTTACTCACAAGGTTCCAATTCCTGGCTGGGCGAAAGGCAGATTGTGGCCTTGGCTTCACTGGTAAACTCATGAGATACACTGTATTATATGGTGCTTTAAGAAGATTCAACCTAAAACGCACACATCCTAGTCTGGTCCCAAAGAGAAGAGTGCATGCAAATTAAGTAGTGCCAATTGCCTCAGAATATCACAAGGATGGTAGTGTATCTGCTCACCAGAAGAAATTAGACTAGGTGCTGATGGGTTGGGTACAGGATGCCAGGGCTCGGGATCCCAGCTGTCAGAATCCTGCCAGCATCCCTACTGTTGGGATGATAACTACATCCCGTGCTGATAACAGTTTTTTGTAAGCTATTTTCACAACACTTAATGTGGCAACAAATGTACAATTCAAACATCGAAAATGATGCAGAGTTGAAATCAGGTTCATGCTGGTCCTGAACTACATGCACAGAACAAATTCATATATTCTCCTGCAAAGTTGTACACATCTCGCCGTGCGTCTGCACCCAATGTGTATGCTTGGTTTGCTATCATCATTATCAATGGGCACCTACACCTTCCCTATACTAGGTACAAAAGATGCCAGGAAACGGGTGTATTTAGGCTTACATCTAGTTTTGCGTAGCCTGCAGTTGTGTAGACACACCCTTACCGGACATTGCTTATATGAGAATACCCCCATTACAGCCCAGTTACGCCTCTTCATCCGTAAGTGTCATTAAAATGCGTACTCTACTCTCAATCACCTGTACTTGTGCGCACTCAGTTCCAGAACACACGCAGTGAGGAAGCATACACGATATGCTCCACCAACAGGTCTACATTCAACTCTGCATCAACCCCATATGAGATAAACAATACAATCTGGACTGTTTCTGAACATTTATTAATTCAATATTTTTTGTCACTGACAATAGCAACATTGCAGTATGGGCAGTACAGCTTGTTTATAGGTACAGAAATTACACTTTAATTTGGAAGATGCAGTAGAGAAGGTAAACATGTACAAAATCCATTACTCCTGTATATAAATAAATCTCTGCATACGTCTTCCTAATTAGGTTTTTTTTCCGTTTCATTTTTAAACCTAACTTAATTGGCTGCATTAAATGTTTTCTTAATTCTTCCATGGAAAAGAGCATAACACTAGTACAGTAGTTTAATTAAAATTTTTATAATAAATCATGCCATCAAATGATTTAGATTAAAAAAAAATTACTGGCTATTAAAAAAAAAAACTGCATGGCATTTGTATTGGTTCTGTCACAAAGAGCTAGCATAATTCATAAGTGGATAAAGTACTGTAGAATTCAGGGGCTAATCACTAAAATCTAGAAGCCAGCAGGATCTTCTAGGGACTCAGGGATGATGTCCATCCAATGACCATAATAGGTCAATGGATGGACTGCAATAGAAATGACACTCATTTTTAGGACCCAGCAGTCACTTTTTAGGTACCTTGCTAGAAAAAGTACAGTATGGGTTGCAGAGTGCAACAGCAAGCTAGAGAAGAGTACATTTGATGCAACATTTCATGTGAATCTAGTTTAGGGACAGAAGGCAAAGTTCTGCTGATATATTATTTGTTTATTAACAATCACTAACATAGAGCACACATATTCCACAGCACTTTACAGAGAATATTTGGCCATTCACATCAGTCCCAATGGATCTTACAATACTACCACATGTACATAACACATGCACATAAGGGTTAATTTTTGTTTCGATCCAATTAACCTGGCCTACTTGCGTATTTTTTGGATAGTGGGAGGAAACCCAAGCACCCAGAGGAAAAGCACAGGGAGAATATACAAACTCCACACAATTATGGCTGTGTTGGGAATTGAACCCAAGACCTCAGTTCTATAAGGCAGTAATGCTAACCATTACATTGTCTGTTTTTTCATTTCTGCTTTTGCAACATTGTTCCATTTAATGTCATTTAAAATTTTTCTCATATTGCTGAATTTATATACAGTGGAGACAAGGACAGTCAATTCATGTTGCTTTGTAGGGTGTTGTTGGGGTAGTAACTGGGAACACTGCAGAACAAAGATCACCGGTAAAACATGTAAAATGTTGCAGCAAAACAAGGCTAAAATTTTGTGAAGCAGGTTTAATATTTACTCTTTTTTTTATTGTGCATCTCAATCCCGCAAGGTATGGCTTCCAAGATTTCTCTGTAAAATTGTGAATAAAATAGACCAACCCCTTTCTACAACATGCCCAGACCCATTTTGTCATGATCACACCTCCAAATAGTTACGTTATGCCAGAGCCATAACTAGGGGTGTGCGATCGGTGCTCTGTGGAAGGCACCGTTGCCACCCCACGGCCCTTGCTTCTGACTGGGCTGGTTGAAAATGCTGTAGACAAACAGAAATAAACAAAGCTGGGTCATGACTGGTGGCAGATAGGCAGTAATGTTTAAACGTGGTTGGTCCAGGACTGACAGAAGATAGGCAGCAGTGGTTAAACAATACTAGGTCAGGGCTGGCAGCAGACACTTACTGTATGTATCCTGGGTCAGGGCTAGCAATAAATGCACTATAGAGATAGGTAATGCTGGATCAGGGTGGGCAGCACCTCAATGATTATACAGTGCTGTATCAGGGCTGGTAGTAGACAGGTAGTAATAGTTAAATAAAGCATAGTCAGGGCTGGTGGCAGATGGTTATCCACAGTTAAGCAAGGTTTGGCTATTGTTGACAGCAGACAGGCAGCAACGGTGAAACAATGCTTGGTCAGAGCTGGCAGAAGACAAATACGTAATCCTGGAACAGGCCAAGGTCAGGGGCAGGAGAATCCAAAAGACAAACCAAGCCAGCAATGAGTAGCAGCACTCAGAATTGGAGGTTCAGCTACAGCATGGCAGGAACTAGCAATGGCACATAAGTTAAGGCAAGACTGTTATTTAAACTGTCATGCACCTAGAAGCAGGGATCAACCCCCTCTCATTTATTTGTTTATTAGCAGTTTCTTATGTAAGGCAGCATATTCCGTTGCGCATTACATTTGGAAACAACATTTTTAGAGAAAAACTAGCTAGTAACAGACAGACCTAAAGGTAGGAGGGCCCTGCTCGCAAGCTTACAATCTAGAGGGAAATAGGTGTTGACACACAAGGATAGGTGCTAAATATTGCAAACTGGTCCAGTCAGATTGCAGAGGTTCTTGGTGAGCTGTATGATCCAGTCATACGCAACCATGGAGAAGCAGAGCGCCCCGGGAGAAGAGAGGACACTGTCCGGCGTCCTCATGACAAGCTCGACTGCCAGAAGCGATGCAAAAGCACCAAGCAGTCACTTGGTGGGCATTGCTATGCAACGTCCATGGATGTAGGGCTGGTTGACGATTCTAACAAGTTTATAAAAATTCATAGTTATAGAAGAAGGGAAGGGCTAGTTTAGATATAAAACTTCATCAAAAGTCCAGTGTCCTGCAAATCCTTATATTAAAAGAAACATTTAATTTTTAGTTGAAAATACTGCTTGATTTAGCTTTATTTATGGCTTCAATTTATTACGACAGTGAGAGAGCTTTACTTACTACATGTGACATTTTTATCAGTCTGATGCCTCTTTTACATTTGCTTGGAGTACGCCTCCACACCACCCAAGTGTCTTGATGTAGATTTATGTCCTAATTCCAGGATAGTTGGGAGATTTGCTTTGTGTACCAGCAGCAACACCTCTACTCTCCCATTTTCTGCTTCACAGTGCAATATGAATGTGCTTTAAATGCAATTCCCTTTATACATGGAAATAACTGTGTGTACCTCCTCCATCCCTTTGTCTTATACCAGTAGTTATGCCCTATTAAAGGTCATCTCGTTTTTGCTCTGCTTTAAAAAACTTGGTGCACCAGAGAGCCCTCTCTACTTTTCAAGGAACACGCTCATTTTGCCTTCTCTCCAGTTCAGTCTTCTCTTACGCAGATGATGCCAACTTGCTTTGTAAATGAGCAGCTTCATTGTCACGTCATGGTTTTTATGTGTCCCAGTTTTATCAGGACATTCCTGGTTTCACTTGTGGACATTTATAACTCAGATTGTCCACTTGTTTTACAGATCTTTATTTTGGATGCAGTGACATTGCTCTATAATGTTAAGAATGTCATTCAAATCCTTAACGCAATGGACATTGTTCATCCAAGTCATACTGTATATATTAAGACCATTGCAGTAACACCGTTCATTGCATTAGATTAAAACCATGCACAGTTGCTACATAGGGCCCCAGATGTGGAGTAGCCACACCCCATAGGATTTCTACAGGGGGTTTCCTAATGCTTGATTTTGGAACAAAGGGGCTAATTCAGAGATGTGCGCTAACCAGATGGTTAGAGCACATCTCTGATTGTGCTGGTCTGCGCCGGCGCAAGACCCATACTTGTCTGCTGCCATTTCTGGGCGGGGAGGGGGCAGCAACGCCTCCGTTTTCCCAAACAGAGGCCTGTGGCTGCCATTGGGGTGGAGGGAAGAGGCCAGGATCTCAGTCAACTGACGGAGATTTCCTGGCCCCTTTTGAGTAACTGCGTTCCCCGGCTGGAATGGTCAATCAAGCCAGAAGTGGATCCATGGATGCAGCTCGGAACAGTAATGCTTGGAGGAAGCGTGATGTCTCCTGCTGCATTACCATAATAGTGCTTTCGCTACCAGGGTAGCAGCTGGGATAGCAATATCGTCGGACCTTGAATCACCCCCAAAGTTATGTAAAGCTGCAGCAATAAACCTAAAGCAAAAAATGTTTTGTAGTTAAATTGTTTCACATGTTGCTTAGTCACACAGTCTTATCTAGCAGGATTAGTAGTATATTTAAAAGGGTAGAAAAAAAAAAAAAGATTTCACATAATAAGATAACATTTTACCTACAGGGAAGTTAGCTGCATCCACTATAGAGTATATATTTTAGTCACTGAAGTAAGTATGTAGCAAGATATATTAACCAGAAAGATGGTAGTTCTCGCTGCATCCACCATGTAGCTGCTGCAACTGACTGGACTGCAATTAAAATGTTATTGTTTTATGTTTTCATGGTTATTTTTGTGGTTGAATCCTTAGAACAGATACTGTAAACTAAATATACTGTACAATCACAGCCAATATTACACATGGCCATACTGGGAGTTGGAATGCCACTCTGCAGGGGCAGAACTATGGGAGACATTGAAGGCGCCTGCCGCCGGGCTCCAGCTCTGAAGGGGCACCTCCTCCATTGTCCACAACATATTCACCTCACTTAGGGCTGTAACTATGTACCCGGAGTGTACCGTCACGGCTACCCAATACATAGCATCTCTTCTTGGCACCTGAGAAGCCACCATACACTAGTGGAGAGCTCCATGTCAGACCATCAGCTGCTGCCTTCGTCTTTCTATAGCCTGTCTGCATGCGAATCGCTGACGGGGAGGGGGGCACCAAATTATAACTTGCCTCCGGGCATCTGGGGTGAACTTACGTCACTGCCACTCTGCATTTTAGAAGCAACTATGCTGTTGCAGATGCTACTGATAAGACTGGGACACAGACTCACTGACTCACTGACAGGACAGAAAGAAACTAAAGCAGGACTGAGGGACATACACACTAACAGCGCAAGAAGACAGGTTCACAGGTCTGACAGACACACTAACAGGTCATATAGATGCTGACATTACTCATCCCTTTCCCCTGTGAGCAGACATCTACAAACTAGGGTTGCCCATCAACCATTGATAGCTAGTAACCATTGGTATTTTGAGATCAATGGACAATAGTTTTGCCATCAATGGTGGCAATCCGATGGTTTTCTGCCACCAATGATTTTGTTGTGATGTTTTAAGGATGCACTCGGGAAGTACCATGAACAGCATGTACAGTAATATCTGGCAGTGATTACAATACACTTGGGGTAAATTTACGAAAGGTCGATTTTAGTCGATTGAAAATCGATCTATATCAATGTTGTGTTTCAGGGGCTAAATTGCACATTTACTAACAGATATATATAAATTTTTAATTGTTAGTAAATGTGCGATTTAGCCGATGAAACACAACATCAATATTGATCAAATTAGATTGAATTTTAATAATTTAAAATTGATTCAAATTGACCTATAGTAAAAATAACCCCTTGGAGTGCTGCACCACTGTTATTACTGGAGTTGTAGCCGGGAAGGGTGGTATTTTCACTGGCTATTGAGCCTGTTGTTTGTAGGGGATGAGGCCAAACAGTGCATGTTTTCCAGGTCTCCTCATAGAAACACAAGTGAAATAATTAGCTCCAGTCAGTGAGTAATGAATACACCTGTGCACCTGCTGGGTGACCTGGAAAATGTGAACTGTTTGGGGTCCTGAGGACCGAGTTTGAGAACAACTGCATTAAGGTATGTGCTGCATGAGTAGGTTTAGGTTTCTCTTGTACTTGTCATACAAATCTAGAAGCCAACTTGTCATTTTAAGGAGTCATTGAAGGGGGTGACTCATTATTAGCTATGATGGTTACCAGACAATGTTAAGCTGTAGCACTAGCAATGTACTTTTATCTGACTGGAAGTTACGCAGTCTTAAGGCCCCCAAACATCAAAAATTGATTGCAGCAATCATGCAATTGGGAATTGATTGTGTATAAAAATCTTTCTCTTTTTCAATCGATTGTGGCAATTCTGCAATCTGCAATCGATTGAAAAAGGGAAAGATTTTTATACACAATCGATTGAAAATTACTCGATTGCTTCAATCAATCTCTGATGTATGAGGGCCTTTACTTTATTCCTTTCTTTACCATTCCTAATCAGCCTTCCCTCCAACATGACGCATTCCACCAGATACAAAATGCTCTGGACTTCCCACCTAATTTATTATTGCAGCCACCCGTGTTGAAATAGGGATTTGAGAAGGGTATTTCAACACAGGTGGCTGCAATCATCAATTAGGTGGGAAGTCCAGGAGCAGAGCATTTTGTACCTGGTGGAATGGGTCATGTTGGAGGGTCTGAATAAGGTCATCATGTTGTTAAATTATGGGCCTGATTCAGTTTTGGGAATAAAGTAAAGGTGGCCATACATTAGGGACTGTTAGTCGCGATGCGATGGGAAATGCCGGCGTTTCCGGGTGAAAACGCCGACTCCCACCATCGATGTTCTACGATCCGTCACCGGATCGCAGACATTTGCCATGGTAAATGTCGTGGATTTGACGATCGCGATCATTTTTGATCGCGATCGTCAAATCGGCAAAGTCCAACATGTTGGATTTCTGCGATCCCGCGATGCCGCATCACGGGATCGTGGCATTCCATCACAGATGGATGGGGCCCATAAGATAGAACAAGTAACTGTGTACTTGGATAAACCATGTTGCAATGCAAAGGGTGCAAATACAAACATTGTTTTTGCATGTGGGGTAAATACTAGCTGCTTTTGCATAGATTTCAGTTCGGACACACCCCTCCCAAATCTAAATCTCTGCACATTTTAAATCTGCCCCACCTGCAGTGCAGCATGGTTTTACCAATATGCAGTTACTTGCTCTATCTTAAGGCCCCCACATACCAGCAATCGATTGTGGCAATTCTGCAATTTGCAATCGATTGTGTAAAAATATCTGCAATGTATGGGCTTCACAGATCGCAGATTGCAACCACAAAGTGATTGGAATTGTTAAATCAGATTGTCCAACATTTTGGATTTCACAGATAGATTGGGGCTGTAGATTGCTAGTGTATGGACATGATCAGCAGATTTGCAGACCGTTACTAGTAAAATGATGGGTCTTTCAAGATTGGCAGATCTGTGTAATGTACTGTATGGGCACAGATTGTTAGATTGGGAAATCCTAAAATCGGGCAATAAATCTCCAAATTGTTCAATTGAGGTTTTCAGATTGCTGATGTATGGGACCTTTACTCTGAGTCTATTCCCAACTCTGAATCAGGCCCTATATTTATTATGCCCTATAGTTACAGGTCAGGTTTCGCGTATACAACAAAACTTGATGAAAGTCTTTAGTTTCGGGTAGAATTGATGCAGTGGTGCAACTCAGAGCCAAAAGATTAAGGGGTCAAAGCTTGATGAGAAATAAATTGTGAGATATAAATCACCAACCTATCAGCTTCTATATTACATTTTATAGGCTGTGTTTGAAAAATGACAGGTAGGAACTGATTGGTTAATACGTTTTCTCTCACAATTTTATCTCTCATCAAGCTTTGATACATAGGGGGGTATTCAATTTGATGGCGAAAAGTCCGAGGTCGGACTTTTTGCCATCATCGCTGATTTTTCTGGGATAAAGTATCAGGTGCGTGCCCGCTTTCCCAGTAGGCGAGAACAGAACCCAGTGGAAAGGTAAGTATGGGAAAGTGCAGGGAATTTTTGGGAAATCATCCTGGGACCCCCCTAAAGATGTCCAGACATGGGGGATCACTATGGGTACCCCCTTTTTTGCCTGCTGAAGAGAGTCAGGGTTTTCATATAGCCGCGGCAGGTGCATAAATGCGCCTGTGAAGAACAGGTGAAGAAGAGCATTTATCTTTCTTTTTTTTTAAAATAACTATGGCCATCAAATTTGGGGTACATGAAAATGGGTGCAAGCTATTTTTAAGTCCCTAAAATTATTTTTTAAAATTCTTCAAAATTGTACCTCCCGCTACCACCCGCACTCTTTAAAACACCAGGTTAGGTTAGTTTGTTCCCCATTTTTTTTTGTTAATCCCAAAATTCAAGACCTTTTTTGGGGTGTCCTCAGGATTTTTTTTTTTTTTTTTTTTTAGCACAGATTACTTTTATAGGACACTCCCAGGGTTACAGGCTATTTTTTTAAGCCTGCACCCCAAACCCCAATTCTGCATTTTCTTTCGCCATGTAAAACATGGTGAAAAGTTATCCCCGTTTTGTAACAAAGACTTTTCGCATCGGGGAAAAGTCTTTGTAATTGAATATGGGGCTCATTGAAACATGCGAAAATGACGTCATCGGCGATAAATTATCAACGATAAAGGCTTTTTGCAGCCAAATTGAATACCCCCATAGGCCCCTAAGTGGAATACATCTAAATGGTTACAATGGATGGATGCTTGACCCCAACAGCTTATGTATGGCCAACAGTATAAAATTAACTTGCAGAAATTGTATTAGTAATGTTAATAGGGGCATATTTATCACTATGCGCATCTCAGATGCGGAATAGCTGTGATAAATTCGCCAATGTGATCCTTAATACGTCACAAGGATGTGTCAAATATTGCATGCAGGGACAGAGATTGCGATAAAGCTCTGCAAATCCACTTCACACACTTTTCACTGTATTTTTCGCAAAAAAAATACAGTGAGGTGTCCACGCATGCGCCGTCGGCTCACCAACGCCCACCTCACGATCGCCACCCACAACTCCCCCCCCCCCCCCAGCTTACACTTACCTGCACAGTGATCGATGCCGTCCTTTCTCTGGGGCTCCGGTCAGTTGGTCTCCAGGCTCCTGAACTGTGACCCTAGTCAGCTGCTTTATGCAGCAACTGACCAGGGTCAGAGTACAGAGGCTCGGAGACCAGCTGACCGGAGCCCCAAAGGACCCCACCAGGGCACTGATCACCGGTCCCTGGATGCAGGTAAGTGTTTGGACTTTTTAAAAAAAAAATTTAAGAGATCTGCTGGTGGCCTCTTTAGACCATACAGCTGATCACAGGGGCCAGCTCCCAGCTCTGCTGTGCCTCTCAGAGCAGAACAGGAGTCTGGAAACAGTGGGAAAGCCCTAATAACTCCATCTGAAGATGGTGTTATAACTTATTATAACAGGGCTTTCCCTGGTATTTTTTTACAATTTATTTTTAGTAAATTTCAGGCAGATCACATTTCCCATTACAAGTATGGGAAATGTGATCTGTTTACTAAAAATATGTGAATTGAAGTGATTGGAGTAGTTTTTCACAAAACAGCAGTTTTTACATTATTTTAGTAAAAATAATGTTAATAAATATGCCCCATAGTGAGGAGTTCATTACATGAGTCTCAATAGGTAGTTCATGATGATTTTTAAAATAAGTAACAATAAATAGCTAAAATATACATAGGTATTGGGCCCACCAATAGGTTTGGGGCACGAGGCAATTTCCCTCTTTGCTCTCACCAAGGGGCCCATTAATCATTGTATATTTCAGCTACAAATATTTAGTATCCCCCCTCCAATATCTGCTATGATCCTTCCATTCCCGCAGGCAGCCGCATGCCCCATAGCTTTCTATGGGGGATGCAATACTGCCAAATTTACCAACATCCGGAATGGGTTGCATTTCGCATATTGGCCCTCAATCCGTTAGCTACTGTCGCCTATTGGCTACACCGCACATAATTAACCGGCAGAAGGTTCCTCCGGAACCCTCCCCGGCAATGGTGGCCATACATGTGCAGTCCGCCAGACTGCGCTTGCGCAACAGCCCCGGGGGCTCTTCGGGCACATCGCAGGGACGGGTTCCTTTCTGAACCCGTGTCCCTGCATGTCCCGGATGATACATCCGGCCACTCTGATCGCATATTGCAATGCAATCATGGGCGGTAATATTATATCCAGATCACATTGCAATAGTGGTCATTAATAAATGGGGGCCCATAAGTTAGTAATGCTGTAGTCAACAAAGGCATGAGAACATTCGCAAAACTTAAGAACTTAAGATATCATGGCCTGGATGTACTAAAGCGGGGGTGGGGAACCTTTTTTCTGCCAATGGCCATTTTGATATATATAACATAATTCGAGGGCCCAGTGCAGGCCACGCCCCCTCCATGTGCGTGACACATGGGCGGGGCCACAATTGCCATTGATTAAAGCAATGCCTCGGAGCGTTCCTCAGGATGCTTCGGGGAGCTGTAAGGGCAGCGCTGTGACCGTCTGAAGAATCCTAAGGACACTCCATGTGGCACTGCTGCATAGATTCTGACCTGCTAGCCAGATGAGGCTAGCAGAAAAAAGCTCAGAGGGCCAGACCAAATGAAGCCGGGGGCCTTATACAGCACACGGGCCTGAGGTTGCCCCTGTTCTAAAGGATGAAATGCGGTCAAAACCGGAGTTTTGGCCACATTTCCATATATACTAAGCTCCGGAATGCGATACATTCCGAAGCTTGGACCCAGTAGGCACTGTAACTCCATCTTTAGATGGTGTTACCTAATGGAAGCCTATGGGCTTCTTTTCACAATTCCCCCTGAGAGGGATCCAATACATAAGTCCCTCTAGCGCAAAGGACTGCTCTTATCGGGAGAGCTGTTCTTTTCAATTTTCTAGGTACATATTGACGATATTATCGCCGGTATGTACCTGATAAGTTTCAGAATATACAGCATTAAAGACAAAATGCTTAGTACATCCCGCCCCATAACAGATACAGTATATAACTGCAATAGGAAGAACACCAAGACTGCTGTATGTGTAAAACCTGCCTCTACATATGGGCACAGTTCTCATATTCAACTTGTATTTCACTACTGGAAGGCTGAGAAGTACATAATGTCGGTGGATATTACAGGAGTCTGTTAAAGAAAAGACGTCACAAAGAGACCAAATGGACAAACAATATTAAATAGTTATGTAAAAGAACAAATGTGTGATCAAATCAACATCAAATGAACACAGTAAGCATTGCCAAAGTAAATAATTTGAGCCATGTACATGTTAAAACATGATAAAATCTCTGAAGAGACTTTTGGTCATGAATATACAAAGTGAAATACTGTAATGAAGATTTATTGTACGAGTCAAAACAGTACACTTGATAACTGATGCAGTGCACGTTACTTGCTAACGAGGCACATCTTCTTTAATGCATATCCCCAAGCGGGCAAAATATTCAAATCGGATATTAAGTAATTCTGGCACTGCACTCACTTAGTACATTGCCCCTCAAGTAAGGACAGGGAAAGCAGACAGAGTGAGCGCAGACACAGAGAGGAGATATAGATGTCACTAAGTCACTGTGATAGAGACGCCCTGCGTTAGGATGGTGTTAACAGAGCTCCAGGTCCCATTTAATTATACAGAGATGAGCAGAGGCCCACTGCACATCATCTTGCTGGAAATGCATTGAAGTCTTAACCAATCAATTCACTCCCTATGCAACTTAAAATAATATCATTTTCTGGCTGATTGATATAACCATCAATATCACAGCCAGTTATTCTACTCGGAAGGTTCCTTATGTAGCACATTAACGCAAATATTGCACTGTTCACTGCAATGTACTCAATGTACTGATATCATAGGCTAGCGACGGTATGGGGGTGTACAAGTGCCCTGAATTCAGAATAGATTTACTGACTAAAATAAAAAAGGAAATAATATTACATATTGCACAAGCTGCACTGACTACCATGCAGGCTTTCTATAACAGGACATTATTTATTACCAGTTCTTTATATAGTGCACACATATTCCACAGCGCTTTCTTACCATTCACATCAGTCCCTGCCCTAGTGGAGCTTATAATCTATGGTGGTCATTCAGACCCACTCGCGAGCTGCAGTACGCTCGCAAGTGGGTCGATGTTCCCCACTGCGCATGAGCACGACGGACTTTCCATCGCTCCGGGTCTCGCACCAAAGAGGGCGTGCTGTCGATGTTGATTGACAGCACGCCCCCTTTGGTGGGCGTGCACACCCCCTTTGGTGGGCGTGCCGGGGGCGTGCCTGCCAGACGTCACGTCTGAAGCCGGCCCCACTGACATCACTGATAGAGCCAAAATCACTCCAGGGCTTGTGGTTGAGAAACCCGACCACAGGGTATCACTCGCAAGTCCGATGGTCGCGATGGTCAAGACCATCGTGACCATCTTGTTGGACGCTCGTATATGCTGTGGGTGGTGACCCACAGCTATACGAGCGTCCAAGAGGACGCTCCATTTTAATGGAGGAGGGCCCTGATTCAGAGCGAGCGCTCTGGTCAGAGCGTCCGGCTCTGAATCAGGGCCTATGTTCCCTATCACATGCACACTGGGGTTAATTTTTGTGGGGAGCCAATTAACCTACCAGTATATTTTTGAAGTGTGGGAGGAAACCGGAGTACCCGGAGGAAACCCACCAAAGCACAGGGAGAATATACAAACTCCACACAGTTAGGGCCGTAGTGGGGATCGAACCCACGACCTCAGTGCTGTGAGGCAGTAATGCTAACCATTACACCATCTGTGCTGCCCTAACGTATGCATAAATATACAATATTTAGTTTTTATGGAGTATGTGAGTGCATATATATAAATATATATACAGGTTGAGTCTCCCATATCCGAAATGCTCGGGGCCACGAGCATTTCGGATTTTGGATTATTCCGGTTTTCGGAATACCTGGGGGGGGGGGGGGCCCGACGGGTGTCACGGGAGGCCCCCTCGTGTGCTGCGGGTGAGTCCGGCGGGTGACACAGGGGTCCGGCTGGGTTTTTGCGGTGGTCCGGCAGGTGCTACAGGGATCCGGCGGGTGTCGTGAGGGGTCCGGCGACTGAGACGGAAGGGTCCGGCAGTTAAGGAGGAAGGGTCCGGCGGGTGCTGCCGCTGTCACGAGGGGTCCGGCGCGTGCTGCAGCTGTAACGAGGGGTCCGGCAGCTGCCGCTGGGGTCCGGCGGGTGATGCGGGGGGTGGCCTGGGGTGTGGACCACGCCGCTAGTCATTGGCCGCTGATATTAGTGACGTCAGGTGACGTCGTGACGTCACATATGCACCTAAATATTCCGGTTTTTGGAATATTTCGGTTTTTTAAATAACGGCTATGGGAGACTCAACCTGTATATATATAATCACTAATATATTGGAACCTACTCAGTGATTCTAGGTATGACAATTTTGATGGGACTTCTTAGTGGTTCCTAATTGTCATAAAGCGCATCATGTAGCAAGAAAAGATTGGGTCTAGAATAGTATAAAATAAATTGATCCATATGATCTGTAATTGGTAGAAAACTTGTGTTATTAGTTATGTGATTGTTTCTATTTAGTTATTGTGTCGCCATACTATGATAATTGTGCAATGGGAAGTTGGAGCTGCCATGTTGATTCTGATTCTTTCTATGAAAATCACTTATTGTTTTATATTATGATGTTTTTTATCTATTGTGATTTGTTGTAAATGTTACCGCTAAAGGTCTGTTATAGATCCGGAGGCTAGCATTAATGTATGTGTAATTTTTATCTGTAACACTAATTAATAATTATTGACACTTAGGTAGGATGTTCTTTGTTTTTGTAGTATTATCTTTATTGAATAAAAGGTCTTGTATGAAAAAATGTTTTACCTTCCTTGTAAAGTTATGTCTAAAGAGGGGTATCCACTTAGCGATTTTACCAAGCGAGTGCACGATGACGACGTCATTATCGTGCAATCGCTTATGCATCGGGCATGGCCGGGGGGGTGGCTGCCCAAACGGAGGCGTTCCCATGAGAACGCCTGCCATTTGGGGGCGGCCCCACTGACATCACTGTTAGAGCCGAAACCTCTCTTGCCGCTCACTATAGCTGTGGGTGGTCACCCACAGCTATGCGAGCGGCCAAGAGGCCGCACCAAAAAAAAAAAACCCCGGCCCCAATTCATAGCGATCGCTCTGTCAGAGCGAGCGGCTCTAAATCAGGCCCTCCGTTTGGGCAGCCACCTCCCCGGCCCGCCCACCAAACGGAGCGAGCTGTCACTCAACATCGACAGCTCGCCCCCTTTGGTGCGAGACCCGGAGCGACGGAGTGCCCGTCGCTAGCCGGGTCTCGCGCATGAGCACAACGGAGCCGGTTCCGTCGTGCGCATGTGCTGTGGGCCACCATCGACCCGGTTGCGAGCGCTCAGCACTTGCGACATGGTCTGAATCAGTTCCAGAGTGTTAGGATGAGAGATAGAAGGCTTTGATAAAGAAGTGGGTCTTGAGATACAGTTTGAAGTTTTGCAGAGAGGTGGAGAGTCTGAAAGGAAGAGGTAGAGAATTCTAAAGGTAGGGAGCAGCACATGCAAAATCTTGGAGATGGTCGTGGGAAGAAGTAATCAGTTGGCAGAAGAGGTAGCATTCATTAGTGGAGCGAAGACGGCGAACGGGATTGTGCACGGAGATAAGGTCAGAGATGTAGCTGGGAGAGGAATGGGTGAGGCTTTTTTAGTGAGTGTGAGAACCTTGAATTGGGTTATGACAGGGAAGGGGAGCCTGGAGAGGGCCCATATATATAGCAATACCCGGCGACACTCAATGCTGACACAGAAGACAGCAGTGGATAATACCAACGTTTCAATGTTTACAGCATCCTTTTCCTCAGTGTGCTCCCTGGATCGCAGTTTGGAGGGCACCTTTATTACATGTTTTATCTCATATGTGAGGAGTGCTGTTTGCATGTCAGTATATATATACATTAGAATGGATTATGCCTCCACAACATAAGTAGATGTTAACACACAAATGTGTGTGTGTATATATGCGTGAATATATATTAGGGGTGAGCGGGTTCGGATTTCTGAAATCCGAACCCCCCCGAGCCCCCCCGATCCGAGTCCGATCCGAATCAGGCTCGACTTTTCCCGCCTGACTCGGATCTGAAATCGAGGCAAAACGTCATCATCCCGCCTTCCGAGTCTCGCGGGTTTTGGATCCTATATAAGGTACCCGCGTCGGCGCCATTTTCTCACTCGGCTGTGGACAGTGAAGAGGGAGGGTGGGAGTTAGGGCTGTGTAGTGTAGTGTAGTGTAGTGCTGCTGTTGTCCACTACTTCAAAGTCCATAGGGGCTGGCTGTGTTGTGCTGTGCTGCTGTTGTTAATAGGGGCTGTGTCCACTACTTCAAAGTCCATAGGGGCTGGCTGGACTGTGTTGTGCAGTCAGTTCTCCATAGGGGCTGTGTCCACTCCAAAGTCCTGTGCAGTGTCCCAGTCCTAAAGGGGTGCTGTAGTGTTGTCCAGGAGGTGCTCTGTCCATCAGGGGTGCTCCCCCCAAGTGCTAAAAAAATAATATATTTTCTGTGTTTGTGAATTGTGTGCGCAGTAGCCGCACGTGCATCAACAAAGTAGTGCCAAGCGTGCGCCTGTGTCATAAGTAAAGGGCCGGCTGGCTTGACCGTTAAAGGGTGCTGTAACCCCCGAAAGTACACTCCAGTCCAAACCAAAAAAAAAATAATTTTCTGTGTTTGTGAATTGTGTGCGCAGTAGCCGCACGTGCATCAACAAAGTAGTGCCAAGCGTGCACCTGTGTCATAAGTAAAGGGCCGGCTGGCTTGACCGTTAAAGGGTGCTGTAACCCCCAAAGTACACTCCAGTCCAAACCAAAAAAAAAATTATTTTCTGTGTTTGTGAATTGTGTGCGCAGTAGCCGCACGTGCATCAACAAAGTAGTGCCAAGTGTGCGCCTGTGTCATAAGTAAAGGGCCGGCTGGCTTGACCGTTAAAGGGTGCTGTAACCCCGAAAGTACACTCCAGTCCAAACCAAAAAAAAAATTATTTTCTGTGTTTGTGAATTGTGTGCGCAGTAGCCGCACGTGCATCAACAAAGTAGTGCCAAGCGTGCGCCTGTGTCATAAGTAAAGGGCCGGCTGGCTTGACCGTTAAAGGGTGCTGTAACCCCGAAAGTACACTCCAGTCCAAACCAAAAAAAAAATTATTTTCTGTGTTTGTGAATTGTGTGCGCAGTAGCCGCACGTGCATCAACAAAGTAGTGCCAAGCGTGCGCCTGTGTCATAAGTAAAGGGCCGGCTGGCTTGACCGTTAAAGGGTGCTGTAACCCCCGAAAGTACAGTCCAGTCCAAACCCCCAAAAAAATTATTTTCTGTGTTTGTGAATTGTGTGCGCAGTAGCCGCACGTGCATCAACAAAGTAGTGCCAAGCGTGCGCCTGTGTCATAAGTAAAGGGCCGGCTGGCTTGACCGTTAAAGGGTGCTGTAACCCCCAAAGTACACTCCAGTCCAAACCAAAAAAAAAATTATTTTCTGTGTTTGTGAATTGTGTGCGCAGTAGCCGCACGTGCATCAACAAAGTAGTGCCAAGCGTGCGCCTGTGTCATAAGTAAAGGGCCGGCTGGCTAGACCGTTAAAGGGTGCTGTAACCCCCAAAGTACTCTCCAAACAAAAAAAATATATATTTTCTGTGTTTGTGACTTGTGTGTACTGTGGCTGCACGTGCATCAACAAAGGAGCAGCGCCAAGCGTGCGCCTGTGTCCCATAAGTAAAGAGCCGGCTGGCTCATTTCTTAAAGGGTGGTGTAACCCACAAAGTGCACTACTCTCCAGCAAAAATAAAAAAATATTTTCTGTGTTTGTGTGCGCTTTAGCCGCACGTATATATATCAATATAACATAAATGGAGGACCAAACTTTCTCCGATAAAAATAAAATAGGGAAAGATCAAGAACCACTTCCTCCTAGTGCTGTTGCTGCTGCTGGGAGTTGTTCATCATCCCAGAGAGGAAGTAGGAACATCACTACTTTTACTAAACAATTGACCCTCCAACAGTCCCTAGCGATGAGGATGAAGTACGACAGCAGTCATCCTGAAGCAAAACGTATAACTGAGGCCTTGACTGCTATGTTGGTGTTAGACGTGCGTCCGGTATCCGACATTAGTGCAGTGGGATTTAGACAATTGATGGAGGTAGTGTGTCCTCGGTTCCAAATCCCGTCTAGATTCCACCTGCATCCTCAAAGCAGCAGCGACAAGCGTGCGTCTGTCTGTTAAAGGGTGGTGACACCCTCAAAGTGTGCTACACAAACAATTAAAATATTGTTCATTTTTTTTCTGTCTTTGTGAAATGTGTGGGCTGTAGCCGCACCTGCATCCTTAAAGCAGCAGCGACAAGCGTGCGTCTGTCTGTTAAAGGGTGGTGACACCCTCAAAGTGTGCTACACAAACAATTAAAATATTGTTCTTTTTTTTTCTGTCTTTGTGAATTGTGTGGGCTGTAGCCGCACTTGCATCCTTAAAGCAGCAGCGACAAGCGTGCGTCTGTCTGTTAAAGGGTGGTGTAACTCTCAAAGTGCTCCAAAAAATAAAAAACAATTTTTTTAATGTGTTTGTGACTTGTGTGCGATGTAGCCGCACTTGCATCCTCAAAGCAGCAGCGACAAGCGTGCATCTGTCTGTTAAAGGGTGGTGACACCCTCAAAGTGTGCTACACAAACAATAAAAATATTCTTCTTCTTTTTTCTGTCTTTGTGAATTGTGTGGGCTGTAGCCGCACCTGCATCCTTAAAGCAGCAGCGACAAGCGTGCGTCTGTCTGTTAAAGGGTGGTGACACCCTCAAAGTGTGCTACACAAACAATTAAAATATTCTTCTTTTTTCTGTCTTTGTGAATTGTGTGGGCTGTAGCCGCACCTGCATCCTTAAAGCAGCAGCGACAAGCGTGCGTCTGTCTGTTAAAGGGTGGTGACACCTTCAAAGTGTGCTACACAAACAATTAAAATATTGTTCTTTTTTCTGTCTTTGTGAATTGTGTGGGCTGTAGCCGCACCTGCATCCTTAAAGCAGCAGCGACAAGCGTGCGTCTGTCTGTTAAAGGGTGGTGACACCCTCAAAGTGTGCTACACAAACAATTAAAATATTGTTCTTTTTTTTTGGTCTTTGTGAAATGTGTGGGCTGTAGCCGCACCTGCATCCTTAAAGCAGCAGCGACAAGCGTGCGTCTGTCTGTTAAAGGGTGGTGACACCCTCAAAGTGTGCTACACAAACAATAAAAATATTCTTCTTCTTTTTTCTGTCTATGTGAATTGTGTGGGCTGTAGCCGCACCTGCATCCTTAAAGCAGCAGCGACAAGCGTGCGTCTGTCTGTTAAAGGGTGGTGACACCCTCAAAGTGTTCTACACAAACAATTAAAATATTGTTCTTTTTTGTTCAGTCTTTGTGAAATGTGTGGGCTGTAGCCGCACCTGCATCCTTAAAGCAGCAGCGACAAGCGTGCGTCTGTCTGTTAAAGGGTGGTGTAACTCTCGAAGTGCTCCAAAAAATAAAAAACTATTTTTTTAATGTGTTTGTGACTTGTGTGCGATGTAGCCGCACTTGCATCCTCAAAGCAGCAGCGACAAGCGTGCGTCTGTCTGTTAAAGGGTGGTGACACCCTCAAAGTGTGCTACACAAACAATAAAAATATTCTTCTTTTTTCTGTCTTTGTGAATTGTGTGGGCTGTAGCCGCACCTGCATCCTTAAAGCAGCAGCGACAAGCGTGCGTCTGTCTGTTAAAGGGTGGTGACACCCTCAAAGTGTGCTACACAAACAATTAAAATATTGTTCTTTTTTTTTCGGTCTTTGTGAAATGTGTAGGCTGTAGCCGGACCTGCATCCTTAAAGCAGCAGCGACAAGCGTGCGTCTGTCTGTTAAAGGGTGGTGACACCCTCAAAGTGTGCTACACAAACAATAAAAATATTCTTCTTCTTTTTTCTGTCTTTGTGAATTGTGTGGGCTGTAGCCGCACTTGCATCCTCAAAGCAGCAGCGACAAGCGTGCGTCTGTCTGTTAAAGGGTGGTGTAACCCTCAAAGTGTGCTCCACAAACAATAAAAATATTCTTTTTTTTTTCTGTCTTTGTGAATTGTGTGGGCTGTAGCCGCACTTGAATCCTCAAAGCAGCAGCGACAAGCGTGCGTCTGTCTGTTAAAGGATTACATCGGTGACAGCATCCAAGTAGGCATGTCAGACAGTCCGTACCTGTACTGGCAGGAAAAAGAAGCAATTTGGAGGTCCCTGTACAAACTGGCTCTATTTTACCTGAGTTGCCCCCCCTCCAGTGTGTACTCTGAAAGAGTGTTTAGTGCAGCCGGGAACCTTGTCAGCGAAAGGCGTAGGAGGTTGCTTCCACAAAATGTGGAGAAGATGATGTTCATAAAATGAATTATCAACTCTTCCAGGGAGACCAGCCTCCAGAACGTACAGAGGGACCTGTGGTTCCAGCAGGGACGAATTAATACTCTGTGAGGATGAGGATGTACACACGGAAGAGGGTGAGGAATCGGTGGATGAGGAGGATGAGGATGACATCTTGCCTCCGTAGAGCCAGTTTGTGCAGGGACAGATTAATTGCCAGCTTGTTTTGTTTGGGCCCAAACGAACCAATCATTTCAGCCACAGTTGTGTGGCAGACCCTGGCGCTGAAATGATTGGTTTGTTAAAGTGTGCATGTCCTGTTTATACAACATAAGGGTGGGTGGGAGGGCCCAAGGACAATTCCATCTTGCACCTCTTTTTTTTCTTTGCATTATGTACAGTTTGGGGCCTAGTTTTTCAATGCCATCCTGTCTGCCACTGCAGTTTCACGCCTAGATGGGTCACGTGTTTGTGCCGCCCACTCGTGTCGCTTAGCATAGTCATCCAGCTACCTCGGTGCAACCTTTTGGACATAAAAACACTATTGTGAGGTGTGAGGTATTCAGAATAGACTGGAAATGAGTGGAAATTAAGGTTATTGAGGTTAATAATAGCATAGGAGCAGAAAAACCTACAAATTCTGTGATTTTAGCTGTTTTTATGCTTTTTTTCAAAAAAATACAGATCCAAAACACAAAACCCAGAACCCAAAACACGGAAGGGTGGTTTTGGCAAAACCAATCCAGATCCAAAACATGAAGAAAGATCCAGATCTAAAACCAAAACACAAAACACGAAAAGTGGCCGGTGCACACCCCTAATATATATATATATATAATTATATATATATATAATTATATATATATATATATATATATATATATACATATATTTATATATACACACAAACACAATGTATATGAGTGTGTATGTAGTCCCCTCCATCAAAATCTGCATTTGGTACTGTATTAACTTCTCATCTTCTGCTACATGGTACAGGTATTTACTGCACTGGATCTGTTGATTGACTGCATTAAGGTCTCAATCAATCAGCTCAATGCCACTGCATCTCCCCACGACATACCTTTGCATTAACCTGCCTGCACTGCCTTAAATCACAGCACAATAGTTCACTGTCACACAGCTGTAGTTTATCCCCATAGATTAATTCTCTGCTGCTGTATTATTGTATCTGAATTTGGCTTCAGTGATTCTGCTTTATAGTCGTTTCACATTAAGGCAATCGCATTACACATAGTTTTCGGTACATTCTTTTGATGGCTTTGATCTAAGGCCGACGTACTGTATTAGGTTTGCACAGTGATATTATACAGAGGGTGCTGCACTTTAGGCCTCTAGAACTGCATTAAGGTCATTATTGCGAATTAACTCATCAGCACTGCATTACTGTCACTGCATAAAATGATACTGGCACTGCTTCCATTCAGAAAAGGGAAGGTCAACTGAATCTGTTTCCAGGCAACAACAGCCAAGCCATGCATAGATAGCGGGTTCGGGGGTGATATTTAACAGGGTAGTGGATTTTACAAGTTGCTATGGTTACATGATGATACCTGTAGATATTCCTCAGGGGCCTTTCCTGTTTTTTTTTAAAGCACAGAGTGATGCTTCCAGGTATTAATCATTTCTTGAACAGTTATAGAAGAGAGGACACGGTTATACATTGAGGAGCTGGTGCAGAGAGTTGGGAGCAAAGCAAAACAAAACGAAAAAATTGGAACATAATTAATGTACTTGCAAAACCATGTAGCACTGCAAGAGGGACTGATTCAAAATGTTAGCAAAATTTCTTATTTTGGGATGGTTCCACCTCAACTGTAAATATCAGTGCAAAAATAAAGCTGAAATTGGAGTAATAATATTATATATCAGCACTGATCATGAGAGGACTGTGGGGCTGATTCAGCATTGCACGTAACTGCAATGCAGAACGCAGATCCCCGATTTTCAAGGCTTACTCAGCTGGCCAGCAGCCCGGCACCGTCCACAGATGGTCGCGATGGTGATCTCAGTCTACGACCTTGGTTGCAGTGCTGGCATCGGAAATGCAGCAGACAGAGGGCCTGATTCAGACCCGCTCGCGAGTGCTGAGCGCTCGCAAGCGGGTTGATGTTGGCCCAGTGCGCATGCGCACAATGGAGGCGGCTCCGTCGTGCACATGCACGAGAGCCGGATAGCGAGGGGCAAGCCATCGCTCCGGGTCTCGCTTAAAGGGGGGCGTGCTGTCGATGGTGAGTGACGGCGCCATGCTCTGTGGGGGGCCATCGACCCGGTCCGAACGCATCGGCGCTAACGACCGGGTCTGAATGACCCCCACAGACCCCAGTGTCATTCCCTGGTCACTGTGCTTATGGGTCACAAGCCTGGGCGCACTCTGCTTTACCCTGCTATACCCTGTTATACTGAGCCTGCACTTGCTCATCTGTCTCCTCCCTTGTTCCACCTTTCCAGATGTAAGATGCACCATACTTGCCTACACTCGTGGAAGTCGCAGGAGGCTCCCGATATTTTGGGTGGCCCCCCTCAGCTCCGTAAGTGTAGGCAGATCTCCCGCATCCTGCCTACTTCCTGGTAAAGCGGGCAGAATGGGGAGATTTAATGGGGAATTTGCGGGTAGGCGAGGAGGGGGCGGGCCTAAACGTCATGATTTGCGTCCTTTATCCCCGCCCCCTCCCCACGGACCCGCGAATCGCAGGCTTTTCTGGGAAAGGGCGGGTCTAATTACAGCAACAGTCCGGCCCCACCCCCCGAACCCGTCTGAAGCAGCAGCTCTCCGGGTTAGGGATGGACATCGGAAGCCCACCATCAAATGATGGCTGGGCTTCCAATATCAAAACGTTCGATGCGATGGTAAGTAACCATTGCATCAAAAGTATTAGATTAAAAAAAATATTCAATTGAATAGTTTTTTATCTAGAAGGGTCTTTTTGCGTATTCGCAATAGCCCAATTTCAGGGCAGGCAAGGGACAGCAATGAAGGCGGGACAGCACTGGGGGCGGGATGGGGTGGAATTGGGGGTGGGGCAAGATGCCCGAGGCTGGGAGCTGCAGGCATTTAAAAACAAACAAACATCACAACACCTTCGAATAATTGCCATTCAATGGCGGCAAACATTGGAATGCTGCCATCGAATTATTATTCTTGAATGGAAAAATCACTACCATCACAATAAAAACATCGATGGTCGGCAAACATCGACCAACAATCCCTACTACAGGCTGCTCCCGGAAAGCACTTATACAAAGTCAGTAAGTATGAGATGCGCCAAAATCTGTATATGGACATCTGCATACATTTTTTTTATGTAAATATGCAATAAAAACAATGCAGATACAATTAAATAAACAGATGTACATCCAACTGTACATGGACACCCATGCCACAGCAGTTTTGCCTCCATTCATCAAATTTCAGCAAATCATATGTTCATTGGGTGGTACAGGAATGACATGTGAGCATGGATTAATCTTGGTTTATGTAAATAAAAATGTAGCATGCTTCCCGCAACTGCAGATTCTGGGCCTGATTCAGACCCACTCGCGAGCGGCTGTCCGCTCGCAAGTGGGTCGATGTTATGCACTGAGCATGCGCACGACGGAGGGAGCTCCGTCGTGCGCATGCGCCAGACGCGACGAGCGAAGGAAAGTCCTTCGCTCGTTGTGTCCGATCAAAGGGGGCGTGCTGTCAATGTTGATTGACAGCACGCCCCCTTTGGTGGGCGTGCCGGGGGCGTGCCTCCCTGACGGGGGCGTTCCCACGGGAACGCCTCCCGTCAGAAGCCGGCCCACTGACATCACTAGTGATGTCAGTGGGAGTGATTTTGGCTCTGATAGAGCCAAAATCACTCCGGAGCTTGCGGTTGAAAACCTCAACCGCAGGCTCCGGCTCGCAATTTCGATGACCATCGCGGCCATCACAAAGCACGCTCGTATAGCCTGTGGGTGGTGACCCACAGCTATACGAGCGTCCGGGAGGACGCTCCATGAAAATGGAGCCCGGCCCTCATTCAGAGCGTGCGCTCTGCTCAGAGCATACGGCTCTGAATGAGGGCCTCTGTTTTTTACTGTGCATATTTATAAAGACGTTTTATAGCATTGTAAGAAATAGACAGTTTGGGGATTTGATAAGTGGAGTTGTTGCCCATAGCAACCAATCATATTCTAGCTATTATCTTCTAGGATGTGCTAGATAAATGATATGTAGAATCTGATTGGTTGCTATGGGCAACAACTCCACTTCTAAAAGCCCGCACTTTAGTAAATAAATATACCCCCAAGAAAACAGCAGCTAGTACCAATGAAGATACATTGATCCATATGCATGCCTATTCCAACAAAGTTATTCCGAAAGACCTAAATAATGGTAGCATCAATAATACAATTTTAGTAAAAGGTAAAAAAGTTATATCAGCATTTTGTGATCTCACAGAGAAATAACATCATAGATATCAAAACAGCTCTTATACAGTATGAGTATATTGTGGAAAGTATATTGTGGATATTGTCAACGTCAGTGTTACATTGTAAATCATACTTGCCAACTATCCCTGAATGTCAGGAAGACTCCCTGAGATATTAGCAATCTCTCTGACTCCCTGAAGAGCCTAAGGGGTAAATTTGCTAAGAATCGAGTGTGTGTGAGTTTGCAATCTCACGTGAGTTTAGGCATGTTTTTCATCTCGCAAATTTACTAAAGACAAACTCGAGTGAGTTTGGAAGTGAGGCCCTGATTCAGAGCCGGACACTCTGACAGAGCGCTCGCTCTGAATCAGGGCCGTCCTGCTGAAATTTTAGATTGGCCTCCTGGCCGCTCGCATAGCTGTGGGTTACCACCCACAGCTATAGCAAGTGGCCAAAATGATGGTCGTGATGGTCAAGACCATCGCGACCATCGGGCTTGCGACAAGACCCTTGCGGTAGGGTCTCGTTGCCGCAAGCCCTGGAGTGCTTTTGGCTCTATCAGAGCCAAAAGCACTCCCACCGACATCACTAGTGATGTCAGTGGGGCCGGCCCCAGACGGTAAGCGTTCCCATGGGAACGCCTCCGTCTGGGCAGCCACGCCCCTGGCACGCCCACCAAAGGGGGCATGCTGTCAATCACCATCAACAGCACGCCCCCTTTGGTGCGAGACCCATAGCAACGGCTTGGCCGACGTTATTCGGGTCTCGCGCATGCGCACGACGGAGCCGCCTCCTTCGTGCGCATGCGCACTTGGCCAACATCGACCCGCTTGCGAGCGCTCAGCACTCGCGAGCGGGTCTGAATCAGGCCCTGAGTTCTATCTTTTCACTGTTAAAACTCATGTGAGATTGCAAACTCGAAAAAAACTCACCATTGGCCAAATTAGGAAGTACTTTACATGAAAAAGATGCAACTCGCAAATTTACTAAGAATCGAGTTTCCAATCTCGTGTGAGATTGTAGCAAACTCACTGTGAAATTGAAGTTTCAAATAGACCACCTCCTGAGCTGCGAGTTTGGCAGAAACATACACCGATCAGTGTGATTTGTGTATGTTTCTGGTTGTATACCTAATATGTGTTTTTATTTTTTTTTTAAATGACATAGGATCCCCCCTGACTTGGCCTGAGCGACTTGGGGTGATAATGCTTTGGCCCTGGAGACCCGGTAATAGGGTCTCCGGGCTGTGGCATTTCCCCCCCCCCCGGTCATTTTGGGTCTGGTGCTGGTTTTAATTATAGGGTGACCCCTACGCATTTATTTCCCCATATAATTAAAACCAGGACTGGCCCTGCAGCCTGGTGCTGGTACCTAAATTACTGTGGAATCCTACTCGTTTTGTTCCCCGTAATTTTAGGTACCAGGACTGGCTGACAAGTCCGGAGATGGTTAGGCCTTTGGGGGGGGAACCCTACGAAATTTTTTAAAATATATTTTGACCCATTTTTTAAATGTGCAAAACACAAGCAGCTTACACATATCTCACTGATATGTGCAGGCTGCTTGTTCGGGTGAGTTTGGCAGAGGGAAAACACTGCAATCTCGGGTGAGTAATCTCATCTAAACTCACAAATAGGGTGAGAAATCTCGATCTGCTTCACCATCGGAAAACTCACTTTCAGCTAAACTCACTTCCTTAGTACATTTGCAAGTTGTTAAAGGGTAAACTCACCCGAGTTTCAGTGAAGCAAAGAGAGTTTAAAAAAAAAAACTCGACCAAACTCTATTCTCAGTAAATTTACCCCTAAGAATCTCCCTGATTTCACCTTATCCCCATTATGTAGCGGTCATATACTTAGAAAATAAAAAAAAGAAGAAATCAGAGATATATGCATTTAAATGGAATAATCAGTGTAATATTCCTGCATTAGTTATATAAGGCACAATGACCCCTATGGCTACATGCATTTTCAAATATGGATCCTCTTGGCCACTTGTATGGAACCAGTTAGGAGTAAAACAGAATATATGACCAAGCCAGTACCAGTGTATTGTCATCAACAAGTAGATCTTCCCGATCTGGATCTTTCTTCGTGTTTTGGATCTGGATTGGTTTTGCCAAAACCACCCTTCCGTGTTTTGGGTTCTGGGTTTTGTGTTTTGGATCTGTATTTTTTTGAAAAAAAAGCATAAAAACAGCTAAAATCACAGAATGTGTTGGTTTTTCTGCTCCTATGCTATTATTAACCTCAATAACCTTCATTTCCACTCATTTCCAGTCTATCCTGAACACCTCACACAAGTTTTTTTATGTCCAAAAGGTTGCACCGAGGTAGCTGGATGACTATGCTAAGCAACACGAGTGGGCGGCACAAACACGTGGCCCATCTAGGAGCGACAGTGTAGTGGCAGACAGGATGGCAGTTTGAAAAACTAGGCCCCAAACAGTACATAATGCAAAGAAAAAAAAGAGGTGCAAGATGGAATTGTCCTTGGGCCCTCCCACCCACCCTTATGTTGTATAAACAGGACATGCACACTTTAACAAACCAATCATTTCAGCGCCAGGGTCTGCCACACGACTGTGGCTGAAATGATTGGTTTGTTTTGGGCCCCCACAAAACAAACTGGCAATTAATCTGTCCCTGCACAAACTGGCTCTACGGAGACAAGATGTTGTCCTCATCCTCCTTATTCACCGATTCCTCACCCTCTTCAGTGTTGTGTACATCCTCATCCTCACAGAGTATTAATTCGTCCCCTCTGGAATCCACCACCACAGGTCCCTCTGTACGTTCTGGAGGCTGGTCTCCCTGGAAGAGTTGATAATTCATTTTTATGAACATCATCTTCTCCACATTTTGTGGAAGCAACCTCCTACGCCTTTCGCTGACAAGGTTCCCGGCTGCACTAAACACTCTTTCGGAGTACACACTGGAGGGGGGGCAACTCAGGTAAAATAGAGCCAGTTTGTACAGGGGCCTCCAAATTGCCTCTTTTTCCTGCCAGTACAGGTATGGAATGTCTGACATGCCTACTTAGATGCTGTCACCGATGTAATCCTCCACCATTCTGTCAATGGTGACAGTATCATATGCAGTGACAGTAGACATGTCAGAAATTGTTGCCAGGTCCTTCAGTCCGGACCAGATGTCCAAACTTGGTCCTGCCTGCCCTGCATCACCGCCAGCGGGTTGCTTAGGATACCTAAGTTTTTTTCTGGCAGCCCCAGATGCGGGAGAAAATTAAGAAGGAGCTGTTGATGTGTCACGTTCCGCTTCAGCTGACAGTGTTTTCACCAGCAGGTCTTTGCACCTCTGCAGGCTTGTGTCGGCCAGAAAGAGAGACACCACATAGGCTTTAAACCTAGGATCGAGCACGGTGGCCAAAATGTAGTGGTCTGATTTCAACAGATTGACCACCCTGGAATCCTGGCAAAGCGAATGAAGGGCTTCATCCACAAGTCCCACATGCCGAGCGGAATCGCTCCATCTTAGCTCCTCCTTCACTTTCTCCAGCTGCTTCTGCAAAAGCCTGATGAGGGGAATGACCTGACTCAAGCTGGCAGTGTCTGAACTGACTTCACGTGTGGCAAGTTCGAAGGGCTGGAGAACCTTGCACAACACGGAAATCATTCTCCACTGCGCTTGAGTCAGGTGCAAACCCCCTCCTTTGCCTATGTCATAGGTGGATGTATAGGCTTGAATGGCCTTTTGCTGCTCCTCCATCCTCTGAAGCATATAGAGGGTTGAGTTCCACCGCGTCACAACCTCTTGCTTCAGGTGAAAGCAGGGCAGGTTCAAGAGTGTTGCTGGTGCTCCAGTCTTCGGCACGCAGTCGCTGAATGGCGAAAGTGGCCAGAAATTTTTCGGGCCACCCAAAGCGTCTCCTGCACACCCCTGTCGCTTTTCAGAAAATTCTGCACCACCAAGTTTATTGTGTGAACAAAACATGGAATGTGCTGGAATTTTCCCAGATGTAATGCCCACACAATATTGGTGGCGTTGTCAGATATCACAAATCCCCAGGAGAGTCTAAGTGGGGTAAGCCACTGGGCGATGATTTCCCTCAGTTTCTCTAAGAGGTTGTCGGCAGTGTGCCTCTTACTGAAACCAGTGATACACAGCGTAGCCTGCCTTGGAACGAGCTGGCGTTTCTGAGATGCTGCTACTGGTGACGCTGCTGTTGTTGCTGCGTAAGGTGATACATCTACCCAGTGGGCTGTCACAGTCATATAGTCCTTAGTTTGCCCTGTTCCTCTTGTCCACATGTCCGTGGTTAAGTGGACATTGGGTACAACCGCATTTTTCAGGACACTGAGGACACTTTTTCTGACGTTTCTGTACAGTCTCGGTATCGCCTGCCTAGTGAAGTGGAATCTAGACGGGATTTGGAACCGGGGACACACTACCTCCATCAATTGTCTAAATCCCACTGCACTAATGGTGGATACCGGACGCACGTCTAACAACAAAATAGCAGTCAAGGCCTCAGTTATACATTTTGCTTCAGGATGACTGCTGTCGTACTTCATCCTCCTCGCTAAGGACTGTTGGAGGGTCAATTGTTTAGTAAAAGTAGTGGTGTTCCTACTTCCTCTCTGGGATGATGAATGACTCCCAGCAGCAGCAACAGCAGCAGCGGCAGCAGGAGGCGTAGCAATGCAGGATCCTCCGGAGGAATCCCGGATAGGAGAGTCAGTCATGCCAGTGACTTGGCCTGCAGGACTACTTCCGATCCTGACTAAGGAGGAAATTGATGAGGAGGGAGTTTGCAGGCGCTTGGATACAACAGGACAACGGGATTTAGGTGTCCCTGTACTGCTTACGGTCTTAGCCAAAGTTTCTGAACTTGACTAACTTTTTATGAACACGCTGCAGGTGCCGTATAAGGGAGGATGTTCCTAGGTGGTTAACGTCCCTACCCCTTCTTATTTCACCTATACATATGGTACATATGGCAAGACAGTTGTTGTCCGGGCTTTTTCATCCCACGGACAACAACTGTCTCCCCCAGAGCCTGATTTAAACAAACCACATCACCATCAGAATCCTCCTCGCCAACTTCCTCCTCAGCGCCAGCTACACCAGTATCCTCATCCTGTTGTACTTCAGCAGTGACACCTTCAATTTGCATATCAGCAAGTGGACTGTGGGTGCTCCTTTCAGCACTTGTGTCATGCTGGGAGGCGGTTTTCTGGAAGCTGAGGCCTGTGGCTGCGGGAGGAAACGGAGGCGAGGGGCCTGAATGTACGACCTCTGCATCCACGGGTCTTGGTCGTTGGCGAGACCTAGTCAAAGGTGCGGAATCTAACCCACGAGATGGTGTTCGCCAGTGATCCCACCAATCGGGATATGGGCTTGAGCTGCACCTCGTAAGCAGGTCGCGGTCCTTTGACTAGGTGACCAAAGCCTGCGGGAAAAAGGAGAGACGAACACTCGTAGCCCAAAGGGTCTGTGCCAGTAAGGGGCTCGTAGGGACACTATACTTGAGGTATAAGGAAGTGTGCACTGCAGACACACTCCTCCGGGTTGCCGGTTAGAAAGAGTGCACCACGGTTCAATACTGTAACACGTAGGTAGGGACCACAGAGTCCAGTAACGAGGTGGGTAGTGATACTGGAGCCAGCCAGAGATTATGACGCTGGAGAGGTGGGTACATATAACTACACTCAGGCTGTGATGGTAAAGCACTGGTGAAATGGATAGTATACTGCACACAGGCGGCGTTGGTAACGCACTGGTGGAATGGAGGTATACTGCACACAGGCGAGGTGGTAACGCACTGATGAGATGAATGATATAGCTGCACACAGGCTGAGGTGGTAAAGCACTGGTGAGATTAAAGATATAGCTGTACACAGGCTGAGATGGTAAAGCACTGATGAGATGAATGATATAGCTGCTCACAGGCTGAGATGGTAATGCACTGATGAGATGAATGGTATAGCTGCACACAGGCTGAGATGGTAAAGCACTGATGAGATGAATGATATAGCTGCACACAGGCTGAGATGGTAAAGCACTGATTAATTGAATGATATAGCTGCTGACAGGCTGAGATGGTAAAGCACTGGTGAGATGGATGATATAGCTGCACACAGGAATAGATCACTGGAAGCAAGGGAACCTGGAACGAGAGACCACTAGCAACACTAGCAGCGACAATGGTTGTTCAGGCAACTACCTGATACACAGGAGCCGGATATATACCCCTGGAAGCCCACTGATTGGTCCACAGCGTCAGCTGACCGGCCAGACTGTCAGGGAAGGAAGGATAGTCAGAGAAGGAAGTGTCATGGCGGCGCCCATGACAGGAACTCCGATCCCCGCGCACCAGGCCGCCCGAGACACCAGCATCAGGGAGAATGCTCAGCACCTCCCACGTCGCGGCACCAGCCACCTGGCTGCCCGGGAAGTCAGAGGAAGCCGGCGGGACGGTAAGGGGCAGCCGATCCCCGGCTGAACTCTGACAACTTGCAGGGGGCGTGCAAATGGTGGAAAGAGCCACCTCTTCCCATCCAGCGCTGGGAAGGTCAGGCATCGCAAATGCCATCACACTTGGACTCTCCTTGGGATTTGTGATATCTTCTTAGAACGCACAGTTCTTCGCTGTGCTTTTGCCAGCTTAACTCATTTGATTTTTTTAGCGGGAGGAGGGCTTCCATCGTCATGTGAAGCTGAACCACTAGTCATGAACATAGGGAAAGACCTTAGCCGTTCCTTGCCACTCCGTGTCGTAAATGGCATATTGGCAAGTTTACGTTTTTCCTCGGATGATTTAAATGTTTTTTTTAAGGTCATTTTCCTGAACTTTGTCATTTGGGATTGTATGTGCTCTCTACTATGACATTGGGCATCGGCCTTGGCAGACGACGTTGATGGCATGTTATCGTCTATGTCATGAATAG
Organism: Taudactylus pleione; assembly: GCA_031769625.1. Classification (NCBI taxonomy): domain Eukaryota; kingdom Metazoa; phylum Chordata; class Amphibia; order Anura; family Myobatrachidae; genus Taudactylus; species Taudactylus pleione. The sequence continues at coordinate 1,267,332 of JAUIMM010000725.1, forward strand.
TGGCAGCAGCTTCAGCACTAGGAGGAAGTGGTTCTTGATCTTTCCCTACTTTATTTTTATCTGAGAAAATTTGGTCCTCCATTTATGTTATATTAATATATACGTGCGGCTAAGGCGCACACAACCACAGAAAATAATTTTTTATTTTTGTTGGAGACTAGTGCACTTTGTGGGTTACACCACCCTTTAAGAAATGAGCCAGCCGGCTCTTTACTTATGGGACACAGGCGCATGCTTGGCGCTGCTCCTTTGTTGATGCATGTGCAGCTACAGCCCACACAATTCACAAAGACAGAAAAAAAAGAAGAATTTTTTATTCTTTGTGGAGCGCACTTTGAGGGTTACACCACCCTTTAACAGACAGACGCACGCTTGGCGCTGCTGCTTTGAGGATGCACGTACAGTGCAGACAATTCACAAACACAGAAGAAAATGTTTTATTTTTGTTGGAGTGCACTTTGGGGGTTACACCACCCTTTAACAGACAGACGCACGCTTGGCACTGCTGCTTTGAGGATGCACGTACAGTGCAGACAATTCACAAACACAGAAGAAAATGTTTTATTTTTGTTGGAGTGCACTTTGGGGGTTACACCACCCTTTAACAGACAGATGCACACTTGGCGCTGCTGCTTTGAGGATGCAGGTACAGCTACAGCACACACAATTCACAAAGACAGAAAAAAAAAGGAGAATTTTTTATTTTTTGTGGAGCGCACTTTGAGGGTTACACCACCCTTTAACGGACAAGACAGCCGGCCCTTTCCTTATGGGACACAGGCGCACGCTTGGCGCTGCTCCTTTGTTGATGCACGTGCAGCCACAGCACACACAATTCACAAACACAGAAAATATTTTCTTATTTGGTTTGGAGTGCACTTTGGGGGTTACAGCACCCTTTAACGGTCAAGCCAGCTGGCCCTTTACCTATGACACAGGCGCACGCTTGGCGCTACTTTGTTGATGCATGTGCGGCTACTGCACACACAATTCACAAACAGAAAAAATATATATTTTTATTTTTTTGGGAGTGCACTTTGGGGTTTACAGCACCCTTTAACGGACAAGTCAGCCAGCCCTTTACTTATGGGACACAGGCGCACGCTTGGCGCTGCTCCTTTGTTGATGCACGTGCAGCCACAGTGCACACAATTCACAAACAGAGAAAATATTTTTTTCTTTGGTTTGGAGTGCACTTTGGGGGTTACAGCACCCTTTAACGGTCAAGCCAGCCGGCCCTTTACTTATGACACAGGCGCACGCTTGGCGCTACTTTGTTGATGCCCGTGCGGCTACTGCGCACACAATTCACAAACACAGAATTTTTTTTAATTTTTCTTGCACTTGGGGGGCGCTCCCCTGATGGACAGAGCACCCCCTCGACAACACTACAGCACCCCTTTAGGACTGGGACACTGCACAGGACTTTGGAGTGGACACAGCCCCTATGGACAACTGACTGCACAACACAGTCCAGCCAGCCCCTATGGACTTTGGAGGAGTGGACAAAGCCCCTATGGACAACAGCAGCACAACACAGCCAGCCCCTATGGACTTTGGAGGAGTGGACACAGCCCCTATGGACAGTAGCAGCACAGCACAACACAGCCAGCCCCTATGGACTTTGGAGGAGTGGACACAGCCCCTATGAACAACAGCAGCGCAGCACAGCACAGCACAACACTACACTGCACTACACTATACAGCCCAGCCAGCCCTAACTCCCACCCTCCCTCTTCACTGTCCACAGCCGAGTGAGAAAATGGCGCCGACGCGCGTACCTTTTATAGAATCCAAAACCTGCGAGACCCGGAAGGCGGGATGATGACGTTTTGCCTCGATTTCAGATCCGAGTCAAGTTGAGCCTGACTCGGATCTGCCTCGGATCGGGGGGGCTCGGGGGGGTTCCGATTTCAGAAATCCGAACCCGCTCAAGCCTAATATATATATATATATATATATATATATATATTTATTTATATACTGATTTTGGGCTCATTGAAATGTGGATATACGTCAGTCAATCTTATGACACACTACACATCCCGCCACCGCCTTCACAATCTCCCTGAAATGCTTTTTCAAAAGTAGGCAAGTATGTTGTAAATAGCTTCATTATAAAAAGGGAGACATACAATTTAATATCCCCAATTGATTTATTAATATTTCCTTTAAGGCCTCAGGGGAATATCATGTAGAGTCACCTAGCACCTTGGTGGCAATTAGGATGTTTTATATTGGCACCTTGGTGGCCATTGGGTACATCAAGCCATCTGCCAAAAACATGATCCCCCATATTGCCTATTAACGATCCCAAATACTGGCGGATATTACTCTAACCCCATATACCTGGTCTTTTGTTTCAGTAATCCATTCCCAATCATTGATTAATGCTGGGCACCTCCCAATAAATGAATAAGACAGCCCAAATGCACACAGCACTTTACACATCTATCCAACTTTATTATCTTAAATCAATATATTTTCCCAGCCCTCTGGTAAACTGTGCGTATTATGTACAGCTGAGAGAGTCTATGGAAGCAGATTAACAATGCTACATTTAGGACTTACAAAATCTCTGACCATGCTCAACAGTAGTGATAAGTGAAATGTTCAAAGCTGTTCTGTCGCATATTTATCTAATTCTGAACCTCACCGCAAAGGGGGAAATGTACCAAACCTGCTAAAGAGTGGAGAAGTTGCCCATATTAGCCAATCAGCTCCTAGTTAGCATTTATTAAGTGCGATCTGTAAAATGATAGAAGCTGATTGGTTGCTATAGGGAACTCTCTACTCTCTTTAGAAGGTTTGCTACATCTCCTTAATCTTTCCATTTGGTCTAATGTTGCGTACACACCTGCCGATATTTTGGACGACTGAACGATAATGATATCATTATCGTTCAGTTGTTCACTATATCGGCCAGTTTGTACACAAAAACGATCAATGATAACAACCAACATGCAGGCCATCATGGAGTGAATCGTCTAGTTTGTATGCCCCATTAGACGTGATCATCTTTCCACTGTTAGCATTAGCGCCAAATATTGCTGAGACAAGTTGTATTAATAATATTACTCACCACCAAGGGTTCATACACCAGGGTTAAACTTCTCTCCTGCAGGGCAAAAATCAGCTATAGAAATCTTTGTAGGAGGCCTCAGATTCACTTATAAGATGTTGGAATGTTAAACAGTATTGATTTTATGCAAACACAAGAAAAGAAAGTACAAGTGCACAACTCCAACATTACTAATTATATATAATATATTATGCAATAGAATTTTGCAATACATAGAGGTTTTAGCATAATCATGGCCATGGTTATGGGCCTACCCACCGCGCCCAGGTAACCTCTGAGGGTAGGTCCCTAACCTACTGGGGTTGAAATCCAGAGCACAGGACACCCTTAAACAGGCCCAGCTGAGCCACCCCAGGGCACCACTCTAATGAGAGAAGGTGAAGTGTAAGAAAGTGTAAGATAGATAAGAGCAGCTACTGCTACATATATAAGGTGAAAAATACATATATATTAAACAAACAAAAAGGTGCTAAAAGTGCAAAAAGGAAAATGTGTTTATAATGCAATGCCCTGAAGCAGCCCAACCAAAGCAATTCAGGGGACCCATGCCCCAAAAAACAACCCATATCTGCACTGCAATATAACATTTTTTAGGACTTACCTAGGATTGTGCCTTGTACTAAGGTGCAGTCAAAATGCCAGAATCCCTGCTTAAAACCAATGGGGAAGGGGTGCTAATCTAGGCTGAAGGCGTCTCAAACCTTCATGTGTGCATGGGAGCACACTAAATAGAGTATATAGAAAGGGGGCCCTAGACTGCACACCCTGAATATATATATAATGGGAGGTGCTACCTGTGGAGACTATTGTTGCAAACACAAGAAAAGAAAGTACAAGTGCACAACTCCAACATTACTAATTATATATAATATATTATGCAATAGAATTTTGCAATACATAGAGGTTTTAGCATAATCATGGCCATGGTTATGGGCCTACCCACCGCGCCCAGGTAACCTCTGAGGGTAGGTCCCTAACCTACTGGGGTTGAAATCCAGAGCACAGGACACCCTTAAACAGGCCCAGCTGAGCCACCCCAGGGCACCACTCTAATGAGAGAAGGTGAAGTGTAAGAAAGTGTAAGATAGATAAGAGCAGCTACTGCTACATATATAAGAAGGTGAAAAATACATATATATTAAACAAACAAAAAGGTGCTAAAAGTGCAAAAAGGAAAATGTGTTTATAATGCAATGCCCTGAAGCAGCCCAACCAAAGCAATTCAGGGGACCCATGCCCCAAAAAACAACCCATATCTGCACTGCAATATACAAATTTTTAGGACTTACCTAGGATTGTGCCTTGTACTAAGGTGCAGTCAAAATGCCAGAATCCCTGCTTAAAACCAATGGGGAAGGGGTGCTAATCTAGGCTGAAGGCGTCTCAAACCTTCATGTGTGCATGGGAGCACACTAAATAGAGTATATAGAAAGGGGGCCCTAGACTGCACACCCTGAATATATATATAATGGGAGGTGCTACCTGTGGAGACTATTGTTGCAAACACAAGAAAAGAAAGTACAAGTGCACAACTCCAACATTACTAATTATATATAATATATTATGCAATAGAATTGATTTTATATATTTGGCGCAGGGACCTCACTCCTAGTAATACCAACATTTAATTACCCTCAAATTTATATCCTTCAACATAGCTAGTGTTCCCCTTAACAAGTTTTACTGTGTGAATCCCTCAATACACAGAATTCCTTTGCAACTACTGTCCATACTCTATAGATAATACGGTGCAATGTAGGTAAAACTTTTTAGGCTGGGTTTGCTCTGCTCTCCATCATTTCCATCAACTCTATGTTTTGTAAGTACTTTGTAGCAATAAGCCATTATGCTGCCTCTTCAAATGGCGTGTGACACCAACTGGTCGGACACTGGCCCTGATTCAGAGCCGGACGCTCTGACAGAGCGCTTGCTCTGAATCAGAGCCGTTCTTTTTTTTTTTAGAATGGCCCCCTGGCCGCTCGCATAGCTGTGGGTGACCACCCACAGCTATAGCGAGCGGCCAGGAAGATGGTCGCGATGGTCAAAACCATCGTGACCATCGGGCTTGCGACGAGACCCTTGTGGTAGGGTCTCGTTGCCTCAAGCCCCAGAGAGATTTCGGCTCTAACAGAGCCGAAATCTCTCCCACTGACATCACTCGTGATGTCAGTGGGGCCGGCCCCAAACGGAGGCGTTCACATGGTAACGCCTCCGTTTCTCTCCTGGCCCGCCCCCTTTGGTACGAGACCCGTAGCGATGGATTGCCCGTCGCTATCCGGGTCTCGCGTATGCGCACAACGGAGGCGGCTCCGTCGTGCGCATGCGCACTGCCCACCATCGACCCGGTTGCGAGCGCACAGCGCTTGCGACCGGGTCAGAATCAGGCCCACTGTGAGAGGTATATTTACTAAAGGTCGATTTGAATCAATTTTGATCGATTTAAAAATTGATCAACATCGATGTTGTGTTTCTGGGGCTAAATCACAGATTTATTAACAGACAATTTGTGATTTGGATTTATAAGTATTAGTACCTGTGTGATTTAGCCCCAAAAACATTAAAATCGACCTCTAGCAAATATACCACTAAGAGAAAGTTGGTATCGCTATCCCCTTCTCAAACTTCATTCTTTTTACAGTTTTTTTGCCAGTCTTTTTTTAACTAAATGAGTTCCCTAAATACAGAGAAAATAGTCTTAGAAGCCACAACTGGGTGTTTTTCCTGGACGTCTATGGGTGGTATTCAATTGTTTAGTGCGCCTGATATCTTTTCGCCCATTTCAGCTCGCACCCCCCGAGGGGTGTACGCTGAAATGGTGCGCCAGCAGCTGATCATGCGGGTCAGGAGCAACAATCGAATAGCTTCTGTTGGGCACGGAGAGGGGCGAAACAATTGAATTCCACCCTATGTGCTCTGCAAACTATGGACCTTTCTCCATAAATCTTATAAGCTATTTGCCCTTTTCCTGGTAGCACATTGTTTCATTCACATTTATTCTATTGGACTCCCCCTAGTCCTTGTCCGCGTCTGTTTCCAGTGTCGCATCTGAGACTTTGGGGTATATTTATCAAAGTTCAATTTTGCATTCGATTTTATATCCGATTTAATTCACCTGAAATTGAATCAAATCGAATGTAGAAATCCCTGTAAAAATCCCACATTTACTAAAATTAGATTTTGGAAGCCTTTTCTAAACCAAATTTGATTTGGTTCAATTTTGATCAATGATTTCTTGTCCAATTTTGCATGCCCATGTCCAAATCGAACACCAAATCGAACACAAATTGAAATTTCAATTCCCCAAAATAATAGACCAGGCCTTGGTTGCCCTGGAGAGGGGGAACCTCTTTATAGGAGGAATCCCCACCTCTCCAGGGATCCCGGTGAAAGGGTACCCTGGCTGTGGCATTACACCCCTGCTAGAAAGAGTCCAGTGCTGGTTTTGGAAAATAGGGACCCCTATGTCTTTTGTCCCCCGTATTTTTAAAAGCAGGACTGGCTCACTGAGCCCAGTGCTGGTTGTGCTTTTAGGGGGGGACCCTACATATTTTTTTTTTAATTATAACACTTTACAAACTTTTTACACACAGAAGGTTGCAGGGATCTTACTGATCTGTGCATGCATCTGTGTAATTCATACCTGCTCATGCTAACACCGCCAGCATGAATTCGTCATCACCACCCCCCTCCCCCGCTGTGGGGGGATTTTTTTGGCGGTCCGGTGGGTCGGCAGCTGGCTGGGAGGCTTACCTTCTTTTCCAGGGGGTCAGGAGCGGAACCCGATTTTCGGGAGGCTCCCGACCAAATCGGGAGAGTAGGTAAGTATGCTGTAGATAGATAGATCGATAAATGTAGAAACCACCCAGACACTGAGAGACTGTAGATAGATAGATGTAGAATCTCCAGAGAGAGAGAGAGAAAGACTGTAGATAGATAGTTGTTGATAGATATGTATAGAAACCCACCAGAGAGAGAGACACTGTAGATAGATAGATGCACAAATACAGATGGGAGCATCTAGTGACACATGGCAGTACTGCACTCAGCAGTGACACTGACAGCAGCTCTCTATTTTGTGCCCGGCCGGCTCATAAGAGCCATCCTCTGGTTGGAGCTCTAGATAGAGTGTCTGCCGGCCAGTACTGATCAGGGGGTGGGTTTCTGGGTACTCAGAAACCCCCCCTACATGCACTACTGTAAATCATACTCTAAAGTCAATATTAAGTACTTCAACCCATTGGCTTATGATTCCTTATTTTAATAACACACTTAAAAAACTCCATTATTTTATTTCTTTTAAATTCACTCATTAAAAAAAAGTTTGCTTCAGGGCTCCTCGTTAGGGGCCCTATAGCTTAAGCTTCATTAGTTTCACAGTAGATCCGCCTCTGATCACAGCTCACACTGCCACCCTTACACCTCACACTGCTCCCCTCATGCCTCTCAGAGCCTTTCATACTATCATTTCTCCCAGCTCTTCCATTGACCACCCCTCCACAAACACACACAGTTAAATTGATTCTGCCCTAGGATTCAGACAACGAAGGGGCATATCCAATCAGATGTGAGGTTTTGACAGCAAAAAATTTATGCGGACCTCCAGCCAATATTGTATTACTGTGGGTGTCTGGAGCGCACAACCATTAAAAAGAATTGGTTGCAGGGTTTATTGCGGGCAAAATCCCACGAGAGGGGAATTTTTTTTTCTTAACTGCACATCTACATATTGGTGGCCACCTAATAACCATGTCGGTGTGTGGCAATCTTTTGAATGTTAGCCTTTTTACTGTCAACCAGTTGACTGGATACCGCTATGGTGCAGTAAAAGGTGGCATGCTGCCCCCTGATATGTACATACCACCCTTACTGCAGCATCATCTGCCTGACATAGTTAGTCTTTATATATTTGTATAGGGGTTTTCAATACTGCTAACAGCAGAAGAAGTCACTGTGATATGGGTTGACCTAGAGCAGGGGTAGGGAACCTTTTTTCAGCTGAGGGCCATTATGATATGTATAACATTATTTGTGGGCCCGGGGCAGGCCACACCCCTCCATGTGATGTCACACAGGGGTGGGGACCACAATCACCAGTGATTACAGCCAGTGATTGGAGCTGTAAGGGCAGCGGTGTGACCGTCTGAAGGACACTCCAGGTGGTACTCCTGCATAGATTCTGGCTGCAGGGTGCCATTCTAGGCACCTTGCTAGCCAGATGAGGCTAGCAGAAAAAAGCTCAGAGGGCCAGACCAAATGATTCCGCGGGCCTTATACGGCCCCTGGGCCTGAGGTTCCCTATCACTGACCTAGAGGGAAATGCTACTGTATCTCTAATCCTTTTAAAACCTACAGTATTGCAGGAACCCTTAGATACACCCTGCTAATACTGGTCTCCTATTTAATATAGTGGCCTTTTGGGTCTCTGAAGTCAAATTTAGAGGTGGTTTACAAAAAGGTCTACAAAGGGATACATACAGTATGCTTGAAAGGTAGTAAATACCATGTAAAGGGAAAAATTGCCAAAATTTGCTTATCCCAGCCCCAAAGCTGACGCTTATCTCTAGTAGCTGCAAACTGTCCGGCCAGGGGCTTGGATAATGTGAGAGACCACGGTATCGAACAATATTGGATCTATTCTGTTGTGTTTCTCAAATTAGTTCCATGGCTATAGAAAGGACTGAGAAAAGATACAGACCATTAAGGTAATATAGATCAGGACACTAGTGCTGAGAGTGCACAGATGTCACAGAAGGAGGCAAAGGAATCAATAAGCAATGCAATGAATGAAAGCGCCCTATGCTTCAATAGTTCATCCAATTTAAAACTTTGAATTTCCAAATTAACATGCAACTGAGATGAAGTGTAATGGAAACCTTTGTACCAACTGTCAGTAAACTTACAAAGGCTATAAAAAAAGACAAATTTCAAACTGTCAGTAAGAAGGTAGTAACGGTCTGTACATTTTGTACTGTAATATTGCACAGAGGACTATAGTACCAATTTTTTTCATATTGTGTAGAGTTGCAATAACGCTCTGCCACAATGTTTCCGCCGCCACAATGTTTCCTCCCCCACTCTTGTGCTGGTATTGGTGACATTAAATCATTGGCCTATCAATCAAAAAGAGTCACTGTTAGAAGCATGCTTGTAAATGGTAATGGTGGGGAGGACTTGGTGATTAGGGGGGAAATGTATCAAGCCTTGGAGAGAGATAAAGTAGAAAGAGATAAAATACCAACCAATCAGCTCCGGCCAGTTAGGACTGGAGCTGATTGATTGGTACTTTATCTCTCTCCACACCTTGATACATTTAACCTGCTAAAATGGGTGGACTCAGACAATGCCATTGCCTGTAAAGGCTCTGTCTATAGCACCTGCTTGCTGTCTCCCTGATATTGACCATGCTGTTGTACTACATTAATAAGAGTTATTATAAACTCATTTTCAAATAGTCAGTAACCTGGTATACAAACACCATTGCTCCATTGAGAATGATTAACAACAGCAAATAGTTGTCTACTTTTCTGGAATGTTGTGGATACTCACAAATTAGTGAAAGTCCTAGAAGAGCAGACAATTATCCTACAAAGGGGTGCTGGCATGGTGTAAGTTGCATCATAAAGCCATGTAACACATTGGCAGGAGTGTTGCGGTACAATTAGCATCATAAACCAGCCCCATAATATTTTGCTTTGGGGCATGGAGGTTTCATGCAGGGCCTCTAACGGGTGGGAGTCGGGGGTGTACTAACTATCCAGGCCCGGACCTGTTCAAGGAGCCCAGCGGGGCCCAGGTCAGCTGTTGTTGGGAACAAATGCCCCCTTCGCATCTTATGCCACAGCACATAGTATTATTCATTTATTTATTTGGAGGGGGTATGACTAAGCCTCCTAGATTTGTTCATGAACCCACAGTATCCTTCGGGCCTGCAATATATTTCAACGACCCTGGTCTCATTACATTAGAAAATGCTGATCTCCTTTTGTGTACAACACAAAATTAACATCCAGGGTGTAAATGAGATATGTGTCTTTTTTTCAGACAAAACTTACAATTGTTTTTAGTGAGCACACGGATCTCTTCGCACTACTTCTTTTTTTTTTTTTGAGGCATAGGCCAGATCTGTGGCTGCCTACGATTAGTGGACCAATGGGCATGCAGACGCAGTGAAAGTACAGTAAGGGCGAGGTGTGAGCATGTGGTCACAATTTGCGACTAAGGCCCGTGTTCAATTAGCGTCGAAAAGTCGGAATCCGTGAAAAAGTATCGCAGATGACATAATTTTGCCAGGCGGAAACTTTTCGCCGTATTCAATTGCAAAGACTTTTCGCGTACATAGTTTTGCCTATGAATAGCAGGCGAAAAAAAGTGCAGAATTGCGGTTTTAGGGTGCAAAGGTGCGGAAACCATTCTGAACCCTTGGGACAGACCCCCAAAGGATAACTGCGTCATAAAAAAAAAGAGGAACACCACAAAAAATGACTTTGAAAATGTGGGTAAAAAAGTACAAACTAGGGGTACACACATAACAAGTAGCAAAATAGACTTTTGGAGGGTCTGCAAGTATTTGGGATCTGTTTTTTTGATTACAGGTGCTTGCTGAAGGTGCGTTTTTTAATGTCACTTAAAACTTCACTTTAACGATTTTAAACCATGCTAGCAACCATTTTCAAGTACCCCAAATTTGACAGGACTACTTTTTTTTCCTCCAAAAAATACTGCTGAACGCTATTTTTCACCACTTATGCGAAGACGCTATACAGAGGCAATTAAAAGCACTTTACCCCAAATAGTTCCAGGGGGGCTAATGGTGGACATCTATACTGAGCCCCATTGTTAGCGCATCTTTTGGGGGGTGTTAGGCTGATTTCCTTATCTCTGACAGCACTTTTCGCCTGTTTTAGTTTCCCCAGGATGCGTTTTCGAGTCCTTCGGAATTGAATACGCGAATAGTGGAGGCGCGCACAAAAAGTTTTCGTGTCCAAAACACGCGATGTAGGCTGAAAAGTCCGTCAGGCGGAAAAGTATCGCGGGTGTGAAACTAATTGAATACGGCCATAAAATGGCTGACAAAAAGTGACAAACTTTATAAACACACTAATTTATGCGAACACAGTAGAATTGCTGCGCCTAATTTTAAAAGTCACCTTATACTGCAGTGCACACTCGTTTTGCACAAATAAACACTGGGCCTGATTCAGAGCCGGACGCTATTTGCGCTCGCTCGTTCAGAAAAAGGGGCTGGATATTTAAATAGAGCACTCGCTCTTTGCGGTCTGTTGACGCCTCTATGTCTGAGCGAGCGAACGAAATATGCGCTCGCTATTTTGTAAAAACGCCCCCTGGCCGTTCGCATCATACGTCATCTCCGCTATTTATTAGATTAATCGAGTACATCGAAAGGCGTCTGAACTGCTCGCAGTGCTTGTGGTTGGATTTTCCTACTGCAATCATGCGAACAGTTCAGGCTAAGAGACAACCTAGTGACGTGGCCGATGACGCTGATTTGTTAATTATGCACACCCTTAAAATCCCCGTTTTGACCGTTTGGCACGCCTGCGTTCGGATCTCCACTCCCCGTTTTCAAGCACCTTCCCCTGTTACCACCCACAAACGCCTCATCCTGTCACTGAAATTAGCAGGCACTCGCTATTTTGCGAACACACGATTTCCGACCGCACTGACTGGTTGGCGCATGCGCATTACGACCCATACGCATGCGCAGATGTGCGAACATCGCTCGGAGTGAACGAGCGTCCGCTTACGAGCGGCTCTGAATTAGGGATGTGCAGGCTCGGTTCTACTCGGTTCCGTTCGGTTTTTTTTACCGAATCTTATTGGGTTTCAGCTGTCACGAATTTTGGATAGCCAATAAGATTCGGTAAAAAAAAACGAACGGAACCGAGTAGAACCGAGCCTGCACATCCCTACTCTGAATCAGGCCCACTGTTTCATTCTCAAAGATGAGTCAGAGATGTACACTAATGCATTCACAGCTGCGATGCCGCATGCAGCTGCTGTGCTAAAAATATGCTAATGCTGTATCTGGCTGGATATGTATTACGACGTCCACTGGCGGATTAGCGGATCGACATAAGTACCTACAAATACGCAGCCGCCATTGCAGACCATTCAATCCGCCAACTGAGTAGCCCTATAGTCACGGAGAATTGTCTGAACTGAGCCATCAGAACCTCTATCCCAGCGTATGCGGTCGCAGACGCATATGACGACATGCTCCGAAAACGGCTGAGACAACCTTGCGTTTTGTGCCACACCTCCCTGTTACCTCCCCCAAATGGTCCCTGACTGTCAATCACTTTGCAAAGTAGTACTCACAGCGAGCAGCATTGCAAAGGTACCTTAGCGCATGCACAGTGCGACCGTGACACGTGCGCAGTCGACCGATAATTGTGAAACTGCGTAATATCAGAATTGCGTACATCTCTGAATCAGGCCTTCAGTTGAGGAATGAAAATCTTGCACATATATTTTCAAGTGTTGTCTTAAAAAAAAAATAGTTATACATACTTCTGCCTCGCTTCACATTTCAGATGCTCCAAGGCACTCGGTGATTATTATCTGCTCTATCCAGCCATTAAATGTAATGTGCTTCCTTTGTGTACTGTGATTTTTAGTACTCACACGCCTCCATTCGTATTCCAGCCGCATGTGACCCAGGTACAGGAAGGGAGCAGTAGCTACAAAGATTGACTCAGAAATGCAACTTTTGCAGACGCATGTTGAGAATGTTCAGACTGATGAAAGCTGACAGGAATGCAGATGTTCTCAGACGTCCAGGGGCCACTGCGCTTACATCCCAATGTTTACCACCGGGGGACACAGATCGAACTTGCATGGAAATTATACAATTTCAAATTGCATTTCTTGACGATAAAGGGGGTGAGTGTGTGGCTAACAGTCGAGGTCAGTGTCACTGACTACGTCTAAAGACAGATTTGCACTGACACCGGCAGCGCCTGCTATGGGCAGGTGCAATGTCTGATGGTGCGGCTGGTGGTACGTCTTTTTACGTACAGTACATTGCCGGATTCATGCACCAGCTGGTGGGTGTATCAATAGGCATTATCATAAAGACACAGTAGTTACTGCAACTGCATCCACCTCTGAATCCCCTCCTTTGCGTGATGGGCAGGAATAATGGTAAAATTAAATTATTGAATATTGCAACTTTTTTAGAGACAGGAAGAACTAGTCCGAAATGGAGGAACATGAAAGGATAACACACAGGTCAGGAACAATATTGTTTTAACACCAACGATAGGCAATTAAAATAGGAAATGAACAGCTCAGACAAGTAGCAGAACAGAACAACAGTTGCACCTGCTGCAAACACAACACTCCTACTCCACCACAGCTAACATAATCATCTATACACTTGAGCTAAGGCTATACTTGGCCGTACTCTGGAGTACTAGAGGTGCTTGAGCAGAGAATGAATCTTAACTTGTCAGACACAGCAGTGCAGTTGTCTGTAAGGTTGGGTTTGTTCACTTCTTGACTGTCAGACACAGGTTTTATACTGTATCTGGGTTCAATTTAATTGTGCCCTCTGTTCAAGTTATGACCAGTATCTGAACAATGGGACTTGCCTAGCTAGAAGCCATAACATGCAGTATAAGGGCAGGGGCGCCGAGAGGGGGGGGAGCGGGTACTATTTACCCGGGCTTCCAGAGGGGCCCGGCGGGGGACCGGGTCCGGTGCCGCCCCCCCTCCCTTCCTACCTCCTCCCTCCCTCTGCAGCAGCCCAGCAAGTTGGAGATTGCTCGTGGCTGCTAAGCATCAGCCACAGCAATCTCCTTTGCTTTGTGCCAGGCTGAGGGGCTCACAGCGCCCCCTCCCCGGCACGCAGCCAGCGCTGCAAAAGTATGTTTTTTGTGTGTTTTTTTCAGGGGTGTGTGGCCACGCCTCCCACGATTAGGCCACGCCCCCTCTTTACCAGGGCACGGCGGCGCTCTCTCTATGCCTCTGTATAAGGGACAGCTGTAATGCATGTCCAGTGGAAGCAATTTCCCTTAACAAGACTGCAGTGTGTCTGTGGATCTGAGCATTCAATCAGTGCAACGGACCAGAGAGCAGTTGCCAGCAATAGGAGACAGATGTCTTCACATGAGGTGGGAGAATGTGTGATTAGAAAGCTCAGTTCTATCTACTACTGGTTACAGAAGTGTCCTTATGCATATAGCCACAATACGCTCAAGTTGCCTGGCATGAGTGAGTCACCAGGTCTCATGCTACACTGTTTGCGATGGGCGTCTGTTTTGCATATTTTACGTAAAAAATGTGTCCTAGTTACCATGCAATGGGACTAGAACACATTAGGAGACTGCACTGATTAATTTCATATGCGACATTTGTATATCTGTGTGCGACTGAGTCTCTGAATCTATATACGAAGTGCTACAATATTAAGTCGCATTTTCATAAAAAAAAGATGCAAAAAGGACACTGGGGCTCAATCCTATTAGGTGCGAATTGCGAGGTGCGAGTAGTGATTTTCACTTCAAATTCGCATAGTGAATTCATTTTGCAATCCAATTAGCAACTTGCACTGATCAGTCAGACTGAATTCGCAACTTTCCACTCGCACCTCCCTGAGGGTGAGAGATGGAAAGGAAAATCTTTATTTTAAGGTTAAAATGTGGGGACACTGTGCTGAACCCCTTGGGCACCCCCCCTAATGACCAATTAGGCAATTGGAAGTTTCTAATTAGCTTATTTAGTCCAATAATTATGTCTTTTTTTGAGGTAGAAAAAAATGTCCTCAAATTATCCCCAAATCAACTTTTTCGTCAGTTCAGGCACCCCAAATTTAATTACAATAATTTTTTAGTTGAAAAATAATTGTTTATAATTTTTTTTCCATTTTTCAAGGTCCCCTCAAAGTACCCCAAAATTACCCTTTTTCCTTTTTTTTTGCTCCATTTCAAAACCTACAGTAACTTCCTAATGCCCACAAACAGCCTTCTGTACAGTCCTGCCAACGAAATTATCCATTTTGGGGGGTCCAGGATGGTCTCCCCACATTTTCATGCATTTCTCGCAAATCTCATTTTGCAGTCAATTTGCGAATAGGCATTTTTAATTGGAGAATTGTCGGGAGCGCGCTTCGCGGCAAAGTGTGCGAGTTTAAAGAAACAAACTCGCTACTTGCAATTCACACCTAATTGGATCGAGCCCTTGGTGCTTGCAGAGTCGCTCGGGACCTGGCACACTGAGAATGGCTGTTTTTGGCGCAATTGCTGCAAAGATGTATGAGGCACATCTGTATACTGTGTTTGTGCAGTATATTTATTATGGGATATTTAACATTTTCCTAACCACTTATGTGGATTACTATAAATATATTTGGTACAGAAGGTTAATTTTCTATACTTTATCCTTCAGCCTATACTGTAGAACAGTGTTTCGCAAACTTGGACTACTCTTGAGGCAACCCTACAGCTGGCCACACATGTAGAGATGATCATTCCAACCAGCCAACTACAGTAGTTGGCTGGATGAAACAAAAATCTGGTAATATACAGTATGGCAACAAGCCACTTTTATTCGTTTGCTCCCACGCTGGAAAATGGACAAAAAAGGTCATTTGGACAAGGGGTGGGATGGTGGAAAATGCAGTAAGACCCCTGAAAATGCTGTTTGCAGTGGTTTTACCACATTTTCCATGTGTAACCAGTGGGTAACGCCATCTTAAGGTGGCGTTACCCAATAGAAGCCTGTGGGCTTATTTTTGGGATGCATCCCATCTCCCCCCATGGCTTGCGTCCTTCTGAAGGACGCCAGAGGGACTTCTGGGTGTTAAATCTGGAAGTCCCTCTATACTAGGGTATTTTCATCGCATTTTTAGGTTCATACCGCAGCATGTACCCAATAAGAGGCGGGATGTTCTAAGCTTCACATCACCGATGCGGTACATCCCCCCCAAGTTGTTTTAATCTGTTTCATTTAACTGTTGGTTATTCACACAGTTGTATTTAGTGATATTAGTAGTAAATTTAGTATAGTATATTTAGAAGAGTAAAATGTATTTTACACACTAAATAACATATTACCTGTAGTGAAGTTAGCATCATCTGTCACTCTATGGAGCCTTTTCATCATCCGTAATGGGTCCGTTACGCTAATTTTTGCATGTTTTATGTAATGGGCTCATTCATTATTAGGGGCATAATATGACTGCCTAACATTCAGCAAACTCCGAAAACGGAAAGCTTTTGGAGTTTGCTTCACAGAATCAACACCATCTTCAGATGGCGCTGATTCCCAACACCCCGCTCTTTCCTATGGGAAATACAGTTCATTATCAATTGTCATTTTCTCCCATACATTTCCACATTTCCATTCCAACCAGCCAGATTGGCCAGATAATCTTGTAGGGTAGGATGCATGACGCATCGCATCCATCCCACCACCCTTCGCATGCATGCTGGTGTTAGAAACACCAGTATGCATGAAGAGCACCGCAAAGGACAGCTCTCTTGGTAAGAGATGTCCTTTCCAAATGAGGGACTTACATGACTATGGCCCAAAAGTCCTCGGGGGTGCTGGGAGGGATCCCTCTCACACTCTCCCGATAGAAGCCCATAGTGTTCTATAGAGTAGCGCCATATGAAAATGACGTTACCCACCGCATCTAAGCCCCGGAATGCATATGAGAAATGCAGTCAAACCCGCATTTTCGGGGTTTGACCGCATTTCTCCCTTTGCTGCATCCCGCCCATAGTGTGAACCTTGCTTTAGATCTTTTCATGTGCACTTGCAAAGCATAGGTTAAGCCCCGTACACACTGGACGATGTGTGTATGGAGCGACCTCTTCAGCGGTGGTGCCGGCATCGGCAAGTGCATACACACTTGCTGATGCCATCAGCGACGAATGACAGCGGGGGAGCAGAGCCATGCTGCATTCGGCAGCATGGCATCGTTAACGATATCCCCAGATTGAGCTGCATGTACAGACGACTGGGGATATTGTTAACAACCCGCGGGAGCGCGCATCATTCGTCGTTCAGTTCATACACACTGGACTATTTGAACGATATATCGTTCATATTGTTCATAAAAATCGTCCAGTATATACGGGCCTTTAGGTGCGATAAAAATACAGCACTGTGGTGTCTCATTGGTAATACCACAAACTAAGCTACGTCGATTCCTATGATTAAGGAATTCACCAGTTCTCTGCTATAACTCTTAACCCTGCTACTTAATTATACAAAGAGGGAAATTACTAAATTATGGTTCGATCAAACCACAGGTTTCAAGGTGACTTGATTTGTCCTATAAACCTTTTGATTTATTAAAAGCAAATCCACACATCAAAATGCATGAATGTAAACTGCAAGGTCTCAAACCCTCACCCAGCCCACTGTACAAGATACGTGTTCTGGGATGGTTGCCAACTTTCTATGAGTCCGGGGGACTCCCAGAAATTCGGAACTCTCAATTTTATCCTAGTTGTGTAGGCAAATTTGCTGCTAGTTTTGGCCCAGTAAATTGCTACCACTAGTGCATGCTTATTCTGATCCAAGCTGTCTATCTGGCTTGTTTGCTTGAAGAATGAGAGTCTCTCAGCATAAGAGTCCCATGAAGCAGGTTCACTTACATTAAACTCCTCTATGTGTCCCAGGGTAGTAATTGTGGAGCTGTAGGACAGATTTCAGTAGGATTTCTTTCCCTGTTGTGAATGTTTTCCTTCCCTGCACTTTCTAATCCGGCTGCTTGTTCCTAACAACATGATACCTCTTTCATCGCCACAAACAAGCGTTGAATATAGTGTGTGGAATTTGCCTCCTGACTCTCCCGATTTAGGTGGGACAGTCCATAGAAACAGTACAATGCATCCAGCAGTGGTTTGCCAAGCCACATGGAAAGCTACACAAAGAGACAGAAATTATTCAGAAAGGGTTCTCATTGGCAAGATTGGCCTCATCACAAATCACATGCAGTTTGAATAAGATGCCTATAAAAAGGTGTATGATTTACAGTTGATCACTAAACTGTGGTCACAAAGTAGCCACAAAAATACATCTAGACACATATTATACCATCTGATATATTCTTTAAAAACAGTTTAAGTCATAGCACAAATGTTACAGTCATCATTATCAACATTAACTTGAGCCAGGCCAATTCGACAATAATTCCCCAATAATTCCCCACCTAAAAGGCATATCTTAACGAGAAAGTCACACGCATCGCAAAGGGTTAAATCGGCAGCCAACTGTTTTATTTCGCATGATGTTCAGTCTGCTATAAACCACATATGGAAACCAGAAAAAATTGTGAATGCCACAAATGTTAGGCGCTGGCTAGGGCCAGTCCTTGTGTGTTGTGTACACAATACTCAAAAGCTCCGTAACAAATTAGCAATAAACCAGCATAATAAAATGTACACGCATAAAGTGAAAATGCTGCCGCATACCCTGGGTAGTCTCCCAGGAAGGATATCAAAAGAAACAAACCTAAAAACAATTTTAAGAAAAAGCGGCGCATGCAATGCAATGTAAATTAACTGGAAAAGTAAATAAACAAAGAAATAAATAAATAAACAAATACTGTGTGAGTGACCTATGCAAATATATAAAAAGCAAGTTTAATATGCATAATTAAAATGTTATAACAAACACGATTATACGGTTATGTACATAGTATTCAGAAGAAATACTGTAAAATGGGTATTTTAAAACACTAGAGATGAGGACCCATCCATCTTTTGCAAAAGTGTTGTACATAGTCAGTGGGGGCTCCAAATATAATTACCGGGTGCCTGCTCAGTCCTATAGGGTGCAATGATAGAAATCCAGCACCATAACCAGGCTGATAACCAGAAATTTGCCCTTTATTTGGACCTTTTATTACCCTACCATTTGGGAGCATTCTACAGCCAAGGGACTGCACAAACTGCAGGTTATTCCAACCCTGCTGGATTTCTATCACTGCACCCTATAGGAATGATAAATACCGGCAGCCGGCTTCCCGACTGTCTTATCCCGGCATTTCCCTGATGCCGGGAGACCGGCGCCCGGCATCACGATCGTAGTGATGCCGGGCGCCGCGAGCGGATAGCCGCGGGGGGGGAGGGTTAGGTTTAGGGCTCCCGGGTGGGACTTAGGGTTAGGCACTCCCCCGGGAGGGTTAGGGTTAGGTTAGGGGGAGGGAGGGTTAGGGTTAGGCACCCCCGGGGGGACTTAGGGTTAGGCACCCCCCCGGGGGACTTAGGTTTAGGCAGTGGGGAAGGGGGTGGTTAGGGTTAGGCACTTAGAGGGGGATTAGGGTTAGGCACTTGGGGGGGAAGTTAGGGTTAGGCACCCCTAAGGAGGGTTAGGGGGGTTAGGTTAGTGTATACTTACCTATCCACGATCGGGATTTCCAGCGCTGTCGGGCTTCCGCTGCTCCTAACTCTGCTCCTGTTGGGCTGCCGCTGGCGGGAATCGAACCGCCGGACATGCGGCCGGCGGTATATCATACCCATGCCATCTGAACGATGTTTCTGATTAAACATCAAATGATTCCCATCCCTAGCAGACAGTGGGGTGATTCAATTATTTATCGCTCCTGTAGCTTCTGTCCAAAAGTGGCCGGGAGCTATTCAATTGTTTTGGGAAACCAGCAGCGAGGCTGCACTTATTTTGGATTACTGCTCGCACCCACCTGAGGTGTGTGCAGAAATCTGTTTAAAGTAGGACCTTGGGGCTAGTCACGAGAGCTGGGTGCTCTTTAACTGCAGCATGCCCGTCCTTAATACAGGAGAAGATGTTTAATGCGGCTAATCCCAGGCATATACGTCCATCGCAACCAGCAAGGGGTTGGTTGCACAAACAATTCAATAGCTCTCGGCCACTTTAGATGTAAGCTATGGGAGCTCCAATACATCCTTAAGTAGCAATCTGCCATCAATAGTAATATGCAGATGACGAACAGTAATGTCAAGTCCTGTGGCCATTAGTACTGATATACCTCCAATATGTGTAGCACAACAGGAGTTTAATAGTACATGAGAGAAATGCAATCAGGTCCATCCAGATTGCATGGAGAAAAGTGCTTAGTGAGCATACATGGTCCATTCATGAACAGTGTTGTTTTGGAGTAGGTTGCTTGAGTATAGAAAGAGAATAAATGTAAATGTTTCAAAAGTTATCTAGGGGGATGCTAATCATTTATATTATTTTATGGAGAATTAGAAAGTAATTTGGAAATTTGATAAAACAGGTGAGTTTTCAGGGGAACGATTGTCGGTTTGGAAGCTTAATTGAATTCTTGCAGTACCGGGGAGCCTGGAGGACAGCTCAGTGGGTGCAGTCTGGAAAAGGGAATAGGGGCAAGTAATGAGTGAGTATGAGAAGTGCAGATTCTGCCCATAGCAAATGGATGGAGTTTTGATATGTATTCAACAGGGTACGAGTTTTTTTATTTTTTTTTGAGCGCTCAATATTTTTTTAAGCATCTCCAGATCAGGTAAAATTTTTCCTAAAATCCGTATTTTAAGAAAAAATTGTCGACTCCCCCCTAATGACTAATTAAGAAATTGGAATTTTCTAATTAGCTTAATTAGTCCTTAATTACTCAGTGCTGTCTTTCTCTTCCATTTCTTCAGCATCGCGGACAGCTTCCCCGCACACACTACCTACATTATACTACTCCAAACCCTGTACCACCTCATGTACACACTACTTACACTACTGCCACCCCCTGCCCACATTACCTACACTACACTACCCTTAACCCAGCCAGGAACTACATCTCCCATAAGCCCCATCTGCTTCCCAGCATCCTCCTACGCAACTTGACCGACAGAAAGGGGGCTGACGGGGAGGATGAGAGGCCAGGGAGCGGCTGGAACACAGTGTGAGCGCCCGTGTATCCATGGCGCATCTTTTTTTATCTCCTGCGGGATTTTGCATGGAAAAAAATTTGCGCCCACTTTTTTTTTTATTGGATACCAGGGGTATCGGGAGCATGCATACCCGCAGTAGTCCCAAATTGTCCCTTAGTAATGAAAAAGCTGCTGCACTCAAAATGGATTGTAGGGGTGAAGATGTAGTTAGGGAAAAGCCAGTAAGGAAGAAGTGCAGGAGAACAGCGGGATTCCAACATCTCCTCTTTAACTGCTACCAGACCTGGAGGTGTGGGTGAAGTAAGAACTACAGTGTGATAGAGCAGCAGGTGAAGCAATGTCTCATTGTGTGAGCCATGTTTCATTTATTGCTGGAAGGTAGAGTTTCTTTGAGAAAAGGAGGTCATGGATGGAAGTTAGTTTCTTACATACAAGGCCTGCATTCCATAAGGCACATTTAAAGGATATTGTAAGCGACAGAAGACAGGTGATATCTTTTAGGTCTGCTGGATTTCTGTGGAGTGCACAATACTAAAAGAAGTGCATAACTGGATGAGGATATTACAGTTAAAGAAACAATTTCTGTAGTGTTGGCTACAGAGGGGTAGTAGTAAGTGGGCAATATGGATAAAGCGGGGGTGACACAGGAATTGACTATGCCTTGATTCTAAATATAATGTCATAGAGAGGTTTGAAAATAAGTGGCCAGGGACCAGGGCTGCCATCAGAAATTGTGGGGCCCGGGACTAACAAAATAGGCAGCCCCCCCTGTGTTTCTGCAACTCCAACCCCACAGTGTCTTCCTAGCCAATTTGACTCTCCAGACAGCCCCTGCATATAGTCCTTACAGCCAACAGACACTTACCTTCTCCTGTGTCTTCTGGCTGCTCCTCTTGACGCTGCAGCTGCTGTTTCCTGGCGGAGATGCAGCGCACATTCTCTCAATAAGAAACAAAAACCTTTATTGTACCAGGAAGCTGCAATCCCCCCCCCACACACATTTCTCTCTGTGATTCCTCACATTCCCCTCTATCTCAGTAATCTGCCCTGATTCCCCCCTGTCTCAGTGACACCCCCATACATTCCCCTCTCTCAATGATCTCCTCCAGATTCTACTCTCTCTTAGTGATCCCCCCCACATTTCCCTCTCTCAGCGATCCCCTCCACATTCCCTTCTCTCTCTTTTAGCGATCCCATCCACATTCCTCTCTCACAGATTCCCTCCACATTCCCGTCTCTCTTTCTCTTAGCAATCCCCTCTATATTCCCCTCTCTCGCTTTCTCTCACAGATTCCCTCCACATTCCTGTCTCTCTCTCTCTCTCTCAGCAATCCCCTCTATATTCCCCTCTCTCAGAGATCTCCTCCATATTCCCCTCTCTCAGCGATCCCCTCCACATTCCCTTCTTTCTCTCTCAGCAATCCCATCCATATTCCCTACACTCTCTCAGCAATCCCATCCATATTCCCTTTTCTCTCAGCGATACACCACACATTCCCTTCTTTCTCTCTCTCAGCGATCCCCTCCACATTCCCTTCTCTCTCCCTTTCTCTCTCTCTCTCTCTTTCTCTCTCATATTCCCCTCTCTCTCAGCGATCTCCTCCATATTCCCCTTTCTCTCTCTCTCTCTCAGCGAATTGGGTATGTAATGACGGCATAAAAATGTAAGTGTGTATATGTACTATTGTATTGTGTATATATGTGTATATACAGTATGTGTATGTGTTATTATATATACAGTATGTTAGTGTGCATATACTGTGTATGTGTTAGTGTGTATATATGTGTATGTATGTGTTAATGTGTATATATGTGTTAGTGTGTGTATACTGTGTGTGTATGTATAAGTGTTAGTGTGAATGTTATATATAATATATACATTTGCTATATATATATATATATATATATATTTATATATATATTATGTATATGTGTTGTGTGTGTGTGTTTAACATACACATGTGTGCATATATGTGTGTATATATATATATATATATATATATATATAAAAACAGAAAGTCCTGCATTTGCACCGCCCACACAGGATCGGTGTGACCCTGGCGGGAACAGGTGTCCAGTGTCCCCTGTTCCCGGATGGGGGCAGAGCTGCAGTGAATCTGTGTTCTGAATGCAGCAGCACAGTCAGCGCTGCCGCATAAAGCGCAGAGCGACTCCCGAGTCCCCTTATCAGTGTCACGTGACACATCATGTCCGTGATGCTGATCACTGATGTTTGGCCTCAGGAGCCGCTCTGCCTTCTATGCAGCAGTGCTGTATGTGCTGCTGCATTCACAACACAGAACCGGAAGGTAAGTAATAAGCGGGGTAGGGGTCGGCTCTGTGTGGTAGTTGTGGGGGGGGGGTAGGCTCTGTGTTGCCCCCCACAACTTAGTTGCCCCAGGGCCACCACAAGCCTTAATCCAGACCTGCCTCTGCCTGTCGGTTACCCCACACACACTTCCCACTGGCTGTCAGTAACCCCTCCACACATACACACACACATTCCCCTCTGCCTTTCAGATTTATGCCGCACACAGTACTATAGTTCCCCCTTACTCACCTATTCATCTCCTTTCCCCCAATAAGCCCCAACCTCTTTGCCGTTCCCAGCCCCTTGGGTTCCTGGGAAAGGAAACCTGGCTCCCCATTGGTCGAGGGCAGCCATCTTTCCGTAGCCTGCTCTGTGGGCAGCCATTTTCATTTTCAATAGAAAAATTGCATAATTTTGTGAGAAAACTCAAAATGCAATTTTAATACTTATTATTCATGGCCGACTGTGTGGCCAGCTAGGTACCATGCTGCCATGATGAGGGGCCTATTTTATGTGGAGACCTGGAGCTCCATCTGCCCCATCTGGCCCTAAACAAATATAATATATTCAGTAAGGATCGATATTGCATACGCATCTGCAAATTCGCATGGAACGCAGTTGCGAAAGTATGCTAATGCCTGCCACAACTCAGCCGGCATAGAGACGCCCACTGCTGCTTCCTCACATCCATACTACCCCGCACTCCTGCGTATAGAACGGTACTATCTGCGCACATAGGCTGTCATGCAACATTTACACCAGGTCTGACCAACCGCAGAAACTGCAAGTCTCGTCGCACGCAGTGAGTAGTCAAGCTGTGTATACAATCGCAGTGGCTAATTTATGCACGTCCATCAAACGACGTACAAACGGACAGACACGCCTGCGTTTCTCCAACCACTCCCCCGTCTCCACCCCCAAACGCTCACAACCTGTCACTCACTCTGCATATTTCCTCAGTGTGCCCAAAATTGTAGTGCGATCGCAGTGGTTAACAATCACTCGATCTGCATATGTAATTGCAGTCGCGTACGCTGCTGAATCAGGCCTACTGACAGTATGTTTAAGATGGGATGTTAGTTACTGTACATAAAAATGGTGACAATGTTAGTGCACCAACGGAACGGAGATATATCCTGTTGATAAGTCCAAAAACACAGAGATAAGTGACCGAGCCTAGAGAGCACTAAAAGTGCAGGATGACCAATTAAATGCAGTTCTACCTTGGAACAGCAGTAAAGTAGCTGGTATAACTGGGTAGGTGGGTGCAATGACATATGAGAGATGCTGCAGTGACTTTTGTCAGTCTCTTCTCAGAAAGTAGTAGAACTCTGCCGATGAGAGTTTTCTCATGTGCGGCAGATCCTATTTGCGAGCCCATGTAGAGACAGAGACAAAGCTGTCTATAAAAGAAAAAATTAATTCCATTGAGGGAATTTCCAGGAACTCAGAAACCCCCTGTCTTAGGCTAGTTATCCAGTGACATTAAAGATCATGCTTTTACTAGTGTCTTTTAACATTACAAAAAAAATACCATGTAAATGGCTACATATGACCTCATTCCCAGTTGTACTTATGCTCAGGCCTGTAGAGAGTCAGTCTGTGCCCTGGTAGGAAAAAAAAATAAGAAATCAATAATTGCAGCAGTGCTTCACGCTGAACAGGGGGGGGAGCTGTGAGCCACAGGCAAATCCAGGGGAGGGGGGAAGGGTGATCAGTGTGATCACTCCCCCCCCACACCCTTGCACTGGCAGAGCCTCCCTAGCCCCACTGCAGCCCAGCGTTGGGAAGTAATGCTGCTGACAGGTAAAATGAAGGGAGGGCCCTTCCAACAAGCCTGGGTAATTAGTACCCACTCCCTTCCCCTCTCTGCGCCCCTGCTTATACGTTCAGTCATTACCAGGGTGCGGACAGCTCTTTTGACTGCTCCATTAGCAGTCCTTCGCCACAAGACCTCAATTACATTTGTCAAGTGGTGTCATTGACATTTTCCTAACGGGTAGCCAGCTTTGTTTATCCATCAGTAAACGTTGGTTCAGGAGATCCAGCAACTGAGCAGATTTTTACCCATTTGTGTATTATATGGAAAAAATGGTGCATACTTTACTAACTCTTAGCTCTCCATATACTGCGAGTAGAAATTGCAATAAAATTATTTTTCAATGTGATTTATTTGCCCTTGGATCAAATAACTACTATTATTATTAATTAGTTGCTGATAGTTAATCCAGTATGCCAACATTGATCAGTAATGCACATCAAAGTATGTGATATAGGACTCTATTCATCAATCCTTTTTTACGAAAATAATGTGAAAAATTGTATTTTCACACCCCTATCACATTATTTTAGTGTAGCTGAAATGTATTAAAGGGGAATTGGAGTAGTGTTTGTGAAAAACTGCTCCAAGCCCTTTAATTCGCATTACTTTAGCAAGCAGATCTCATTTCCCATACTTGTAATGGGAAATGCGATCTGCTTGAAATTTCCGGGTGTAAAAATAATGCGTGGGTGGAAGCTCTGCTATACAAAGATTCTTGGAGATGACGTTAAGCAGGGTTCCCCCCCGAGATGCGCGGAGGCACTGTCACTGTATTTTTTGCGGAAAGTAGTGAGAATTGTGCAGTGAGGATTTGCAGGAACAGAGCTTCCTCGCAAGATCTGTCCCTGCTTATAAATGTTTATACATTCTCGTGATATTTCCTAAATTCACAATGCAAATTTAGGTGAAGTTATCACACTACAATCCGCATTTGAAATGTGGATTGTAGTAAATAAGGGCCCAATGATCTAAAGAACATATCTGACATGTAAATTGTATAACTGAAGCTGTCAGTGATATTGCATTGACAATTTACATTGTCTCATGTATATTTGAAAGAGTGAAGCTTCCCTATCTTGCATCATTTATGGGCAGCACAGAAGCCAGAGCAATCTGCTTGCTGTTTCTTAGGTGATAGAAATATTATTTAGACCAGATAGCTAAATTTGCAGTTCTGTTTCTGTTTTTGACCCAAAGCAGTGGCCTTTTGGTCATTGGGTAAGTGATGTTCCCTGGGATGTCTTCTTTGTTAATATTGAATGGGAGGATTAATTATTCCATATAAATATACCAGGTCTGCTCTAGTGTATAAAATAGCATTGTGCTTTACTGTATTGTAAACATACACATATAAATTATTAATAATAATATATTAATAAAGGTGCATACACACAAAACGATTTTGTTACCAACGATTTTATGAACGATTTTATGAACGATTTTCTGTCAGATTTTTTAAAGTGTAATGAACGATTTTTTTGAACTACAAAAGATTTTTGCATATTCCCTTAATGAAAATCATTGAGTTGACAAGTCTGACTGAATTACAAACTACAAACGTGAACGCGCATGAACGATAATCGTTCATCGTTTGACTCAGAAAATGAACGATTTTTTCAAACGATTATCGTTAAACGATATCTTTTAACGATAATCATTCAAAAAATCGTTGTGTGTGTATGCAGCTTTACACATTGTCGTTCTACAATTTATTTGTTATTTTTTGTGGTGCATTTCCATAATTTTCAAATCATTTGGAATACAATTACAAGGTGTAATTTGTTGCTTTTCTTCTGTATTTTGAACTCATCTATTACATACATATTTCATAATTGGGAAGGGGGGGGGAGCATTTCCTGTATTGTAAGCACATTGGACCTCATTCAAAGTCGGTCGTAAGCGGCCGCTCGGTCGTACGCATCCGATGTTTCCAAACCACGCATGTGTACGGTTAGTTGTGCGCATGTGCGTATGAGACCTTGCGATCCAAAATGCTGACGATCGTATGGCTTACGAGCAGGAAGTGGCTTCCGAGAGTTGATTGACATGAAAGGCCGTTTGTGGGTGTTGACGGTGGTGGTGGTCTAAAAACGCAGGCGTTCCTCACCGTTTTCCGGGTGTTTTAGGGGCGTACATAAATTACCTGCTACGACCGACATAGAAGGCCGGAAGTAGTAAAACGTCACTCTGCGAGCAGGTTAGTGGCCTGGCTGATCGTACAGCTTGAAGTTGGGTATGTGCTCTCTCAAGCACCAGAGTGCAATCGATACTATCGACTGTGACTGATGTTATGTTTGATGTTTCTATTTTGTGCCACACAATGCAAGCAGCTAATAATCGTTTGTTGTTGCTAATAACACTGCTAATTGGCTTGTAATTGATTCAGTTGCGTTTTCATTAGAGAATAATAAGAATAAATATATTTCACGGGGATGGCTTATTCTATGCAATTTTTTGTTAATACTTGATGTAATTTGCACACAACACAAGCGGCCGCAACCATCAGAAGAAAATTAACATATAGCGACAGACAACGACTGACAACGATCGACTCGCTAGCTGCTATCACTCGTTAGCTAGAGGGGGTGCTTTGTTCATGTATGGGCGTCACTTTGGTTGCGATCGCCCGGCCGTGCGATTGTTTTTTTTTCTGATTCTCGATCGTTAAGTGTACGACCGAGCGGCCGCTTACGACCGACTCTGAATGAGGTCCATTGTTTCTTAATATGCCTGAATTTTGTGCCATTGTGTATTATTTTCCATTGAGCATGCTTCTGGTGCTCTAATATTTCTGTACTTGGAGCATCCTTCTGGTGCCTTATTGTTTCTGTACTTGGAGCATCCTTCTGGTGCTGTAATGTTTCTGTACTTGGAGCAATTTTCTGATGCTGTAATGTTTCTGCATTTTAAGCATTCTTCTGGTGGTTTGATATTCATATATCTCAAGCACTAATGTGATTCTTTTTGTTTTTCCTCGGTTTCAAGCATTCCTCTGGTACTTAGTGTAACATTATTGTGAGCACTCCAATGCGAGCACTTTCATATTCCTTATTTTACATTAATTCTAGCTATATACTGTAGTCTTTGTGTTTGGAGAACTCTTATAGCACCTTGGTGTACCCATATTTGAGTTTATTTGTACAATGGAGCTAGACAGAAGAAAGTAACAGAACAGGAAAATAGACTCTATAATCATATAAACTGTAGCATGTAGTTATCTCACAATGAGGTTATAAACAGTGAGAGACCTAATGGGAAATGTCATATTCCCCAGTAATCAGGGCTATACAGTATTTACAGTGAATGAAAGCCTACACATTTTGGGATAATGTAAATTATGCCCTCTACCATCATTTTTACTGTAATAAATAGTCTATAAAGACCATGGGGTAAATGTAATAGCCTGCGTAATTGCGCTTTTACAAACCACCATGTTTTTTTGCAGCGTAATTTAAACTGGCGATTGTGTATTGTCTTTAAAATATTGCTGCTTCAAATCCTGCAGCTAATCTGAGAAAACATCACCGAAAATCAGTGGTTTGTAAAAGCGTCATTTAGTACATAACCCCCCAAGCTACAAAAAATATATATAATTTTTCTGATGCCCCCTAAACGGTGATGCCTGATGCATGTGCCTTAATAGTAAATATTTTGTCCCTCCCGGTAAGTGACAAAAGACACCTTCCAGCACCTGGATGCTAGCGTATCTGCACCTAACTCATTGGGATCCATTGATCGTGCACTTGCTAGGCTATGGGGTATATTTACTAAAGTGCAGGTTTTTAGAAGTGGAGATGTTGCCCAGAGCAACCAATCAGATTCTTGTCATTTATCTAGCACCTTCTAGAAGATTATAGTTAGAATCTGATTTGGTTGCTATGGGCAGCAACTCCACTTCTAAAAACCCGCAGTTTAGTAAATATACCCCTATGTGTAGCTAGCTGAGAGCCTATAGATTTGCTGAGCATTGCTATGAAGTCAGCAGCTTGGCTGAAATGCTTTGCTCACATCCATAGAAACTAATTGGGTGAATATTAAAGTAAAAAAGACAAGGTACAATATTATGGCCTCCTTTATGTTTTTCCAGTTGCGTCTGTAACGTCATAGTTAATTGCTCTCTAACTAGGACAGAAAATGTGCTCTATTGCAACGCCCTGTTACGTTTTATTGTATTTGGACCATTCGTGCTACAGCTCAGTTTTTGGAAGGCTGTGGCAGTCATATAATATTTCTGTATTTCAGCACTGTTCTGGTAATTTAATTTTACTGCAATTGTAGCTCTGTCCTAGTGGTTTAATATTCTTGTATTCAGAGCAATGTTATGAGCAGCTACAACATTTTTCAAATCAGAGTTCTTCTCCAGTCATCTAAGACATTCTTCATATTGACCTCCTGCTCCGGCTCGGTATATCGTCTCTGGAATTTGGGCCCCTGTCCTTGTATTAGCAGACACTTGCTACTGAGTCACTGCTCTCTTATTAATCTGTAGCATTCTGCATTTAGCCCGTTGCTCTTGTTACATGAACATTTCTGAATTTTTTTGATATATCGTTGATTCTGAACATTGTATCATTATGTATAAATGATATATTACTTGAATTCCTATTATATTGACATATATTTTTCATTCTTATTGCACATATTTACTAACTGGTTTCATGTATTATTTTGCATTATATGCGTGTTTCTGTCATATTCTTTCTCCTCTGTCTCATGTCTTTTAATTGACGTTTTTCCTCTCCTTGGCCTTTCTCCTTCCCTCCCGTATTCCTATTATTCTCACTTTTTCCTCATTAGGCACCCCCTCTCTGCTCTTTTCCCCCACTGGTATAAGGCAGTAGAATAGCGGGAAGCTGTCGCTCAGCATCATGTATTAAAATGACACATCTTTTCCCACTCCCTCCCTCGCATTCATACACAAGGACCCGCACCTCCTTTATACCAGCATAATGCACATTGCAGAGCAGAGCGATGCTCTGCAGGTCCCTCTGCATTGGAATTAACCCACAGCAACACGTTATAATCACATTCCCACAACCCCTCCTCCTGACGTGCTGCACACAGCTCTAATTAACAGCCTCGTTAGGAGATAGCAGAGCATTACCATATGAAAACACGATTCAATGTTTGTTTTAGTCTGTGTGGGTGCGAGGGAGGGAGAGTGCTTGTCTGAGGAGGGGGCGGCCATGTGTTTCGGGGAGCCCCTTAACTTTATCACTGCCAGGGTGACCTGCCGTTCAGTTCTTTGGCAGCCCAAATTTGTGGAAATCAAAAACGATCATGTTTTTTTTTATCTTAAAATCCCTGTATCTTCTTTTACTGGTACAGCATTGTTCCCTAAATCTGCTTGTAAAACCCCTATTAAATGTTACATTATCGCAGATGATTTTCTTTCTTCCACATGCCTTGCACATCTGTCTCCCTCAAGGTTTTGTCCCTATCGCTTTAGTTCTTTCTCTAATTATATCGACACACTGCTGATTCGCTACTTCTATCGTTCTTAACACCTCCTCGCCACCACACACCTCAGCTGCTGTCAATGTTCCCTTTTATTTTTCACCACATTCATTACTCTGCCTCATTCAGCTCTCTGTTCTCTTCATACATCGACATTTTGTATTCTCCTCGCATAATACTCCCTGTACTCCTTCCTCCACATCTCAGTGCTTCTCCTCCTCTCTACCCCCCCCACATAAACACATCTGAATCTTTTTGTTTCTTGCATACTCTCCCCCCACATCTCTCACACACTTCTTTTATGCTTCTTCACCAAGCCAGGCTCTGTGGTTCACCCTCTGATGTTGCGAAAACAGAATTTTCATAAAGAGGGAGTAAAAAGCTAGTACTTACCATTACAGCAAATCATGGCAGGTTAAATTCCTTACTCCTGTATATGTAAAAACACACACACCCTTACAAACATATGTATAAAGCAAAATCTGACCTAGAATATTCTACAAAACACAAGTCTCTGCAATGGAGGAGCACAGGTACCGTGCTGTCACATATGGTCAAGAAATGGTACTACAGAACAGGTGCGGAAATACAGGAGACAATGGAAGGTGGTCGCCTCCGGGCTGTATGTGCTCCAGAGCAGTTATAAGCAGAGAGCCCCGGGGGGGGCATGTGCCACAGTTCTCCCTCTCCAAGGGCTGTCACCCTGGAGTCTGGTCTCTAGGGATTGATCTCCAGCAAGGAAACTGCACCAATATACATAATAGGGGCAGAACGGTGTCTGGTTTGCATGGCCCTTCCCTCCTTTGCTGCTTCTTCTTCGCCCTCACACATTTGGGACCTTCCTCTGCGCTTGCTGTAGAAACAGCAAATAGCAAGAATGGAAGACCCTGATCAGCAACAGCTAGTGTTTGTGTGCTAGGTTGTTGGTAGTTTGTTGGGGGAGGAGTGTGTGTTTGGGTGCTGCTGCTGGGATGTTGGCAGTGAATGCAGGAGGAGGAGATAGTGTGTTTGGTGCTGCTAAGTTGTTAATGAATGCAGGGAGAGGAGAGCGTATTTCTGGATGTGGCTAAGGTGTTAGTAGTGAATGCAGGGAGTGAGTGTGTGTCTGAGTGCTACTGTAGTGTTGGCAGTGAATACAGGGGGGCGTGTGTATCTGGGTGCTGCTGGGATGTTAATAGTGAATGCAGGAGGGGGAGAGTGTTTTTGGTGCTTCTAGGGTGTTAGTAGTGAAAGCTGGTGGAAGAAGAATTAGCAGTGTATACAGGGGGAGAGGGTGTGTCTGGTGAATACAAGGGGAGAGGGTGTGTCTTGGTACTCCTGTAGATTTGGCAGTGAATGCAGGGGGAATGGTGTGTGTCTGGGTACTGCTGGGGTGTTGGCAGTAAATGCAGGGGGGTATATGTCTGGGTACTGCTGGGGTGTTAGTAGTGAATGCAGGGGGGGAGTGAGTTTTAGTGGTTCCATTGTGCTTCAGTGGTGTTAGTAGTGAATGCAGAGGGGAGAAAAGAGTGTTTGTCTGGGTGCTGCTAAGGTGTTAGTAGTTAATGCAGGAGGGAGGAGAGTGTGTGTCTGGGTACTGCTGTAGTGTTGGCAGTGAATGCAGGGGGGTGTCTGGGTGGTGCTGTAGTGTTGGCAGTGAATGTAGGGGGGTGTATGTCTGGGTGCTGCTGGGGTGTTAGTAGTGAATGATGTGGGAGAGTGTGTTTGGGTGCTTCCATTGTGTTAGTAGCAAATGCAGGGGGGAGGAGATTGTGTGTCTGGGTGTTGCTAAGGTGTTAGTAGTTAATGCAGGAGGGAAGAGAGTATGTGTCTTGGTGCTGCTAAGGTGCTAGTAGTTAATTCAGGGGAGGAGAGAGTGTGTCTGAGTGCTGCTAAGGTGCTAGTAGTGAATGCAGAGTGGCTGAATGTCTGGGTGCTGTTGTAGTGTTGGCAGTGAATGTAGGGGGAGGGTCTGGTGCTGCTAAGGTGTTAGTAAATGCAGTGAGAGGAGAGAGTATTTATGGATGCTGCTAAGGTGTTAGTAGTGAATGTGGGGAGTGAGTGTGTGTCTGGGTGCTGCTGTGCTGTTTGTAGTGAATGCAGGTGGGGAGAGTGTGTGGGTGCTGCTGTGCTGTTAGCAGTGAATGCAGGGGGGAGTTTGAGTGGATTTTTCATGACTTGATTAACTCATAACAAATATGAAATGCAATATGTATAATCATTACAGTAGCTTATAGAATTTAATGCAACTTCAGTCTAACATTCATATCTTAAAAATGAGTCTCTGTTGGAAGAGCATCCAGCTGTATAGGGTTTAGAGGCCTATTTATCAAGCAATTTTTTTTTTTATTCAGAAAATTATGTAGAGATAGCCTAATGCAGGATACTTCACAGAAATCTCCGTCAGAAAGCTAAATAGCACTGCAGATCGCAGTCCCCATTATTATCAAATGTGTAATGTGAAAGACTCCTCAAAAAAGCTGGGGAAGTGGTTATAGCTACCGCTGTCCATGTGGGTTCAGTTTAGTACATAAACGGGGATATTTTCATTAAAAAGTAAAATATCTGCCGCGATACTGATTGCTAATAAATGCAGCAGTGCCACGATTATTGCGGAAGGGGTGAGACCACCGGCACTGTATGGAGGACACTACGAGGGGCTGTATACACTGCAGTCAAGGATGCTTCGGACAGGACTGCAGCAACGATTCTTGCTGCAGGGTGCCATTCCAATCCCCCTGCAAGACAGATGCAGGTGCCGTGGGGCAGCAACGATGCTGCCTAAAGGGCACTACGCTCTCTGCGACTGTACCACTCGTACACCCCTAGTACTGCCCTGATTCATTATAAAGCTATTTTGTTTGCAATTTAAGGCACATTTTTTACTCAGATTCGGGGACCTCTGTTATGCCAGATGCTATGCCTCCACTATGGTTATAGCTACGTCATTAGCGTAGGTATGCATGACAGTTATTGGGCAAAGCAGAAGCAGTAGTTCTAAATGAAGGCATGTGCTAGCATTGGTTGTATGGCCCTCATAAAAGAACAGCAAAAATGAGGTGAACATTTGCATACTGACAGTATTCTCGTCTGGACACACTGTCACAAGAGACCATTTTGTCAGTGGACTGGGCTTTAGAATTCAAACAGAACCTGATTTGTGTATACATGCTTGTTATATGTCCACGTAGATATATGTGTCAGTATGCTAAGTAAGCCATAACTGCCGTAACTGGGCAATCCGAGAAATGTCTTGATCAAATGAAATTTAACAAAAAGTCATCTAATAATACTGTCCATTTAGAGGAGTTGGATGTATTAATATTATTTCACGCAGAGGTGTATTATTACACTACAATGTTACTATATCAATGTGATATAAACCTTCTAATGGATAATGGACCTGATTCAGACCCGCTTGCTAAGGCTCTGAGTGATTTTCGCCCATCTGCGCATGCGTATAATTTGCAGTGCACGTGCGCAAGCCAGTCGTTGCGATCTGATTTTGGTTGCTCGTAAGCCACTATCAGGTCACTGCTTTGAGTGACAGATAGTGCTGTTTGTTGGTGGTAACAAGGGAAGGTGCTTGTGAACGGGGGAGTGGATGTGCGAACGCAGGCATGTCAGGCCACCAAAACGCTGTTTAAAGGGCGTGCATAATTAGCAAAGTAGCATCATTGTACACGTCACCTGCATGTATTTCGGCCAGCACTGCTTGCGGTGGATTAAGACAACCTCAAGGGCTGCGAGCAGCTCCAATGGCTCACGATGGTCCCGATTAATCCTACATTTCCCAGAGATGACGTGTGTTGTGAGTGGCAAGGGGGCGTCTTTAGACACTTGCGAGCGCACTTTGCCGTAGCTCGCTAAAACATAGTGGGTGTCCTTATGCGACGCAGTGCGAGCACTTCATTTAAATATCTGGCCCCTTTTTGCCAGTGAGCGACCGCAACTTACGAGCAGGTCTAAATAAGCTCCAATGTGCTTCATGTGTGCAGTTCATCATAAAATTTTATACCGCTGCCTGCTGAAGAGTGCTCTGCCCGCAAACTAGTTCTCATTGACACACTTGGATTTTACACATCACACAGTCATCATTTAAAGCACCTTGGAGACGTGCAGTAACACAGCAGAGAAGTGTGGGATCGCAGGAGGCATCAGTCAGGGTATAAACATGTGGGTACTATTTATTTTTATTGCCGCTTTTTATATGTTTCAAATAGCGCTTTCATTTTAATGTTAAATGTATATATCCTTTTTAAGAGATATTGAGAGCTGCTTCATTACAAAGGGAGTGCTTAGTTTTCAATTAACAGAGCAGATTGGACTCCACCGTTTTGGATGACGCAACCAATGCAGACATTCAGAAAGCCCCATGGAATGCCATGGAGAATGCCATCCAAATCAAGAATACCAGAGCACGCCATGCCAGCAACCGCCGAGAGCATATCAGGAAGCAAAGGGATATCAATCGAACGCCTAACATCTGGTGCAACAGGAGATATCCTAGCCCAGCCTTATAATGCCTTCAAAATAAGAAATCTTTTAGTACGGTCAGGTAGGCCCTGTAAATGTAAAAAGAATGAAATTCTGGGCAGGGTATGTGTTACCACCACCCTAGATTGGCCAGAGACTTTGAGACTCCATATAAAAGAAAGCATCAGCCGATGCCCACTCTTACCTCTATGTTGACCTCCCTCTAAGCTCCCCATGCCGGATCGATCACCTGCCAAACATAAGAGGGGCAAAGCACACCGACCTTATCAGCTTCTGCGGCAAGATACCTAAATCTAGACCAGGCGTTTGCAATCACACCAGGAACATGTTTAGCTCTGAAAACAATATTATACCACAAGCAATGAAGCACCAGCTATGCAAGAAGACGCACCACCAGCAGAGATAAACTCCTCTGCTGAATAATAGCGTGTACTACACTGAGGTTTTTGGACCTCAACACAATACTAATTAACTGATCGCCCCAAATCTCCAATACCACAACAATACGAAAGAGCTCAAACAGAAGGAGGTCTCTATTCAAACCCCAGGAAACCCATTATGGAGACCATGGAGCTGCACACCAGGTGTCATTG
Source organism: Taudactylus pleione (assembly GCA_031769625.1). Classification (NCBI taxonomy): domain Eukaryota; kingdom Metazoa; phylum Chordata; class Amphibia; order Anura; family Myobatrachidae; genus Taudactylus; species Taudactylus pleione. The sequence goes on from JAUIMM010000725.1 coordinate 1,302,931, forward strand.
AGGTAACATCTGAACCTTGTGGACGTTTGCAGCATCAGTAAATTGCTGCAATTGGGAGATGTCAACTGCCTGCGCTACCTAAAGAAGAACAATATTGAAGGTGTACAAAAAGGTCATCCAAACACTGAGATCACATTTTAGCTCAGATACTCTAATAAAATTGTAAAGCTTGACCTCAACAGCCGTTGCCCTTTCCAGCTTCCAGCAAAAAACACTACCATAGGGATCATCCTACAAGCAAAGATAAGCAAGTCTAACAATAACTGAACTTGATGTAGAGTGAGTTTTTTTGCAGCCGAACACAACGCCATAGACGTACAGTTTTTTAACCTTGTCAAGAGGGAGACGACAACACCCCCAAGGGTATTGATTTCACTACCCAGGTAGGATAGACAATGAGTCTATCCCTCCATATTGTCTGCAATGATTGGTACTCCAAACTTGACAAACAGGACCTTCAAAGAAAACATAACTATACAAAAATCGGATTCCACTTGACTGATGCAAAGGAAGTCATCAAGATAATGCACTGTCCTGTGACCAAATCCAGACTGAACGAATGAATGCAAAAAGATGCTGAACTGCTTGAAAAATGCACAAGATACAGAACATTCCACAGGCAATCACTTTTAATATTTGTCGTCAAGCTGAAAACCCAAGAACCTGAAGTAATCAGGATGCAAGGGAAACAAGTGGAAAGGTAATTCCACATCTGTCTTAGCCAGCAGGGCACCACAGCCAGAAGCTTTAATAATATCAAGAGCCAATTCAAAGACTGATCCACTACCAAGCAGAACAAGAGATGTGCTTGAATGAGTCAATACTTTCCGAGTGTCTTTTTGGGAACCACACCTACTAGAGACAGTGTCAGTGTCATATCTTCCAGAGGTGGTCTGGGGATAGATCAGTGCTTCCTTATCTGCCTTTTCTTTTTAAACAGCCATAAACTCCCTAGCTGACTTGTGGTTCCTACCAGAACCTTAGGAAACTGAACTTGCAATAGGCAAACTTAGATCTGCATCAATTCTGTTAGTATACCACTACAACAATGTGGCCATGGCCTCCAAATGGATGGCCTTACTTGTGACCTATGAATCCAGGAGTCTGGGTGCCCTGGTGACGCCCTCCTGCTTTAAAACTCCCCCACTTACTCTTTTCAGACCTTCCCTTCCTCCTCTTAGGTGACTTCATTAACCATATTGATGCCCCCTCTGACCTCTCTGCCTCTAAACTCCTTTCACTCACTTCATCACTTGGTCTCTCTCAATGGGCCTCTTCACCCTTGCATGTGAGTGGACACTCACTTGATCTGGTCTTCACTCACCATTGTGATGTCTCTGACTTCACCAATTCCCCATTCCCTCTATCTGACCATTATCTTCTCTCTTTTAACTTATCCCTCACTCCTTCTCCGCCTCCCAAGGGTACCATCACAAACAGTAACCTTGAGGCTAGTGACACTGTATGCTTATCCTCCCTACTCGGCTCACTTCTCTCCGCCACTGTCACTATCTCCTGACCTGAATGAAATGAAACACCAAAGAAAAAGGGGACAGTTGAAATAAAAATAGATAAGGGGAAAAGTTACTGCCAGGCTGTGGCCTAGGATCGGCCTCACCTCAACACCGGCTTCCCATGACCTCTTGGGCGGTCAGACGCCAGGTGCGGTGGCGAGTGACACGCTGAGCTTTATTCCTGCGTTCTGCTAGGATATCCATGTGTTGCCTCCTGATATGGTTTCTGTGGTTCGGTTACCGTCAGGATCGGACTAGCCATCGGGCACTTCTGGCAGAAGGGCCGATGGCTTAAGGACCGGCTCAAGGAGGGGGAAATGAAGAGTCCCCCGCCCTCCACCCCACGGCTCCAAAATCACTGTAATATCTCGGAGACGGAAGGGGTGGAGGCATGGATGGGCCGGTGGCTGCTGTGCTGGGCCGGGGAAAGACGGGGCGTGCCGCGAGGCCAGCCCCCGTAACTCGCGGCACGCCCCTCTGAATTTAATCACATCCCCTTCACACGCAAGTGCAGGGTGGACTGCCAGGGCTGAAATACAGCCCCAGTCCATCCCTGGTTACCGTCATGGACGCAGACATGACAGTCTACATCACCTGATTAGCCTTTACCCAATGGTAGCGCTGGTTGCTGTCAGCTGACACCATCCTCCAATGGATTGCTACCTTAGGGTATTTAGCCGGGCTCTGGACAACAGGAAGTTGCCTGTGCAACTTCACTACCTACAGTGATTGCTTGCTGCTGCAGCGTTCCAGGTTCCACTCCTGTCTTCTTCGAACACTCCTAGTGTAATCCACAGTGTGTGTACTCAGTACATCATCCGAGTACTATCTCCTAAGTATCACTCTACTGTGCCAGTCCGGTGTCAGGTTCCACAGTGTGTGTACTCAGTCCGTCACCTGAGTACTGACTCCTAGTGCCTCTCTCCCGTGCTCTCCCTGCGACTGTGTTCTTCCGTTTCCCACTTGTGTCGGATACCTGAACAAAGGGTTGCGACCTGCTTGCTGGGTGCAGTTTAAACCCAAATTCCGCATGGAGGGGTCACTGGTGAACACCTCCCAGTAAATTAGACTCCACGCCTTTGGTCAGGTCTAGTCAACATCCGGCACTTGTGGATGAGGAAAACAAACATCTAGGCCCCCCGCCTTCGGTTCTTTCCCTAACTTGGGACCTCGACTTCCAATCTCTCAGCGGAAGATCTTCATAGCCCGAACGTGACAGATAGGGATAATGACAAAGTAGTGTAGTAATAGAATATGAGAGAATAGAAAACAGAGCAGGAAAAAACCCTAGAAGAGGAACTGAGGGCAGTCTGCTCGATCCTGGCAGTGTCTCTTAAGCTAGGTAGTACAAACTGGCGCGACGGACATTCGTTCCGACATTGGAAATAATGGCAGTCAACAGTGATTGTGCGTCCACACTGGACAACTTTAATGAACGACGTAACGATCACCGTTACGTCATTCATTAACAATGCATTGGCAGCTAGCGATATCGCTAGGATTGATGTGCAGCACATCAAACCTGATGACCGTCGCTAGCGACTGCAGGAGTGTGCAATCATGGGTAGACACCGAGCGATTTAGCCGATATGTCGTTACGAAACGGCATATCGGCCCGACATCGCTCCAGTGTCTACCTAGCTTTACTCGGTGGCTTACTGATTATCTCCATTATCTTCATTCCCCTACTTACTCACTGTCCTCATTACATAATCACAAAAGCGATTCAACTGAAATAGTCTGTGCTGCTGTGAGTATTCTGAGGAACTCATTGGCTAAGTAAAAATTTAATGGGCAAGTAGGAGATAAAGACTTGACAGAATAAGTAGCTCAAAGCCTAGTTAAATCCAGTACAATTTGCTTCTATATATTTAAACCTTACAGCAGTACTAAAATTGGGACTTAATTGGGCAGACGCATAGCAGACATAAGCATAACAGACATAGATTACTTATTTATTGTATACTTTATTACAGCAAAGGTGGCAACTCAAGTAGGACGCATCATATGATGCAGGGAAGCCAATGACAGATTCATCACCTGCATGATTGATTATGCTTGAAATTGCATATACAATCCATCGGATGGCTATCTGGTCTGTATTTTACTGGCAGGTTGATGTCAATGTCAATGCTATTAATAGGGCAAAAACATACTAGAGATTAAATTAGCGGTGAAATTGTTGTAAGCCTTTGTTCTCTTTAAAAAGGAAGTATGAAATTAGTATGTGCAAAATAATGTTCATGAAATAACTGCAATGGTTGCAATTATTTAAATGTCCATCATGTTGCTTTGCAGACCTCTGCCCGAAAGTGCCATGTTAAGGCTTCAAACTTAACACATACCTGCAATTCATACCTCACTTCTGGAAGATACATAGAGGGATATTTACTAAGCACTGATAACCCCTTTTGCTGTGAAAAAAGGGGTTATCACTGCTTAAACCAGTTTACTAAATGGGTTACGCTGATAAGTCATAGTTTTTTCATGTGGACCCTTAAATTGTGAAGTTGATTCTTACAGTTCAGTATGTTTTGGGGACTGCGATCTGTATGCAATTTATAAAACTGCTATCAGCTAACCTTACTGTAGTTTTTGATGCAAACATAATGCTCTTTGGATGGTGTTATGCAATCTTATATTTGCAAACGTATCCCTTATGAGTGCGCACATGGCCAGTATGGAGATGCAGGGAAATAACTGAGCCGGATCTTTGTTCTGCACATGCGCAGTATTATTTTAAATGGTCACTGCCGAAAACCCTTACACCCGAGAATTATACTACTAGCGTTGGCTTTCACATTGGGCCCATGTTAGCATTTTGCATTATAGGAGGGCTAACTTCATGAATTGCAGTGATAACTTGTTTACGCATTGACAGTTACCGCTGCGTGTCCATAAATACACTCCATCAAGAGCAAGTAGGGTTGGGCTTCACGCAGTTTGTGTTACTGTTTGGGCTGGGACAAAGTGTGTGACGATCAGTACATCCCATCCAACTGCGTTTTCACTAAGGAGGGTGCACTTGACAATGCAATTCTCATTATTGCAGCACATCCCCATCTACTTTGTCGGAAGCAGTTATGTTCCCATTGCATAATTGCACAGTGTTGATCAATTGATTCATGAATAGGGGCCCATGATGTAACATAAACTCAGTCTCATTTTTTTTTTTTCATTTCTGTGCCATAACTAGTGGTGTGCGAGTGTTTCCATTGCACAGAGCACAGTTGCCTGTGGCCAGCACCGCCGATCACCCACAGCCCTCCATCCGGCTAGCAGGATGGAAGGTGCGAGAGGTGTTCAGCTGACTGCATCGTATACTTGCCTTCTTTTTGGACCTCCCTCTCCAGGGGATCAGGGAGTTCAGGTCTAAGGGACTAGGGCAGGGGATGTGAAGATGCACCTTGCATCACCATGGCCCTACAATGCCGCAATTAGCACTATACAGCATTTGCAGCAAATCGTGTCATGAAGGCCCTGACCACCAGGGACTTGTAGTTAGGGTAGGCGGGGGAAGCAGAGCCTCCCATGTCCTACTCCCAAGATTTGATATAAAAATTATTAGAATAATACAAAGAAGATATTTATATCTTATAAACATCTTCTTTGTTGATTGTAATAATTTTTATAGTTAACACTCATCAGATTTGTGGAGCTCCCCGGGACTGCAAGGAAACAGGAGATGAGGCAGCAACAGCTCAGCCTCACTTCTGTATAGTCAGACACTGCTTGCAGAGTTTGGGTGGGGCTAAACCACGGACAGTAAGCTGCACAGAAAGAGAGCTAATAGAGGCATGCCTCTGAGTTTGGGGGGGGCGTCCCTTGAGCACTGATGGACACCTTAGATGTGTCATGTGACCAGGAAGTGCACTGCAGTGTTTAGAGTCGGACCTCAGTCAGCAGCAGCAAGAGCAGACACAGTGATGCAGGTAGGAGAATCAATGGACACTGAAGCTTAGTATATTGAGAGGGGAGTTACAGTAAGTAGGGGGTGAGACAGGTTCCCAGCACTCAGACCCATCTCCATGTGTGCCTCCCCAGCCATTGACCTCTACGCACGTCACTGCTGCCTACCATACCCCTTTTGGACTTTGAGATCATCCCTTTTGAGCTTGGTTTATTAGGAGGTAAAGGTAGACTTTAAAAATATCAGATACAAATTTGTTTTTATTGCAAACGTGTACATCTGAAAAGTACAATGCTCCCTCTTTATGACACCAGCATAATTGGTGCTATAGCGAAGGTGGCATTAGAAATCGGTAACATATACTAAAAATAATACATTTTCATTACTATATTAGAGAGACCATGGGGCTGGTTCTGAGATGCGCAGATTTCTCTTCACAGTTGCAAATGGTGAGTGTTTGCATACAGCGCATGCGCAAAAGCGACTTTACACATTTGTACCCTATTCTGAGTGGGACATAACCCAGCAAGATCTGTCTTTATGTGAAATAGGTTGTTTGGGGCGGGTACTAGCCGATGGTAAAACCATTGCATGGAACTACCCTGACTTGTGAGAGTGTCATGCAGAGGTGTATTAAAAGAGGAGGGGGCCCGTGTGCAGTCTCCGTCCTGGGCCCCCTCCTCTCTCTCCGGCGGTTGGCAAAGCTCTGAGCGCAGCGCCACATCAGTAGACTCTGGGTACTAGTCTGTGCCCAGAGTCTACTGCGCATGCGCAGGTCACCGGGAAAATGGTGCGGAAACCATTTTCCGAGTGATTTCCCAACTGCACATGCGCAAAACGCTGGGAAAATGGCAGCGGCGTCCATTTTCCCAGGTGATTTTACAGTGTTGATAGTGCTGACGTGGGATTCCAGAGAGGCGATTATTAAAAATATGGGTGCAGGGACAGGGTGTTCCCGCACACCCTGCACCTATTTTAGATACGCTCCTGGTGTCATGGGAGTGTCATGGGCGTGACGCGGCTGCCGTCGTAAAATCAATAGGTGACACTGGTTTCCGCTTGCACATGCACAAAGCCCCTCGTTACTTAAATGGATATTCGCAGTAGCATATAGTAAAACAGGCTTCCTGCAACTACAGCCACTTTGTGCGCAACTCAGAATCAGCCCTTATTACCCGTGTTAAGAAATGGCTGTGTTTTAAAAATGGGCAGTATAAAGATGGAGCACTATGCATCTCCGCTGCATCTTTACTGATACTGAGGTAATTTCAAACACTGGTTTACCAGTAAAACACAAGTTGAAAGTGAGGAGCCTGCAGGAGTATGAGTCACCACAAATTTACTGAGAGATGTTTTCCTCAAGTAGCATTATATATATATATCTATATATATATATATATATCTATATATATATATATATATATATATATATATATTAGGGGTGAGCGGGTTCGGATTTCTGAAATCCGAACCCCCCCGAGCCCCCCCGATCCGAGTCCGATCCGAGTCAGGCTCGACTTTTCCCGCCTGACTCGGATTCTGAAATCGAGGCAAAACGTCATCTTCCCGCCTTCCGAGTCTCGCGGGTTTTGGATCCTATATAAGGTACCCACGTCGGCGCCATTTTCTCACTCGGCTGTGGACAGTGAAGAGGGAGGGTGGGAGTTAGGGCTGTGTAGTGTAGTGTAGTGTAGTGTAGTGCTGCTGTTGTCCACTACTTCAAAGTCCATAGGGGCTGGCTGTGTTGTGCTGTGCTGCTGTTGTTAATAGGGGCTGTGTCCACTACTTCAAAGTCCATAGGGGCTGGCTGGACTGTGTTGTGCAGTCAGTTCTCCATAGGGGCTGTGTCCACTCCAAAGTCCTGTGCAGTGGCCCAGTCCTAAAGAGGTGCTGTAGTGTTGTCCAGGGGGTGCTCTGTCCATCAGGGGTGCTCCCCCCAAGTGCTAAAAAAATAATATATTTTCTGTGTTTGTGAATTGTGTGCGCAGTAGCCGCACGTGCATCAACAAAGTAGTGCCAAGCGTGCGCCTGTGTCATAAGTAAAGGGCCGGCTGGCTTGACCGTTAAAGGGTGCTGTAACCCCCGAAAGTACACTCCAGTCCAAACCAAAAAAAAATTATTTTCTGTGTTTGTGAATTGTGTGCGCAGTAGCCGCACGTGCATCAACAAAGTAGTGCCAAGCGTGCGCCTGTGTCATAAGTAAAGGGCCGGCTGGCTTGACCGTTAAGGGTGCTGTAACCCCCGAAAGTACACTCCAGTCCAAACCAAAAAAAAAATTATTTTCTGTGTTTGTGAATTGTGTGCGCAGTAGCCGCACGTGCATCAACAAAGTAGTGCCAAGCGTGCGCCTGTGTCATAAGTAAAGGGCCGGCTGGATTGACCGTTAAGGGTGCTGTAACCCCCGAAAGTACACTCCAGTCCAAACCAAAAAAAAAATTATTTTCTGTGTTTGTGAATTGTGTGCGCAGTAGCCGCACGTGCATCAACAAAGTAGTGCCAAGCGTGCGCCTGTGTCATAAGTAAAGGGCCGGCTGGCTTGACCGTTAAGGGTGCTGTAACCCCCGAAAGTACACTCCAGTCCAAACCAAAAAAAAAATTATTTTCTGTGTTTGTGAATTGTGTGCGCAGTAGCCGCACGTGCATCAACAAAGTAGTGCCAAGCGTGCGCCTGTGTCATAAGTAAAGGGCCGGCTGGCTTGACCGTTAAAGGGTGCTGTAACCCCCAAAGTACACTCCAGTCCAAACCAAAAAAAAATATTGTTTTCTGTGTTTGTGAATTGTGTGCGCAGTAGCCGCACGTGCATCAACAAAGTAGTGCCAAGCGTGCGCCTGTGTCATAAGTAAAGGGCCGGCTGGCTTGACCGTTAAGGGTGCTGTAACCCCCGAAAGTACACTCCAGTCCAAACCAAAAAAAAAATTATTTTCTGTGTTTGTGAATTGTGTGCGCAGTAGCCGCACGTGCATCAACAAAGTAGTGCCAAGCGTGCGCCTGTGTCATAAGTAAAGGGCCAGCTGGCTTGACCGTTAAAGGGTGCTGTAACCCCCAAAGTACACTCCAGTCCAAACCAAAAAAAAATTTATTTTCTGTGTTTGTGAATTGTGTGCGCAGTAGCCGCACGTGCATCAACAAAGTAGTGCCAAGCGTGCGCCTGTGTCATAAGTAAAGGGCCGGCTGGCTTGACCGTTGAAGGGTGCTGTAACCCCCGAAAGTACACTCCAGTCCAAACCAAAAAAAAAATTATTTTCTGTGTTTGTGAATTGTGTGCGCAGTAGCCGCACGTGCATCAACAAAGTAGTGCCAAGCGTGCGCCTGTGTCATAAGTAAAGGGCCGGCTGGCTTGACCGTTAAAGGGTTCTGTAACCCCCAAAGTACACTCCAAACCAAAAAAATATATATTTTCTGTGTTTGTGACTTGTGTGCACTGTGGCTGCACGTGCATCAACAAAGGAGCAGCGCCAAGCGTGCGCCTGTGTCCCATAAGTAAAGAGCCGGCTGGCTCATTTCTTAAAGGGTGGTGTAACCCACAAAGTGCACTACTCTCCAGCAAAAATAAAAAAATATTTTCTGTGTTTGTGTGCGCTTTAGCCGCACGTATATATATCAATATAACATAAATGGAGGACCAAACTTTCTCTGATAAAAATAAAATAGGGAAAGATCAAGAACCACTTCCTACTAGTGCTGTTGCTGCTGCTGGGAGTTGTTCATCATCCCAGAGAGGAAGTAGGAACATCACTACTTTTACTAAACAATTGACCCTCCAACAGTCCCTAGCGATGAGGATGAAGTACGACAGCAGTCATCCTGAAGCAAAACGTATAACTGAGGCCTTGACTGCTATGTTGGTGTTAGACGTGCGTCCGGTATCCGACATTAGTGCAGTGGGATTTAGACAATTGATGGAGGTAGTGTGTCCTCGGTTCCAAATCCCGTCTAGATTCCACCTGCATCCTCAAAGCAGCAGCGACAAGCGTGCGTCTGTCTGTTAAAGGGTGGTGACACCCTCAAAGTGTGCTACACAAACAATTAAAATATTGTTCTTTTTTTTCTGTCTTTGTGAATTGTGTGGGCTGTAGCCGCACTTGCATCCTCAAAGCAGCAGCGACAAGCGTGCGTCTGTCTGTTAAAGGGTGGTGTAACTTACGAAGTGCTCCAAAAAATAAAAAACTATTTTTTTAATGTGTTTGTGACTTGTGTGCGATGTAGCCGCACTTGCATCCTCAAAGCAGCAGCGACAAGCGTGCGTCTGTCTGTTAAAGGGTGGTGACACCCTCAAAGTGTGCTACACAAACAATAAAAATATTCTTCTTTTTTCTGTCTTTGTGAATTGTGTGGGCTGTAGCCGCACCTGCATCCTTAAAGCAGCAGCGACAAGCGTGCGTCTGTCTGTTAAAGGGTGGTGACACCCTCAAAGTGTTCTACACAAACAATTAAAATATTGTTCTTTTTTTTCGGTCTTTGTGAAATGTGTGGGCTGTAGCCGCACCTGCATCCTTAAAGCAGCAGCGACAAGCGTGCGTCTGTCTGTTAAAGGGTGGTGTAACTCTCAAAGTGCTCCAAAAAATAAAAAACTATTTTTTTTGTGTTTGTGACTTGTGTGCGATGTAGCCGCACTTGCATCCTCAAAGCAGCAGCGACAAGCGTGCGTCTGTCTGTTAAAGGGTGGTGACACCCTCAAAGTGTGCTACACAAACAATAAAAATATTCTTCTTTTTTCTGTCTTTGTGAATTGTGTGGGCTGTAGCCGCACTTGCATCCTCAAAGCAGCAGCGACAAGCGTGCGTCTGTCTGTTAGAGGGTGGTGTAACCCTCAAAGTGTGCTCCACAAACAATAAAAATATTCTTTTTTTTTTTCTGTCTTTGTGAATTGTGTGGGCTGTAGCCGCACTTGAATCCTCAAAGCAGCAGCGACAAGCGTGCGTCTGTCTGTTAAAGGATTACATCGGTGACAGCATCCAAGTAGGCATGTCAGACAGTCCGTACCTGTACTGGCAGGAAAAAGAAGCAATTTGGAGGTCCCTGTACAAACTGGCTCTATTTTACCTGAGTTGCCCCCCCTCCAGTGTGTACTCCGAAAGAGTGTTTAGTGCAGCCGGGAACCTTGTTAGCGAAAGGCGTAGGAGGTTGCTTCCACAAAATGTGGAGAAGATGATGTTCATAAAATGAATGATCAACTCTTCCAGGGAGACCAGCCTCCAGAACGTACAGAGGGACCTGTGGTTCCAGCAGGGACGAATTAATACTCTGTGAGGATGAGGATGTACATAACACTGAAGAGGGTGAGGAATCTGTGGATGAGGAGGATGAGGACGACTTCTTGCCTCCGTAGAGCCAGTTTGTGCAGGGACAGATTAATTGCCAGCTTGTTTTGTGGGGGCCCAAACGAACCAATCATTTCAGCCACAGTTGTGTGGCAGACCCTGGCGCTGAAATGATTGGTTTGTTAAAGTGTGCATGTCCTGTTTATACAACATAAGGGTGGGTGGGAGGGCCCAAGGACAATTCCATCTTGCACCTCTTTTTTTTCTTTGCATTATGTACAGTTTGGGGCCTAGTTTTTCAATGCCATCCTGTCTGCCACTGCAGTTTCACGCCTAGATGGGTCACGTGTTTGTGCCGCCCACTCGTGTCGCTTAGCATAGTCATCCAGCTACCTCGGTGCAACCTTTTGGACATAAAAACATTATTGTGAGGTGTGAGGTATTCAGAATAGACTGGAAATGAGTGGAAATTAAGGTTATTGAGGTTAATAATAGCATAGGAGCAGAAAAACCTACAAATTCTGTGATTTTAGCTGTTTTTATGCTTTTTTTCAAAAAAATACAGATCCAAAACACAAAACCCAGAACCCAAAACACGGAAGGGTGGTTTTGGCAAAACCAATCCAGATCCAAAACACGAAGAAAGATCCAGATCCAAAACCAAAACACAAAACACGAAAAGTGGCCGGTGCACACCCCTAATATATATATATATATATATACACAATACTGTGCAAAAGTTTTAGGCAGGTGTGGAAAAAATACTACAAAGTAGGAATGCTTTCAAAAATAAAAGTGTTAATAATATGAATTAACAAAATGCAAAGTGAATGAACAGAAGATAAATGTAAATCAAATCAATATTTGGTGTGACCACCCTTTGCCTGAGTACTAACCACAGATCTTCAGATCTTCTGTGGTGGATGTAGGCTTGCTCAAATCCTTCTGTCTCTTCATGTAATCCCAGACAGGATATATATACACTACCGTTCAAAAGTTTGGGGTAACCCAGATAATTTCGTGTTTTACATGAAAACTGACTTTTATTTATCAAATGAGTTGCAAAATGAATAGAACATATAGTCAAGACATTGGCAAGGTTAGAAATAATGATTTGTATTTGAAATAATTTTGTCCTTCAAACTTTGCTTTCGTCAAAGAGTGCTCCTTTTGCAGCAATTACAGCATTGCAGACCTTTGACATTCTAGCTATTAATTTGTTGAGGTAATCTGAAGAAATTTTACCTCAGGCTTCCTGAAGCACCTCCCACAAGTTGGATTGGCTTGATGGGCACTTCTTGCGTACCATACGGTCAAGCTGCTCCCACAACAGCTCAATGGGGTTGAGATCTGGTGACTGCGCTGGCCACTCCATTACAGACAGAATACCAGCTGCCTGCTTCTTCCTTAAATAGTTCTTGCATAATTTGGATTTGTGCTTTGGGTCATTGTTCTGTTGGAGGTGGAAATTGGCTCCAATCAAGTGTTGTCCACAGGGTATGGCATGGCTTTGCAAAATGGAGTGATAGCCTTCCTTATTCAAAATCCCTTTTTGCCTTGTACAAATCTCCCACTTTACCAGCACCAAAGTAGCCCCAGATCACCACATTACCTCCACCATGCTTGACAGATGGCATCAGGCACACTTCCAGCATCTTTTCACTTGTTCTGCATCTCACAAATGTTCTTCTGCGTGATCCAAACACCTCAAACTTCGATTCGTCTGTCCATAACACTTTTTTCCAAACTTCCTCTGTCCAATGTCTGTGTTCTTTTGCCCATATTAATCTTTTCCTTGGCCAGTCTCAGATATGGCTTTTTCTTTGCCACTCTGTCTAGAAGGCCAGCATCCCGGAGTCGCCTCTTCACTGTAGACTTTGACACTGGCGTTTTGCGGGTACCATTTAATGAAGCTGCCAGTTGAGGACTTGTGAGCCATCTACTTCTCAAACTAGAGACTCTAATGTACTTGTCTTCTTGCACAGATGTTCACCGGAGCCTCCCACTTCTCTTTCTACTCTGTTTAGAGCCTGTGTGTGCTGTTCTCTGAAGGAAGTAGTACACACCGTTGTAGGAAATGTTCAGTTTCTTGGCAATTTCTCGCATGGAATAGCCTTCATTTCTCAGAACAAGAATAGACTGTCGAGTTTCACATGAAAGTTCTCTTTTTCTGGCCATTTGGAGAGTATAATCGAACCCACAAATGTGATGCTCCAGATACTTAAATAGCTCAAAGGAAGGCCAGTTTTATAGTTTCTCTAGCGAGCAAACCCGTTGTCAGCTGTGCTAACATAATTGCACAAGGGTTTTCAAGGGCTTTTTAATCATCCATTTGTCTTCTAACGTGCTTAACAAACACAATGTACCATTAAAACACTGGAGTGGTGGTTGCAGGAAATGGGCCTCTATATACACCTATGTAGATAGTCCTTTAAAAACCAGATGTTTGCAGCTAGTATAGTAATTTACCACATTAACAATGTATAGAGTGTATTTCTGATTAATTTAATGTTATCTTCATTGAAAAAAACAGTGCTTTTCTTTCAAAAATAAGGACGTTTCTAAGTGACCCTAAAGTTGTGAACGATAGTGTGTGTGTGTATATATATATATATATATATATATATATACTTATACTGTATATACACGCTATACAATCACAGATGCACACTTTTGACAGAAAGATAGACAATAATATAGCAACTGCTGAACTTAACTGTTGAACTCTTCAAAAATATAGATTTAATAAACTGACTGGTACATGAATAATCAGGTTCTTAGTGAACATTTTGATGAAATTATGGAGGCAATGGCAAGGTCACCTCTTTCTGATGGGATGCTAGACTAATATTTTAAATTGGGACTTTCCTTACATTGTGCCTCTGCAATACAAGATACTGTATATACAGGTTGAGTCTCCCATTACCAAAATGCTCGGGACCAGGGGTATTTTGGATATTGGAATATTCCGTATTTTGGAATATTTGCATAAAATAATGAGATATCTTGGAAATGGGACCCAAATCTAAACACAGAGGGCCTGATTCAGAGCCGGACGCTCTGACCAGAGCGCTCGCTCTGAATCAGGGCCCTCCTACCTCAACTTGGAGCGGCCTTATGGACGCTCGCATAGCTGTGGGTGACCACCCACAGCTTAAGCGAGCGTCCATGATGATGGTCGCGATGGTCAAGACCATCGCGACCATCGGGTTTGCGACGGAGACCCTGCGGTAGGGTCTCGCCGCAAGCCCTGGAGTGATTTTGGCTCTATCAGAGCCAAAATCACTCCCACTGACATCACTAGTGATGTCAGTGAGGCCGGACCCAGACGGTAGGTGTTCCCATGGGAACGCCTCCGTCTGGCAGCCACACCCACCAAAGGGGGCATGCTGTCAATCAACATCGACAGCACGCCCCCTTTGGTGCGAGACCCGGAGCGACGGCTACCCCGTCGCTAGCCGGGTCTCGCGCATGCGCACGACGGAGCTCCCTCCGTCGTGTGCATGCGCATTTGGGTACCATCGACCCGCTTGCGAGCGTCCTGCGCTCGCGAGCGGGTCTGAATGAGACCCAGAGTGCATTTATGTTTTATATACACCTTATACACATAGTCTGAAAATAATTTTATACTATATTTTTAATAATTTCGTGCATCAAAAAGTTTGTGTACATACATGAAATTAATTTGTTTCATATATACCTTACACACACAGCCTGAAGGTGATTTTATACAATATTTTTAATAATTTGTGCTTTAAGTTTGTGTACATTGAACCATCAGAAATCAAAGGTTTCACTTTCTCAGTCATGCTAAAAATATTCCGTATTTCAGAATATTTGGATATGGGAGACTCAACCTGTATGTATGTATTTGTGAATATATATATATATATATATATATATACATACAGTATATACATACATGAGTGTCTGTGTGTGAGTGTATATATATATATATATATATATATATATAATACACACACACATATAGATCTATACTGTAGATATAAATAATTCATTATATATAGTACATACACACATATGCGCACATTGACACATTCACGGTTGGCATGCATTTATATCTGTGTGTACTGTATATAATACTGATATATTCACATATATGTATATGTACATAAATATATTAACACACACATTCACAGTATAATAAATGTATTGTTTTCTTACTATACTGTAAATAACTTGTTTGTATCCGCAAAACATTCTTATGGATCACAATTGGACAATATAGACATGACTCTTTTCCATGTCTTTCTTTATATATAGCTCTGTTCCTCTTTATTTTGTTCTCTGTCTCTCCCTCCTTTCATTATCTTTTTTCTCCCTTCTATTTTCCCCTCTCTGTCTATTCTTCGGCCTCATTCTCACTGCCGGGTACCTTGTGCCATTTCTCTGGTGGATGTACAATGTTGGAGGCAGCAGCTGGCACTGTGAGATAACGGGCTAATTAAATCGGCATTGTGTGAGCAAACTGGAGGGAAGAAAGGGAGCATAAAGAAATGCCATTCAGTGCCACGCGGTGCCACAGCAGTTACTTAGCCCAGATTGTGCCAACTGCTCATTGCTACCTCCTCCTAAAGCATTCTTATCATTAAATGTCTAAACACATGTCTGCAGGCCATGGCTTGAAAGGTTGCATAGTTTTGCAGTTCTTCTGGAGAGCTTGCAGTTTAATATTTGGCAGACATGTAATTAGGCTCTTCGGTGGCTGGCACTGAATTGTTTTGTAAACGTCACCAGCTGACCATTTTTTATGGTATTTATTTTGGTGCTAATAAATTGTAATTTCTATCTTGTCTTGTGCATTTCTTGCCTTAAAACTATGCTAACATTAGATTTCAGTAAGATTGTTGTCTGTTCCAAAGTCATTGTTGTTATAAACTTTTTATAGAACATTATCGAGTTTTCAAGTACAGAGATTTTGTGAATTACAATATCAGCAAATTGGGGACGGGATGAACTAAGCATCGCACTCGCGATGTGGTACATCCCACCTATGGTCAGGTACATACCGCGGTTGTCTTTTGCGATGCCCCCGGACAGAGGGACTTATGAGTTTGATGCCCAGAAGTCCCTCTGGGGTCATTCTGCCCATCTGGGGTCCTTCTGGTGGGGGGAGATGGGATGGATCCGATCAGATCCCTCCCAGGGTAAGCGTCCTGAAAAGGCATAGGCTTCTATTGGGTAACGCCACCTGAAGGTGACATTACGTACCGGGACTAAGCATTCCATTGTTTAGTACATATGTGAAATGCGGTACCCCTGTTTCCGGGGTTTTATAGTATTTTCAGCTTTAGTACATCCCAGTCTGAGACTTATACTGAATACCCAAGTGCTACCTGATTACCTCTCAGATTTCAAAGCTGTTCTATTATTTAGACACAAAGAAATTTATGTCACCATGCGCAGATATTAGTCCCCAAAATAGTTAGTAGAAGTGAGTTAAGACAGCATATAACTCCGTTTCTGCAGTTTCCTTGTAATGGTTGTTTCTCCTCTCCAGGAGTCACTTGATAGTATTCTATTGCAAAAAGAAGCACAAGGTGTAGAGTTGTAGATCCAATACTTTCATTACAGCACACATATCATACTTACGTCACGGTTAGCATAAATCAGCTCAGCCTGCCGACTAGAAGCTTTCTACCCTCCTCTGGTGATAACGCCACATGAGCGGTCAGTGGTACTCAGTGCTTTAAACCTTTAGATGGTACGTTTCCTTGCTCCGGCAATCCGGCGGCTAGCTCTCACTTCCTCATCATGTGACCTTGTGGCATTGCTACGTCAATAACAATGTACCAACGCGTTTCGTCGTTATAGCTTCATCAGTGTTCTACTATTTGATATACCAGGCCTGGATTTTCATAGTAGGTTATTAATATTCTTTATTGATGTATCACCCACATATTCTGCAGAGCTGTGCATTACTGTGATAAAACAATTTTGTTTTAACACTTTACATTAAATTGATGTGGAATTTAGATTTTTTTTTTCACTTGCTTTATAATAGTCTACCACAGTGGTTCCCAAACTGTGCGCCGTGGCACCCTGGGGTGCCTTGGGACACTTGCAGGGGTGCCTCAGGTTGTTGGTCCAGCACCAAATCAAATTATTTTTGGTCAATTATTTTTGGTCAGTGTAATGTATGTTGACAAACAGAAGTTGAAACTTGTCACCCACTACATAACTGACCCTAAGGATGACAGGTAAGCACAATTTACTTAATTTTACTACTTTAAATTTTTTTTCTGAATTTTTCAATTACTTTTGGCTTAGGGGTGCCATGACAACAATTCTGATACTCTAGGGCAGGGGTGGGGAACCTTTTTTCTGCCAAGGGCCATTTTGATATATATATCATTATTCTCGGGCCTGGTGCAGGCCACGCCCCCTCCATATGATGTTACACAGGGCGGGGCTACAATCACCAGTGATTACAGCAATGCCAGGAGCATCTTGAGGATGCTCCGGGGAGCTGTAAGAGCAGCGGTGAGACCGTCTGAAGCGTCCTAATGACGCTGCAGATGGCACTGCTGCATAGATTCAGGCTGCAGGTTGCCATTGTAGGCACCCTGCTAGCCAGATGAGGCTAGCAGAAAAAAGCTCTGAGGGCCAGACAAAATGATTTTGGGGCCTTATACGGCCCCCAGGCCTGAGGTTCCCCATCCCTGCTCTATCCCTGGTTCAAAAAAGGTTTGGGAACCACTGGTGTACCAGACAAGTTGTAATTATTTTTGTAATGCCCAGATATAGAGAATTGCATAGGAAATCAAATGAGATTTGTTATACATTAGGATAGGATCCATGTTAGGAGGTTTATTAAATGAAAGAATAGATGATAAGAGGTTGTGAATAGTTATAGTATAAATTAGAAAAGGTAATCCAGGCAATAGTTATGATGACATTTACAAAAGCCCCCCTTCACTCAGTGTATCACCCAAGATGCAAGCCACCAAAATGCAAGACGGCGTAAAAGCATGCTGTATTTTAACCTGGGTTTTGAAATAGCATTTGCTTGTCCAGAGGGACCTTTAAAAGCTTAATTTTACAGTTTATATCTAACCAGGGTAAAATTTGCAATTGTTGTACAGCAAGGTCTGGCTAAGTCCCAGTAAGGAGCTAGTTTGTGCTCCAATTTAGCCTAAATACTCTGAAGCTTTAGTCGGTGTGCAGTAACATATAAGGAGAACATATATAATAAGAAGCGCTATATATAGGTAGTGATATGTTTATAGCTGGTTGGAGAACTTTGGTGGCAGATGTAGGAAACGGTGGTTCTCTGAATAGTTATTTTATCAGAACGACAAATCTTGCAAATTGTGCAGTGTGTACGAATGATAACGATGTCCGATTCGCAGTCCGGCTGGTCGCATCCTCAGATCTTCCCTGCATGCAGGAAGATCTGGCAATCTCATTAACAACCCTACATATATACAACCTATATCGTTAGGTTGCACAGTGTGTATGCACTATATCGTTTGTCCAGGAGCTCCAGGGAGTTCAGGGTAAATCGTTGACGGCATTGCATCGTTTGCAGGTCGTCTACTGTGTACGGGCCTATACAGTATCAAGCTTTCCTGATACCACTATTACAGGTCAGATCACCTGTGTCTCTCCAGTTGTTGTGAAACTACAAGTCCCAGCATACCAGAGGTGTATCTATTTAAGGACCCAGGGGCCCGTGTGCAGGGCACATGAGTCCATTGGGGCCCACAGCGCACACCCTGCACCCACATTTTTAATACGTTCATCTCCGGAGTCCCACTTTGGCACTATCAGCGCTATAAAAATCACCTGGAAAATTGTAGCTATAGTCATTTTCCCGGCGTTTTGTATATGTGCAGTAGAGAAATCATTGGGACAATGGCTGCCGTGCCATTTTCCCTGTGACATGTGCATGCGCAGTACACTCTGGGCACAGACTAGTACCCAGAGTTTACTGCTGGGGAGCTGCGCTCAGTGTTCTGCCAGCCTCTGGAGAGAGGAGGGGGCCCTCCTCTCTCCAACGGCCCACGCTATGTTCCCGAGACTTCTCTACTGTGCATGTGCAAATCTCCGAGAAAATGGCCGTTGTGTCATTTTCCCGGTGATTTCTGTCTCCAGCGTTGGAGAGGTAAGTATAATAGAAAATGGCTGCGGGATTTCTGAGAGTTAAGTATAATAGAATATGCAGGTCTCTGGAGAGGTAAGTATAATAGAACATGGGTGTAGGGTTTGCTGTGTGGACCTCCATGGACCCAGGGGCCCGTGTGCACCGCACACCCTGCACCCATTATGGATACACCAATAGTAGGTGTATTGGTCACAGGCAAAAAAGCCACAGCCTCTATTGATAACAACTAAAATGGATTATCTGTAACACAAGGTTTTAAGGATAAAAGAGCTGAACATGCTTTCAAAAAAAAAAGAGAAAAAGAGGGATCTAAAGATATAACATTTTGAAAGGATCTTTATTTTGAGGGCGTGAATCCTACCACACTACAGGAGAGATTATGTGATGTCCATCTCCTAGTCTAAATAGGTCGATAAAGTCCTTAAACAGAGTTAAGTAATTTGCTCTGGACAGAGAATGGTAGGATGGTGTCATTCTGCCTGAGCACCAAGTGAAATTGAAATTTAGTTTCAGAAGTGCGATAATGTCTTCAGATAAGGATAAAGTGTTTCTGATTTTGAAGTACTGAGGCAAAGGCCAGAGATTTCTGCACATTTATTGCTCAGATAGAACATATTAGGCAGGGAAGTCAGAGATGTCAAAATATTGTCAGCAAATAAAGAGCTCTCGTGCACTATATTTGCAGAATCACTTCCTCTCATATCTGTATTGGACGCTAGCAGAATAGCAAAAGGTTCCACTGCGCCTCAATGATCCGTGCATCGTACATCAAGGTTTTCATCCGCTCCCCATTCTTGGGAGAAGTTTCCATGAATTAAGCTGCATACAAACGTAACGATTTTTTTAACAATTTGTCGTCGTCGACGTCGTTATCATTCAATCGTTCAAAAAATCGTTCAGTTTCTGAGTTATAACGATGAACGAAAATCGTTCAAGCGCGCTCCCCTTTGTAGTTTGTAGTTCATTTCAGACTGTCCAACATAACGATTTTCATTAAGCGAAGGAACATTTTTCGTTCATCGTTGTAAAAATCGTTTATTACACTTCAAAAAATCGTTCACTTTTTCAAGGGAAAATCTGACAGATAATCTGACAGAAAATCGTTGGTTACAAAATCGTTACGTGTGTATGCACCTTTAGAAGTATAAAAAATTTTAATATTATTTCCAAGTCCTCTTCATACTCCTGTAATTACTGTAAATTATACTTTTACATTTTTCTCTGGAAATACTGTAAGGTTGATCCTATTGCATGTATTATGGCATGCATGAATCATCAGAGTAATAGGATATTGGGTTTGCCTGTACGGGTTGAGTCTCCCATATCCAAATATTCCGAAATACACACTATTCCGAAATACGGATTTATTTAGCATGACTGAGATAGTGACACATTTGCTTTTTTGATGATTCAGTGTACACAAACTTTGTTTAAAGCACAACATTATTTAAAATATTGTATAAAATGACCTGCAGGCTGTGTGTATAATGTATGTATAACACATAAATGCATTTTGTGTGTATATTTGGGTCCCATTCCCAAGATATTTCATTATGATATGCAAATGTTCCAAAATACGGAATATTCCGATATCCAAAATACCCCTGGTCCCAAGCATTTTGGATATGGGAGACTCAACCTGTATTACATGTGGCATATTTTTACAAGGAGCAAAATCAGGCCTAGAATTACAGTTCTCCGCTGAAGTGCTCACAAAATAGGAAGAGACGCAATTCCCAGGATAACTTGTACACAAATTAAGTGTTTTTACAGAGTGAATATGGCTCTGCTCTGCCCTACAATGGAAGATAGTAGGGGGGTATATTTACTAAAGTGCGGGTGGAGATGTGGCCCTTAGCAACCAATCAGATTCTACTTATCATTTATCTAGCACCTTCTAGAAGATAGTAGCTAGAATCTGATTGGTTGCTATGGGCAACATCTCCACTTCTAAAAACCCGTTCTTTAGTAAAAATATTCCTAGGACTGCTCTTACCACACTTCTCCTACTGACTGGTGTAAACCTTCTACAAAT
Source organism: Taudactylus pleione (assembly GCA_031769625.1). Classification (NCBI taxonomy): domain Eukaryota; kingdom Metazoa; phylum Chordata; class Amphibia; order Anura; family Myobatrachidae; genus Taudactylus; species Taudactylus pleione. The sequence goes on from JAUIMM010000725.1 coordinate 1,323,780, forward strand.
GCCACCATCTTAACAAGCAAACACATGGTGAAATTCACGGCTCATACGCAAATATACCACCAGTGCCTCTCTGTTCAATAAGGCACTGGACTGCATGGAACTGAATTGAAAGACACAGTACTGATGTGAAAGAACTTCTGGATTAATCTATATTATTTATTGATTTAAGAACCCCTTAATGGATAATAGGTAATTAGATTAACAAGTTCAACAGCTTTTGGATATGCCTGGAAAGATTTGGAAAACATAACAATATAAAGTAGTGAGGAGCACCTTTATAGTATTTGGGTGAGCAAAATCACAATAAGTACTACCTTCAAAAAGAAGAATATTTCTAATCATTTGGATTTTGTTTTAGAAAATGTCAGAAACAAAGTTGCATAACCTTTAGGTAGATGGTGGAATCTCAAGGGACATAACATGCATTATTTGTTATGTTACGGTGGGGCCTATTCATCGATGATTAAGTATTGAACTCAGTGTGAGGGATAGATTACACAGGAGCAATTCATCATTGCTTCGGTGAGGGGACAGCTGTTCCCATAGGAAGGAGCTGTAATCCAAGTGCAAGCGACGTCTGAAGATGGTGCTTGTTCTCGTGAGCAATCTCCGAAAACGCAATGCAATGTAATAGATGAATGGCCCGGTAACTAAAACATGCGGAAACTAGTGCTTCCGCATGGTTACCGGGTCGTTTGATGAATAGGCCCCTGTATGTGAGGAACTACAAATTATTAAATATACAGCTTATTTGTCATCTGATGCAACAATAATTCTTACATTGATAAAAGACTTACGTGTAATCAGAAATGATGCTGAGAAGATTAGTTGATAGGCATTAATTAAGTGGACTTGGGGCCTGATTCAGACCCACTCGCAAGCGCATTGCGCTCGCAAGCGGGTCGATGGTGGCCCAGTGCGCACATGCGGCATGTGCACTGCGCGTGTGCGAGCCCCGGAGCGAGCGCAGAAATCGCTCGCTCCGGGACTCACTACAAAAGGGACGGCTGTCGATGTTGATCGACAGCTCGCACCATTTTGTAGGCGTGGCGGGGGGGTGGCTTCACAAATGGAGGCGTTCCCATGCGAACGCCTGCCATTTGTGGGCAGCCCCATTGACATCACCAGTGATGTCAGTGAGAGAGCTTCCGCACAAGGGTCTCGTCGCAAGGCCGATGGTCGCAACTAAAAAAACAACTAAAAACTAACAAAAAAGCAACTAAAAAAACATTCGCCCGCACTGATTCAGAGCGAGCGCTCGCTTTTTGCGAGAATCAGGCCCTTGGTTCAGTCCTGTTCCGTACAATTATACGGAAGAAATTTTCTCCTGTGTTGGATCGGCTGTTATAAGCTGTACTCAAGTGGTGGTGAGATTTGTGATGACTCTGTTGTTTTCACCATAACCATCAGACAACGGTGCAAGTGTATTTATTACACCCACAAGGCGAGTGTGATTACCAAGTATCAACCGGAAGGATTCACTGTTTATCTCACTTTGATGTATTATTCTTAATCTATTCTTGGTTCAACTTTACAATATAACTAAAGAGTACCTGACTCCAAGAAACCATTACACTGAGGATTTCAAGGGCCACGGGAAACCCCTTTATATAAAACCAGTGTTCTGACCACCTTAAGCTCTTCTCTGCTCTTGATGTCAGACAGTTTGAGGTTGATGTGCATCTCATTCATGTCCTTTATGTTGGAAATATGTGTGCAGTGGTATAGCAGTTATGTACACACCAGCGGAATGACACATCACTACGCACAGCCCAGCTGCTTAACCAAGTGGATGGGTTATTTGGTGTTAAGTGTTGTACAGCTGTACTCACTGTGATACCCTGGTTAGGATGGAGCTGAGCGGGGTTTGATAGACCTCACAAGCCAGTGAGTGTATAATGCAAAAGATATGGTGCAGAGTGATGGAACAGCGGTAATACCAAGTAGTATCACTGGTCTCTGATGACGCTGCGTCCGTCTCCCACTGTGCTACTCTTGCATAGTAACGAGATGGCGCTGTGCATGCACAGTACTGACCTTAGTGGCCATCTTGGATCAGAGAATGAAACCTCCCTGGAGGTACTTTAACTTAAGCATGGAGCCCACTAACAACACATTATAGTTTTATATGTGAGTTTGATAGTTCCCAGAATGAGTGGCACATTACAAGAAGAATTCACTTGTTTTAACTAATGGGCACCCGGAAGGAGCAATTCAATTGTTGCTCCGGTTGGGTGCCATAGATGCCGCCGCCGCCATTTCTGCTCTCACCTTCCTGAGGTGGTGTGCAGAAATGTGCGCTAAGTGCTGGTTTGGACAGCCTAACCACGACTTTAGACAGGTTTAGCTGTTTTACGCAGCTAAAGCCTGTTTCTTTGGGCACGACTTGCGTGATAAAGCATGGGCTCCCAAAAAGAGGCCCTCATTCAGAGGCGGTCGGAGGATGCAAGCGGTCGCTCAGAAACTGGGCGGCCGCTTGCATCCTGACCGGCCGCTTCTGTTTCGGTCGTTAGGCTGTGGGTTAACACCCACAGCTCTAACGACCGCTAGGGTGATGGTCACGATGGTCATTGACCATCGCGACCATCGGGGCTTACGACGAGACCTAGGGTAGGGTCTCACTTGTCGTAAGCCCCAGAGAGCTTCTGGCTCTGTCAGAGCCGGAAGCTCTCCACTGACATCACTAGTGATGTCAGTGGGGCCTCCCCCAAACGGCAGGCGTTCCCATGGGAATGCCTCCGTTTGGGCTGCCACCCCCCCAGCCCGCCTTCCAAACGGGGCGAGCTGTCAATCAACATCGACAGCTCGCCCCCTTTGGAAAGAGACCCACTACGACCGGCGCTGTCGGTCGTAGCGGGTCTCACGCATGCGCACGAAGGAGCCGGCTCCCTCGTGCGCATGCACACTAGACAAACATCGAGGCGGCCGTGCGGTTGTAGACCATACGGCCGCCTCTGAATAAAGCCCTGAATCCTGTATCACACCACAATCTCCCATCATTTTAGACAGAAGATCGGGTGCGATAAGACAATTGAATTGCTTCCTAGTTGCTGGTCTGCGCATGGAGTTACTGTTATAGACCAAACACAGACTGACAGACAGTCTGCAGATTTATTTGGCAGAAACATTTTACATTGGGGGATGCGTAAGCAGGGACAGTTATGTCACAGAAACTGAAATGACTACAGTTTCAGCTTTTTGTCCTGCATTAGGAGACATTGGCCCGTATTCAATTGCTGACGGATGACGTCATTTCGCCCGGCAGAAAAGTTTTGCCGTATGCAATTGCAAACACTTTTCCCATATGCGAAAACGCAATGCAATGTAATAGGTGAAAAAAATTGCCTATGAATAGGTGTCGGAAAAATGTGCAGAATCGCTATTTTGGGGTGCATAGGTGGGGAAACCACTCTGTGACCTTGGCTCAGCCTCCCAAAGGGTAACTGCATGGAAAAAAGTCCTTTTAAAAAAAGCGAAACACCCCAAAAATGTAATTTGAAAAAAGGGGCGAAAAAGTGCAAAGTGGGGGGACAAACTTAAAAAGTAGCGAAAAACACTTTTGGGGGGTCTCAAGTTGGGGTGAGGTGCAGGTGGTTGCAGAAGGGCCGCCGTTTTTTACGTGTTTTTAAACAACAAATTAGCGACTTTTAACTATGCTTACACGCTAAAAATAAGCAAAAAGCTATTCTTCACCACTTCCTCAAAGACGCTAATTCAAAGCATTTGCCATCACTTAAGTACCCCAAATATCTTCAGTAGGGCTAATCGGGGACATCTAGATTGATCCCCAATGTTAGTGCATCTTTTGAGGGGCATCAGGCTGATTTCCACATTTTTGACAGCACTTTCCGCCTGTTTCAGTTTCGCCGGGTAGCGTTTTCGCGTCCTTTGGAATTGCATACGGCGAATCGCGGGGACGCGCGCGAAAATGTTTCTGCACCCAAAACATACGATGTAGGCGAAAAGCGGAAAAGTATCACAGGGGCAAAACTAAATGAATACGGGCCATTGTATTAAAGATGTATTCCTTATTTAGCTGTCTGCAGTGGAGTAGAGCAGGGAGGTAATATTTCACTTTTTAATAATGCTAAAGTGGAATGTCAGATTAACATTAAACAATGCATTATTCCGTCATGAAACTTTTAGTTTTTGGAAGTATTTAACTTTTTAACTGTGATAATCTACTATAAAATAATGTAAATGGTCATAATAGGTTAGTTGTTACTTTATTACTTTTTGTTTTCTAATAAAACTAAATCAAAATTCAGAGTTAGTGCTGCACTTAGGGCTCTATTCATTATCACTTAATTTCTACAAAAGCAGGTGAATATTAACATTTTCACCTGCTTTTGTGGAAATTAAGTTTTCGGTCCATTCATCAAAAAGGTAATGCAGGAAATATAACATACTGTATATCTCCTGCTTACCTTCCTCTGGCGGAATGGCCCGCTGTCCCCATACACTAGTATCACAGATATCTGCTGCTTACCTTCCTCTGGCAGAATGGCCCGCTGTCCTCATACACTAGTATCACAGATATCTCCTGCTTACCTTTCTCTGGCGGAATGGCCCGCTGTCCTCATACACTAGTATCACAGATATCTCCTGCTTACCTTTCTCTGGCGGAATGGCCCGCTGTCCTCATACACTAGTATCACGGATATCTCCTGCTTACCTTTCTCTCCCGGAATGGCCCGCTGTCCTCATACACTAGTATCACAGATATCTCCTGCTTACCTTTCTCTGGCGGAATGGCCCGCTGTCCTCATACACTAGTATCACGGATATCTCCTGCTTACCTTCCTCTGGCGGAATGGCCCGCTGTCCCCATACACTAGTATCACAGATATCTCCTGCTTACCTTTCTCTCCCGGAATGGCCTGCTGTCCTCATACACTAGTATCACAGATATCTCCTGCTTACCTTCCACTGGCAGAATGGCCCATTGTCCCCATACACTAGTATCACTGATATCTCCTGCTTACCTTCCTTTTGCAGAATGGCCCGCTGTCCCCATACACAAGTTACTAGTGTCACAGATATCTCCTGCTTACCTTCCTCTGGCGGAATGGCCCGCTGTCCCCATACACTAGTATCACAGATATCTCCTGCTTACCTTCCTCTGGCGGAATGGCCCGCTGTCCCCATACACTAGTATCACGGATATCTCCTGCTTACCTTCCTCTGGCGGAATGGCCCGCTGTCCCCATACACTAGTATCACAGATATCTCCTGCTTACCTTTCTCTCCCGGAATGGCCTGCTGTCCCCATACACTAGTATGGGGACAGCATTCATCAAGCTCCGAAAATTCAGTATTTTCAGAGATTGACTGTGGGAGCATTCGCCATCTTCAGAAGGTGCTTGCTCCAGCAGCCCGCTCCTCGTCTATGGGAAGGAGTCCCAGGTTGCAAAGAGGGATCCTTTTCAGGTCCCTCCTCCCCTTATCCAACTCCTATCACCAAACATCGGGGCTTTTGTGCGCCTGCATGAATTCTGAGTCCCGCAGACGCACTCGTTTCCAGATCAGCTGTCTCCACGCCAGAGCAATATTGAATTGCTCCGGCGAGTTGAAATGTTAATTATCGGACCCCGATAATTAACATAGTGAATAGAGCCCTTAGGGTTAGCGTCAGGGGTATCCAGATTAAATATCGACAGTGTCTAAATAGACAATCAATAGGTCGACACCAGATGGGCTCAAGGTAATAGGTCCTGTCGAACCTACCTGTCGTAAAAAAGGTCGACTGACAAATGGTCAAATGTGCAAATGGTCGAAATGAACAAATGGTCGGCGGGGACAAATGGTCAACACATGTTTTTCCAACATATTCAAGGTTAGGTTTAGTGTGAGGGTCAGGATTAGGCACTTGCAGGAGGATTAGGGTTAAGCTGCAGATGGGAACGGTTAGGGTTACTAAGGGTACGATTAGGGTTAGGTTTAGGCACTTGGGGGAGGGTTAGGCTTAAACTACAAAAGAAAAAGTAATCCATAATATAAATGAAGCCATCACTGTATAACTGTAATAAAACCCTACAATGTGATTATACTGTAGGAACAGGGCCGGATTATGGGTGGGGCGACCGGGGTGGTCTGGGGGCACTATATAAGGGGCACTGCATAGGGAGACCACTACTGGGGGTACTGCATAAAGGGAACTACTACAGGGGGGACCATTACAGGGGGCACTGCTACTGGGAACATTGCATAAGGGGCACTACTACAGTGAGCATTGCAAGAGGGGCATTACTACAGGAGGCATAAAGGTGCATAGAAAGAAAGAAATGTTCCTAGGGTTTGTTGCCCAGGGGCCCCCACAGACCTTAATCCGGCCCTTTGTATGAAAATGACAGGCAGCTACAGCACATTGCCTACTTCCTGACAGTGTCAGGAGGTGATACAGCGGATACCAATTTCCATGTAACAGTCTTGCTGAGTCTGTGTCAGATTAATCTTTGCTAGTATCAGGCTGTTGGTATCTTGCTGGGTTGTATTAGCATCCACCAGAGCTTTTATTACATCCTGCATGCTTGCTGATTGTCTGGTCGGGAAACAAAAACAAGATTCCCAAATTATCCCACTTACAGTATGACATCCAATGCAAAACAGTGCAGAGCTCTGACAATTGTTAAGGATTCCAAGTAACAGCAATCACAAATACAATGACACTGGTGATTCCTAGGGGTAAATTTACTAAGAATCGAGTTTGGGCGAGTTTGCAAAATCATGCGAGTTTAGTCTGTTTTTCAAACTTGCAAATTTACTAAGACCAAACAGGTGTGAGTTTGGAATTGAGTTTTATCTTCTCACTGTTAAAACTCATGTGAGTTTGCAAACTCGACTAAACTCACCACTGGCGAAACTACTGTAGGAAGTACTTTACATGAAAAAGTTGCAACTCGCAAATTTACAAAGAATCGAGTTTACAATCTGGGGTGAGTTTGTAGCAAACTGACTGATAAATTGATGTTTCAAATAGACCACCTCCTGAGCTGCAAGTTTGGCAGAAACATACACAGATCAGTGTGATTTGTGTATGTTTCTGCATGAATACCTAATATAAAGTGTTTTTTTATTTTAAAAAATTACGTAGGGTCCCCCCAAAAGCCTAACCAGCCCCGGACTTGCCAGTCAGTCCTGGTTCCTAAAATTACGGGAAACAAAATTGAGTAGGGTACCACCGTAATTTAGGAACTAGCACCTGGCTGCAGGGCCAGTCCTGGTTTTAATTATAGGGATAAAAAAATTGCATAGGGGTCCCCCTATAATTAAAACCAGCACCAGGCCCAAAACGGCCGGGCTGTAATGCCACAGCCCGGAGACCCTTTCACCGAAACTCCGTGGCCAAAGCATTATCAGCCCAAGCCAGTCAGGCCAAGCCGGGGATCTCAGGTGAGGTGAGGACCCCCCCAAGAAGGGGTCAATCACCACCCCTCCTGAAACCCCAAGGTTGGTCTGAAGACCGGGGCTTTTCCACGCACCCCTGGAGCCTGGGGTACGTGGGTAATAAAGTGAGAAATATAAGATAACTTGTATTTTACAGTGGGACTTCAGGTGCCAGCATGCCTGCCCTTTGAGACTTGTGGAACCACAAGTGCCAGCAGACAGCCGGCACCCGTACTCCCACTGTAAAATAAATAGTTAACTAAAGACAAGGCACACACACCGTGCCTAGTATAACTTTATTTCATACACCTACCCATTAACACATACAATAAAGAATGTATATTCACCTAGATCCTGGTGCTGCTCTCCGTAGCATCCAGGGTCTTGGTAAAACAAATAAACAAGTTACCCGAACCAGACCAGACAGATATAAGTATATGAGTATATGCTGTTGCATACGCTTACACCTCACGAAATGACAGCTTACCAAAGTCAGCTGTAATTTCTCACGGGGCGCGAGCCAATCAGCGGCCGCTTTACATGTAAAGTGGCCGCTCATTGGCGGATCCCACATGGGTCCCAGCCAATGAGCGGCTGCTACATGTAAAAAGGATTTCACCAAAGTACGCACGTTTATTTTTTTTTCCGCTAAACTATCGTTAGGGGGGCTATCCAAGGGATTCTGTAAGAAATCCCCACATGTTTACCCAAAAATAGGGATTTCGCACAATTTCCCCCTTTTTTAAAATGAAGAAAAGTTTTCTCCATTTTCACATGAAAAATCAGTGATTATCGCCGATGCAATAATATCGCCGAAAAATCGGCGATAATATCGCCGCTAATTGAAAACGGCCCTTAGTTTTAATTAGTGTTGGTCATCGATAGCTATACCATTGATGGCCAATGGTTGTAATCTACAGGTATAAAACCATTGATGGTTTAGTCATCGCTGGTTGAGTTCTGCACATGCATGGACCGCACCCATTGGGCTTGCGCCAACAATGTTTTAACATCGGGCACCACCATCGATGGTGCTACAATAGTGCCACCCCATCAAAGGCAGAAACAATTGCACTCGGCCATCGATGATTACAAACCCAAGGATGGTCGATGGCCATCTCTAGTTTTAATCTCCACCTAACACTTTCTCCCTCCAAGCCACACATTCATATTATTTGTGCTGTGATTTGATTGTCTTTATCTTTATCACATATATGAAGTACTGTTATTGTATATGTATATTCATTGAAGAAGTTGGAGTGTGCTGAATGAACACAAGAACATAGAATGCTTCCAATAAAGTACATTTTATTGCTCAGTTTTCCTGGCGGCCGAGAGTGTCACACAATTTTTGGGAACTTCCCGGGCATTCTGGGAGGGTAGGCAATTATGTTGAGAACCAGACCAAGCTGTGTAGCGCTGAGGGGCCTATTCATCATCGGTAGCACTAGGAAGAATTCACCTCGCCATGACGGGGATACTTTAGTATCCCCCTGGCCACGGAGGATAATTAACACCGAAGCAATTCATCATTGCTCTGGTGCAGGGACAGCTGCTCTGAAAAGTCCCTGCGATTAGTAGCTGCATTACTTACCTGTCCCCGCGGCTGGCTTCTGTGCATGCAGTGAGGAGGCGACGGAGGGATCTGCTCGGATCCCACTTCGCATCCCCGGAAGTCCTTCCCATAGGAAGGAGCGGGGCTACGAGTACAAGTGCCATTTGAAGATGGCGCTTGTTCTTGCAGGCAAACTCCGAAAACTGAACGTTTTCGGAGTTTGCTGAATATCAGGTGGTCCTATTCAGACCCCTGATGATGAATGGCCCTGTAACCTACTGTAAATATGCAGAAACTAGCGTTTCCGCATGGTTAACGGACCATTTATCGTATGATGAATAGGCCTCTGAGACTGGTAGAGATTTGGGGGCAAGCACGCTATTATACAGTATATGTGCCCATTGAGCATGCAATAACTGTAATTAGACTTTTCCCATCTGTTCTATATTTTTTTAATTGGAAAGTAATTTAGAAAAAGATCAAAGAGATGAAGATATAAAAGGAGGGGAGCTAAAATAGACTTTTGAATGTAAAACCTTATCATTTGCAAAAATGGGGACTGAATTGCTTCCACTGTGTTCACATTTGTTGGGGGCTCTGTAGTTCACCTGAATTGAAAATAAACATAAACCAACAAGCTTTTTAATTAATTTCAGTTAACCAATAAGTCTACATTGAGAGTATATATTTTCTGGATATGACATTGTCTAGTTTTTACTGTTTTAATGGTTTATCTATGATTAGTTGTCATTTGTGCTCTGTCTTGATTAGATCTGTCTTGATTAGAAATTAAATGTAACAATTCAGATTTTCTCTTTATCCTCTAGGTAGTACTGCAGGACGGTGTGATACTGACATGCTTATCCATGCTTACAGGTAGGCAGTGATATTTATAATTGGGGTAAACAGACAAATAGGAGATAAGAGTCCATGCGGGAAAATTAACCTAAGGTGCTAATCTCACTAATTGTATGCCTTGGGTTTTATCAGTTGTTTAACAAGCTTAAAAAAAAAAATCTAACAAGCATGGCAGCCTGCACAAATAGTCCCGCAGTAATGATAAATGTTTATTAGTTACACCATTCACACAACGCATGAATATCTAGGTGATGGTAAGACTGAGCTTTCCTTACCACTGATTTAAAGAGAAGTCCAGTTTCTTGAACAAACTGACAGGTGAATATAATGTATGGGTATGGGTAAGTAGAACTAAACAACTTGTTCCGGTAATTACATCTACTCAGACACGATCACTGATACCCCTTTTATACCACTTTCAGACAGTAAATGGCAAAAAACGTGGCTTTTACCCGGCATTTGCATGCCAGATTTTTTTACTTTTTCTGTCTGATACCCATTTCTCACTGAAAATGAAATTAACAGGTAATTCACTTTTACCCGGTAATTTGCTAAACAACCCGGGATTTTTCCCTGTGTGAAAGGATCATCCCGGGACTCAGCTTTTGCGAGCAGCCAGTGATGGTCGCGACCATCGTGACCATTGGGCTTGCCATGAGACCCTTGTGGTAGGGTCTCATCTGCCGCAAGCCCCAGTGAGCTTCCGGCTCTATTAGGGCCGGAAGCTCATTATTGACATCACTGGTGATGTCAGTGGGGCCGCCCTCAAATGGCAGGCAGTCCTTCAGGAACGCCTCCGTTTGGCCAGCCACCCCCCCCTCCCCGCCTACAAAACGGGGCGAGCTGTCGATCAACATCGACAGCCGCCCCGTTTGTAGCAAGCCCCATCGACGTGCTTGCGAGCGAATAGCGCTTGCAACCGTGTCTGAATCAGGCCCTAAATTCCCGGGTCTCCAACCCTCCAAAAAAAAAATAGGGTTGTTTAGCAAATTACCGGGTAAAAGTGAATTACCTGGTAATTTAATTTTCAGTGTGAAAAGGGTATTAAAGTGAATTACCCGGTAATTTCATTTTCAGTGTGAAAGGGGTATTACACTAGGCTCAAAATCCTGGGTTATAGCACGTGAGCGCGCATCAACCCAGGATTTTGTCTAGTGTGAATATGTCCTAAAATAAAACCCGTTTCGAGGAACCTGGTATTTCAAGCCGGGTAGTTAGCAGTGTTTAACACGGGAGCTACCCAGCTTGAATGTCAGTGTGAACGTGCTACCGGGGCTGACCCTGGTTCTGTGATCCGGCACTCCGCCCACCCACCTACATCTGCAGCTCCTGTGTCCCAGCTCCTGTGTTCTCCTGAACGGCGGAGAACATGAAAAGTCAGGTAAGCACAGCGCCGGGAGCACAGGGGAGGGGAGCAGCAGCCGCTACAGTGGCTGTGTTGCCAGGGCATCTGCGGTGCCGGGACCACACAGAGGGTATCGGCATCTGCTGCATTGCTGGCCTCACGTGAAGGGGGTGAGGAAGTAGGGGTGGGGCTGGCAAATGTCTCAAATAACCGCATCACCTGACTGCAGTTGTGCTACTAGGGACCAAACACTATATATATAATATATATATAATGTATACATATTTATATATGTATATATGTATATATATATATATATATATATATGTGCAGTGGCGTAAATTCATCCCAGGTGCCCGGAGGCAAGTTATAATTCGGTGCCCCCCCGTCACAGCCGCTGACACCATAATGTAGCAATTTGCATGCAGACAGGCTGTAGATAGAAGAAGGCAGCAGCTGATGGTCTGACATGGAGCTCTCCACTAGTGTATGGTGGCTTCGCAGGTGCCGGGAAGGGGTGCCATGTGTTGGGCGGCCGTGATGGCACACTCTGGGTACACAGTTATAGCGTTAAGTCGGGTGAATATGTTGTGGACAATGGAGGAGGTGCCCCTTCAGAGCTGGAGTCCGGCAGCAGGTGCCTCCATTGTCTCCTATAGTTCTGCCCCCTGTATATGCGTATATATATGTATACAGTATATATATTTATATATATATGTGTGTATATATATATATATACTGTATATGTGTATGCAGGGGCGCCGAGAGGGTGGGGAGTGGGTACAAATTACCTGGGCTTGCTGGAGGGGCCCGGCAGGGGCCCGGGTCCAGCACCGCCACCCCTCCCTTCTACATCACAGCAGCCCAGCACACACTACTGTGTGCTGGGCGCAGTGGGAGACAGCTCGCAGGGGGGAGCGATCACGCTGACCGTGCCCCCCATTGGCTGTGCACCAGGCTGAGGGGCTCGCAGCGCCCCCCTCCCAGTGCTAAAATGTTTTATTTCTGTGTGTTTTTTCCTAAGGGGGCGTGGCCACACCTCCCGCAATTAGGCAACATCCCCTGTCACCTGGGCCCGGCGTGGCTCTTGGTGGCCCTGTGTGTATGTATGTATATATGTATGTGTGTGAATATATATATATATATATATATGTATGTATGCATAGATATATATGTATATATGTGTATATATATATATATATATATATATATATGTGGAGCAGTTATTTATATAGCACACACACATTCTGCTGCACTTTACATATATTTGTCCATTTCTATCTGACTTTGCACCAGTGGAGCTTACAATCTATGGGCCTGATTCATTACAGGTCACTATTCCGATCACGGCTGCTTTTACGCACGCAGATATGCTGCGAAAATATGCTAATGAATGCACTGGCAATATCGTCGCACTGCCAGCGTAGAGACGCCCACTACCTCCCACTACCGCTATCTCACATCCGTAATTCCTTGCAGTCCTGCATATACATCGAGAACATTGAGTAACATCGGCCCCTCACGCACAATTACAACAGGTTTGACCTTACTCAGAAATTGCTAACCTCGTTGAACACAGTGGGCGGAATTCAATTGATTTCGCGGCCCGCATCTCCCGTCTAAAGTGACAGGAGATCGCGGGCCGCTATGCAATTGTGCCAGCTTTTCATGCTGATCGCGCCCATAGAGGTCAGGTTTAGCCGCGTAAAGCAGCTAAACCCGACCAAAGTGCTGGGCGCGATCGCGAAAAGTGATGTTTGGGCGCCCAAACATGTCACTTTTCGCACATTTCAGCTCTCATCCCCCAGGGGCTGCGAGCTGAAATGTAGCGCTTGGCAGCTGATCGCGCCCGACAGGAGCAAGAATAGAATAGCTCCGTCGGGCGCGATAGGGGCTGGAAAGAACTGAATTCCGCCCAGTGAGTACACAAGCTGTGTATGCCATCGCAGTGGCTAATTTATGCACGCCCTAGTAACGGCGTTCAAACGGACAAGCACGTCTACGTTTTTTCAAACACCCCCCTATCACCACCCCAAACACTACTCTGACATCACTCACTTCGCGATGGCTTTGTATCTCTGTAAGCCAGGGATGGGGAACCTCAGGCCCGGAGGCTAGCCTCTTCTGGCTAGCAGAGTGCCTAGAATGGCACTCTGACAGAATCTATGCAGCAGTGCCACCTGGAGTGTCCTCAGGACCCGTCATACAGTCACACCGCTGCCCTTATCCTTTGGATGCTCCGGGCATTCCTGTAATCACCGGCGATTGTGGCCCCACCCCGTGTGACATCACACGGAGGGGCGTGGCCTGCACCGCGACCGCGAATATGTTATATATATCAAAATGGCCCTTGGCAGAAAAAAGGTTCCCCACCCCTGCAAAGCCATTGCAGAGCAATCGCAATGCTAACTCACGCACGCGCACGGGGAGTGGAGGTGCAAACGCAGGCGTGCCTGAGCATCTCAACAGCGTTTTAGAGGTGTGCATAATTATAAGACAGCATCATAGTACATGTCACCTGGCTTGTTTTTACACTGAAGTGCTCGCAGTGCTTGCGGCAGGATATGGTCAACCTCAAGCACTGCGATAGCCAGGGCCAGTGCAAGGTTTCAGGGCGCCCTAGGCAAAGGTTCACAATGCCGCCCCTGTTTTCCCCCAACCCCTCCACCCAGCTCACAGACGCATACACAGTGCCCTAATAATATTCACATGACCCGAAAGGGATGATTCCCCCTGCAGTGCCCCCAGTAGTAAGGGCCCCATGTAGTGCCCCCTGTTGTAATTCCCTTGTAGTTCCCCCAGTAGTAATGCCCCCTACAGTGCCCCCAGTAGTAATGCTCCCTGCAATGCCCCCAGTAGTAATGCCCTTGTAGTGCCCCAATAGTAATGCTCCCTGCAGTGCCCCCTATAGTAATGCTCCCTGCAGTGCCCCCAGTAGTAATGCCCTTGTAGTGCCCCCAGTAGTAATGCTCTCTGCAGTGCCCCCAGTAGTAATGCCCTTGTAGTGCACCCAATAATAATGCTCCCTGCAGTTCCCCAGTAGTAATGCCCCTTGAAGTGCCCCCCAGCAGTAAGGGCCCCTGTAGTGCCCCCAGTTGTAGTGCTCCAATAGTGCCCCCATATGATGCCCCCAGCTGTAAGGCCCCTGTAGTAAGCCCCCCCCCCGCCCCCACACACACACATACACACACACACACACAAAAAATACTTACCTTAAACCCCGCTCCAGTGCCTGCCGCCATCTGTCCCGGCACCCGCTCCTTGGATCTATGGGAGTGACGTCATGACGTCACTCCCATAGTGCACTGCAGGAACCAGAACCAGAAGCGCGGGACCAGAAGCGCCCTCTAGTGGCCAGTGCCCCTTGCCTAGTGGTAGCACCGGCCCTGGCGATAGCATCCGATGTACCGATGATTGCATACACTTACTGGACATGACGTGCACAAGTGGGCATCGTAAAACAGGCTGGTGGGTGTCTGCATACACTATGTGATCGCTCTCTAAGAAATACTGCGTGTGCTAATGCATTGTTGTGCGATAGCACTGCCTACACAATTTGCATACATATCGTGCATGTGATTGCATCTAGCTCTGAATCAGGCCCCATGTCCGAAAACCCAGTTCAGACCCGCGACATTAGTGGACAAGAGGTATGAGTGTCTCTTCCTATACCTATAGATATTGGCAGAAACAACTTTCATATATGCCAATACACAGCACAAAAGTGCGGGTTTCTAGAAGTGGAAATGTTGCCCATAGCAACCAATCAGATTCTAACTATTATCTTCTAGAAGGTGCTAGATGAATGTTAAGTAAAATCTGATTGGTTGCTATGGGCAACATCTTCACTTCTAAAAACCTGCACTTTAGTAAATATAGCCCGTAATATGTAAATGACTAAATTATCGGTTGTGGGTTATAAATAGAAGGATACAAATGTAAAGAGTTCCCTTTTAGGTTTGGGAAAGCAGTATTGTATACAAAGTATAGAAAATCAGCATACTGTACAGTATATGAGAACATATTCAAGGCAAATCAGATCACTTGGTGGAAGGCCTGCAGGCTCATCCCTTTTATATCTGAAATATAAAGATTCTGTAGATAAAGAAAACCATGAAGATAAATTCAGCCAGCTGCAGAACCTGTATAATTTATGTATGGCGGTAATTAGGTGGCAATTGTCTTCAGTGTAGGTGTTCTGTATGGTATTACATTGCTGTAGCGAATAGCTCTTTTTTGTTGAAGGTGTGACAGGACATGTTTATTTGAGTAATATATACAGTATATAATAAGAGAGAGACATTTTTGTGTGTATAAAGAAAATAAGATAGCGGTTTTTCAAAGGATGAGTTGTTAAAGAGGAAATGACAAGTTATAGTAAGCGATTATAGAAACGGTTCGGGAATGAGCCACTCTGGTGCCTGAAGGACATGGTAATTGCAAAGTTAACATGACCACTTAAGGAAGATATGTTAGAGGTTTATTATAGTAAAGATATAAGAAGATTTATATGGAATCATTATTATTGTATCAGATAAGGCAGGCTTCCCATTGAGTAGCTACATTATAGGACAGGAGAATGGCTATTAAGTCCAGTAAGAGGACATTTTTCTAAACAAATCGTTTCAGTTAGTTTTGACGATTTACAACTATAACAGTAAATGTTATAGGTTCAGTTTATTCCTGGCCAGGATATCACCGAGCTGGCACTTAAAACAGGGGTTTACTGTCAACAGGGCAGAAAAATAGACAGGAAGGCTGGTATTTGTTACACTAAAGGTGGCAACCATAATTACAGATCACAGTTGTATAAGGCTTCTAACATTATGAAGTAAGTAAAAAGGACAGAGTTACTCATCATTTCTATTCTATACTTCCTTGTTGGGGCCAATGGTAAAACAATCTACAAACAACAATCTACAAACCTAGCTCCTGATATCATGTTAAAAATGTAGACATCAGAGGGACTGTCCTGGGAAAATCATGGCACATAGTATCAGTTACTTTGATTAGAATTTGAAAAAATAAAAGGAGAAACCTCAAGTGAAGCTTTAATTTATATGTTTATTGTGTACCTAGATCAATAACTCAATTATTTGCTAATTAGCAACCTTGATTGCCAGACAACCTGTGAGAGGCTGATAAATGGTGGGTTAGTTTCTCTAGTCTGTCTCTTACTGACTGGGGAGCAGGTTTATGTCTGCAGAGAAAGAGACCATTGCTTGTGATTGTAAGGGGTAAATTTACTAAGATTCAAGATGGTCCCGATTTTCAAAGTGATTTATCTCGCTGGATCGCGCCAAAATTCAGGTGATTTAATCCCTTTTCTTTTACCAAATTTACCAACAGGTGATTTGAGGCTAAACGAGTTTGCCGATGGTGAAGCAGAACGAGATATCTCTCCCGAGTATCTCGTTTTGCAGGAGATCACTCACCTGAGATTGCAGTGTTTTCTCTCTGCAAATCTCTCCCGAGCTAGCAGTCTGCACATATCAGTGAGATATCTGCTTGCTGCTTGTGTGTTAAAACGTGTAAAAAATAGATAAATGGTTTTTTTAAAATGACGTGAGGTCCCCCCCAAAACACTAACCAGCCCCGGACTTGCCAGCCTGTCCTGGTTCTTAATTTACAGGGAAAAAAATGTGTAGAGTTCCACTGTAATGTAAGAATCAGCACAAGGCAGCAGGGACAGAGATGGTTTTAAATATACAGAGAAAAAAAATGACATGAGTTCCACCGTATATTTAAAACCAGCCCTGGACCCTTTCTAACGGGTGATTGATGCCACAGCCAGGGGTGCCCTTTCACTGTGCCCCCCAGCTGCAGCATCAGCCCTAACTGATAGTCAGCCCAGGCCAGGGATCCCTGGGGAGTTGGGGACCCCCCCAATAAAGGGGTCACCCTTTCCAGGGCACCCCTGGCCTAGGCTGATAGCCCGGGGCTATCCCCGCCACCTCTGGGCGGTGGGTGGCGGGTTGATAGTGTAAGGTGTAGTGTAAAATTTAGATTTTTCATCATTGTATTTACAGTGGAACTACAGGTCCCAGCAAGCCTCCCCCGCATGCTCGTACTTGAAGAACCACAAGTACCAGCAGGCGGGGCATTAAGGGCCCAATGATACCTGTAGTTCACCTTTAAAACATACAACACACCGTGAAAATAAAGCTTTATTGCATCCATAAACACACTTACACATATTCACCTGTTTTCAGATGTTCATGTCCCCTTGTCAACGTAAAGTATCCGTACGATTTACCTGTAAAAAAAGATCCAATACTTACCTTTATGTCCCTCAATGCTCTCAGTAGAAATCCAATACGTGGGGCAGATGCAGTGTAACAACATGCTTCTGCATGGTGTTACACTGCGCTAATGTCTGCTCGTGGGAACGAGCAGACTTCAGTCTCGGGCCGCTCATTGGCTGGGACCCACATGGGCTTAGCCAATGAGCTGCTCCTCCATGTGGGTCCCAGCCAATGAGCGGCTGGAACCCACTAATGTTAGCCTATTAAACCCTATTCTACCCCCTAACCCTCCCTTAGGGGTGCCTAACCCTAACCTCCCCCCAAGTGCCTAACCGTAATGCCCCCCTAAGTGCCTAAACCTAACCCCCCCTTCCCCGCAACCTAACCCTAAGTCTCCCGGGGGGGTGCCTAACCCTAACCTCCCCCCGGGGGTGCCTAACCCTAACCCCCCCTTCCCTTAGCCTAAACCTAACCTCTCGGGGGGTGCCTAACCCTAAGTCCCCCCCGGGAGCCCCTAATCTAACCCCCCCTTCGGCTGTTGGGCTCCCGGCGTAGGTCTAATGACAGGCATCGAAATTTCGATGCCTGTCATTAGTGCCGTGCCGGGATTAGAAAGTCGGGAAGCCGGCGGTCGGGATTATGTCCGTCGGCTTCTCGACTGCTTCCCTTCCAGTGAACATGGGTCCAAATCACCTCTCCTTCCACCCCTTACCGGCCGCATGCATAGTGCCACACCTATCTCTTGCATTGATGGCATCAATAAATTTTGAATCTATTATTGCTCTGCTTTAACTTGACAGATTTAGATGAAACAAAGTTTCCACTACACAATTATGCAGTTTTCATGAAAATATGTTCAGTAGTTTTTGCGCCAATTTAATAAATAAAACAAACACAACATTTATATATTTGTGTATATATATATATATATATATATATATACATACAGTATATATATATATATATATATATATACAGTATATATATTATATATGAAACACTAGCCCCTCTCATAACTTATCATCCCCTAAGACTTCTCACTGTCTTTCCCCCCTACTTTCTCAAACTCCCTCATCTTTTCGGGAGGTTAGTCTATATCTCCACGAGTCCAGGAGGTCTCCTGGAGGTTTCCTAGGCAGTGCTGTAGAATAGACAATTATGCTTAGAAGAACTGTCCAGGTAGAGTGTCCTGCACAGACAATATAACAGTGAGATTCAGCTCTAGATCTATACTGTACACAGTATACAGTATACACTTTAATAAATATAAGGAATACTGTAGTCTGTATACAATCTAGATCTAAAGCTAACTCTCACTCTTAAATCCTTTGTGCATGATGACCGGTCATCCTATGGAAACACTAGGATGTAGAATAAGTAATGACTACATCTGTTTTCTGCAGAGCCGCCGCCATTTTCTTAAAGGTTAATTTACCAGGAAGATGTTTGCTACAAGAATATGGCCACTGCTCTACACAGATGTAGTCAGAACCTTTTCTGCTCTGTGAAAGGCAGAGAGTCATCCTCTTTATCTGTCCTGGTTTCCAGACTCTCTTGGGAGCACTGGAGATAACCCACAATTTAGGGCGTTTCCTGGACATTCCAGGAGAGTCGCCAAGTATGATTAGATGGCGATAGGGCCTTGAATTGACAAATGCAGTATATATATTTCAGTGCCACCTGTGGTTGACCCTCCAACCTTCTCATTTCCGTTCTCCTATTACTGTATCAATGCAAGATGGAGAGGTGATTGAGTGAATATTTTATTGCTTGCAATAAATTGCAGTTAGACTGCTGTTACTGAGGCCCTTTCCAAGCCTAGAGTTGAACAAAATCTTCTAAAACCGATCAGTAAAATAGTCGCCTCATTCTGCTTTTCTCCATGAAATGTTGCACATTGCACCTGCTCGCAATCCTTCTGCAACCATACTGCAGAATTTTTATCTTATGTAATCACAATCCTACAATCATACCGCCCGTACTGCAAAATGAATTAACTGCCATCCCAGCTCTTCATTCCATTTCTATAGGGAGAGATGCATTCATCCTTTGAAAGAGATAACGTGGATAGCAACCAATCAGGTTCTATCTGTCATTTCATAGACTGTACTGGTTAAATGACAGCTAGAAGCTGATTGGTTGCTAAGGTCAACTTCTCTACTTTATCTCTCTCAAAGGTTTGATACATATCCCTTAAAGTCACAAATACTGTGATGAAAAGCAAAGCAAAAATAGAACTTCCCACCTCTGCCAAACAGTCTCTACTGTCACAAAATGTGGTTCATGTAACATTTTGCCACAATTTTAGGCATCTCTGTGGATAGGACTCCAGGTGGCAGTGAGAGGAATTTCCCTGTCACATGTTTGACTATTGCAGTTCCTTCCTATATTTAGGCCATTGTAACACTGCAAGCATGGTAAGCAGTCGGGAAGCCGGCGGACCTAATACCGACAGCCGGCTTCCCGACTGTCATATCCCGGCAAGGGTCTAAAGACAGGCATCGATATGCCAATGCCTGTCATTAGACATACGCCGGGAGACCAATCTAAGGGATGCCGGGTGCAGAGCGCGGATAGCCGCAGGGGGGGAGGGTTAGGTTTAGGGTTCCCGGGGGGGGGGACTTATGGTTAAGCACCCCCCCTGGAGGTTAGGTTTAGGCTATGGGAAGGGGGGTTAGGGTTAGGCACCCCCGGGGGGAGGTTAGGGTTAAGCACCCCCCCGGGGGACTTAGGTTTAGGCTAGGGAAAGGGAGGGTTAGGTTTAGGCACATAGAGGGGGGATTATGGTTAGGTACTGGGGGGGTGGTCAGGGTTAGGCACCCCTAAAGGAGGGTTAGGGGGTAGAATTAGGTTAGATAATACTTACCTGAGGACGATCAGGATTGCCACTGCTGCCGGAATGCTGGTGTCGGGATTCCATGCGTCCGGCGGTAAATCATACCGATTCCGCAACCATAAACCTTCTATTCACTTGTATTAAATGAGTTGAGCTTTGTAACTAGTTAAAACAAGATGGAAATACATTTGTACTATATTCAAATGCCAGATGTGTTTTAAGTGAGATTAGTATATTTTATGATACATAGCTGTAACAGAAATTGGAGACATTGGGGGTCATTCAGACCCACTCGCGAGCGGCAGTACGCTCGCAAGTGGGTCAATGTTCCCCACTGCGCATGCGCACGACGGAGGGAGCTCCGTCGTGCGCATGCGCGAGACCCGGCGAGCGACGGGCTTTCCATCGCTCGGGGTCTCGCACCAAAGGGGGCGTGCTGTCGATGTTGATTGACAGCACGCCCCCTTTGGTGGGCGTGCCGGGGGCGTGCCTGCCAGACGGAGGCGTTCCCATGGGAACGCCTACCGTCTGAAGCCGGCCCCACTGACATCACTAGTGATGTCAGTGGGAGTGATTTTGGCTCTGATAGAGCCAAAATCACTCCAGGGCTTGTGGCTGGGAAACCCGACCGCAGGGTTTCCCTCGCAAGTCCGATGGTCGCGATGGTCAAGACCATCGCGACCATCTATTTGCACGCTTGTATATGCTGTGGGTGGTGACCCACAGCTATACGAGCGTCCAGGAGGACGCTCCATTTTAATGGAGGAGGGCCCTGATTCAGAGCGAGCGCTCTGGTGAGAACGTCCGGCTCTGAATCAGGCCCATTGTGTGGAAGGCACTGAGGTACAGTATTTTAGTAATATACAGATTATCTAAACCAGGGATGGGGGACCCCCTGCCCGGGGGCCGTCTAAGGCCCTCTGTAATCATTTGGTCTGGCCCTCTGAGCTTTTTTCTGCTAGCCTCATTTCGCTAGCGGGGTGCCTAGAATGGCACATTGCAGCCAGAATCTATGCAGCAGTGCCGCCTGGAGCGTCCTTAGGATGCTTCAGACGGTCACAATGCTGCCCTTACAGCTCCCGGAGCATCCTCAGGATGCTCTGTGCATTGCTGTAATCATCGGCAATTGTGGCCCCGCCCCCGTGTGACATCAAGCGGAGGGGCGTGACCTGCACCGGGCCCGCAAATAATGTTATATTTATCGAAATGGCCCTCGGCAGAAAAAAGGTTCCCCAGCCCTGATCCAAACAAAACAACAAATACTTGAAAAGGTTTGTTAACAGTTGGGTGATGAGCGGTTCAATAATCTGCACAATTTGAATTATTTAACATCTGCTTGTTTAAATCTGCGTCAGTGCACTTATTGAAGTTTCTGTGACCTGTGGTAGCTAATGGGTTAAAGAAAAGCTTACACCTGCCAGAGCAAATCACAGATCCATTAGACTCAGGACAACACTCACAGGGCTGAGGGGGTTAATACATAAATTTCTAACAGAGTCCACTTAGCACAGCAATATCATGCTCTGCTGCTTCTCAGCTGGGACCTACTGACAGCAGCATCTCGCTTTCTATCTAATGTCGGTAGTGATCTCCGAGACAGAGAGTGGTGTGATGCTCTGCAGCCCAGACTCAGAAGATCACTGGATGCTATTTTGATGGTGTGAAGTTCTACATAGACTATAATGCCATTAGCCTGAAACTCTACAGGTTCATTGCATGTGGGCTGCCAGTGGCGTCATGATATGCAGTCTACAGGTTCTTGCCTTTCATTATCGGCAGCTTGGAAACCATTGTAAATCACATTGGAGAATTCCAGGAACACTCTCCAACAGCCTGAGGCTGAAACAATTAACTGTAAGAAATAAAGTGGTTTGTGTAGGGCCAGACAAATACTACAAATACATGGTTTTATGCTACCCATTTTCTCTCCACAATAGCGCTTAAATATATAAAATATCATACGTTAGCATGTAGATGAAAAGGGTTAGTAAATGTGTAACAGGAATACAACATAGTATAAGGTAGTATGAATAATTAGACAGAAGAGCAAAACCTGAGAGATGTGTTTTGACAATGGAAGACATGAATCAGATTTTCAGACGCCTCCATGTTTTGTATGTTTACAGTGTAAACTAGTATGAAGATAATAGGAATACTATGACATCATTAGCCCAGTACCTTATTGGTCATTCCATTTAAAGCCACAAAATAATTATGCCAGGGATTTTACTTTATGTGTTGCAGTACAGTAAGTGTATCCATTCCAACATGATTGTCCTTTAGAATGTTTACAAAACCTCAAACTCAGTACATCTGGGCTCCCATTAACCTTCAGTTTTACTGGGCAAGGTCTATATTTCCACTGCCTCCCACCATCCTTCCATAAGTATAAAGGGGCCTATCCATTAGGCGACCTGAAAAACTGAACGTCTAGCGTTCAGTCCTTCAGGTCGCCGGGTGCGGTGCCCGCACTGCACGGCGTTCACTGAAGGTTAATGGGAGTTATCTGTGAACATGCGGAACCTGATGATTGTCGTTAGGTTGACGAGCATGTTCCACAGATAGTTGGGGTCGACAAGGACCCAGCGTGTACGTGGATCGCTGGTCCTTGCCGGCTATACATTAGACAACTTTCTAAACGTTCCGACCAAAACCCCTTGGTTTTGGTCGAATCGTTCAAAAAGTTGTCTAATGGATATGCCCCTTAACACTTGTTAACAGTTATTAGCAGGATCCTCCTTTTAATAATGGAATTTTCTGTTTATGAACAAAATTGGTGACTAATACACGATTATATGGATTGCATCTGATATGCAGTGGTACCCAATGTTTGGTTCTACTCCAAATTGTCACATTCAGTACATACAAGTAATTAGAGCAGACAGGATCCAAAAATGGTTCCATTCTTGTAGATATTTATATGTTTTTCCTTGTGGTTAAGGGATCTTAAGGTGCTAACATATAAGCAGACAGCATCAGGATCATTGTACAGTGCACCGGTCAGTGATGCCACTGCTCACGGTTCTGCTGCTACCTCTGAGTAGACAATCACACACAGGGCCTGATTCAGAGCCGCTCGTAAGCGGCCGCTCGTTCGCTCCGAGCGATGTTCGCATTTCTGCGCATGCGTATGGGTCGTAATGCGCATGCGCCAACCAGTCAGTGCGGTCGGAAAACGTGTGTTCGCAAAATAGCGAGTGCCTGCTAATTTGAGTGACAGGATGAGGCGTATGTGGGTGGTAACAGGGGAAGGTGCTTGAAAACGGGGAGTGGAGATCCGAACGCTGGCGTGCCAAACAGTCAAAACGGGCGTTTTAAGGGTGTGCATAATTAACAAAGCAGCGTCATCGACCACGTCACTTGGTTGTTTCTTAGCCTGAACTGTTCGCATGATTGTGGTAGGAAAATCCAACCACAAGCACTGCGAGCAGTTCAGACGCCTTTCCATGTACTCGATTAATCAAATAAATAGCGGAGATGACGTAGGATGCGAGCGGTCAGGGGGCGTCTTTACAAAATAGAGAGCGCATGTTTCGTTTGCTCGCTCAGACATAGAGGCATCAACAGACCGCAAAGAGCGAGCGCTCAATTTAAATAGCCGGCCCCTTTTTCTGAACGAGCGAGCGCAAATAGCGTCCGGCTCTGAATCAGGCCCACAGGTCCTTACTGACAGCCTTCTAAGAACAAGATGTAATAATGGCAAAATGTGATCAAAACTCTGAAAACCGGCTTTTTTCTGATTTTATTGCAACACCGCTATGCATGTCATAAGTGGCAGGCAGGGTCGTAACTAGGGTAGTGTGACTAGTGCCGTGGCACAGGGCACCACAGGGCAGGGGGAGCTGTTTTGGGCATGTCAAATTTCCTGTTTATTATCATCTTACTTGTAGCTTCCTCTTCTTTTATCCCCAGCATTTCCTGGTCTCCCCTATCTCTTCCCAGGCCCTTCCCCATGAAGCCATGGCCCCTTTTCAGGTGCAGAATCTTATGTCCCTATTTAAGAATTGGGGGGGAGGGGCGCCAATGCTCTCTCTGGCACAGGGCACCAAAAAGTCTAGCTATGGCTCTGGTGGCAGGTTTTATTGCATTCAATATGTGATGCCACAGCTTCAGAGCCACCACTGGTAGGGACCATAGTACTGTTATCTGTTACTCACGTTACTCTGCTGTAGTACTCTTTTGCTGTTTCTCCAACATTTCCAAGTGATTGTGAACACCTACTGTAGTGATAACCAAGAAACCCAGCATGGGCTGATCCTGTCCTTAAAATCAACAGCCGGGAAGGGAGGTGACATTACATTATATAGAAAACAATCATTTTCTAAACCATTCTAGATAATATGCAGTTTGGTATTATTGCATTATATAAATATACAGCACTTTTTGATCTTGACCTGATAATCAGCAGTCAGTAGGTGGCATTATTTAGAGGCCCGGGATTGTCTGATCCTGTCCTGATAATCGAAAGCCATTAAATCATGCTTTATTATATATAGAAATGGAAAATTGTCCTATCCTGATAATCCACAGTCAATAGATGACATCATATTATATAGAAACCCAGCCCTGTGTGATCCTGTTTTGATAATCCGCAGTTAGTAGGTGACATTATATTATATATAGAAACCCAGCACTGTCTGTTCCTATCCTGATAATTCAGTTAGTAGGTGACACTATATTATATATAGATACCCAGCACTGTCTGTTCCTGTCCTGATAATCTGCAGTCAGTAGGTGACATTATATTATATATAGCATCCCAGCATTATCTGATCCTCTCCTGATAACCCGAAGTCAGTAGGTGACATTATATTATACATAGAAACCCAGCATTGTCTGGTCCTATCCTGATAATCCCCAGTCAGTGGGTGACATTATATTATATATAGAAACACAGCAATGTCTGATCCTTTCCTGATAATCCCAAATCAGCAGGTTACATTATACTATATATAGAAACCCAGCACTGTTTGATCCTCTCCTGATAATCCCCAGTCTGTAGGTGACATTATACTATATATAGAAACCCAGCACTGTTTGATCCTCTCCTGATAATCCCCAGTCTGTAGGTGACATTATACTATATATAGAAACCCAGCACTGTTTGATCCTATCCTGATAATCCCCAGTCTGTAGGTGACATTATACTATATAGAAACCCAGCACTGTCTGATCCTGTCCTGGTAATCTGCAGTCAGTAGGTGACATTATACTATATAGAAACCCAGCACTGGCTGATCCTGTCCTGGTAATCTTCAATTAGGTTGTGACATATATTATATGGACACCCAGCACGGTCTCATCCTGTCCAGATACTACAGGTCACACTTCATTAAAATGAAAGGCAGCACTGTTTTAGCATGTAATTGAACCTGTTTTCTGTAATATGGATACAAAATAACTACAGGTTTTAAGATCATCCCACCAAAACAAAAGAACACAGGAGCATGAAGTGCAGTACAGAGGCCCATGCAGTATGCAGCTAGCACACATGAGAACAGGCATCCGCTAGTCTTCAGTACAGAAGAGACAGAATGTCAGTAGACATGATGAATTGATGTACAGAGTGCTTTGTATCATGTGTAGAAGGTAGGAAGCTTTCTACCAGGCTACCTCCACCTCCTTCTCTCTGTGCCTACAAACAGCTTTTCACATTGATGCTGCTGTATAAGCCAACAGCTGTGCAGGCTTTCTGCTCTCTTATTTAAGGCAGATCCAAGTGGTGCCTACCAAAGCAGCCATTAAATTGCTGTTGTTTGTTTTAAGTTTATGGCAATTAGGGAATGATAGTTTCTCTCATGCTGCAAATAATAGCCTCATATATCAATAGGAAGGGAATGTAGTTTCTGTGCGCTGCAATGACCTATATTTATCTTCTGTGTGACTGTGTCAGATGTAGCTACGTTGTGTTTTATATTCATCAGGGAACATTTTGCACTATAAATACAAAAAGAATAGAGAATATCTATCAAACCCCATCACTCAGTGTACATTTATTAGTGTCTAAAAAAGACCCCTTGATGGTGGGATATGGGTTGATTTTGTGCTGGTTGCTGTCTACTGTAATTTTCATCAACATTCTGTCCCTCTTTATCTTTCAATCCACTTGCTTTGATTATAGCTATATACCGTATCCCTCTAATCCCCCACCCTGCCTTTCCCGTCTCTGTAGTGTGAGACTCATTTACATATTTATCACCTACTTCCACTTGCCTGAGTCCATTCTCTCTCTCTCTCTCTCTCTCGTTATGTCTCCTATTTCTGTTATCTAAAATCTTTTCCGTTACTTTTATCCCATTATTTGACATTGTGCCTTTCTTCTTTCCACTGTATATTCTTCTCTTTTCTACCTCCAAGCATCTGCCTTCCTTCCCCTTTCTCCCTCCCGTTTCCTCCGCTGCTGACGTTCCTCGTCTCTCGTTTTTTTCAGATTTTGGTGGCAGCTGGAGACTGACAGACACAGAGACGGATTCATCTCGTGAAATCTACATCTCGAGGCAGAGGCGACTGGCACACAGTCATACACAAACCCTGTCTTCTGTTCCCAGTCACTCTTTCCGTCCATTCTAAGTGAACACGATAGAAGATGTGAAACTACAAATGAGTAACTGTTGATTGCTAACGAGGAGCAAACTATTTGATCAGCTACTGTTATCTGTAAGAGTCCTCATATCCTGTCCTGTAGAACATGATGTACAGAATTTTTTGTAGGACTGTGGTACACAGACTTTGCTAAATTTGTGCACAAATCTGCAGAGTTGAAAATAATCTCTTGCTCGACCCCCTTCATACTTGTTGACTGCATCATGTCATACTGGTGGTTCTTTGTGACAACAGTCTTTTACTTCTGGCACCTCCCGCCAGGTGCACAGAGCGATTGCTGGCTGATTGAGGGGGACAAGGGTTATGTCTGGTTGGCCATCTGTAGCCAGAATCAGCCTCCTTATGAGACCATCCCTCAGCATATCAACAGTACAGTTCATGATCTCAGACTCAATGAGAACAAGTTAAAGATAATTGGTTATGCCTCCTTATCTCGCTTTGGAAACCTGACAGATTTGAACCTGACCAAGAATGAGATTTCCTACATCGAAGACGGCGCCTTCCTGGGACAATCCAATTTACAGATTCTTCAGCTTGGTTATAATAAATTGACCAATTTGTCAGAGGGAATGCTTCGGGGTATGCCCCGGCTACAGTTCCTCTTTGTGCAGCACAACCTGATAGAAGTGGTGACTCCAGGTGCCTTCTCTGAGTGCCTGAGCCTTATAAGCATTGACTTATCCTCCAACCGACTCACAAGGCTAGATAGTTCTACCTTCATTGGTCTCCAAGCACTCATGGCATGTGAACTGGCAGGAAATCCATTTCATTGTGGCTGTGAGCTCTATGGCTTTCTTGACTGGCTAGTCATGTTTAACAATTTCACGCGCAATTATGATCGCTTACAGTGTGAAAGCCCCCGAGAGTTTGCTGGATACCCGCTCCTCAGTCCCAGGCCCCACCACAGCCGAAATGCTATAACTGTTCTTCAAGCTCGATGCAAGAATGGAGGCTACCTACCTTTACCACGTGAAAGGCCAACTCCACTTTTACCAGAATCCTTGCATGATTCAGATGAAAATTCTGGCTTTGGCACTGGAGACCTCCTTTCATCTGAGCCAACTGCCCCCTCTACCACTGACTCTTCTGTTATGCCCACAATTGAGATTCATCATGTAACTGGAAGCTCAGCCACTCTGATTGTCACTATTCCATATCCTTATAAAAAGATGTATATTCTAGTACAGTATAATAACAGTTTTGTATATGATGTAACAACATTAAGGTATAAAAAGGAAATCATAACCTTAGATAAGTTAAAGGCTCATGTCAACTATACTTTCTGTGTGGCTTCCATTCGCAACTCAAAACGCTTCAACCATACTTGCCTCTTTGTATTCACTCGTTCCAAGGATAAAGAAGAATTTTCCCCCAACACTTCCACCACCACCCATTATATTATTACCATATTAGGATGTCTTTTTGGTATGGTCATCATACTGGGAGTTGTTTACTACTGCCTAAGAAAGAAGAGAATGCAAGAGGAAAAGAAAAAATCTCTCAATGTAAAGAAGACCATTCTTGAAATGCGGTATGGTTCAGATGTTGACCCATGCTTAGGACCTCATTCTTCACAGAAGCTGTCAGAGCACCCCATTCCTATCTCCCGCATTTCTTCACTGCCAACGTCAGTTGCTGGTTTGGGAAGTGGAGGAGAGAAAGGGATGTCTTCCAAGCCAATGAACTCTCAGATGGGAACACCCAAAGGTCCAAAGGGCACAAATTACATGGAAGTACGAAGTGGGGAAGGACTTGATAGAGGTCAAAGAGGGATTTCAGGAGGGGAAGAGGATGAGGAAGACTTTCGGGAACTGGACAATGGTGAGGGGTCAGCAGCTGAAATTTCCACAATTGCCAAGGAGGTGGACAAAGTGAACCAAATTATCAATAACTGCATTGATGCCCTTAAACTTGATACTGCTTCATTTTTAGGTGGGGGGGACCCAGAACTGGGCTATGATTGCCAATCAATTCCAGCCAGTTCTTCAGGTCATTTGGAAAGGCTGAGCTTCCTTTCTCCCATGTACAAGGAGGGTGTTCACCCTCTTCAGCGCCAACTGAGTGCAGATGCTGCCACGGTTGCAAAGAAACGCTGCAGCATTTCATCTACTGGGTCTATTAAGAGTGCTAGAGTGTTTAGCTTGGATGTACCTGATCAGCCTCTGAAGTGTGACTCCAAGTATATTGAGAAGAACAGCCCTCTTAACAGCCCCTTGGACCGACATCCTCTAGTCTCTTCTTCTGGAGTGCACCATTTAGATGTCAAGCCTTCCTATCATTGTAGTGAGCACCGTCACTCTTTCCCCGCTCTCTATTATGAAGAAAGTGCTGATACCCTTAGCCAGAGAGTCAGTTTTCTGAAACCACTTTCCCGATCCAAGAGAGACTCCAGCTACTCCCAGCTGTCACCCAGACACCATTTCTCGGGATACTCCTCCAGTCCAGAGTACTCCACTGAAAACACCCACAAGATCTGGGAGCGCTTCCGTCCTTACAAAAAACACACCCGGGAAGAGGTCTACATAGCAGCCGGACATGCTTTGCGTAAAAAAGTCCAGTTTGCCAAAGGGGAGGACTTGCACGATATCTTGGATTACTGGAAGGGAGTGTCTGCTCAACAGAAACTGTAACTGACACCTAAGAGAGTGCTAAAGGTCAGCCAGGGCTGTGGACATGTTCAGCTGAGAACTGAAGTGCTGAAGCACTGCAGCTTGCAACTAAAGTTTACATTGGAGGTGGGGATGTACCCTCGCAAAGGGAGGGGAGAAAATTAGATTTGTGAGTAATGCACAGGGAATCTTTCCGGCACAGACCTCCTCCCCTTTTTCAACACTTCCCCTCTTGGTCTCCAAACTTTGTATTGGCGACTTTCTTTCTGTTTATACATTTTGCTTTCTAAATAATTTTTTTTATTCTCCCCATTTTGTTAAGAAAGAAACAAATTGGTATGTATTACCCCAAATGTTGCAAGCTGAATTCATGCACTAACAGGGTTAGTATGCCTCTTTGTCTATTCAGTTGAAATAAATAATCTTTTATTCCACTTTTTTCAGTATTTGTATAAATTGATGGCAATGAGTTATGACACTAAATTGGCATTAGAGCAGTAATGTAGCAAAATGGTGAATCTTATTCTGAGAGCTCTGGAGAAAAGTCTGCCCTGCTTATACTAATGATATAGTGACCTTAAATTGAATTTGTTATCATAGGATAAAAATAGCTACTGCAAAGTAAGTTAAGTTAAATACAGCGCAGTGCACAGGTATACTGACAGTACTAGCCACTATAATATTTGTATTTAAGTAGTTTTTTTTCTCCCCCAATCACTGCACATAAAACCTCAGTGGTGTCTGTAGAAACTCAAATAAAGTGATTATTAGTTATCGGTTCACTTTATTAGTTATTAGTCATAGGCTCACTTTAGTACACTAAAAATGGATTAAATGGTACGTCTGTTAATAGTGTATTATGACATAGCTGGTAAGACATGTTTTAATCTTTGGAATACTCAGCTCATCCTATCAGACAATGCTCCATATCTATTACACCTGCGTGTTTCTAGCTCTTCACAATGCATTCTGAGATGACTACCTGTGAATCAAATGTACTGTATACTAAAATTGATTTTATTTAATACGTGAATGGGCTTTGTGAAATGTCCATTGAGAGAGGTAATAAGTATTGATACTTACAATCATGTGTTAATTTTCTCAGCAGGGCACTACAGTTCCTTATTGATAGAGCATCGTACATTAAGCTGCGATGCATTTTAGTACTGGCAAGACACTGCAGCTCATGGGGGAATATTACACTAAAAGGCATCACTGGATAAAATAGTGTATGTTATGTCTCTGATTCCCAGTTTCTCCATTATTCCAATAAATGTATCTGGAATCACACAGTCATATTAAAATCGGACACGTCCTCACAGGTCCCTTCACAAAAAAAAAAAAAACATTTAAAAATGCATTTCTGATGCTACAACAAGTGAAAGTAGCCACATTTTCTACAGGCTGTCCCTGTTATAAATTCAGTTACCTTTGTTGTGCAATGCATGACTTCAGCTTGCAACATCTCTTTCCGTAGTAAATAAGTGCATGGGTTTAACTCTGTCACTTTCACATTGCCCTGTATTTTCTTGACTTTTTAGGAACTAACTTGCATTTTTTTAAGTTATATTTTTTATTTTAAAGTGCACCCGTTGTCTACACATAATGGAGGCAGTCATTTTGAGGGCTGAACAATATTCAGCATAATGCATTTCCATGAACAACTTGTCTCATGCCCCAGTGATGTTATTAGTCCCTAGTGAGCATATATGCTTCACTGACATCATTATTGGTAAGGCTAAGAAAATGGCTGCCTTCACTGTGGGTAATCTTTGTGTACACTTCAAGGTATTTTTCTGCTGTGGTTTCAGAGAATCTGTTTTGGCTTCTTGTTTCTGTTTGGATTTTTGGGTGACATTGGGGTTGTGGGAGGGTTTGGGAGAAAGGGATGGAGGGTTGTGTACACAAGTTTTTTGGCCAATGACTTCAAGAGAGGAGATGGGAACTGTATTTTTTTGCATGCATTAGTGTAAAAAATAAAAAGAAGAAAAAACACAAAAGATAAAGAACTCAAAATAAAAGCACTCGGCACAGTTCACTTTTAAAAGAAATCCAGCAGTGATATATGGTCATATCCTGCCTGCTGAGAATTGGCTGGTATCTGATGGGTCAGACAAAACTGTGTAGATAGTATATAGTTTATTTAAAATGTCCCTTTCCCATTGTGTCTCCCAATACAATCTATTTATTGCATTTCTGTAGTTTCGCTGTCATGACGAAACATGACAATATAGAAAAGTACCATAAATGTATACAAATATGGATTAAGGCTACTTCTTGAAAACACGCTCCACCTAGCCACAATCTAAAATGTTTCTTATTCTCATATTTATAATTGGAACAAATTGTTTTAAGTCTTTCTCTTTCATCATAGTGCACTTTTTGCACATCTCTTTTTATTAATGCATGTTTTCACATACACAATGCTCATATGTTTTCACATTGTATTATGACACACAATATTTACGCAATCTTATCAGTTTGAAATAGACTTTGATACCTTTTATATAAAATAATAACAGGCACTGGGATTGGAGACAGAGGGCCTGATTCAGAGATGTAAGCTAACACAATGGTTAGCGCATATCTCCAACGGTAAGTGGTGTGAGCTTGCGCAGGACCAGCTCTGCGCATGTGCGGAACGGGTCCTGCCAAACGGCACGGACTTCCCCCAAGCCTCTACCTGATTGATAGGCGGAAGCATTTGGGGGGTGGGGACAGCCTGCGTTCCCGGAAAAGGAGTGCTGAGGCCAGGGTCTGCATCCACGGACGCAAACTTCCTGGCCTCGCAAGCTGCCAAGACCCTGTGAGGCTGCGGTAAGTTTCAGCTACCGCAGCCCGGCCAAAGAGACCGTTTGGATTGTTCCGATTGTGATTCCAGGCTGCGACCTCGGTCGCAGTGCTGGGATCACGCAGATACGGAAAGGAGGTGTCTGTTTCCTTAACACACCTCCTGCTGCATTTACAATTGAGCTGGACGGAATTACACAGCTGCTTGTGTGCGGATCTGCAATTCTGTCCTTCTCTGAATCAGGCCCTGAGTATGATACATTTCCCCCAGGATGAGCAGACTCTTGGTGCATACACATGGTCAGATAAAATGGACGATATAAACGATAACGATATACTTTATCATTTGATCGTTTATATTGTCCTTTTTTTAACCCCTCCAACGATGGTCGATGCGTGGCACGAATGGTTGATATCGACCATCACCCGCGCATGCAGGCCAACCTGGTTGATATCAACCAGGTTAGCCTAGTCACTATAGGGACCCGCGATCAACGTTGATTGCGGGTCGTTGCGTCACTTGAGGGTTGGTGCATGTTGCTGGATGTTTGATATCGAACATCCAGCACATGCAGGACGATCAGACAATGATATCTGATCGTTGTCTGATCGTCCCGTGTGTATGGGCCAATAGCCTCAAGTTAAAAGTCAGGCAATGACAATATTTCCTTTCTAATTGGGTACATTAAAAAAAATCCAGTTTCTCAGTGGAACATAAGTAAAGGAGAAGCTCCGGCAGGGAGATAATGCTACCCAAGCTTGAAAAGTCACAAGTAAAACCAGATCCCAATGGATTACTTACCTGGTGTTCCATCATCACATGGTCCTGCAGGTCCCTCACATCTTGCAATCATCTACTGATGCTGCTCTGCTCACCCTTACAGGGATTTTAGAAATAAATGGAAGAGTTAATTTGATGAAGGGTGTGGATATAAAGCAGCAGGAGGCTTTAATTTGAAGAAACGCGTGTAATGTTCCGGCCAGGCACAACATTTGGTTCATCCTACCTTTATGGGGCAGGACCGGAAAATGGGCAATGCAACTTGAAATGCACTTGGGGGCTGATGCACAGTTGCATGCAAATCAGCTGCAGTTACACCCGCATTGTGTGCATGGAACTTAATGCGAGTATTCGCCAGTATGTTGATTTGTACATATCTATGCAACAACACAGCCCTTATCATTGCACTTGTGGAAATAACCATCATCGTTATCAGTGCACATATGCACCAGCATTATACCTAGTGCAAGAGAGGCATCTAAAATCAATGGATCTCTGTATATGCTAACCACCAACTAGCCGGCAATTCCGACTGCATGCCCTCACTCTATTGAGATGCATACAACCCTAAATCACCCCTAGTTGCGCTATGGAGATTGCGTAGTGTTAAAAATTGCAAGATCCATCTACAAATTGGATTTTGTGTACAACTCTACATCAGCCCCTTAATGAATAAATATACTCAATAAATATATATTGAGCAAATATAAAAGCAGTGCAGATCTGTATTTTATTGCTGTCATTGCTTATTGCTGTCTATAAATTAACTTTATGACAATAGAACCACTAGAGGCACTGTACCATTAAAGTATGCAAAGTATACTATGCACAAAGGTGTCCTTTCATCATATAAATTATCCGGGCCTGACGGCCCCTGATAATATAGTATCCACCTCGCTGCAAGTAGTAGCGGTGGACACATTTTCACAACATTGCTGTGGTGTGGAGACTGCTGATCTGAAAACAGCTGTCACTGCTATCCCCTTCACTGATCCTTTCGGAGCAGTGAAACTCAGTACTGCCGAGTCTGACTCGGCAGTGCTAGTGCGTCTGCATGAACTAGGCTTCGCGGAGGCGCACAACGCCCTGATGTCCGGCAGAAAGAGCCAGACAAGGGCTGAGGGATCATAGGGAAGGAGCAGGGGGGAGGGAGCAAACGCCATCTAAAGATGGTGAATGCTCCCACAGTCAAGCTCCAAAAATATAGTATTTTACTAGTGTATGGGGACAGCGGGCAAGATCGGGGATTAAAGGTAAGCAAGAAATACAGTATCAGTGATATCTCCTGCATTACCTTTATAATGAATAGCGCCGATCCTTAATTTCTACAACAGTAGGTGAAAATGTTAATTTTCACCTGCTTTTGTAGAAATGAAGTGATGATAAATGGACCCCTTAGAGTGTTATGTGTTTTGTGCTCCAAACATATGCGTAAGGTCTCTTTGTGAGGTGCACACGTGTATACAGTACTTATACAGTCAGGTGCATAAATATTGGGACATTGACAGAATTTTCATATTTTGGCCTCTATTCACCACCACAATGGCTTTGAAATGAAACAAACAAGATGTGCATTACAACGGTTTCTATATGTGCCTCCCACTTTTTAAGGGGCCAAAAGTAATGGGACTATCAACTCAAAAGCTATTTCATGGACAGGTGTGGGCTATTCCCTCATTATTTCATTATCAATTAAGCAGGTAAAGGTCTGGAGTTGATTCTAGGTGTGACATTTGCATTTGGAATCAGTTGCTGTCGACTCTCAATATGAGATCCAAAGAGCAGTCACTATCAGTGAAGCAAGCCATCATTAGGCTGAAAAATCAAAACAATCCCATCAGAGAGATAGCAAAAACATTAGGTGTGGCCAAATCAACTGTTTGGAACATTCTTAAAAAGAAAGAATGCACTGGAGAGCTCAGCACCAAAAGACCCGGAAGACCATGGAAAACAACTGTGGTGGATGACAGAAGAATTATTTCCCTGGTGAAGAAAAACCCCTTCACAACAGTTGGCCAAGAACACTCTCCAGGAGGTAAGTGTATATGTGTCAAAGTCAACAATCAAGAGAAGACTTCACAAGTGTGAATATAGAGGGTTCACCGCAAGATGTAAACCATTGGTGAGCCACAAAAAAAGGAAGACCAGATTAGAGTTTGCCAAACAACATCTAAAAAAGCCATTACAGTTCTGGAACAACATCCTATGGACAGATGAGACAAAGGTCAACTTGTACCAGAGTGATGGAAAGAGAAGAGTATGGAGAAGGAAAGGAACTGCTCATGATCCAAAACATACCACCTCATCAGTGAAGCATGGTGGTGGTAGTGTCATGGGGTGGGCATGTATGGCTGCCAATGGAACTGGTTCCCTTGTATTTATTGATGATGTGACTGCTGACAAAAGCAGCAGAATGAATTCTGAAGTGTTTTGGGCAATATTATATGCTCATATTCAGTCAAATGCTTCAGAACTCATTGGACGGCGCTTCACAGTGCAGATGGACAATGACCCGAAGCATACTGCAAAAGCAACCAAAGAGTTTTTTAAGGCTAAAAAGTGGAATGTTGTGCAATGGCCAAGTCAATCCCCTGACCTGAATCCAATTGAGCATGCATTTCACTTGTTGAAGACAAAACTGAAGGGAAAATGCCCCAAGAACAAGCAGGAACTGAAGACATTTTCAGTAGAGCCCTGGCAGAGCATCACCAGGGATGAAACCCAGCGTCTGGTAATGTCTATGCGTTCCAGACTTCAGGCTGTAATTGCCTGCAAAGGATTTGCAACAAAGTATTAAAAAGTGAAAGTTACATTTAGGATTGTTTAGTTTGTCCCATTATTTTTGGCCCCTTAAAAAGTGGGAGGCACATATAGAAACCGTTGTAATTCCTACACCGTTCACCTGATTTGGATGTAATTACCCTCAAATTAAATCTGAAAGTCTGCAGTTAAAGCACATCTTGTTTGTTTCATTTCAAAGCCATTGTGGTGGTGAATAGAGGCCAAAATATGAAAATTCTGTCAATGTCCCAATATTTATGCACCTGACTGTACCTAATGATAGTGTAGGGATGCGGCTTGACAGTGTTAGCAGCAAGATACATTACCCTATGTGTGTACAATATAATAATGCAATTAAGTGACATATACACAGGAGCGAATAGTGTCTTGACAGTGATTCATAAATGCAAAAAAAAAAAAGTCACATTTTCCATTTAAAATAAATAACATGTAAATTAAATAAAAC
The DNA here is from genome assembly GCA_031769625.1 of Taudactylus pleione. Lineage (NCBI taxonomy): Eukaryota > Metazoa > Chordata > Amphibia > Anura > Myobatrachidae > Taudactylus > Taudactylus pleione. The sequence goes on from JAUIMM010000725.1 coordinate 1,360,035, forward strand.
ATATCCCACATCTTTTCTTTACCCCATTAAATAATTAAATGTGAATCTTCTTTCCTGCAGTGTTCCAAATTAAAATGACAGATAAGCAATGTGAATAGAAGTCTGCAACATCATATAATATAGCTATGCCAATAATTTAGTACTATTGGTTGGAGAAGTCATATCAGTCAATCAGAAATTGATAGATAGTGCTAAAGATGGTCATCATTGTATATCATTTCTCTGTCACTTAGGTGCTTATCAGCTCCTCATACAGTATTTGGGGAAACGTCCACATACAATTATGTCACTAATTCATAGGAGACTCTACACTTACTATACTTTACTAACATTTGCCCACCCCCATACTGCATCTGTAGGGTCCCTTGGCTAAGATACGCCCAAACCTAGCTACAGACACATTTGGGTGCACATGCACAGTACAGTAATGCGTATCTGAACAGCACAAAATGCACAAAAGACCCAATAGACAATGAGGCCCCAAGTAAGCAATGTAGTGGGTCCTAATCCTATTAAGTTAAATTAGATTCTCTTATCATAATAATTTGGATCCATTTGTTTTATTGAGCAATTATAGGGAAATAGTGTGAAAAGAATCATTGTTAACGGTTTATTTTTTCATCTTTAAATATAAGATGTTATGGAGCATTGTGTTATAAGCAAGATCCATCTCTGATAATTGGACATTGATACCCTTAGGCAAAGCTCTGGGACTGCATCTGTCCAGCAAGCAGAGCAGGAGTGGGACATCTTACTGCTACACTTTCCTGTCTAATACTGGTATGAGAGATACCCTGAGGCCTGGCACTGTATCCTAGCCCTAATTAGCTAACCTGAGCCCATCCACTCTCATGCCATTCATTACTCATTTTAAGCAACAGAACCTGAAGATTTAAATAATAAAATATTGGTGGTGGTGCAGGATTACTAAACAGTACCTCTGTTGTCCACTTCAATATATTGAAATGTTCACAATGAATTCCTGCCATTCCCTAATGGAATAAACACTTCATTCTTAAATAAATAAATAAATAAATGTACAGACCAATTACTGCGTTTTACTCCACTATGGTCTTTGGCAAAAAAAAATTAAGTCAAAAGTATAATTTCAAAAACTTGTAAAAGTGCATCATTGCAGTGTTACTGCTGTTTTGTGTGGGTTAGGATTAGACATAGAGAATCGATTCCAGAAATTCTGCCGATGCTTCACTTGAGTTGATTGCCAAGTGTGGGTGGGGTGCAAGGAAGTGTGCCATTCCACAGAGATCAAGCCTCAGTCTATACTGTCAATCTCATGGCCTTTGCACCAAGCAGTCTATCGATAAGAGTGATTTTTATGAGCACAAATACCAATGGAATAAAAAACATTCAAATATACAAAGTTACATAAACTAAAGATAATACTCATGTCATCACTTAAGACATAAAAGTGGCTTTAAAATCACATTTTGGCCAATGGCCGCACAGAACATTTGCATGGAGACACTAACCTAAGCAGGAAACAAGCATACCCCTTTGTTATTCACTTGGTAAACACATAGGTACATCTATGCACAAAACTGCACTTTTATAAATGACCATTAAAGTTATTTAATATCGGAGAGGTGGGTAAACAATACACCTGCATGCCTAGCAGTTGGTGCCCAGTTTGTTCTTCCGCTGCCAAGTGTTACTGGATTATGCATTTTTCACACCATGTGAATCTGCTTTGCGGCTCTTATGGGAGCTCAGATCCCGATACATGATATAACTCTTGGTGGATGTGTCTGTGTGTAGCCTTTGCTTAGAGACATGTAGGGTTTATAGTTTGCAGCTACCTGTTGCATCTACACATTTCTTGGAGGGAGTTATCCACACTCCGTTACACTTACTTGGCTAACTTATTATAAGATAATGTTAAAATGACACAGATTTCTTATCAGTTACTAGCAAAGCATTTCTAAAGCTGTGATACAGTATATAACACACACAGTATACAAGCTTCCATATTCAAGTTGGCGAAGCAAACATAACGACTCATAATCCTAGGCTGTCTTGTAGGCACTGGGTGATAACATAAGAGCAAGGTTATGAAAAATGAAAGCCATTACAGCCTACACATCGCTGCTAATTAACAGATCTTGTTTTAAGAACTTTGCATTAATCATTCCCTCCTGATAACCCTCTTACAGCTTATGGATATAGCTCCTAGTTCTACCTAATCTCCATCTCTGACCCAGCAGATACCAACAATTATGTCCCCAATCTTGTGAGGACAGCGAGGAATCGGAAAGTCCTCTGGTTTGTTGTCTTTCCAAATTTTGTTTTAATGGCACGCAGTGGTTCCTGACAAAAGGAAAAAAAGGATTAGTGGATGGAAAAAATTATATTTCTATATTTGCAATAAATTTCTTATGAAAACCAGGGGTACGATTGTGGTTTATTGAGAACAGGCAGAAATGTAGCTTGAGTGTTTGGAAGAATGAGTTTTATGTTCTTTATAATCCATTATCTTAAAATATGTGTGGGATGAAAATATATACGTCAAACACAGGAAAGAATTGTTTCTGTGTGCATACAGTGCATCCCAATGCAACTCATATTCTTAATATGAAGTAGAAACAGTTTAGATTTTAGAAGTAAAAAAGTGGCTATTGTTTATCATGAAATTCTTATTACATGATCCAGCTTTAGAAATTGTCCTAAATGTATAATTTTTGAGGGAAAACTATATGAACATCAGTGTTCTCCCCACAGCAAAACTCCCCTGCCTCCCGGGACTGTGACGCAGTCAAAAGTCACACTGAACTGACGTTTCATATAGAAAGTAACATCAGTGCAGTGCGACTAATTGGGCACATAACAGTGTCAGTGCAGCTCAATGCTTGGAGCTGTTCCCGCCAGAAGAAAGATCCGGTCACTCTCTCCATTTGGACACCGGCCCACCCTGCACTAGATGCGAGCATTGCAGCTCACAGCCTCCTCCCTTTCCTACTCAGAGCCCAACAAACAGTGAATAAAATGACTGGTGGGGTGCACGATGGGCTACTGCTTACCTCCTGTGACAGGGTTCAGTCTACAAGACAAAATATATAATTTGGGGCATATAAATAACTTGAAAGTTTCCACATTACCTGCCAGGTTCATTTCCATGACAGTTTTGGCATAAGACATGAAAATACTGTTTTGAATCATTATAAGGTCATTTTGTCTGTTTAAACCTCTGCCAGGGAGGTTTGATACGGACATCACATTTAGCATGACTTCTGCAATTACACAGTTATAAACAACTGTAAATTACATTGTTGTAATTTTACCACCATTAAAAATCATAATTACAGAATATCTCCATAATCAGAAAAATATTGGGTATTGAGAGCACTGTTACATGTTTTATGATGAAGAGAACTAAAGTTACCTCCTGTGACTGATTGGAAATAATTTCCAAGTTATTATCCCATTTATTGTCCCAGAACATGTTATGCTTTTTAATATTTTTTTAATTAGTACATATCTTTGAAATATTTTGGCGAGGCTACAATAGGGCTCAATTAGTGGTAGATACGTATGCGAAGAACAAAAGACACATTCACTTATGTGTATACCCTCAGTCTGAAACATCTTAAGAACTGTAGTAATTGTTTCAGATGTATGTTAGGACTACACATGTGTATCATACCTCCCAACTTTTTAAAATCCAGCCTTGTGTCAGCTAGGCCATACCCCCTGGTGTGTGACGCGCATCACGCCCCCTTTTCTCGTCACGCTGGGGGTTTGCCCAGAGCTCCTAAAGGGTTGTGCTTACTTCCCCTGCATTGTAAGGACCTGGAAGTGATGTGATGTTAGGTGAGGGCGGAAGTGCCGTTCCATGCCATAAAAGCCACCAAACGAAGAAATTTGTCCCCTCGTGGGCTCACTACGCTAGCCACACGTTTATATTCCCCCTCTATGTCCATGTGGACAGTAGAGAATGACGTTGTACAGTAACTGTGATGTCAGGGTCCACTCCGTGAAGGGCATCTAGATATTACCCTTACTAAAGTGCAGATGCCAGTCACTACACAGTGCAGATGGGCGGGTCATCCATTCACACTGCGGTGTCAAAGTGTCCCCCCAACTACCTCCCCCACCTGCAGGACACTGCGCCCCACAGGTGGGACAGCAAGACAGTGCCAGAAAAGTAGGACTGTCCCACTGAAAACGTGATGGTTGGCAGGTATGGTGTACATATGCAACAAAATAGCGTTATGAGCACTCGGTAACAGGACTACATAGCGCCCTTTGACGGCCCGCCCCTACAGCGCGTGATGTCATGATGCCAGTCGCATGACGTTACAACGTGCAGACGTGGCACCTGTAGGTGCATTGCTGATTGGAGCTTCCTGAGGATGCTCTAATCAGTGGCACAGACTGCAGGGTGCCTACCAAGAGCGTCTTAAGGACGCTTCGCCAGCGCCGCAGCAGTGATCCTGGCTGCAGGTTGCCATTTCAGGCACCCTGCTAACCAGAAGCAAGGGCAGTGGGGCAGTGTCGGTCCCGCCTGCTGAGCCATGCGCTCTGGCCCTGATTCAGAGCCGGACGCTCTGACAGAGCGCTCGCTCTGAATCAGGGCCGTCCCTCCTTCATTTTGGAGCGGCCTCCTGGCCGCTCGCATAGCTGTGGGTGACCACCCACAGCTATAGCAAGCGGGCAAAATGATGGTCGCGATGGTCAAGACCATCGCGACCATCAGGTTTGCGTCGAGACCCTGTGGTAGGGTCTCACTGCCGCAAGCCCAGGAGTGCTTTTGGCTCTATCACTAGTGATGTCAGTGGGGCCGGCCCCAGACGGTAGGCGTTCCCATGGGAACGCCTCCGTCTAGGCAGCCACGCCCCCGGCATGCCCACCAAAGGGGGCGTGCTGTCAATCACCATCGACAGCACGCCCCCTTTGGTGCGAGACCCGTAACGACGGCTTGGCTGTCGTTATTCGGGTCTAGCGCATGCGCACAACGGAGCCGCCTCCATCGTGCGCATGCGCACTTGGGCACCATCGACCTGCTTGCGAGCGCTCGCGAGCGGGTCTGAATCAGGCCCTCTGTGCGGTGGTCGCACACCCCTAGAGACATCCCTGGTTATCTGTCAGTCTTGACAGTGTTAGTAGTAAATGCTCAAGTTGTATTATCCTATTTTGTACATAATATAATAATGTAATAAAGTGTCATACAAGGCAGAGATTATTATCTTGACAGTTATTAATAAATATGAAAGTTGCTATTTAAGTATAAACTATAAATAATTACAAACATCATACTTGATTATGCTCCCTGAATGTCCAGAGGACTCCGTGAATAGTGGTGATCTCCCTGACTCCCTGGAGAGTCTACCATGATGCTGAGCCGGTGAGTACAACACAGTTATGAAGTCATTTTTTTATACACAGCCTCCTATCATATCCAGGGCCGGCCCGCCCATTACGCCGACTACGCATGTGCGTAGGGTGCCAGCCAGCATACGTAGCTGCGACAAAGTGGAGCAGGTAAGTAATGCAGCTTCTGTAGCTGCGATACTAACCACGGGGACAACTGGTTTTCAGAGCAGCTGTCCCCTCACCAGAGCAATGATGAATTGCTCCTGTGTCACGTTTCCCCCGCTGATGGTTGGATACTTAAGTATCCCTCGCAGCGAGCTCAATACTTCATCATCGGAGGCCATACGGCATTCGATAATGAATAGGCCCCATAGTTACTTAGTGATGCTAATTGTCATCATCAATATGTCCTCATAATGTACTGTATCTTCAGTGTCCATGTCCAAGTCTTATTGTATTGCAATTCTGTGCACACCCCTTATGCAAAAGTCTACTGTATATATGGAAATTCTTGGTTATTTTGCAAAATAAAAATAAATATGCCCAACTGTAAATTAGCCCCAATATCTCTTACATAATAACCTTTGATTACATCCATTTACTATTTTCTAGTTTCTTCTAATAATTAAAAGTAAATTTCAAATAGTCTCATAATTTTATTTGCTTATTACCTAAATAATCTGGACCAGTGTTCTTAAATGTCGGGAATATTAATCCCCAAGGGATAGCCACTCCATAATTAACAAAGTGATGATGATGGAATTTTAAAGGAACAGGGCTCCTAGAAGACAAACTTCCTTCCCAGCCGACTCAGGGCTTATGACTGGGGAGCATCCCCTTTTCTCACATATGGTATGGTAGGTGTACTAAGCCTTGGAGAGAGATAGATAAAGGGGTCTATATACTAAGAATTGTAATGAGATAAAGTGGATGGAGATAAAGCACCAACCAATCAGCTTCTAACTATCACATTACAGGCTGTGTTTGAAAAATGACAGGGGCTGATTGGTTGGTACTTTATCGCCGTCTACTTTATCTCCCTCCAAGACTTAGTACATAGACCCCAAAGTACCAACCAATCAGCTTCTAACTGTCATAACACTTTTGGAGCTGATTGGTTGGTACTTTATCTCCTTCTACTTTATCTGTCTCCAAGGCTTAGAACATCTGCTCCATGGGGAGATATATCAAACCTTTTGAAAGCAGCGGTTTTCAAACGCTGAGCTGCGGTACACTAGTGTGACGTGGGCGGTTCTGATGTGTGCCATGGGGCGAATGCCGCCGGTCACATTACAGCACTGCGGACCAGGCAGCGCTACCACTGAGTTCCTCTGGGAGGCTCAGGCTTCGCCCAGGCCCGTGACGTTCCTAGATGTAGCGGAACGACACCACAGATCACGCACGCCACGTTGCCTGTCCGCCCGCTCTGCCAGTCAGTCAGCCAACCCTTCCCTCCCGCCCGCACAGCATTCAGTCACCCAGCCAGCCCCTCCCTCCCACCCGCGGCCTGTCAGTCAGCCAGTCTTCCCCCCCCACCCGGACACTGCTGACAGGTCTGCAAGCTGCTGACAGACGGCTCTGCACTGTGTGCACCCTCAGCCATTGAGGGACAGGTAAGTTCATAAAATGTAAATGTATTTATTATGTGGGAGCCAGTGTGATTTGTTTTTGGAGGGAGCAATTGGGGGGTGGGTGGGGGGCTTGGGTTCTTTGGGGGTCAGCCAGTGGTTTAATTTTTTGTGGGGAACAATGTGGTTTTTATTTTTTCAGTGTGGTTATCAATGTATTTTTTTTTTTTGCTTCTGTGGGGACCAGCCAATGTTATTTTTTTTTCTGTGGGGGCCAATGTTTGTGTGTTTTATTTCTCTGGGGCCAATACATGTGCATTTTATTCCTGTGTGGGCCAATGTATGTGCGTTTTATTCCTGTGTGGGCCAATGTATGTGTATTTTATTCCTGTGGGGGCCAATGTATGTGCATTTTATTCCTGTGTGGGCCAATGTATGTGCATTTTATTCCTGTGGGGGCCAATGTATGTGCATTTTATTCCTGTGGGGGCCAATGTATGTGTGTTTTATTTATCTGGAGCGAATGTATGTGCATTTTATTCCTGTGGGGACCAATGTATGTATGTGCATTTTATTCCTGTGTGGACCAATATATGTGCATTTTATTCCTGTGGGGACCAATGTATGTATGTGCATTTTATTAATGTGGGGGCCAATGTATGTGCATTTTATTCTAGTGGGGGCCAATGTATGTGCATTTTATTCCAGTGGGGGCCAATGTATGTGCATTTTATTCCTGTGGGGGCCAATGTATGAGAGTTTTATTCCTGTCGAAGCCAATGTAGTGTATTTTATTCCTGTGGAGGCAAATTGATGTTTTTTTATGCAGGAGCCAATATGTATTTCATAGGTCACGCACGCCGTATCACCGCATGGTGTGCCTTTGTAATTTTAAAATCTTGCGCAGTGTGCCTCGAGTTGAAAATCACTGTTCTAAAGAGTGGAAAAGTTCCCCATAGCAACCAATCAGCTTCTACCTACTATTTTATAGAACGTTCTTGATAAATGCTAGCTAGTAGCTGATTGGTTGTTATGGCAACTTGTCCACTTCTCTACAAATTAGAAGGTTTAATGTATTTCCCCCATAACCCAATGTCAGTCTACACAATGGTGTCTGGAGGTCAGCAGCGCCTCCTTCTGCCAATGCACAAGTAACAAGAGTAACAAGATTCATTCATCGTATAATAAAGTAAACCAAACAAAGCTCCACCGAGGACTGAATAGTGGGACATGACACTAGAATGATTATTTAACTAAGTAGTTACACACTCTAAAGCCCAGAAAAAATATATGACACAGCTTCAAATTACATATCCCCAAGCCAGTTCTGTTCCAGATGATATCTGGCAAAATGCACAGGTGCTTTTGGGTGCGATAAAAACTGTGGGCACCTACGTAAACACCTACTTCCACTATAGCTGTAAACATGGCAGTGTGGTGGTGGAAATTGTTGGGATAGGACTGGAAAATAACAGATTTCTATTTCTGAAGTGTGAATTTTGCTTCTCAGTGCATGAGCTCTTCTGTGTTCTGTCATTAAGCTCCAAGTGTTAAATATAGCCCTAGAATACTGTAAACTGCATGAACTGTGCCCATCTGTCTAAGAGTGCCAGCTATTGCTGGTGTAGTAAGGCCCTGGTTATCGCCATAAACGTAGTGGTATTTATGAGGCAGCAATTAGTTCTTCACTGTTCAGGAGGTAAACCTGGAACATGACATGCTCTGGGATTATGAGGAACAGGTCAGGCTTTTGGAGCATCAAGGCTCTGTGTTTCCAGCAAAATGCATATAGATAGCAATATCTGACTAAATACAGTATACTGATCTGAGTTACCCCAAATGGCATTCCCATAAGTACGGGGGCAAATTATCATACTACAGCTTCCTAATGGTGTGAACATGGCAAAACAGTGGGTATTTATGGATCTTGAGCTAAAAATAGCTTTATGCAATAACAGGATGGGAGAATAGGGTGACAGATACCATACAGAAGGAGGCTGGAGTGAAACAGGCATATATACGATCAGTCAGGTCAGGTCAGCAGCAAATCAAAGTTGGGAATCAAACTGTTGCTGTCACCAGGAGAGGCAGGAACTCTAACAGCATAAGACTATAATCTGGCAGCACTGCACTAAACAGATAGCATTAACCAGACAGAGAAGCAGTAGGTGGTTGGAGATAACCAGACAAGTGGAGATGTTGCCCATAGACTGCGGGGGGGAGGGGGGGGGTGTTACTGTTAGGCACAAAGTGAACAGAGGGTTAGGGACTAGAGGGAGGGTTTAGGGTTGAGATGCAGGAAGGGTTGGTTAGGGTTAAGCACAAGATGGAGAATGAGGGTTAGGCACTTGGGGGAGGGTTAGGGTTAGGCTGCGGCAGGGAGGGTTATGGTTATGGACAAGATGGAGAATTAGGGTTAAGGCACTAGGGGGAGGATTAGGGTAAAGCTGCATTAGGGGAGGGTTCGGGTTGGGCACAAGGTGGAGAGTTACGGTTAGGCACTATGGGAAGGTTACAATTAGGCTGTGGGAGGGGAGGGTTAGGGTTATGCTGGGTGATTGTAGGGTTAGGGTTGGGAACAAGGGTTAGGGTTAGGCATTAGGTGAAGATTTAAGCTGTGTGAGGGGAGGGTTAGGATTAAGGTTAGAGGTTAGCATTAGTCGCCGGCTGAACAGCTAGAAGATAATATCCTTCACCATCACCTGATCACTGGACTCAAAAGATACAGCCAGAGATCCACTACCAGGTAAGTGACCTCTGCACCGAGATACACTGTTTTATCAATATTTTAATCATGTCACCATTTCATCAGTGTCGACATGATTAATGTCGACAACCAATAACGACATGCTAAGCATGTTGACATTACGACCATGTCGATATTCTCATGTCGACAGTATGATTGTTGACATGATGAATACCGACAAAATATATCTGTGTTTAAAGGGAAATTCATACCATCATGACATTGGCTTAATGACCACAGTATTTTTAACATAAAGAATAATGTTCATGGCATTATTGATAATAATAATTATAATTATTTGACCACGCCATCCTCAAAGATCAGTCCTTGTTTACCATTCACAGGGTAATCTTTGAACTGTAAGCATAGTCAGGGCATAGGGGTATGGAGCGGGTTGGGTACAGGATCCTGGCAGTCGAGATTCGGTGGTCAGAATACCGACAGGATAAGGTAAGCATGCTAACCCTAACCCTCCCCTCCCGAAGCCTAACCCTAACCCTCCCCCAGAGCTCAGCTCTAACCCTAAACCTAACCCTCCCCCTAACTCTATTACTTGCAGTTGAGGTGCCAGCAGTCAGGATTCTAGTGCCGGGAGTCTGACTGCTGTCGGGATTCCCGCACCAGTATTTTAACCACCGGCATTCCAACCACCGGGATGCCGACTACTTCCCTATGGAGCATGGGAGTAGCCAAAGTTTGCTGTGTAAAATAGGTCGTATTTTTGCATTGCAATTAATTTGGATGCCTGCCTACAGTTAGTACTATGCAAATATGTATTGTGCAGCTGGATTATTACATAGGTGTAATGCATACTTGCCGACATTCCTGGGCAGCTTTCCGGGAGCAGCAGGAGGGGACCTGCTGCTCTCCTCTTCAGGGGGCGGGGTCAGACACTAGACTGCATTAGGTCCTGCCCCTTTACAGAAACCCCCGTGATTTGCGGATCCGTGAGGAGGGGGCAGGGCTAAGTGACGCAATTTGCGCCATTAGCCCCGCCCCATGCCTACGGACTTGAAAATTCCAGGAAAAACCTTCCCATCCTACCCACTTCACTAGGAAGTGGGTGGGATGCGGGAGATATGGATATGCCTACTCTTCCGGGGGTGTGGGGGGTTACCCGAAAAATCTGGAGCCTCCCGCGATTCCCGGGAGAGTAGGCATGTATGGTGTAATGTCGGCGACACATACTGTACAGTGATCCTGCTCCCTAACAAAAGTGTGATCAAATTGGAAGAAATGCAGCCACATCACTTCCGGAATTAGTGGAGCCTTTTAGCGGGATGTAGTTTGGAAGCCGACGGTCTAAATGCCGACCGCCGGCTTCCCGACTTTCTAATCCCGGCGTGGCACTAATGACAGGCATCGAAAAACGACGTCTGTCATTAACCAGACGCCGGAAGACTGATGCTCGGCATACTGAACGATGGTAAACCAGGTGCAGGGCGCGGACAGCCGCGCGGGGGAGGGTTAGGTTAAGGGCTCCTGGGGGGACTTAGGATCAGGCACCCCCCCGGGAGGGTTAGGTTCAGGCACCCCCAGGGGGAGGTTAGGGTTAGGCACCCCCGGGGGGAGGTTAGGGTTAGGCACCCCCCCCCGGGGGACTTAGGTTTAGGCTGCGGGGAAGGGGGGGTGAGGTTTAGGCACAGTGGGGGGAGGTTAAGGTTAGGCATCCTAAAGGAGAGTTAGGGGGTTAAATTACTTTAGTTTATACTTACATTTAGGACGATCGGGATCTTCACCCTTGTAGGGCTGCCGATGTCGGCATTTGAACCATGCGGCCGGCGGTAATACCTACTACACCCCTTTTAGCGGTCTATTCATCAACACTTTATTTCTACAAAAGTAAGTGAAAATTACCATTTACTGATACAGTATCCCTACTGCTTACCTTTCAGCCCCAATCTGGCCCGCTCTTCCTATACAATAGTATTGGTACCTAAATTCATCAAGCTTCGAATAATATAGTTTTGGAGCTTGATTGTGGGAGCATTTGCCATCTTCAGATGCCGTTCGCGTCTACGCAAATCCCAGTTCACGCAGGTGCACTAGCACTGCCAAATCAGACTCGCCAGTGCTAAGTATCACTGCTATGAAGGTAGCAGTGAAGGGCATCGCAGAGACAGCTGATTTTCGGAGCAGCTGTCTTCTCACTGGAGCAATGTTTAATTGCTCGAGGGAATTTGTATCCACCTTTGCTACTCACAACAAGTTGGATACTTACTTATCAGGGCTGTCCGTTAATGATGAATAGACCCCTTAGACCAATTGGCAGATGACTACACACAGTAAATACTTGACCACATTTGCCACCATGTATTAGATCTGGTTATTATGAGGCTTGTCTTGGCACTACGCACTGTAATATTGGGCCAGTTGCCTTATGATCCTGCAGATATCACAGCATATGTGGCTTAAGGGAAGAACAGATGGATAGAAAACAGAAATTGGACAAAATACAGGACATCAAAAATGTAGCCAAGGGATTAATGTAAAGGCATGATATGGTGGGTAACAGGGGTTGTGGCCAAACTTCCTGCACTCTACTCATTTCCTGATACATTTTACTATGTTATTTGGTAGCTTCATCTGTTCCCCTGTGACGTGTTTTTGATTTTGTTTGCTATCTCTGCAGCGTGGATTAGGCAGGTCTGATAAAGCTTTATAATTCAAAGCATGTAAAAGGCATCTGTACTGTTTTTGTTTATAGTGTTGTTATAAGTAACAGTTGCACCAGTTTATTATATTTTTTTGGAACCTTAATAAATTAAAAAGAGATTATATCATTGGTTCCCAAACTGGATGCCTCATGGCATTTGCAGGCAGTGCAGGAAGGTGGCGGCCAGCCAGGAGACTTGTCCACTCTACCGATTTTTGGGAGCCTTCGGCCGTTCCGGGAGAGTAGGAAGTATGTTGCAGGTGTGCCATGGGCCAGTCGTCCACTACCAAATAAAATTATTTACAGTTAATGTAATAAGCAAAACCAATGCTGGTGGCTGCAAATCATAAAATATGTGAACAAACAGAAACGCAATGCTGTCCACTACCACACAATGGAACCTATGGATGACAGGTAAGCACAGTTTACTTTATTTAATAATGTTTCTGAATTTTTTAATACGAACTTTTGGCCTAGGGGTGACTTGAAAAAAATTCTTATACTCTAGGGCGCCGTGATTCAAGAAAGTTTAGGGAAGCACTACATTATATAACAAAGAGGATGGGCCTAACATTTCAGGTACCTGACTGTTGTGAATTGTATTTTTATAAGAGTGCCCACTTTACATATAAGGTGGCAATTTGCGCAGTGAACTCCCAGGCACCTAGGGCTGACCCTGTGCCGCGGTAAGTCTGTTTTTTGTCCCCTGTCCTCTTCAGATTGTACAATTCTATATTTTTTTTAGTAATCCTATATTTACAACATATAGCAAACTCAGCCTTTTGATAGCTTCCTGTTTAATGTAATATGGTACACAGCACTTGACATGTGACCTTCAGAAGTACTACTAATTATCTGGGTAAGGTTTGCACCCAGTTATTTATGTAATCTGTATAATGAACCTCTAGAATAGCTGACAGCTGGAGATTTATAGAGCTATTAAGTTAAAATCTATACTATACACTGGCTACCTCCATCCATCTTCTTATAATGTCCCTTGCTGCCCATGTATCCATTCATAACTACTTTTATACGCTCTTTGATAAGCAAGTCAATCAAGGTCACGACACATCTTCACAAAACAGCTGTTACATGATAATACACAATCCTCCAGATTTACTCTGCAGAAAGAGACCGTTGTCGCAAAGGGACTGAGAGTCCCTAACAGAATATTTCACAAATACAATATTAAGGGACAAACAAGTGACATTACATAATCTTATTGCCATCTGTCCTCTACTCCTGTGCAACAATTTGAATTGACTGTGTTGGGGATTGTCTGATAAATTAGCAGAAGTGTCTTTATTTTGAGGGATAGTGGAGTGCGTTGGATAATTTTATGGCTGTAAATATTACAGATGATCTATAACATTTAGATAATGGCATGCGAGCGTGTGACATTGCTCCAATCCTGATCTATCCATTCGTCATCATCTCACTAACACCAGGTCCCTCTTTCGCCTAATGTGTGTTTCTCCCTCCTGCATATATTTTCTCTCCCCCCCCCCAGCTTTGCATAGTCTGCAGCTGATATGCAGCTGTGCGGTTCTCCCAGCTGGGAGGTTGAGATGACGGGTGCTGCCGCTCTGTGCGGGGATCAGATCAAACAATTAATGAGCCCCCTTTCCTTATCCCAGGGACAGTAGCTAACTAGCTGCAGTAGGCAAGACCTGTGAGCAAGACTCTGTGACAGGGATTGTAATGAGAAGTAGCCCCCCTGTACAAATCTGTCTCTGTAGCTCAGTTTGCAAACACTATCTGTTCATCTGTGCCTTTTATTTCTCTAATCAATACCCACGCATTTTGTTTCTTTTTTTGTCTTTTATTATTTCCAGTAAACACCTCTACAGGTAGTTCACAACCCCCCTCCAGCTCCATCTCCTCCTCTTCCCTGATACCTTATGTTCCCACTGACAGATTTGCCCCCTGCTCTCTCCTGATGTGCTGAGCGCTTTTAATGATACTCTGTGGAATCACAGGGGGTAATAGGATTAGGTGGAAAATCCAGTTTCCCTGTGGATGAGAAGAAAACTGTGAGAGAGGCAAGAGAAAGGAGGCAGTGAGAGAGGAGGTGTGTGCTCAGAGCAGTGGAGACAGGGAGAGCAGGGAGAGGACTGAGTACAATGCACGGAGGAGAGAATAGGAGCAGAGGCAGCAGAGATTGTTGTGACACCAGGGAAAAAGTGAAACCGACGCAATTATTATTATTACTAGTTATTTATATAGCGCACACATATTCCGCAGAGCTTTACAAAGAATATTTGGCCATCAGTCCCTGCCCCGGTGGAGCTTACAATTTATATTCCCTACCACATGTACACACATACACACACTAGGGTTAATTTTTGTTGGGAGCCAATTAACCTACTTGTATATGTTTGGAGTGTGGGAGGAAACCAGAGCACCCGGAGGAAACCCACGCAAGCACAGGGAGAATATACAAACTCCACACAGTTATGGCCATGGTGGTAATCGAACCCACGACCTCAGTGCTGTGAGGCAGTAATGCTGCAATGAGTACACAGCATACTCTACGCACATTTCCTATTTTGTTTTTTTCAGGCACATTTTAGAACTAATTAATTAATACTAGAGTGATAGAATTCACCACCAGTATCATGGACCTGTCGCCTGTGCACATCTACACTTTCGACAGCTATCTGAACAAGCAGTATATTATTACTATATTAGCTTAGGTGTGTCTTACTGTTTGCCTACTGTAGTGCGTTCTGAGGCGGGTTCGGTATGATTTACCACCGACCGCATGGCCGGCTGTTCAAATCCCGACAGTGACAGCCCGACAGAGGTGGAAATCCCGATCATCCATTAAGGTAAGTACGCTAACCTAATTCCCCCCCTAACCCTAACCCTCCCTTAGGGGAGCCTAACCCTAACCTCCCCTCCAGGTACCTAACCCTAATCCCCTCTCTAAGTGCCTAAACCTAACCCTCCCTTCGCCGCCGCCTACACCTAAATTCCCCGGGGAGGTGCCTAACCCCAACCTCCCCCCCGGGGGTGCCTAACCATAACCTCCCTTCCCCTAGCCTAACCCTAACCTCCCGGGGGGGTGCCTAACCCTAAGTCCCCCCCTGGGAGCCCTAAACATAACCCCCTTTCTCCCAGCGGCTGTCCGCGCCCGGCTTACCTTCAATCAGTAAACCGGGTGACGGGATTTTGACGCATGTCATTAGACACTTGCCGTGATTAAACAGTCGGGAAGGCGGCGGTCGGGATTCCGTCCGTCGGCTTCTCGACTGCTTCCCTTCGGAGGTATATTTATTAAAGCTATTTTGCAGGAAATCCCCGAAAACAGAAGTTTTTAGGGTATACCCCCAAAATCTTAGTATCCATTAGATGTAAGAGAGACTGCAAAAGCAGCCACCTAGGTTACTTACTATAGATGTTGCTATGTATCCATAGATTTACCAAGCTTCGGACTTCGAAGAGGGCGTTAGCCTATGAGTTACTTTTAGCAAAGTTTACTGGACAGGGATTCTCCGATTCACTCTCCATAGGCCCCACCTAACGCATGCGCCATTGGCCAAAAGCCGCGCAAGGGCTGAATGAGCTCCAATGCCAAACCTGGAAGCAAAGTGATAACAGAAGCTATCTCTTTCTTTCTAGGCATTCACTGGTACAGAGCTTTTTCAGGAAAGCTCTGTCCCGGCTTTACCGGCTTCATTATCTTGATCGCTTTACAAGTTTGGGAGAAATTTTCTTACCACAACCACGTTTTATAGGCAGTTGTATGTAAATATGCCCCTCTGTATTTTCCTTTTTGCGTGCCTGTATGAAGTCATCCATATTCTGGGCAGCTTGTAAACATGAGCAGAAATGAAAGCGTAAACTTCCCATGTCCTGGCAATTTGAAATTAGTGTAAAGGTGCATACACACGGTATGATATCTATAAATCGTTCATATCGTTTACTTTTATGCAGCGAACGACCAACGATGCGAGTTCCCGCATGGACGATAACGATATCTATGGTCATCCGTACATGCAGGCCAACTTGGACGATTTCATCAAGATGCTGCTTCTCTGCGGGATGGAGCTGAAAATTTAAAGCGCCACTCACATATATTGTAAGGTACGAAAGGCAAAGTCTTCACTTCCTGTCACACTCCATAGAAATGAATGGGAACACGTTGATTGGTCAGTCGGCAGTTCCCACGCTCTGACCAATCAGCGCGTCCCCATTAATTTCTATGGATAGTGACTGTGAAGATCAGTAGCGACATTTTTTTTTTTTTTTTTAAGTGTGGGAATGCTATGTGAACTGAAGAGGACGTGACCCCTTTATCTTACAGATATGTCCACATACATTTTACTTCCTAGCGCATTAAACAGCCCTTCTAGTCGCGCCATGCATTGCGTGACTCAGTAGTGACAAGCGTATTTTTGTGCAACCTTTTACCGTCAAATGCATCTTATTCACAAAGTAGTGAATATGGCACATGTGCAGCTTCTGCTGATTAAAATGGTATGCGGCATGCCTATATTCTGTGTGCAACTGCGGGTGTATCAGCATGCGAGACGCTACATTAAAGTGCCAGCAGCTGTGTCAAAAGTTATACGCATCACTTTGTGAAGGTAAAAAGTCGCACAAAAAGATGCTTCACGCTATTGAGTCACTTTTGGTGAACGAGAGATGAACGAGAGATGTGTGGGAGTCTGTTTATTTAATAAGGGACTTCCACACTAAGGCCCGTATTCAATAAGAAGTGAAAAGCCGAGATCCGCGAAAAAGTATCGCCGATTGCAACTTTTCGCCAGGCAGAAACTTATCTTCGTGTTTAATTGCAAACACTTTTTGCGTATGCGAAAATGCAATGTAAAAGGTGAAAAAGATTCGACTCTGAATAGGTGGAGAAAAAAAAGCAAAAATCGCTATTTTGGGGTGCAAAGGTGGGGAAACCACTCAGCACCCTTGGGACAGCCCCCCAAAGGATAGCTGCGTAAAAAAAACTAATAAAAATTGAGGAACACCCCAAAAAAGCGCCTTGAAAATGGGGGTGAAAAAGAGCAAAGTGGGGTACAAACTTAAAAACTAGCTAAATAGACTTTTGGGGGGGTCTGCAAGTATGGGTGAAGTGCTTTTATGATTGCAGGTGCTTACTTCAGGTGTGTTTTTTATGTTTTTTAAACTTTACTTTAGCGACTTTAAACTAGGGGTGTGCACCGGCCACTTTTCGTGTTTTGTGTTTTGGTTTTGGATCTGGATCTTTCTTCGTGTTTTGGATCTGGATTGGTTTTGCCAAAACCACCCTTCCGTGTTTTGGGTTCTGGGTTTTGTGTTTTGGATCTGTATTTTTTTTAAAAAAAGCATAAAAACAGCTAAAATCACAGAATTTGTGTGTTTTTCTGCTCCTATGCTATTATTAACCTCAATAACCTTAATTTCCACTCATTTCCAGTCTATTCTGAACACCTCACACCTCACAATAGTGTTTTTATATCCAAAAGGTTGCACCGAGGTAGCTGGATGACTATGCTAAGAGATACGAGTGGGCGGCACAAACACGTGGTCCATCTAGGAGTGACACTGCAGTGGCAGACAGGATGGCAGTTTGAAAAACTAGGCCCCAAACAGTACATAATTCAAAGAAAAAAAAGAGGTGCATGATGGAATTGTCCTTGGGCCCTCCCACCCACCCTTATGTTGTGTAAACAGGACATGCACACTTTAACAAACCAAACATTTCAGCGCCAGGGTCTGCCACACGACTGTGGCTGAAATGATTGGTTCGTTTGGGACCCCACAAAACAAGCTGGCAATGAATCTGTCCCTGCACAAACTGGCTCTACGGAGGCAAGATGTCGTCCTCATCCTCCTCCTCCACCGATTCCTCACCCTCTTCAGTGTTGTGTACATCCTCATCCTCACAGAGTATTAATTCGTCCTCGCTGGAATCCACAACCACAGGTCCCTCTGTACGTTCTGGAGGCTGGTCTCCCTGGAAGAGTTGATAATTCATTTTATGAACATCATCTTCTCCACATTTTGTGGAAGCAACCTCCTACGCCTTTCGCTGACAAGGTTCCCGGCTGCACTAAACACTCTTTCGGAGTACACACTGGAGGGGGGGCAACTCAGGTAAAATAGAGCCAGTTTGTACAGGGACCTCCAAATTGCTTCTTTTTCCTGCCAGTACAGGTACGGACTGTCTGACATGCCTACTTGGATGCTGTCACCGATGTAATCCTTTAACAGACAGACGCACGCTTGTCGCTGCTGCTTTAAGGATGCAGGTGCGGCTACAGCCCACACATTTCACAAAGACAGAAAAAAAAGAAGAATTTTTTTATTGCTTGTGGAGCGCACTTTGAGGGTTATACCACCCTTTAACATACAGATGCACGCTTGTCGCTGCTGCTTTGAGGATGCAAGTGCGGCTACAGCCCACACAATTCACAAAGACAGAAAAAAAAAGAAGAATTTTTTTATTGTTTGTGGAGCGCACATTGAGGGTTACACCACCCTTTAACAGACAGACGCATGCTTGTCACTGCTGCTTTAAGGATGCAGGTGCGGCTACAGCCCACACATTTCACAAAGACAGAAAACAAAAGAAGAATTTTTTTATTGTTTGTGGAGCGCACATTGAGGGTGTCACCACCCTTTAACAGACAGACGCACGCTTGTCGCTGCTGCTTTAAGGATGCAGGTGCGGCTACAGCCCACACATGTCACAAAGACAGAAAAAAAAAGAAGAATATTTTTATTGTTTGTGGAGCGCACTTTGAGGGTTACACCACCCTTTAACAGACAGACGCACGCTTGTCGCTGCTGCTTTGAGGACAGTATCATATGCAGTGACAGTAGACTTGTCAGAAATTGTTGGCACGTCCTTCAGTCCGGACCAGATGTCCAAACCGGTCCTTGACTTATGACACAGGCGCACGCTTGGCGCTGCTACTGTGTTGATGCACGTGCGGCTACATCGCACACAAGTCACAAACACATAAAAAAAATAGTTTTTTATTTTTTGGAGCACTTTGAGGGTTACACCACCCTTTAACAGACAGATGCACGCTTGTCGCTGCTGCTTTGAGGAAGCAAGTGCGGCTACAGCCCACACAATTCAAAAGACAGAAAAAAAAGAATTTTTTTATTGTTTGTGGAGCACACTTTGAGGGCGTCACCACCCTTTAACAGACAGACACACGCTTGTCGCTGCTGCTTTAAGGATGCAGGTGCGGCTACAGCCCACACATTTCACAAAGACAGAAAAAAAAAGAAGAATATTTTTATTGTTTGTGGAGCGCACTTTGAGGGTTACACCACCCTTTAACAGACAGATGCACGCTTGTCGCTGCTGCTTTGAGGACAGTATCATATGCAGTGACAGTAGACTTGTAAGAAATTGTTGGCACGTCCTTCAGTCCGGACCAGATGTTCAAACCGGCCCTTGACTTATGACACAGGCGCACGCTTGGCGCTGCTACTGTGTTGATGCACATGCGGCTACATCGCACACAAGTCACAAACACATAAAAAAAATAGTTTTTTATTTTTTGGAGCACTTTGATGGTTACACCACCCTTTAACAGACAGACGCACGCTTGTCGCTGCTGCTTTGAGGATGCAAGTGCGGCTACAGCCCACACAATTCACAAAGACAGAAAAAAAAGAAGAATTTTTTTATTGTTTGTGGAGCGCACTTTGAGGGTTACACCACCCTTTAACAGACAGACGCATGCTTGTCGCTGCTGCTTTAAGGATGCAGGTGCGGCTACAGCCCACACATTTCACAAAGACAGAAAAAAAAAGAATAATTTTATTGTTTGTGGAGCACACTTTGAGGGTGTCACCACCCTTTAACAGACAGACGCACGCTTGTCGCTGCTGCTTTAAGGATGCAGGTGGAATCTAGACGGGATTTGGAACCGGGGACACACTACCTCCATCAATTGTCTAAATCCTAATGCACTAATGGCGGATACCGGACGCACGTCTAACACCAACATAGCAGTCAAGGCCTCAGTTATAAGTTTTGCTTCAGGATGACTGCTGTCGTACTTCATCCTCATCGCTAGGGACTGTTGGAGGGTCAATTGTTTAGTAAAAGTAGTGGTGTTCCTACTTCCTCTCTGGGATGATGAACAACTCCCAGCAGCAGCAACAGCACTAGGAGGATGTGGTTCTTGATCTTTCCCTATTTTATTTTTATCGGAGAAAGTTTGGTCCTCCATTTATGTTATATTGATATATATGTGCGGCTAAGGCGCACACAAACACAGAAAATATTTTTTTATTTTTGCTGGAGAGTAGTGCACTTTGTGGGTTACACCACCCTTTAAGAAATGAGCCAGCCGGCTCTTTACTTATGGGACACAGGCGCACGCTTGGCGCTGCTCCTTTGTTGATGCACGTGCAGCCACAGAGCACACAATTCACAAACACAGAAAAAAATTTTTTATTTTGTTTGGAGTGCCCTTTGGGGGTTACAGCACCCTTTAGCGGTCAATCCAGCCGGCTCTTTATTTATGGGACACAGGCGCACGCTTGGCACTACTTTGTTGATGCACGTGCGGCTACTGCGCACACAATTCACAAACACAGAAAATATTTTTTTATTTTGTTTGGAGTGTACTTTGGGGGTTACAGCACCCTTTAACGGACAAGCCAGCCGGCCCTTTACTTATGACACAGGCGCACGCTTGGCACTACTTTGTTGATGCACGTGCGGCTACTGCGCACACAATTCACAAACACAGAAAATATTTTTTTATTTGGTTTGGAGTGTACTTTGGGGGTTACAGCACCCTTTAACGGTCAAGCCAGCCGGCCCTTTACTTATGACACAGGCGCACGCTTGGCACTACTTTGTTGATGCACGTGCGGCTACTGCGCACACAATTCACAAACACAGAAAATATTTTTTTATTTGGTTTGGAGTGTACTTTGAGGGTTACAGCACCCTTTAACGGTCAAGCCAGCCGGCCCTTTACTTATGACACAGGCGCACGCTTGGCACTACTTTGTTGATGCACGTGCGGCTACTGCGCACACAATTCACAAACACAGAAAATATTTTTTTATTTGGTTTGGAGTGTACTTTGAGGGTTACAGCACCCTTTAACGGTCAAGCCAGCCGGCCCTTTACTTATGACACAGGCGCACGCTTGGCACTACTTTGTTGATGCACGTGCGGCTACTGCGCACACAATTCACAAACACAGAAAATATTTTTTTTTTTTTTGCACTTGGGGGGAGCACCCCTGATGGACAGAGCACCCCCTGGACAACACTATAGCACCCCTTTAGGACTGGGACTCTGCACTGGACTTTGGAGTGGACACAGCCCCTATGGACAACTGACTGCACAACACAGTCCAGCCAGCCCCTATGGACTTTGGAGGAGTGGACACAGCCCCTATGGACAACAGCAGCACAGCACAACACAGCCAGCCCCTATGGACTTTGGAGGAGTGGACACAGCCCTTATGGACAACAGCAGCACAGCGCAGCACAGCACAACACTACTCTGCACTACACTACACTACACTACACTACACAGCCCAGCCAGCCCTAACTCCCACCCTCCCTCTTCACTGTCCACAGCTGAGTGAGAAAATGGCGCCGACGCGGGTACCTTATATAGGATCCAAAACCCGCGAGACCCGGAGGGCGGGATGATGACGTTTTGCCTCGATTTCAGATCCGAGTCAGGCGGGAAAAGTCGAGCCTGACTCGGATCGGCCTCGGATCGGGGGGGCTCGGGGGGGTTCGGATTTCAGAAATCCGAACCCGCTCACCCCTACTTTAAACCATGCTTGCACCCATTTTCAAGTACCCCAAATTTGACAGGACTACTTATTTTCACCCCAAAAAACTGCTTAATGCTATTCTTCACCACATGGGCAAAGACGCTACTTAGAAGAAATTGGCCCACCTTAAGTACACCAAATAGCTTTATTAGGGCTATTCGGGGGCATGTACATTGATCCCCAATGTTAGTGCATCTTTTAGGGGGTGTCAGGCTGATTACCACAAATCTGTCTGTCACTTTTCACCTGTTTTGCATTCGCCAGGTCGCGTTTTCGGGTCTTTTGAAATTGAATAGGGCGAATCGCGGCTACGCGGGTGATGAGTTTCCACGGCTAAAATACGCAATGTAGGCAAAAATATTGGCAGGCGTAACTTTATCGCGTATGCAAATCTAATTGTTACGTCCATAAGTATGTGTACTGTTCTTGTTTAATTATTTTTACAGATGAACTAGAGGTGTTAGCGGGCACTTAATGTCTAGACATCATGCTGTGGCAGGCTTGCTGGGACCCATAGGCCACCTGAAGAAAACATTATTTAACAATTTAATTGCTATTACCTCTGCACCCAAAGCCCAAGGGGTTGTGGAGAAAAGTCCTAGCTGGTTTTGCTTGGGGAGGGAGGCCCCCAGCTATAGTGTCAGCCCCCTGGCTGGTTCAGCCTACTGCTGGTTACTGGAAAATATGGGGAACCCCACAACATTTTTCCACTTATTTTCCAATAAGGCTCAGAGCACCGTGGCTGGTTATGGATTTGGGGGAGGCCCACAGATATTTATTCTATTTTTAACCATTTATTAACATCTACAGCAAACAATGGGCCTTATTCACATGTGGACTAAATGCCGTCACAGCTTTGATCTCTCACGGATTGTAATTGCGAAAATATGCTAATGACTCACTCACCATACAGTGCTTAGAGACGTTGACTGAAAGCATCTCACATCCGCCGCTCACGCACAAAATTACAAACATTGCAAACATTGAACGCAGATCAGGCAACCATCAGCCTTCTGAGTAAGTCTAAGCTGTCGCAGATAAAGCGAATTTTGAGACACCGAGAGGGCTCCTGCGAGCAAGAACCCAGAAAACTGTGTTTAATAGGTCCAACATGGCTGCATCTATCTAGCCGCTCCCACGTTACCTCCCCAAACACTGATTACCTGTCACTTACTTGCGAATGAATCCTCTGTGCAAGCGTAATCGCAAAACAATTGCTGAGCGTGTGCAGTGCTTCTTAAACGCATGAGCAATGGCTAACAATCACTCAATTTGCGTAAATGTCATCATTGCGTCGAATTCTGATCAATTTGCAAACTAACGCTTACTAAATCTGCGGCTTCTATACTTGTCCATGTCAAAAAAAGTTGATAGTTGTTCTGATGTTCTAAAGTCAGGTAAATGGTTGGCTTAGAAAAATGATGGAAAAACGACCAAAATACAAAACTTAACCTTTAGTAAATACTGTATACCTCTTATTCTTATCCAACTTTTTTTTGCATTAGTTTCATTGCTAGCTAACGCTGTCTGCAAATGCTGGCTAATTTGTATTAAGGATTGTTCAGAAATATTGGCTTCTGCACCAGTTTATTTTAGGTCTCAGATATCTGTAATAGCAAGGGCAACCATTAAACCTTTTTGCAGAAATAGACAATTACATTCTCTACAATAAGTAACTTAGAATTACACTGTGGGCCTAATGCTGGATGAATGGGAATCGGGCACATGTGCATTTTGTGCACAGAAAACAATGTGTATATTCGCCAGTATGGAGAGTTGTACGCAACTTGCATTGTGCTACACCCAACTGAGCTCAACTCTGGAGTCTCAGGGGTACATTTACTAAGATTTGAGTCTAATCAAGTTTTTCCCGGGTGTTTTTCCTGTTTTTAAACTTTGTTTTTAAACTCTCAAAAGAAGTGAGTTTAACTGAAAGTGAGTTGGCCGATGGTGAAGCAGATCGAGATTTCTCCCCCGGGTAGCAAGTTTAGATGAGATTACTTACCCGAGAATGCAGTGTTTTCTCTCTGCAAAACTGCACATACCTGTTAAACAAGGGTTAAATCTTTTTAAAAAATGAGATAGCATCCCCCCCCTAAAAGCATAACTAGCCCCAGACTGCTCAGCCATTCCTGGTTCCTAAAATTACGGGGAACAAAACGAGTAGGGTTCCCCCGTAATTTAGGAACCAGCACCTGGCTGCCAGGCCAATGCTGGTTTTAAATATAGGGGGAAAAAATGCGTAGGGGTCCCCCTATATTTAAAAACAGCACTGGACCCAAACACACTGGGGTGTAATGCCAAAGCCAGGAGACCCTATCACTGGGTCTCCAGGGCCAAAGCATTAACACCCCAAGCCGGTCAGCCAAGCCAGGTATCTCAAAGGAGGTGGGGACCCCCCAAGAAGGGGTTCCATCTCTCCCGAAACCCATGGTTTAGGATGAAGCCTGGGGCTCTTACCCTCACCCCTGGAGTGGTGGGTAAGGGGGTAATAATGTGGTATATAGTTCTAAACTATTATAGTTTACAGTGGAACTACAGGTGCCAGCATGCCTGCCCTTTGGCACTTGTGAAACTACAAGTGCCAGCAGGCGGCCGGCACCCGTACCCCCACTGTAAATTAAATAGTAAAAACAACACAGTACACACACACTGTCTAAAGTAAAACTGTACTACACACCTACCTACCTCACTCGCACATACTTACTTGTGCCAGCTGGTCACAACCACTTATCCCGGTGAACCCGTTTAGAGTACCTGAATAAAAGATCTTATACTCACCTCCATCCTCGCGCTGGTCTCCGTGGCATCCAGGGGTCTTTGCAACAGGCACACGGATTCTACTTGGAGAAGAGGACAGACCGGCTGGTAAAGGTAAGTATGTGTGAACGGGTAGGTGTATGAAATATACTAGGCATGATATGTGTGTTTTGTCTTTATTTAACTATTTATTTTACAGTGGGGGTACGGGTGCCGGACATCTGCTGGCACTTGTAGTTCCACAAGTGCCAAAGGGCAGGCATGCTGGCACCTGTAGTCCCACTGTAAAATACAATAGTTTTCTACTATTCTTCACTTTATTACCCCCTTACCCAATGCTCCAGGGGTGCGGAGAAGAGCCCCGGGCTTCAGTCCAAGCCTGCGGTTAAGGGAGAGAAGGGACCCCTTTTTGGGGGGTCCCCACCTCCCCTGAGATCCCCGGCTTGGTCTGACCTGCTTGGGCTGATAATGCTTTGGCCACGGAACCCCGGTAATAGGGTCTCCGGGCTGTGGCATTACAGCCCGGCCGTTTTGGGTCCAGTGCTGGTTTTAGTTATAGGGGAACCCCTAAGCAATTTTTCCCCCCACTAATTAAAACCAGGACTGGCCCTGCAGCCTGGTGCTGGTTTCTAAATTACAGTGGAACCCTACTAATTTTGTTGCCGTAATTTTAGAAAACAGGACTGGCTGGCAAGTCCGGGGCTGGTTAAACATTTAACCCATTTTTTAAAAGCCTAGAACACAAACAGCCTTCACATATCTCACTGATATGTGCAGGCTGCTTTCTCGGGAGAGTTTTGCAGAGAGAAGACACTGCAATCTCAGGTGAGTAATCTCCTGCAAAACGTGCTACTTTCAGCTAAACTCACTTCTTAGTAAATTTGAGAGTTTCATGTGCCTCAAATCACTCGTGTTTCGGCGAAGCTAATCGAGTTAAAAAATAAGCAAACTCGACCAGACTCGATTCTTAGTAAATTTACCCCTAACAGTGTATTACCTTGCTATTTTAGTCCTTTTACACAAATAAATGATTTTGGTTCTTTACCCGATGTGTGGATGTCCCATGTATATCCTATCCAGCTGTGTTGGGACGTGTGACGAGGACAGTGTTGGACTGGGGCAAGTAAGGCCCACCAGGGAAATACAGTGATAGGGGCCCATACTTAGGGGTGTGGCCAGTCTCCAGAGGGAGTGTGGCCATCCTCGGTGTGTCCAGTTTCCAGAGGGAGTGTGGCCATCCTCCACAGAGGCTTGGCTAACCATTAGAGAGTGCATGGTCTGGGCCCCTTCAAAAATATATAGATAGTAAATACTGCTGGTGCATGCATGATAATATACCAGATTAATTACAGCAATGCATTGTATTAAATACAGTATAGTCCTGTGCAGTATAATTTAACATGTATGATGTATAATTCAAGTGCTCAGTCTGGTACCTTGATCCCTAGAGAAAGGGGTGGGCCCTGCAATGGGGCCTACTGGGGGTTTCCCCTGTACCCCTGTGGGCCAGTCCGACCCTGGACGAGGAAAAGAAACCTTTACATGCATTTACACCATATGCCCAGATGTAAGTGTTATGTAAGCACCCTTCGTGACTATATCTATGCCACGTGGTGGACTTTTTGTGACTGAGTGGGGAACACAGATGGTGATGGAGGACCATACTTTAAAAACTCACCACTCCATCTACGGACACTGAATGGTGTTTAATATAGAGACTGATAAAACAGTACTATAATATTGTATATGTTTTTTATGTTTTATTACATGTTTTGAGTTATGTGGTCAAATATGGAGCACTCAGAGGACATATGATGATAAGTACAACAGTATATGAGCTCTATTGTTTGTACTTTTATTTTAACGCATTTTTGTGTCAGTTGTTACCATTTATATACGATTTTTTGAAAAAAGGTGACTCATATCTGCTGGCATTGTATGCTGCTTATATGTTATTTGCGCCAAAGAATTGAGGCTGTTTATAAGAATATTATATCGTATGATATATCGACCAGATGCGAATCATAACAATATATCGTACACATCGTATAGTGTGTACACTCGATCATTTCCCAGCCATTATTCATTTAATTGTCCCATCTGCTGTGCTGCACATCAGATGGGACAATTAAATGAACAAATCAGTGTAATTACATGCAGCATGTAATGGTAACAATACATCATACCATCATAAGGTGGGTCGTGTAGTGTGTTCGATGTGCTGAAAGTATTATTACAACACTCCCCATATCGCTACGTTGTACCGTCATAAGGTATGTACCCTGCTTTATGATTGTAATCTTGGATTTCACCAATTTGCTCAGTACAACCAAAGATACAATTTCTCTTTTCCTATATTTGGTACATGATTTTAGGAGAAAACTACTAGCGAAGTGCGAAGTTAGATTACACTAGAGGAAAAGTTACTTTATTGTAACGGAAAAAGACACATGAGTAAATGTATTAGTATGAAAGACCCCCGTATATTTACACCAGCGATAGTGCTTCTCACTATATAACAAGGGGTCCCAGTATAGCAGCAATGAAGTTGATTAAAGTACAGAAGCTGCACAGGTATGTCTGTAAGAAGCATTAATACAGGAGCTACATCCATAATGGGTTTATCAAGCTAAAGGGTGCAGAAAATTATAGAAGTGCAATTAAAGAGAGAAAGGTTGTGGAAGGTCTCTGTCGAACCAGATGGAGATACAAGCTCAGATGATAGGAGAGCCACAGGACCCATAAACTTAAGTGAAGAGCAACATTTATACTCTATAATACATGGGAAAGAGTCAGCAAAAGACATGTGGACAGCGCTACAAGCAGTGTATCAAGATGGAGGTCTTATGAGGATAAATTTAAGATATGTATTCTATAACACCAAATTGAATGAATGCAGCAATATGAGTGATTGCAAAGACAAAATTATGGCTGTCTCAGCAACTAATGTCTTTTGAGCTTCAAGTGGATGTTGAAGAGATTTCTACAGCAATGCTACAGAACCTGACACATGAGTTATGGCATTAGTGGCAAACAGAATTACTATTTATGTTACACTTTATTCTGCAGGCCTTTGGCTGCTGGTGCATAACATGTATAAGTGCATAATTTTAAAAGTGCGCTTTACATTTCTAACCAAATTCGGCATTATACTGGTGTTAAACCGAAGTTAAACAGAAGGAAAACACTCTAACTTCAAACCATTCTAAAACCAGAACATTTGGACATAGTAAAATAAAAAATGTACAGTAAGTTCACAATCTCTTCACTACAAGCAACTGCTGTCTGCATAACTTAGTCATTCATCACTGGACTCTGTTTGCTTACTATGATGGTGCATACACACTGTCAGATTTGTTGTCAGATATGAACGATAATGATTTAAAAAATCGTTCATATCTGAAAGAAAATCTGACATTTGGGCCTGCAACAATGAACGATGTGCATTCACGCATGTCAGATAACGATATCTGACATCGTCTGTGTTTGCAGTCAGATTTTGACGATTTCATTCATTTTAATACTGTATACTGTCTGAAATCATTCAAATCGTTGGTAAAATCATTCAAATCGTTGGTAAAATCATTCATCGTTCATCTGACAGATCTGACCATGTGTATGCAACATAAGAACTTAACACTTTACTTGCTATAATTTGGCCTGGCTCTTTGGTTTCACAAACATCTCGAAACATACTGTATTCTGTGCCAATTTCAGTTTATCTCTTAGAAATAATGTCTTCCTACCTTAGTTATTTGCCTAGCCTGTCATCTGTCTTCTAATATATTTTACTTTAATATTCCATTTCTTCCCCATTAAATCTCCACTTTTTCTCCCCTCCATAATTAACTTTGGTAATTGTGCATGCACCTTTTCCTCCACTGTACTTTTACTTGCTTCTCTGCAAAGCTCCTGTACTTTCACTCATATTCATACTTTGGGCCTGATTCAGACCCACTCGCGAGCGGCTGTCCGCTCGCAAGTGGGTCGATGTTATGCACTGAGCATGCGCACGACGGAGGGAGCTCCGTCGTGCGCATGCGCCAGACGCGACGAGCGAAGGAAAGTCCTTCGCTCGTTGTGTCCGATCAAAGGGGGCGTGCTGTCAATGTTGATTGACAGCACGCCCCCTTTGGTGGGCGTGCCGGGGGCGTGCCTCCCTGACGGGGGCGTTCCCACGGGAACGCCTCCCGTCAGAAGCCGGCCCACTGACATCACTAGTGATGTCAGTGGGAGTGATTTTGGCTCTGATAGAGCCAAAATCACTCCGGAGCTTGCGGTTGAAAACCTCAACCGCAGGCTCCGGCTCGCAAATTCGATGGTCGCGACCATCACAAAGCACGCTCGTATAGCCTGTGGGTGGTGACCCACAGCTATACGAGCGGCCAGGAGGACGCTCCATGAAAATGGAGCCCGGCCCTCATTCAGAGCGTGCGCTCTGCTCAGAGCGTACGGCTCTGAATGAGGGCCTTTATTCCTACATCTAGTTTTCCTCCCCCTATTCTACACCATTACCATGTGTTCTTCCATTTCCCCCTCCACTCAGTGTCTACCTAATCCTCTGCTCTGCCCCCTTCATCCACTTCTATCATTTCCTCCTTGTCTCCTCCACCTCCTCCTTTCTTTATCGCCCCTCCTCTGTCTGCCTTTCTCCCTCTCCTCTCCCATTACTCCACTTTCATTCACTTCTACTCCTCCTGGGTCCTACTACCCCACCGCTATTCCCTCCACCAAACCTCCTTTCCATGTCACGCCACCCCACCTCCAGCCACATCTCATTAAACTCCCTCCCTGCCCACCACCTACAGGTTCCCTTCCCAGCACTGGTGCCCGCACAATCTCTCCACTACATTCATCTTGGTCACCCAAATTAATCTCACCTTCTTGTTACAGCAACCATGATAATCCCATTCACATTTCTCCCACAAACACTGTCCCTCTATCTTGTGCCCCCTGGAATGCCAGAGCAGTCTGTAATAAACTCGTTCCCACCCATGACCTTTTCATCTCCAAAAACCTGCATCTCCTGGCCATTACTGTAATCTGGATTTCACCCTCTGACACTACTTTCCCTGCAGCTCTCTACTCTGGGGGACTCACCTTCTCTCACACCCCTCGACCCGGGGGTCACCATGGTGGTGATGTGGGGGTCCAGCTATCCCCATATTACTCCTACCAACTCCTACCCTCTAAACCATCCCTTATTTTCTCTACATTTGATTTTTATGCCATACACCTTTTCCAACCAGTACATCTGAGAGTAGCTGTCATTTACCATCCCCCTGGCCCTCCTTCCAAATTCCTTGACAACTTTGCTTCCTGGCTCCCTCACCTTCTCTCCTCTGACCTCCCCTCCATTATACTAGGTGACTTCAATATTCCAATTGATATCCGTACAGAATCCTCTGCCTCCAAACTCCTTACCCTCACATATTCATTTGGTCTCTCCCAATTACCCTTGATGTGAGTGGGCATTCGCTTGACCTGGTCTTCACTCACCGTTGTGATATTTCTGATTACTTCATTTCCCCATTCCCCCTCTCTGACCATCAGCTTCTCTTTTTTAACCTATCCCTCTCTCCTTCCCCTCCTCTACCTCCTAAGGTCACCATCACTAAGTGCAACATTAAGGCTATTGACACATTTTCTTTTTCTTCCCTGTTTGACTCACTTCCCTCCCCTATCCTCTCTCTCTCCTACCCTGAACAAGCCGCTTCCCTATAGAATGCTTCCCTTACTTCTGCTCTGGACTCTGTTGCTCCGGCGATCACTACTCACCCTTGCAGATCTACACCTCAACCCTGGCATTCCAAATGCACCATATACCTGCAAAAGTGTTCACGAAATGCCGTGCAACAGTGGAGAAGATCACACTTAAGGCAGATTTCTCCATTTCAAATTTATGCTCTCTCATCTCCTCCCAGACCTCAAATCCCCAGCGTCTCTTCACAACCTTCGACTCCCTCCTCCGCCCACCCTCTCCTTGCCTCCCCTCCTTGCTCTCTGCCCTTGACTCTACTACCTACTTTACACCTAAAATTGATTCCATATGTCAGGAAATCATATCCCACCAGTCCCCGAGCTCTCCACCTCCTCCTTTCCCGGATCACCCCTTCCCATCCATTTTACAGACTCTGACATCCTTCTCCCCTGTATCTGGAAATGAAGTCATGTCCTTCATCCTGTCCTCCCCTCCTTCCACCTCTCCCTCTCATCAGGCACTGTCTCTTCTGCATTCAAACATGCCCTTGTCTCCCCCATTCTTAAAAAACCTCTTGATCCTAACACTCTCTCCAACTACCGTGCCATCTCTCTCTTCCCTTTTGCCTCCAAGCTCCTTGAGTGTGTTGTTTACAACCGCCTTGCCACCTTTTTTTCCTCCCACTCCCTCACTTTTCAATCTGGCTTCCGTTCTCTCCACTCCACTGAAACTGCCTTCACAAAAGTGAGCAATGATGACCTCCTTGCTGCTAAATCCAAGGGCCACTACTCTCTGCTCATTCTCCTTGACTTCTCTGCTGCTTTTGACACTGTGGACCACCCTCTCCTGCTGCAAATCCTTCACTCCTTTGGTCTACATGACAATTACCCACTTGATGCTCTTTCCTCCCTGTCTACCATATCTGTGTAACACCTGTTTGTCTGCCCCTCACCGTTAGAATGTAAACTCTTACAAGCAGGGCCCTCTACCCTCTTGTGCTTCTCCTTACTTTACTTTCATCTACTGCTTACTCCAAACTAGGCACTTTACACTTGGTTGCTTTGATCTGTTGCTTATCTGGGTGTTATGGTTGCTAATGTAGCAATGTATATTATCCTTGTCCTCATCCTGTATTGTTTTGTACTGTAAGTCACTGGTCAACCTATTTGTTTATGTACTATGAACACTTGTGGCACCATATAAATATATGATAATAATAAAAATAATAATAAAGTTAACAACAGACAAGGATAAAGCACAGTTATTACAGTTTCAAAAACTTGTGCTCTGTGAATTGATTACTGAGACAACTGTGTTACATGCAAAGAGTGAAAATTTCAGAACATTTAAATTCAAGTGTTACAATTGTCATAAATTTAAGATAGGTCACAAAGTAATTGAGCGCAACCAAAATAATGTAAATCCTATGTAAAGCAAGAAATGCAATGGCAGAGATGAGTAAGCTGTGATTGCTTCAGATAGCCACAGAAAGGATTACTGGTATATCGATTCAGGTGCAAAAAGGCATTTCAGCTGCAATGAGGAATGGTTCACCAAATTAACCAAATATGACCTTTTCACTATCAAATGAATTAGCAATGAAGTCCTTACAGCTACTAAATTTGGGACAATTAAAGTGCGCTTAAAAATTGGAACAAGAACAAAAGTCACAGAGATCAAAGATGTGGTTTATGTACCAGATATGGGAACAAATCTTGTTCTAGAAGAAAGATTCCACAGAGTTCACTTTACTAATGGAACGTGCATTGTGTGAAACAGAAAATTGACTGTGATAGCTACAGACACAAGATGTCAGCAATGGTATGTTCTTGACAAACAGCATTGTTACAAGATGATAACAACTGAGTCACAGTCACTGGAACTCTGGCATAGAAGATCTGGCATTGGATATGACAATGTTCAGAACTTATAGAGCAGGATGGTCACAGGAGTGTTAGTGACTAACACAAATAAATCCATATGTTACAGCTGTTTTGTAGGAAAACAAAATTGACAGTCATTTAAAAAAATCAACAAGCAGAGCTACAAAATCACTTGAAATAGTACATTCAGATGTGTGTGGTCCAATGGAAGTAAAGTCTGTGAGTGGGTACAGATTGTTAGGATCTGAGTTTGTTGTGGACCCGGGGTAGTAACAGGAGCAGACACCTGAACAGACTTAAACTGAAAAGTGTTTTTTTTAATGGGTGAACTTGAAGATATGTACACTGATAATATAATGTCCAGAATGTAGATGGGGAGGTGATGCCTTGAAACTGAAGTGAAGCAAGAGATGGCTCAGTGTAGAAACTGGATAGCTGCAGAGAGCTAGGTAACTGGAGGCAGAGTAGGGACAGGGTTAACTGCACACTCAGGTCTTTAGGCAGGGAGATGGTTAATGGAAGGTGCAGGGTGGTTCCAGCAGGAGACTGGCAGCAGGCAGAGCAATGCAGGCTGCTTGGAAGCTGGGATCCAGCAAGAGCACAAGCGAGCAGGGAACAGACAGGTCTCAGGAGCACAGGAACTCTCTTTCACAGCATACGCTGTGAAACACGTTGCACTGGCAACTATGGGGAGCTCTGAACTCCCTTAAGTACTCAGTGCAGGATCGTGAATGGACGGAGAGAGCATGTGACATGCCAGGATTGGAGCAACTAAGTCACATAACCAGAAGAAAGATGGCGGCGCCCATACCAGATCAGAATGGAAACACCACCAGGCTTACCCCAGCCAGAATGACACAGTGCCTGCAGAACTCGCACAGCCAACGCCTGCCACCAGACACCAGCCCCTCTGCCGGAAGGACCACGCCACAGTGCCCTCACAGGTACTACCCATCATCCCCTATGCTTGGAATCCCTGGTCATGACAGTATCCCCCTCCTTACGAGTGGCCTCAGGACACTTACCAGGCTTCTCCGGATGGGCAGAGTGAAACTTCCCGATGAGCGTAGCAGCGTGGACATCTTGGGCATTAGTCCAGCAGCGTTTTTCCGGGCCATAACCATCCAATCCAGGAGATACTGTAACTGACCTCGTCGAACACGGGAATCCAAGACTTGGAATACTTCACATTCCACACCTCTCACAGTTTGGACATGGGGAGGAACTGGCAGGACTTTGAGGAACTTGCTGAGAATCAATGGCTTGAGCAGGGATATGTGGAAAGAATGACACAGTGCCTGCGGAACAGCTTGCAGAGCCAACGCCTACCACCAGATACCAGCCCCTCCACTGGAAGAATCACGACACAGGGCCCTCACAGGTAATACCCGTCGTCCCCTATTCCGGGAAACCCTGGTCGTGACACCGATACTTTGTGACCATTATAGACAAGTTCACAAGAATTATACGTGTACTTCATCAGAGAGAGTTCTGAAGTGGTGTAAAAGATTGCAGATTACAAGAGGCTTGTAGAAAATCAAACAGGTTAAGACTTAAGACTGAGATCTGATAACAGTGGAGAAAATCTCAACTGGGGTGGAACAAATCTTAAGAAAATATGGAATAGAGCATCAATTGATATCCTGAGCAAAATGGTGTCAGTAGACGAGCAAACCATACACTAGTGAAGATATCAAGATTCATGCTAAAAGACGCAGACCTAGACAAGCAATTTTGGGCAGAAGTCATTGTCCCCAAAAAAATTCTCCTACAGTTGTCCTAAAGGACATAACACCTACTGTATTAAGCATAGTCAAAGAGGAATCTAAGTGTAAGACAACTTAGAACCTTTGGAAGTACCGCTTATTTGCATATACCAAAGGAGAAAAGATGAAAGCTGCATTCAAAGCCAGTAAGGTGCATCAGGCTTGGCTTGCCATGACAGCATTTGTTACAGATTGTGGAATCCAAATACCAAAAAGATTGTTACGTTCAGAGATGTTGGGGAAAATTTACTAAGCGGCTGATTCTAAACCCCGGTGGTTTGATGGCGGGTTTTAAACCCCGGGGGTTTGGTGGCGGTTTCTAAATGACAGCCCTGTTCTATTCTATTCTAAAATTTGTTTTGACGGTGGTTTTGCAACGGTTTTATGCTTAGTAAATCTGTGGATAGCAAAACCACCACCAAACCCCCGGGGTTTAGAACCCGTCGCTTAGTAAATTTTGCCCATTATATATAAAGAAACAACACAAAGTGTAGAAAACATGGAAACTGATATGCAGAGCAAGTATTTACCCTGCACAGCTGTCAGAACCGTAACTAGAATTTCTGGTGCCCTGTGCAAGAAAGAGCATTGGCGTCCCCCTTCCCTTGCATTTTTTAAATAGGGACATAAAATAGTTCACCCGAAAAAGAACCATGGCCTCATGGGGCAGAGCCAGGGAAGAGATAAGGGAGGCCAGGAGATGCTGGGGATAAAAGAAGAGGAAGCTACAAGTGAGAATGATAATAAACCGAAAATTTGACTGGCGGATCCAGGGGGGCGATTGAGGCTATCATCCCCCCTAGCAGACAGAGCAGCACAGACCCCGCTGCCGTAGAACAGCGCTCCACGTTCCACTCCCTAGCATACAGCATCCGGCCATGTCACGCTGCTGCAGGCATGAGGGGGTGGAGATCCAGGGCCAGGCACTAGAGGGTGATAGAGTAGTACCAGGTGTCCCCTGGCTTTATCATGTGCTATAATGAGGAGCGGTGGCCATTTTCCCGAGGACCAGCCCCCATCAGGAAGAAGTACCGTTGTAGAATGGAAGGGGATCTATCCACAACAAGTAAGGTACATTACAGGAGAGCACATAAGTTCCTAATATTTCAGTGTGTGTAAATATATGTGGCTGTCTGTATATAATATGTGGCTATCTGTGTGTGTGTGTGTGCATATGGGGCTGTGTGTATATATGTGGCTATCTGTGTGTGTATATATGTGGCTATCTGTGTGTGTGTGTGTGTGTATGTGGCTGTATGTATATATGTGGCTATCTGTGTGTGTGTGTATATGTGGCTGTATGTATATATGTGGCTATCTGTGTGTGTGCATATGTGGCTGTATGTTTATATGTGGCTGTATGTATATATGTGGCTATCTGTGTGTGTGTATATGTGGCTATATATATACAGTATATGTGGCTGTATGTATATATGTGGCTATCTGTGTGTGTGTGCATATGTGGCGTATGTATATATGTGGCTGTATGTATATATGTGGCTATGTGTGTGTGTGCATATGTGGCTGTATGTATTTCTTCTAGAAACCTTAAGGGTATATTTATTAATTTATGCAGTCAGTATAGAGCAGGCTCGGACTGGGCTGCAGTGATATAGGGAAAATGGGTTGGTGGGCTTTGCTGATTTGTAGCCACGTCCTCTATCGCGTAAGGACGGGGCCTACGGCACCGGGGCCATTCTCTATAATGGGGCACAGGGTGTAGTGCAGCTACTTGGGCACTCAGCACTGCACTACTGGGTAATACCCATGTAACTCTGCAAAGGGGTCAAAGGAGAATGTGCTGAGCTCTGATTGCATGCCTTCCAACTGTCCCGATTTCAGCAGGACAGTCCCGTTTTACAGGCACAGTCCCGCTGTCCCACCAGTGGGTTGCAGTGTCCCACTGGTGGGGGGAAATTGGGGAGAACACCCTTACACTGCTGCTCAGCATAGCTGAGCAGCGGTGACTGGATGATGCGAGCATGTGCACTTCATCCATATATACTTTATCAGCTCTGGAAGAGGCTGATGGAGCTGTCCATCAGCTCCCAGAGCTCTGGGCAAACCCACGGCATCATGAAAATGGGGACGTAGCTCACGGGTTTGGCATTTTCCTGTGAGGCCACGTCCCCTTGCCGATAGGCCATGCCCCTCCTCCCCAGGTTGAAAAGTTGGGAAGTATGTGATTGGAGGAGCCATACCTCCCAACTTTTGTGTACAATGAATAGGGACACTTTGCGCGCCATAGACGCGCGCGCCCAAAAAGGTGGTGATTTGTGGAAAGGGATGGGGCCTCATGAAAACGGGGCGGAGCCTTGTGGCAACCCCCGTCGATGTCACTATAGGCGGCGTGCCCAGCACTCTCCGAGATGCTGGACAGCCTCCAGGCTCTCCCTACACTGGTGAACAGATGCCGTACGTAGCAGTACGGTCATGGGTTTAATTCCCACCATGACCCTAATTGTGTGGAGTTTGTATATTCTCCCAGTGCTTGCATGGGTTTCCTCCGGGTACTCTGGGACAGTTGGGAGGTATGGGAGTGACTTTTTGTGAGGCTGTGCCTGCTCTGCTGCCGGCTGCCTGAGTCTGTGGCTTCCTGTGAGGACAGTGGCCCTGATTCAGAGGCGCTCGCAAGAAGCGAGCGCTCGCTCTGAATCAGGGCGGGCGTTTGTTTTTTTAGTTACGGCCTCTTATGCGAGCAGCCAGGTGATGGTCGCGATGGTCAAGACCATCGCGACCATCGGGCTTGCGACGAGACCCTTGCAGTAGGGTCTCGTTGTCGCAAGCCCCAGTCGATTTCCTGCTCTAATAGAGCAGGAAGTCCACCTACTGACATCACGAGTGATGTCAGTAGGGCCGCCCACAAACGGCAGGCGTTCCTGCAGGAATGCATCCGTTTGCCCAGCCACACCCCCGCCCCGCCTTCCAAACGGGGCGAGCTGTCAATCAACATCGACAGCTGCCCCTTTTGGATGCGAGCGCCGGAGCGAGTGCACTGCCTAACAATCGACCCGCTTGCTAGCGCATAGCGCTTGCGAGTGGGTCTGAATCAGGCCCTGTGTACAGGGACGGCTTGGGGGTCTGTGTATTTTATTTTTATTCTGTGGAGGACAGTGTCTTCATTTTTATTAGAGAGAAAGAGAGAGAGAGAGAGTGTGTGTGTGTGTGTGTGTTTTCGTGGGGTTCAACTTCTGTGTGTTTTTTCCTGTGGGTGCCAATGTGTGTGTGTTTTCCTGTGGAGGACTGATGGTGTGCCATGGCAATTTTAGAATCTTGCTCGGTGTGCTGCGAGTTGAAATAGGTTGAAAATTATAAATACAGTTATCTGTTCATTTGACCAATGATCCCATTAACAAGTGTGTCCCAAACCCTCAGTGTCCACGTGCCTGAGACATTATTCTTCATTGTAAGTTGCCCATATGTAGACATGATGTTGTAAAAAGTGTTTGTGTAAAGTAAACTAAAACTTTCTAATTTGTTTTCCAGGAAAACACTGACATCTCCAACAAAGGGCCTGATTCAGGGGTAGACGTAAAAGCGCATGCAACAGCAACTGCCGCTACTTACTCTGTGACTTTATACAACTGCCGCTAGTTACTCTGTGGCTTTATACAACTGCCGCTACTTACTCTGTGACTTTATACAACTGCCGCTACTAACTCTGTGACTTTATACAACTGCTGCTACTTACTCTATAACTTTATACAACTGCTGCTACTTACTCTGTGACTTTATACAACTGCTGCAACTTACTCTATAACTTTATACAACTGCCGCTACTAACTCTGTGACTTTATACAACTGCTGCTACTTACTCTGTGACTTTATACAACTGCTGCTACTTACTCTGTGACTTTATACAACTGCTGCAACTTACTCTATAACTTTATACAACTGCCGCTACTAACTCTGTGACTTTATACAACTGCTGCTACTAACTCTGTGATTTTATACAACTGCTGCTACTTACTCTGTGACTTTATACAACTGCCACTACTTATTCTGTGACTATATACAACTGCCACTACTTACTCTGTGACTTTATACAACTGCCACTACTTATTCTGTGACTATATATTTATACAACTGCCGCTACTTACTCTGTCACTTTATACAACTGCTGCTACTTACTCTATAACTTTATACAACTGCTGCTACTAACTCTGTGACTTTACACAACTGCTGCTACTTACTCTATAACTTTATACAACTGCTGCTACTTACTCTGTGACTTTATACAACTGCTGCTACTTACTCTATAACTTTATACAACTGCTGCTACTTACTCTATGACTTTATACAACTGCCGCTACTTACGCTGTGACTTTATACAACTGCCGCTACTTACTCTGTGACTTTATACAACTGCCGCTACTTATTCTGTGACTATATACAACGGCCACTACTTACTCTGTGACTTTATACAACTGCCACTACTTATTCTGTGACTTTATACAACTGCCACTACTTACTCTGGGACTTTATACAACTGCCGCTACTTACTCTGTGACTTTATACAACTGCCGCTACTTACTCTGTGACTTTATACAACTGCCGCTACTTATTCTGTGACTATATACAACTGCCACTACTTACTCTGTGACTTTATACAACTGCCACTACTTATTCTGTGACTATATACAACTGCCCTACTTACTCTGTGACTTTATACAACTGCCGCTACTTACTCTGTGACTTTATACAACTGCCGCTACTTACTCTGTGACTTTATACAACTGCCGCTACTTACTCTGTGACTTTATACAACTGCCGCTACTTACTCTGTGACTTTAGACAACTGCCGCTACTTACTCTGTGACTTTATACAACTGCCGCTACTTACTCTGTGACTTTATACAACTGCTGCTACATACTCTTTCCCTGCTGTACATCTCTGCGGCTGAATGTGCAAGGACTGAGACGCCCATTTTCAGCAGCCATGCACGCAGTAATAAAGATTGGTGTGTCCTTAGGCGCCATCATTGGTCGCGCCATAGTAACTTGAACCAGCCATATGGCAGCTTCAGTTTCTCTATCTGACCATGGCCTTCTATGATTGTGGCTGTGCATCTTACAGTGGTGTAGCATGTGGCTTTGGCACTTGGAGCATGCCTACGCTACGACACCCCACCACCACCCCGTTCTGAATTTTGCTAAAGTAGGCATGCCCCTCATCTGAGGCTACTTTTACATTTAAATAAAAAATCATAACTGGTCTACAGAGACCCTCTTTTGCTGGATAATAAGTGGGAAATTTAATAGGAATTCAATTCTATGTGATGTACCGGCACTGCACGCATATACAGCACTTGCAGTAGCTTCATTGTGACACAGACCGCTCCCCTGATCTCCATGTTGCCTCCTCGTCCTGGTTTGGGCTCCCCTGTGCTGCTCCTGTGTCTTCTTCCCTGCTCTGCACTATGTTGTCTCCTCAATAGGACACTGTGAATTCCAGAACTGTTGCTATACTTGCTCTGTTGGACACTGCTGCTGCGAGACACTCTTCTCACTCATGGTTGCATAGATGACAGTAGTGCTGATGGGGGGCAGATGCACTGGTAGTAAGCATGGGGGTACAGGTGGTGAGGAAGAAGAGGCTTAGGAAGTGAGGTGGTAACAGAGGCACAGATGGTGAGGTGAACAGAGGCACAAGTGAGGAGGAATGCAGAGGCACAGGTGTGAAGGGGCCAGGGGCACAAGTGGGGAGGGGACAAAAAAAAAAGGGCAGCAACACATGACTGATACGTCCACACAATGGCAGCTACATCTGACCTAGCAATCCAGCATTATGGCATACTCCGAGCGGCCCAGTTTCCCTGGGTTGTGCCCAGCAAGAGAGCATCGGGTGGGGATAAGAGCAGGGGTTAGGAGGAGGAGTAGAGAGGTGAAGTCAGGGGATTCAGCATGTGGAAAGGAAGTTGTGTCGCTTGTTCACGCCGCATACTGCCTCTATGGCAATAGGCAATATATCACACAGGGACCAACAGACAGGACAGATAAGAAGGACAGGACACATAGACAGGGGCTGCAGAACATTGCATAGAACAGACAGTGAGTGAAGGGGGAGCTGCAGAAAATTGCATAGAGAAGACACTGAGGAGGGGGCTACAGAACATTGCATACAGCATGTAGTGGGGGGGTGGCTGCAGGTACCAGCAGAGCAGGACAGATAGGAAGCAAGCAAAGGGACTAGGGACACAGAGTAATTTGGAAGGAGCTGCAGGCAGTAAGTGAAGAGGGGACTGGCAGCAGAGAAGGGCACTGGACAGACAAGCAGAGCCGGCCCTAGGCATAGACAATCTAAGCAAATGCCTAGGGGCACCCAAGGCCGCCTAGAGCCAACAGAGGTTTGTGGCAGGCACAGCTGGGGCACCTGCTGCTGGCTGGGCAGAGACACTGGCAGCTGCTACTGTCACTGTGCAGCACCCATGATCGGAGCTTAGCTGACAGCTCCGATCGGGCCTGGCAGCAGCAAACAGTGAGCGGGCTGCGGCGGAACAGCCAGCGGCAGGTTGCGGGGACGGGGCACCTGGATGAAGGCTAGTGGTTAGCTCGGGTGCTGTACTGGGAGAGGGGTGAAGGGTGCTGTGATAGGTGCTGTGCTGGGTGAGGGGTACTGTGCTGTGATCTGTGCTGGGAGAAAGGTACTGTGATGGGTGCTGTGCTATGATTTTTGCTGGGTGAAGGGTACTGGTAGTGTAGTACAATGGTGAAAGGGGCCATGCCCGTTCGGTGAGGACACATGCTTTTTCAGGATCCCATGGGGGCACCACCCAAAATCTTGCCTAGGGCACTAAGTTGGCTAGGGCCGGCTCTGCAGACAAAGAGCACAGTAGTAGTAGGGAGCAGTAGGGTTGGGTAGAAGGAGGTCTCAGCCTCACCTCACCTGGGAACATGTAGCAGCAGAGAGTGACAGTGACTCAGTGGCAGGGCGTAAGAACCAGTGACACCTTACAAACAGGTAGAGAGGACGGGGAGCAGCAGCCAGGTCCCAGCTATCTCTGAGCCATCACTGTGGTGACCACCTCCCCTGGCTGCAGAGATGCCTCTGGGGCTGTGGGGGATGAAGAAGTCACAGAAGGTCTCCTCCCGGCTGGTGATGAGTTGTTGAAACGTGCACCCAGGGAAGTAGCTGCCTGAGTGACTGATGTAAGTCGCATAACATTCAAAAGTTGTGCAGCGGTGATCCCAGCGGGTGGCTTCAGAGTCTGTCTGACATGCACTGCCTGCCGGGATCACTGCGGCGTGAGTTGCGTGACTTTTGAGTGATACACAAACACTAGATTGTGTGGTCAATTTGGACAGTCCAGATGGCGCCTTCCACCCTTAACGGCGCCTGGAGAATGAGTTCCACCCTCTCCGCCCTCGCTATGCCCCGGCGTCTGTGAACGCACCTGCTTGTATTTACACCCCCAAAATACTACCATAATTTGCCCACTGTACGGATCATTCTTGCATGCATTTCTAACCACCTCCCAGTCACGGCCCAGGAATGCCCATCACGTTTCCAATTTCCACAACATTTCTAATACTGTCCATCTCGATCGCAAAACCGCCTTGTGCCTATTGTTGAGGTTTGAAAAAAACAAAAAAAACATATTACGCATTTATTAAATTTATAGTGGTGGTTTTGAGGTTTGGAAAAAAATAAAGATATTGCAGTATTATTTTATTAACTTTATAGTATAGTAAACAAACATTGATATACTGTAGGTACAAATCGAGATTAATTATATGATAAGGGGATTAGTTCCCAAATTACAAGGTATCTAGAACTTGGAGGAGAGCCCAGAAAAGTGGACAATAATCATACGGGAACCATATTCACATAAACAGCTTCTTCATTCAATTAGTTTTATTATGTATGTTAATTACATATCACCATATTTTAAGTAGGGGTGTGCACCGGCCACTTTTCATGTTTTGTGTTTTGGTTTTGGATCTGGATCTTTCTTCGTGTTTTGGATCTGGATTGGTTTTGCCAAAACCACCCTTCCGTGTTTTGGGTTCTGGGTTTTGGATCTGTATTTTTTTTTAAAAAAGCATAAAAACAGCTAAAATCACAGCATTTGTAGGTTTTTCTGCTCCTATGCTATTATTAACCTCAATAACCTCAATTTCAACTCATTTCCAGTCTATTCTGAATACCTCACAATAGTGTTTTTATGTCCAAAAGGTTGCACCGAGGTAGCTGGATGACTATGCTAAGCGACACGAGTGGGCGGCACAAACACGTGACCCATCTAGGCGTGAAACTGCAGTGGCAGACAGGATGGCATTGAAAAACTAGGCCCCAAACTGTACATAATGCAAAGAAAAAAAAGAGGTGCAAGATGGAATTGTCCTTGGGCCCTCCCACCCACCCTTATGTTGTATAAACAGGACATGCACACTTTAACAAACCAATCATTTCAGCGCCAGGGTCTGCCACACAACTGTGGCTGAAATGATTGGTTCGTTTGGGCCCCCACAAAACAAGCTGGCAATTAATCTGTCCCTGCACAAACTGGCTCTACGGAGGCAAGATGTCATCCTCATCCTCCTCATCCACCGATTCCTCACCCTCTTCAGTGTGTACATCCTCATCCTCACAGAGTATTAATTCGTTCCTGCTGGAACCACAGGTCCCTCTGTACGTTCTGGAGGCTGGTCTTCCTGGAAGAGTTGATAATTCATTTTATGAACATCATCTTCTCCACATTTTGTGGAAGCAACCTCCTACGCCTTTCGCTGACAAGGTTCCCGGCTGCACTAAACACTCTTTCGGAGTACACACTGGAGGGGGGGCAACTCAGGTAAAATAGAGCCAGTTTGTACAGGGACCTCCAAATTGCTTCTTTTTCCTGCCAGTACAGGTACGGACTGTCTGACATGCCTACTTGGATGCTGTCACCGATGTAATCCTTTAACAGACAGACGCACGCTTGTCGCTGCTGCTTTGAGGATTCAAGTGCGGCTACAGCCCACACAATTCACAAAGACAGAGAAAAAAAAGAATATTTTTATTGTTTGTGGAGCACACTTTGAGGGTTACACCACCCTTTAACAGACAGACGCACGCTTGTCGCTGCTGCTTTGAGGATGCAAGTGCGGCTACAGCCCACACAATTCACAAAGACAGAAAAAAGAACAATATTTTAATTGTTTGTGTAGCACACTTTGAGGGTGTCACCACCCTTTAACAGACAGACGCACACTTGTCGCTGCTGCTTTAAGGATGCAGGTGCGGCTACAGCCCACACAATTCACAAAGACAGAAAAAAGAATATTTTTATTGTTTGTGTAGCACACTTTGAGGGTGTCACCACCCTTTAACAGACAGACGCACGCTTGACGCTGTTGCTTTGAGGATGCAAGTGCGGCTACATCGCACACAAGTCACAAACACATTAAAAAAATAGTTTTTTATTTTTTGGAGCACTTCGAGAGTTACACCACCCTTTAACAGACAGACGCACGCTTGTCGCTGCTGCTTTAAGGATGCAGGTGCGGCTACAGCCCACACAATTCACAAAGACAGAAAAAAGAAGAATATTTTTATTGTTTGTGTAGCACACTTTGAGGGTGTCACCACCCTTTAACAGACAGACGCACGCTTGTCGCTGCTGCTTTAAGGATGCAGGTGCGGCTACAGCCCACACAATTCACAAAGACAGAAAAAAGAAGAATATTTTTATTGTTTGTGTAGCACACGTTGAGGGTGTCACCACCCTTTAACAGACAGACGCACGCTTGTCGCTGCTGCTTTGAGGATGCAAGTGCGGCTACATCGCACACAAGTCACAAACACATTAAAAAAATAGTTTTTTATTTTGTGGAGCACTTCGAGAGTTACACCACCCTTTAACAGACAGACGCACGCTTGTCGCTGCTGCTTTAAGGATGCAGGTGCGGCTACAGCCCACACAATTCACAAAGACAGAAAAAAGAAGAATATTTTTATTGTTTGTGTAGCACACTTTGAGGGTGTCACCACCCTTTAACAGACAGACGCACGCTTGTCGCTGCTGCTTTGAGGATGCAAGTGTGGCTACATCGCACACAAGTCACAAACACATTAAAAAAATAGTTTTTTATTTTTTGGAGCACTTTGAGAGTTACACCACCCTTTAACAGACAGACGCACGCTTGTCGCTGCTGCTTTAAGGATGCAGGTGCGGCTACAGCCCACACATTTCACAAAGACCGGAAAAAAAAGAACAATATTTTAATTGTTTGTGTAGCACACTGTGAGGGTGTCACCACCCTTTAACAGACAGACGCACGCTTGTCGCTGCTGCTTTAAGGATGCAGGTGCGGCTACAGCCCACACAATTCACAAAGACAGAAAAAGAAGAAGAATATTTTTATTGTTTGTGTAGCACACTTTGAGGGTGTCACCACCCTTTAACAGACAGACGCACGCTTGTC
This sequence comes from Taudactylus pleione, assembly GCA_031769625.1. Lineage (NCBI taxonomy): Eukaryota > Metazoa > Chordata > Amphibia > Anura > Myobatrachidae > Taudactylus > Taudactylus pleione. Next base: position 1,404,626 of record JAUIMM010000725.1, read on the forward strand.
GCTGCTGCTTTGAGGATGCAAGTGTGGCTACATCGCACACAAGTCACAAACACATTTAAAATTTTTTTTTGACTTTTTGGAGCACTTTGAGAGTTACAACACCCTTTAACAGACAGACGCACGCTTGTCGCTGCTGCTTTGAGGATGCAAGTGCGGCTACAGCCCACACAATTCACAAAGACAGAAAAAAAAAGAACAATATTTTAATTGTTTGTGTAGCACACTTTGAGGGTGTCACCACCCTTTAACAGACAGACGCACGCTTGTCGCTGCTGCTTTAAGGATGCAGGTGCGGCTACAGCCCACACATTTCACAAAGACAGAAAAAAAAAGAACAATATTTTAATTGTTTGTGTAGCACACTTTGAGGGTGTCACCACCCTTTAACAGACAGACGCACGCTTGTCGCTGCTGCTTTGAGGATGCAGGTGGAATCTAGACGGGATTTGGAACCGAGGACACACTACCTCCATCAATTGTCTAAATCCCACTGCACTAATGTCGGATACCGGACGCACGTCTAACACCAACATAGCAGTCAAGGCCTCAGTTATACGTTTTGCTTCAGGATGACTGCTGTCGTACTTCATCCTCATCGCTAGGGACTGTTGGAGGGTCAATTGTTTAGTAAAAGTAGTGATGTTCCTACTTCCTCTCTGGGATGATGAACAACTCCCAGCAGCAGCAACAGGAGGAAGTGGTTCTTGATCTTTCCCTATTTTATTTTTATCGGAGAAAGTTTGGTCCTCCATTTATGTTATATTGATATATATACGTGCGGCTAAAGCGCACACAAACACAGAAAATATTTTTTTATTTTTGCTGGAGAGTAGTGCACTTTGTGGGTTACACCACCCTTTAAGAAATGAGCCAGCCGGCTCTTTACTTATGGGACACAGGCGCACGCTTGGCGCTGCTACTTTGTTGATGCACGTGCAGCCACAGTGCACACAAGTCACAAACACAGAAAATATATATTTTTTTGGTTTGGAGTGTACTTTGGGGGTTACAGAACCCTTTAACGGTCAAGCCATCCGGCCCTTTACTTATGACACAGGCGCACGCTTGGCACTACTTTGTTGATGCACTTGCGGCTACTGCGCACACAATTCACAAACACAGAAAATAATTTTTTTTTTGGTTTGGACTGGAGTGTACTTTCGGGGGTTACAGCACCCTTAACGGTCAAGCCAGCCGGCCCTTTATTTATGACACAGGCGCACGCTTGGCACTACTTTGTTGATGCACGTGCGGCTACTGCACACACAATTCACAAACACAGAAAATAATTTTTTTTTTGGTTTGGACTGGAGTGTACTTTCGGGGGTTACAGCACCCTTAACGGTCAAGCCAGCTGGCCCTTTACTTATGACACAGGTGCACGCTTGGCACTACTTTGTTGATGCACGTGCGGCTACTGCGCACACAATTCACAAACACAGAAAATAATTTTTTTTTTGGTTTGGACTGGAGTGTACTTTCGGGGGTTACAGCACCCTTAACGGTCAAGCCAGCCGGCCCTTTACTTATGACACAGGCGCACGCTTGGCACTACTTTGTTGATGCACGTGCGGCTACTGCGCACACAATTCACAAACACAGAAAATAATTTTTTTTTTGGTTTGGACTGGAGTGTACTTTCGGGGGTTACAGCACCCTTAACGGTCAAGCCAGCCGGCCCTTTACTTATGACACAGGCGCACGCTTGGCACTACTTTGTTGATGCACGTGCGGCTACTGCGCACACAATTCACAAACACAGAAAATAATTTTTTTTTTGGTTTGGACTGGAGTGTACTTTCGGGGGTTACAGCACCCTTTAACGGTCAAGCCAGCCGGCCCTTTACTTATGACACAGGCGCACGCTTGGCACTACTTTGTTGATGCACGTGCGGCTACTGCGCACACAATTCACAAACACAGAAAATATATTATTTTTTTAGCACTTGGGGGGAGCACCCCTGATGGACAGAGCACCCCCTGGACAAAACTACAGCACCCCTTTAGGACTGGGACACTGCACAGGACTTTGGAGTGGACACAGCCCCTATGGAGAACTGACTGCACAACACAGTCCAGCCAGCCCCTATGGACTTTGAAGTAGTGGACACAGCCCCTATTAACAACAGCAGCACAGCACAACACAGCCAGCCCCTATGGACTTTGAAGTAGTGGATAACAGCAGCACTACACTACACTACACTACACAGCCCTAACTCCCACCCTCCCTCTTCACTGTCCACAGCCGAGTGAGAAAATGGCGCCGACGCGGGTACCTTATATAGGATCCAAAACCCGCGAGACTCGGAAGGCGGGATGATGACGTTTTGCCTCGATTTCAGATCCGAGTCAGGCGGGAAAAGTCGAGCCTGATTCGGATCGGACTCGGATCGGGGGGGTTCGGATTTCAGAAATCCGAACCCGCTCACCCCTAATTTTAAGTATCTTTTTTTCTCATTAACTGTACTATGGGTCCTTTTTCCTGTCCCATATCATCTAATTATCCACTGCTTCACCTTACTTTCCTAAAGAATCCACCACCAATAAGGGGTATATTTCTAAAGTGAGAGTTTTAAGAAGTGTAGAAGTGGAAATGTTGCCCATAGCAACCAATCAGATTCTACTTAACATTTAACTAGCACCTTCTAGAAAATAATAGCTAGTATCTGATTGGTTGCTATGGGCAACATCTCCACTTCTAAAAACTCTCACTTTAGTAAATTTATTCCTAAGAGAAGTTTACATTTCCAGTTCTTAGAACGATCCACACTTTTTATACAAATTGCACAATATTCTACTTGTTTTATTAATCTAAAACTTAATATACTACACCATTAGAACTTTCTTGCAGTGCCGGTTCCAGGAGGAGCTGCGCCATGTGCAGAATGGGACTGAGGCGCCCGTTACCTGTGCGCGGCGAAACCGTTCGTGTCTGAAAATGGGGGCATGACCTAATTACATAGGCTATACCCCCTAAATGATTATTTGAGGGTGTGCCCATATGGCACGCCTTCCATTTAATGTCAGGCTGGGGGCAAGCCTAGCACTCCGTCAGGAGCTGGGCTGCCCCAGCCCTCTTCCTGCACTGAATGGATGCCCCATTCTCTTCACCGGGGTCCTGACCGCTGCACAGGTGCGGTGGTGGAGGTGCCCAACCTCCTAATCGCCCACGGGACACTTCAGCCCGCGGGTGGAACAGCGGGACAGTCCCGCTGAAATCGGGAGTGGTTGGGAGGGGTGCGCCCTCTAGGGAGTGGCGACCCTGTTCGACCGCACTGGTCAAACGTGCCTCGAGTCGGCCCTGCTCTCTTGCCTCTTATTTATTTCTATTTTCCAGACAGGTCCCTTGCTGGCTTGAAGGTAGGATTGATTCTCAAACATAAAGTATGAGTTAACATAAATTCTGTCCCCTTCAAAATGAAAATCTCTCTTTTTCCTGAAATAGATCTATATCTGCTGAAAGTCTTTTGTTAATGTTGTGATCCCTTTATTGTGTGACATGGAAGTGTGCAATGTTTGAACAGTTAACCATTCAAAATCCTCATTCCACTTAAAAATTTGAAAAGAGTAAAAATGAAGTAAAATTCTTTGTAAAAGTTGGAAATCATGTTACATTGGGATGTAGATTTATGGTGATGGAATTGGAAAGATTGGACGTCAATGATCTAATGCCTGATATGATGGGCCTTGAAATTTGTGACAACTGGGAAAACATCAGAAACTAGAGATGTGCGCTGACCCCTGTGTTTTGGATTTGAATCTGGATTCATCCTCGTGCTTTGGTTTTGGTTTTGCAAAACCACCCTCAAGTGCTTTGGTTTTGGATCTGTTTTCTTTTTTAAAGAAATTGAAAAAGTTTGAAAAAACAGCTAAGGTCATAATCATAATCATACATTTTTGCAATCCAAATCCAGAAATATAGACTTGATATCCAAATTCCGAAATGCTGATAGATCAGAACCGGTCCGGATTTACGAAATTCGAGTAGATCCGTATCTCTGGAGAACCGAAGTGCACATCTCTAATTGAAACACAATTAGTTCTCAATAAAAGTAATGTTTTAGTCACAACAAGTATTTTATGCTGTGTATTGTTTATTGTTATTTGCTCTTTTAATTATTTATTTTGCAGTGCTTTTTATGTTTATCCTCCTCTAAGGCCCTGCAAACAATTTTGTAGTGACTAAATTTTCAACAAAAGCCATAGTATCCCATGCAACTGCTATGGAAGCCAAAGATACAAAGGGACAAGTGAGATTAAGACCCCTATGGTATAGGAGCACATTTCCCACTCACAATCATGTAAATTAGCCTGGTGAACTCTGGGCATTTACCCTGTGTTTTTGATTTCTTTCACATAGCAGACAGCATAAGACACACAAGTACTGGTTTACTCTGTGACTGGGTCTCATGGTCAGACGACCCACAGCGATACAGGGAAAATACCCGATAGGCCACACTGCCTGAGGCCCTCCCCACCCCCTCCCTCCTTTCAGGGTTAGGTACCAGACTGTGCACCCAAATTAGGCCAGTTACCTATTGGATCAGGACTACTGATGAACATGGGTGCCTGGCTTATATAGAAACTACACCAAGATTTGTCCTCTTGACAGTGGGTGGTCACTACACAACCCTGATTGATTGGTACTTTATCTCTCTCCACTTTATCTCTCTTCAAGGTTTGATACATCACCCCCATTATTCTACACTCCCAGGACTATGGTGTATTCACTGCAGTACATTGTTGGTATCAATCTGGTACATTATGGGTACACAATCAGGATATTTTTCTATAATCTATATTATATATTTAGAAAGGGAACCAATTTCCTTGTATGTTTTCTATTTAATTATCTAAACATGATTGAAAAATGAGTGCACCAACAAAAAGGAATTCTTCTTGCTTTAGCCTTTGCTAAAGTTTCTTGTCAAGTATCATTTACTTCCATTATTTATAACACAAGTTGGTTTATTATATAATCTTGTTGGCATATTTAATCCTGTGCAGGATAACCTTATACTTTTGGAAGATATTTAGAAAGGGGCCCAGACCATGCACTCTCTAAAGGTTAGCCAAGCTTCTGTGTTGGCAGGTCACACCCCCTATGGTGATTGACCACTCCCCTTAAACATGGGTCCCTACACTAAGGAAGAGCTGGCACATCCATATGAGAAAAAATATGAGATATGGTAAGAACTTACCCTTGTTATCTCTATTTCTACGAAGTCCATAGGGTTCCACAGGATACCTTGGGGTATAGGTGTGACGTCAGTCGCAGGGCACCAAAGAGTTAAGCTTTCAGCCTCCCAGGATGCACTAGGTCCCCCTCCTATACCCCGCCCCCGGGCCAAGGCACCTCAGTTAGTTACCAAGCCATAGGCCGGAGGAGGAGAAGGAAGAGAGAGAACAAAGATCTGGACACATACAAGAATCACATTCTCACCAGAGGGAGACGGAAAACCGGTGACCAGAGCAAAGCCCATCTGCAGCACAGGTGCGACAGGGCGGGAGTCCTGTGGAACCCTATGGACTTCGTAGAAATAGAGATAACAAGGGTAAGTTCTTACCATATCTCATATTTTCTACTTCAGGGTCCATAGGGTATCCACAGGATACCTTGGGGATGTCCCAAAGCAGTATCCTTTAAGGGTGGGGACGCTCCTGTGCAGAAAGGAGAATCCGCCGCCCGAAGGAAGCATCCTGAGAGGCGAAGGTGTCAAACTTGTAATACCTCACGAAGGTATGGACAGAAGACCACGTAGCAGCCTTGCAGATCTGAACTGCCGAGGCACCACGTCGAGCTGCCCACGAAGGACCCACAGACCTAGTGGAATGAGCCTTCAGAGAAGGAGGGACCGGTAGGCCTTCATGAAGATAAGCTTCAGAAATAGCCATACGGATCCAGGCTGCCAAAGTTTGCTTTGAAGCAGGCCAACCCTTTTTACGGAAGCCAAAGAGGACAAACAAAGCGTCCGACTTCCTAAACGAAGAAGTGCGGTCAACATAAGTCCTTAAGGCCCGCACAACATCCAAAGAGGCCTCACCCACGGAAAGACCCGGTGAGTTAAAGGCCGGAACAACTATTTCCTCGTTAATATGAAACTGGGAAACAACTTTGGGAAGAAACTCGGGCCGAGTGCGGAGCACTGCCCTGTTCCCATAAAAAACCAAGAAAGGGGGTCTACAAGAAAGAGCCCCTAACTCAGAAACACGTCTGGCCGAAGCAATGGCCAGAAGGAAAACAGTCTTAGCTGTTAGCCATTTAAGATCCACTGAGCCCAGTGGTTCAAACGGCGGTCCTTGGAGAGCCCTCAGGACCACAGCCAAATCCCAAGGCGCCACAGGTGGAACAAAGGGCGGCTGAATGCGGAGAACACCCTGCATAAAGGTGCGCACATCCGGGATTGTAGCAATCCTACGGTGAAACCAGACAGATAGGGCCGAAACCTGTACCTTCAAAGAAGCAAGGCGAAGCCCATGATCTAGTCCCGCTTGCAGGAAGGCGAGAATCCGAGACAGACGAAACTCCCGCGGTGCATAACCTCTCGGTCGACACCACTGGAAGAACGTATGCCACACGCGATGGTATATCCTCGCGGAAGACGGTTTCCGAGCTCGCAACATGGTACGCACCACAGAGCTGGAAAACCCCCGGGACCTCAGCATGGCCGTCTCAACAGCCACGCCGTCAAAGACAGCCGAGTCAGGTCCGGGTGAAGGCAAGGACCCTGAGACAGAAGGTCCGGTCGTAGCGGCAACCGCAGAGGAATGTCCACGGACAGACCCTGAAGGTCTGAGAACCAGTGCCGTCTGGGCCACGCGGGAGCTATCAACAGGAGCGTCCCTCCTTCCTGTTTGAATTTCCGGATTACCCGTGGAAGAAGGGAGACCGGAGGGAACAGGTATGCGAACCGGAACGTCCACCGGACGGACAGAGCATCCACCAGAGACGCCCCTTCGTCTCTTGTGCGAGACCCGTACACCGGCAACTTGTTGTTGTGCCGGGACGCCATGAGGTCGATTTCTGGAAGACCCCACCTGTCCACCAGTAGTTGAAAAACGTCCGGGTGCAGGGACCATTCCCCCGGATGAACGTCCTGGCGACTTAGAAAGTCCGCCTCCCAATTGAGCACTCCCGGGATGAAGACCGCTGATATGGCCGGAAGATTGCGCTCCGCCCAAACCAGGATCCGAGAGACCTCTACGAGAGCCGCCCGACTGCGAGTTCCTCCTTGCCTGTTTATGTAGGCCACGGTGGTAGCGTTGTCCGACTGGACCTGCACCGGGTGACCCTGGAGAAACCGCTGTGCCTGCTGGAGAGCATTGAAGACCACACGGAGTTCCAAGATATTTATTGGAAGCTCCGCTTCTGTCGGCGTCCACCTGCCCTGGAACAAGTGTGGACCCGAAACTGCTCCCCAGCCCCGAAGACTGGCGTCCGTTGTCAACAGGACCCAATTTGGAACCCAGAACGGACGTCCCTTGTTGAGGTGGGTCGTCTGTAACCACCACGTAAGGGACAGGCGAACCTCCTGGGTGAGCACAATCATCTGGGACTTCAGAGACTGAGTCAGCCCGTTCCACTTGGACAGGATCAGGTGCTGCAGAGGTCTGGAGTGAAACTGGGCGTATTCCACCATGTCGAACACCGACACCATGGAGCCCAGTAACCTCATCGCCGAGTGTAAGGACACCCGGCGGCTGTGCAGACAACTGCGCACCCTTGACTGTAAAGCAGAGATCTTGTCCTCCGTCACGAAGATCCTTTGCTGTCCCGAGTCCAATAAGGCTCCAAGATGCAGAATCCTCCGAGACGGGATTAGAGTGGACTTCTGCCAGTTGATTAGCCAGCCGTGCCGTTGCAGCAGTGCAATGGTCAGGTCCAAGTGGCGTAACAGGAGCTCTGGAGATCCTGCCACCAATAACAGGTCGTCCAAATACGGCAACATGCGGACTCCCTGCAGCCGCAGAGAAGCCGCCATGACCGCCATCACCTTGGTGAAAACACGTGGTGCTGTTGCCAGGCCAAAAGGTAACGCCCGAAACTGGAAGTGGTCGCTGCTGATTGCGAACCTGAGGAACTGTTGATGGCACCAAAGAATAGGGACATGCAGGTAAGCGTCCTGTATGTCCAATGACACCAAGTAGTCCCCAGGTTCCAGCGCCAGAATGATGGACCGTAGGGTCTCCATCCGAAACTTCGGGACCCGCAAAGACTTGTTGAGTGCTTTGAGGTTGAGAATCGGACGATATGACCCATTGGGTTTCTGTACCAAAAATAGATTTGAATAGAAACCCTGGCCCCTCTGGGAGAATGGAACCGCCACTATAACTCCAGCCTGGAGCATAGTGTGCAATACCTTCCGCAGCTCCGTAGCCTTGTTCCGGTCTGATGGGAGACCCGTGGTGAAGAAGCGAGCCGGGGGTCTGTGCCGGAAGGAGGGCGTATCCGTGAGAAACCACCTCCAGAACCCAAGTGTCTGTCGTAGTGGTCGACCAACACTGGGCGAACTGTAGCAGGCGGCCTCCCACCCTGGGATCCCCCAAAGGGAGGCCCGGACCGTCAGGCCGCAGGCTTGTCATCTGGCTTGGGGGCCGGACGTCTGGTACTCCATGCCTGCTTCCGGGGCTTGACCGATTTCTTAGGGCCAGCCTGTCGAGGAAACGACTGTGGTTTGGGCCTGCCCTGGGCCCTAGATGACCGAAAGGACGATGGTCCCGAACCAGAAGGAGCAGCGGCCGACGGGAGACAGGCAGATTTGGCTGCCGCCAGCGTGGCCACAATCTTATCCAGATCCGGACCGAAGAGAACTTCTCCGGTAAACGGCAACGCTTCCAGACCTTTCTTGGAATCTGCGTCCGCCTTCCAGGATCGCAGCCACAAGGTGCGACGAGCAGCTACCGCTGCTGAAGAAATTCTAGACACCAGAGTACTAATGTCTAGAGCCGCCTCGTTGATGTAGGTGGCCGAATCACGGAGATTGCCAATCAACTCCGCCTGATCGGCCGGACAGTCGGATTCAAAAGAAGCCTCTAATGAATCCGCCCAGCGCTCCATCGCTCTGGCAACCCAGCAAATGGCCATAGCCGGCCGTGCTGCCCCCCCTGCAAGGGAATAAGCGGACTTCAGGCAGATTTCTACCTTGCGGTCCGTAGCATCCTTAAGGGAGGACATGGATGGCATCGGCAATGTGGCACTACGGACAAGACGGGTCACGTGAGAATCCACCTGTGGAGGGGATTCCCAGTTCGCAAAATAATTATCCGCGAACGGATAAGCCACCGCCAGGCGTCTCTGCGGCTGGTATCTTTTGCCAGGTTGTTTCCACGCCTCCTCTAAATGGTCCACCAACTGACCCGAAAGAGGAAAGACTGTGGCATCGCCCTTCACATCTTTGAAAAAGGCATACTTAGATTTAGCCGCTGGGGGAACTTCGTCCTCAATCACCAAGGCTGTGCGGACCGCCCGAATAAGTCCAGGAATATATACTTTGGACTTAGCATCAGCGTCCTTAGTATGGAGAGGTTCCTGATCGTAAGGATCTAGAATCTCCCCATCATCAGACGTCCCTTCGTCATCCTCATAAGGAGCGGACAGAGATGCCACCGGCCGTTTATGAGGCCGCATCACAGATTCCCCTTGCAACACATCCGACAAGTGCTGTACAGAACTCGTCAGGGAGTTAACCCACGCTGGCTCCTGAGAACCCGGGAGCGGGGAAATAGGGAGACTGTGGGGTACCACCAATTGTCGTGGGAACCCCTGCATGGGTGACGACACCACAGACTGCTGGGACAAACCCATCGGAGTAAACGCGGGCTGCGGAGCTAACTGGCCCACTAAAGCTGTTAACGCCTGAGCGAAACAAGCCCAGGGCGGCTCCTGTACCGGTGCTGTAACCGTAATAGGCCGCGCCATGGACAAACACTGCCGGCAAAGGCCCTCCGCGCTACCCTCCCCCTCCGCTAACGGTACTTTGCACGTGGTACACTGTAGCCGGAGGGGAAAATCACTTTCAGACATGATGGCACCACGTATGTGACCTCTCTCACCAATTAAGTATTAAATAGGCGAGAGACCACCCTGCAGCACCGCACCGCAAGGGCTTTAGCAGAAAGAACAGGGACAGTAATAAAGCTGACAGTTTAGATGAAGAAAAGATTACAGGCAGCAGCGCTAGCACAGTCACATACAATGCAGAGAAATAACAATTCCTGCACTAACAGCGCTGATCACTCAACTACACAGACACAGGGCCTGGTAGGACACAGCGCTGCATACACAGACCTGACCACAGCGGAGGAGAGGTATGCGGGGGGACCCAGACCACGATGCTTCCGTCCAGCGCTTCCAGCAGCGTTCACCATGCGTTCTGGAGAAGATGGCCGCCGAGGAGCAGAGAGGAGGCTGGCCTGGGGGAGGAGCGCTGCCACAGGACCAGTCGGCAGCATGCAGAGAGGGCTGTGTGCAGCGGGGGAGGCGCCGGCTGTGAGACAGGGAAGGCGCGCTCCCCTGGCATGCATTTAACCCCTGGGACGCCGCAGCGCTACCGCTCTGCTGCGGTCCGCTGTCCCAGGGGGTAGTGGAAGCGCAGGTTGGTCGCCTGGCTCCACGCTGCAGCCAGTCCCCAGGGAGCCCCCTGCCTGGGGACTTAGGACCATGTGATCAGCGGGGACCCACCGCGGGACCCCGCTGCTTACCTCTGTCCCCCTTGAATCCGGCCATGGTCCGGAGCATCTGGGGTCACCGCTAGCTGTGACCCCAGACGCCCACCAGCATCCCCGGATCAGTACCGGCGTTCTGGTACCGGCGGGGTGTAGGGAAGACAGCATGGACGTCAGGACTGACTGTCCATGCTGTACATCCAGTTGTGCAGCCACAGCTGCATGAAGAATAAGCTTCAGGGGCTCTTCTAGCCCCCACTCCAACAGGTGCACCCGACTCCGGCCGGGCACCAAACTAAACTGAGGTGCCTTGGCCCGGGGGCGGGGTATAGGAGGGGGACCTAGTGCATCCTGGGAGGCTGAAAGCTTAACTCTTTGGTGCCCTGCGACTGACGTCACACCTATACCCCAAGGTATCCTGTGGATACCCTATGGACCCTGAAGTAGAAATCAATATTTATCCAACATAGTACAAATAAGCATCAGTGCATTCACAAATAAAGTGCATATCCATTTGTCTGAGCATGAGGGGACTTGTTATAGTAGTATGAAAAACAATGCATATCAGCAAAATAGTCAAGTCAATACTCATCACAAGGCGGTAAGTCCCCATCAAATGTATAACACTCGACAGCAGCCATTTCGGTGTTACCCAAACACCTTCATCATAAACATAAACACCAAATACCCCCACAAAGTGCTAAATACATGAACATCAATCAGCATGAACAAGCTCACCTGAGTCATTTCCAAAGACACCGCGGGTAAGAGACAGAGATGACGCACCATTACCGGAACTAGTCATTTTGTGCAATGGTAACAATAAACACACTGCCAAGAAGGAAGTTGCAGTTGATGACGGCGCGGTCATGTGAGAGACCGCACACATAGTCAAATGGCATAGAAAGAAAATACACATTAAGGAACGTCCATTTGAAAAATGTAGCGGTTGTCATAGAGACCGTGTATACAACTGTGAGGCAATAAAGGCAGTCCAAAAATTTATATACGGCGAAAAGGGGGTTCAAAATATTAAGCATCCATGTAATTGGCGTGCATGTGTAGCCAACAGAGATAAAAATACAAAGATACCCAAATGAAAAAAAAAGAAAAGAAAAAAGTAGAACGTACATACAGGTAATAGATATACAGTGAAAAAAGCCACTAAACATTACATATTTAATAAAAAATATTTAAATAAACTACCATTAGATATACTACTGTATATCATCCTATTACTAAAAACAACTAAGGAAAAGACTCTCATTAAAGCCATTGGGCGCCACTGTATTCAAACAAATAATCCAAGAGCACTCCATCTGAAGTAGCAACTTATCATGGTCTCCTCCCTTCCTAAGCGGGGGAATATAGTCAATGGGTAGAAAACAAAATGATCTCATAGGCTCTATTTATTAACATTATTTTTACTAAAATAAAGTGTAAAAGGGTGTTTTCACACCCTGTTCACCTTATTTTAGTTTCACCTAAATTTCCTAAAGGGCAAGCCCAAGTAAGCACCAAGCCCTAATTATCACATATTTTTAGTAAGCAGATCGCATTTCCCATAATTGTAATGGGAAATGCGATCCTCCCGAGATTTACTAAAAATAAAATCGCGGGGAGTGTAGTGGTGGCCAATCGGCACATGCGTGCGCCTTGTCACTGTATTTTTTCCAAAAAATACAATGATAAGACTGCAGAGGCGATTCACAGAGGCAGAGCTTTATCGCAAGCTCTGTCCGTGCAAGGGATTTTTAATAAATCCCTGTGATATTGCCTGAATTCTGTCACAACCCTGTCTAGTTGTCACCTTTTTGCCTTGGGACTTACCCCTGTCAGCTCCCCCATGGATATGTATGTGTAATTTGCCTGGAGGATTTGCTCTGATTATTGCACCTGGTCTCTCCTCTGTCTGTGAGCACTGCTAGCCCTGATTGGAATCACAGGTGTGGTTCTGATTCTCAGAGCTGCAGAGATGAATACTCCCTCTGCATGTTGTGCCTTCCACCACTCAGAATGCTACTACCAGACCACCTGTCCGTATCCACCAATTGCTGCCAGACCCATGGTATATATATCTTCTCCTGATAGCATTCTGGGCCTGAACATCTCGTCTTCCCGTGGTGTATGGTTCATGCTGTTTCTGCATTCAAGTATATCCCTGAAACCTGCTACAGCAACCCCTGGTGCAATCCAGAAAACCTGTTACAGCTGTACCTGGCAATCCAGTAAATCTGCTGGCAGCAACCCCCGGTGCTTCCAGAAAACCTGCTACAGCTAAACCTGGCAATCCAGTAATCTGCTGACAGCAACCCCTGGTGCATCCCGAAAACCTGCTACAGTAATACCTGGCATCCAGTCGTCCTGTTACAGCAATACCTGGCCTGTGTCTGCTGCTAGTTCTACTCCTGGTTGGTCCCTGGCACTCTGTAAACCTGCATCATGTCACCCTGCCTTGCTTCCTGCTGTGGATCAACTCCTGCCCCTTTTACCTACCTACTCCCTCCCTGAACCTAAAATTCCCAAACCTACCCATTCCTTCCTGAAACCTGTTATTACCAATTATCCTATGCAGCCTGCACCTGAGTTCCAACCTTGTCACAGCATTTCCGGATCACCCTGTTTAACCCTCGTCTCAGCATTACCTGATTTCCCTTCAGCCATTGTCACGTTATTCCAGTTCAGTCCACATTGTTCCAGTCCAGAGTCAAGTTCCAAGCTCATCAGTTCTATCCACGTAGCCACCCAGCGTCTACCCACGGCTATCCAGCCGCTCCACGTAGCTACCCAGCTACCAGCGTTTACCCACAGCTATCCAGCCGCTCCTAGTAGCTTCCACGCTGCCATCCGTCTGCAAGCCCATCTACTAGTAACCCGACCAGCTCAGTCAGCCTACCTGCCGGTCCCAGTCCGGTCCCTCCAAGTTCCTTCTGGTCACATTCCAACGTCTCAAGTTTCCAGTTCCAGTCACTCATCACCAAAGGCAGTTCTCACTGCTACCCACTTCTTATAATAAAAGAGCTATTCATCTACATCATCTGTGGTTCCAGTCATGCCGGCCTCGGTTGAAACCCGATCACCACCTGAGACAGGTAACTCGCAGACACCAATTGTGACAGAATGTTCAGGCCCAACGATGGTGGCGGATCAAGCACCTATTAAGGGACTAGATGCTTTCCGTAACCTGGTCACCCGCTTGGATTCACAGGAGGCCGTACAGCATCTAGTGCTACAGCTTTTGAAAATCCTGAATAACCGGCTAGATGTTACCCAAACCTTACCTGAACCCCTAACTACCTTCCATCGACTGCTGGAACAGCTTCAGGCTCTACTCACCAAAATTTTTCAGATCATTCCTGAATTTCTTAGAGCTGCCTCTGTCTCGACTAAAACCTCTGCCTTGGAATCCCTAAGAAACAAGGATTCTTCCGAACCAAGTAATGTCAGACATCATAGTTACCCACGGCCCAAGCTCTCTGTGGCCGAATGCCAGTGGCGCAAAGATTTACAGCTCTGCCTCTATTGTGGGAGTTCTGACCACTTCATTAAAGACTGTTTCCTTTGCAACTCCAGCAGTGGTTCTAAGTGTCAACGTCTCAGTGCCTGTTCCGGCTCCAGCCCGGATTCTACCCGTTCCGGCTCCAGCCCGGATTCTGCCCGTTCCGGCTCCAGCCCGGATTCTGCCCGTTCCGGCCCCAGCCCGGATTCTGCCCGTTCCGGCCCCAGCCCGGATTCTGCCCGTTCCGGCCCCAGCCCGGATTCTGCCCGTTCCGGTCCCAGTCCGGATTCTGCCCGTTACGGTCCCAGCCCGGATTCTGCTTGTCCCAGCAGGGGACTCCAGTCAGCAGCCCCAGGAGGGGTCTCAAGTCTCGTACCCCAGGAGGGAGTTTCAAGTCTCGTACCCCAGGAGGGGGTTTCTAGTCTCTTACCCCAGAAGGGGATCTCAAATCTGGCACCCCAGCAAGGGGCCTCAAGTCTCGTGCCCCAAGAGGTCTCAAGTCTCGTGCCCCAAGAGGGGGTCTCAAGTCTCGCGCCCCAAGAGGGGGTCTCAAGTCTCACGCCCCAGGAGGGGGTCTCAAGTCTCGCGCCCCAGGAGGGGGTCTCAAGTCTCGCGCCCCAGGAGGGGATCTCAAGTCTCATGCCTCAGGAGGGGGTTTCAAGTTCCTGTTATCAGGGAGAAGTGTCTTGTGCCACAAAATCTGATCATGATTCCTGTTCAGCGTCTCCTGCAAATATCGTTTCAGAAGATGATAATCTCTGTAGCCTGTTCTCAGCTTTGATTGTTGATGCTACTGTCTCTAGCTCCCCAGGACTCCTTCCAGTTCCATCAATTGGTCCGAATTCCGAACATCGGTCAGCTTCAGTTATTTCGACTCATCAATCGGAGCATCCTCAAATATCCTCCTGCCAGGCACCTGAAAGTGCTCCACAATCCTTGAACACACTGGATTCGGCAGATACTTCACCATGCATTTATTTTGATGGGGACTTATCTCAATACTATGCTTTATTGAAACAATTCTTCGGTATGATGAATTCTTCTCTGCCATGTGGAGTCAAGTCTACTAATATTGTAGAGTTTGTTATCTCATCTTTTCAAGGTAAAGCTTGGGACTGGGTTGCCCCTATTTACAACTCCAAAGATCCAATGCTTCAAAATATAAAGACTTTCAGTGAAGCTGTTGTCAAAGAATTTGGCCCTTACCCTGTAAACCAAAATTCTAGCGAAGTTCTCAGTTCCAAAATATTGTCCAAGCACTCTGTTTGTGCTACCAAGAATTCGTCCTCCACTCCTCTGAAATCCGAACAAGGTCAAGTTTTCAAGGGCCAGCGTGCCGAATTCCAGGCATCCCAAGAGAGCAGCACTTTTGAACCTGTAACCCAGAACATGACTTGTGCACACACCTCCTTGTCCCCTTTCTGCTACTGTTCCTCCCAAAATTCTGATCCTGTCCTTCCCAGCCACATATTTCCACAGGAGTTACCAAAGATTCCTGGTCCGTTGGTTGGCACAAAACGTTCTCGCAGCAAAAAGAATCGGCGAAGGTCTTGAACTATCTCCTTTGTAGACTTTCCACTCCAAGTATCCCAAGAAATTGAGAATTAGAAAGATGTCTGATGAAAGTTTTTGTTTTGGTGTCCGGAGTCCACCCATAAAGAGGGGGGTACTGTCACGACCCTGTCTAGTTGTCACCTTTTTGCCTTGGGACTTACCCCTGTCAGCTCCCCCATGGATCTGTGTGTGTAATTTGCCTGGAGGATTTGCTCTGATTATTGCACCTGGTCTCTCCTCTGTCTGTGAGCACTGCTAGCCCTGATTGGAATCACAGGTGTGGTTCTGATTCTCAGAGCTGCAGAGATGAATACTCCCTCTGCATATTGTGCCTTCCACCACTCAGAATGCTACTACCAGACCACCTGTTCATATCCACCAATTGCTGCCAGACCCATGGTATCTTCTCCTGATAGCATTCTGGGCCTGAACATCTCGTCTTCCCGTGGTGTATGGTTCATGCTGTTTCTGCATTCAAGTATATCCCTGAAACCTGCTACAGCAACCCCTGGTGCAATCCAGAAAACCTGTTACAGCTGTACCTGGCAATCCAGTAAATCTGCTGGCAGCAACCCCCGATGCTTCCAGAAAATCTGCTACAGCTAAACCTGGCAATCCAGTAATCTGCTGACAGCAACCCCTGGTGCATCCCGAAAACCTGCTACAGTAATACCTGGCATCCAGTCGTCCTGTTACAGCAATACCTGGCCTGTGCTCTGCTGCTAGTCCTACTCCTGGTTGGTCCCTGGCACTCTGTAAACCTGCATCGTGTCACCCTGCCTTGCTTCCTGCTGTGGATCAACTCCTGCCCCTTTTACCTACCTACTCCCTCCCTGAACCTAAAATTCCCAAACCTACCCATTCCTTCCTGAAACCTGTTATTCCCAATTATCCTATCCAGCCTGCACCTGAGTTCCAACCTTGTCACAGCATTTCCGGATCACCCTGTTTAACCCTCGTCTCAGCATTACCTGATTTCCCTTCAGCCATTGTCACGTTATTCCAGTTCAGTCCACATTGTTCCAGTCCAGAGTCAAGTTCCAAGCTCATCAGTTCTATCCATGTAGCCACCCAGCTACCAGCGTCTACCCACGGCTATCCAGCCGCTCCACGTAGCTACCCAGCTACCAGCGTTTACCCACGGCTATGCAGCCGCTCCAAGTAGCTTCCACGCTACCATCCGTCTGCAAGCCCATCTACTAGTAACCCGACCAGCTCAGTCAGCCTACCTGCCGGTCCCAGTCCGGTCCCTCCAAGTTCCTTCTGGTCACATTCCAACGTCTCAAGTTTCCAGTTCCAGTCACTCATCACCAAAGGCAGTTCTCACTGCTACCCACTTCTTATAATAAAAGAGCTATTCATCTACATCATCTGTGGTTCCAGTCATGCTGGCCTCCGTTGAAACCCGATCACCACCTGAGACAGGTAACTCGCAGGCACCAATTGTGACAAATTCGCAATGCTGGTACAGTACTCCTCTTGTAGCAAAACAATGGTATTTCTTTACAGATATGGGCAATAGTTTTGTCTGATTGAATAATATGCCAATGTATTAAAATTTCTTCTCAGATATGCTTAGATGTAATTGAATATGCCAAACTGTTGATGAGACTTGTAGTTCCACAGGCAAGCTTCAGTGTTACAGGGTAAGTTGTATGCACCTTCAGAAGGGGAGGCTAAACCTTCACTAAGTTCTGCTCTGGGTGAGATAAAACCAGTACTTGTATGTATATACACAAGCTGTCATTTGGTGTGAGAGACTTTGCATTAAAGTTTGTTTAACACACAGTTTAAGGTCCAAAACTTTTGCACACAACAGGGGCAGAACTATGGGAGACAATGAAGGTGCCTGCCATTGGGTGCCAGCACTGAAGGGGAACCTCCTGCATTACCCATAATATATTCACCCCGCTTAAGGCTATTTTATATTAGTATTTTTGTGCATATGTAATAGATAGATAGATAAATAGATATGCACAATATATATTTTCCCTTTTTTTAGGGGGGCACCAAATTAAAACTTGCCTCCGGGCGTCTGGGATGAACTTACACCATTGGCACACAAACACCCAAATGCTACCCGGGTTTGCCAACATTCAAACCTTTCAGGAGAAACTACCTCTTTAATAGCGTTCTGGACATTTTTAGCTAGTTAATAAGATAATCAGAGACATTGTCAGTTAAGTGAGGCACATAACCAATGTTGAATGCACACTGTGCTAAAGCTGAATTAAAATTCTGATAGCTATATGTGTTGTTAGGGCTGTAAGATTGATATTAAGGTAAGTGTATATGATTCTTAGTAGATATTTGGTCATGTACAGTATAGGATTTAATATTTAAATTAGAGCTAGTACCTTAGTATACATGATCCTAGTTGAATTATACAGGAGTTTAGTGAATTATCATTTTAAGTAACCCACTATACCAATTAAGCGCAATTATTGCGGCTGTGACAAATCCGTGTTTTGTTAGGACTTTATGTCAAATGCACAATATCGTACCCTAAGTAATCTTTAAAGCCATGTGCCCCACTTTAGCCTTAATGATGGTGTCCTTAGTGAATTCTGGTCTGATTACAGTCTGTCTCTGGGGAAAAAATCCTTGCCTTTCTGCTGTCACTCCTCCCAGACGCACCAGCAGAAGGTAACATAAGGGCCTATGATAATCCATATAAAAAAGACAGATTTTAATATATATTATAGTGGCTTGCGAAAGTATTTAGATCACTAAAATATCTACAGATTTGTTTGTATTACAAATGACACTTACACAGATTGTTCCAGACAGAATTTTTTGTATTGCAAAGCAGTAAGCTTTTAAAGTAAATTTTCAAACTAATTTTTTATTTGTCTGCAGATTTTAAAAAAACAAAACATAGCCATAAAATGATACTTGTACAACTATTCAACACTGCAGAGTGACTAGTATTTGGAAGAACTACTTTTTGCTGCAACAACAGATTTATGTCTGTTGGAATAAGATGGGCTCTATTTACTACAATCCGCATTAGTAATGCAGATTGTAGTGTGAAATTATCGACTGAATTCGCATTGTGAATTCAGGCAATATCACAGGGATTTACTACAAATCCCTTGCAGGAACAGAGCTTGCGAGAAAGCTCTGTCCCTGCGAATCCCCTCCGCACTCTAGTCACGATATTTTTGCAAAAAAATACTGTGACTAGTGCCCCGCACATGCGCCGACCGACCATCGTTGCTACCCCCCGGCGCTAAGCCCCGCCCCCGACACTAAGCCCTGCCCCCGAGATTGCGGACCCCCCGCGACCCCCCCTCCCTTAATAGCACTTACCTGCAGTCATCAGTGCTCCGGTGATGTTTTCCATGCCTCCGGTCAGCTGATATCCCATACTGCACTGGGACACGATCACCTGATGACCGGGCCACAGTGCAGCATGGGAGACCAGCTGACTGGAGGGGGGTCGTCACCGGAGCCCTGACCACCGGTCCCTGGAGTCAGGTAAGTGAATTTTTTTTTTTACTATTTTTATTTTTGCAGTGTATCATCTTGCGGTCTGTTTAGACCACACAGGGCTCCGGGCTCTGCGTTATAGAGCAGAGTAGGAGCCCAGTAACCGGGGGAGACCCTGGACAACGCCACCTCCAAGTGGCGTTATTATCACAGGGCTTTCCCCTGTATTTTTTTACAATTTATTTTTAGTAACTTTATTCGGATCACATTTCCTATTACAATTATGGGAAATGCGATCTGCTTACTAAAAATAAGTGATACTTAGGGGTTGGAGCAGAATTTTACAAATTCTACTCCAATTTCCCTGTAATAACTATAGGTGATACTAAAATAATGTGAAAAGGGTGTGAAAACACCCTTTTTCACTTTATTTTAGTCAAAATAATGTTAATAAATAGAGCCTTCTACCACTTACACTGTTTGAGTTTTTCTTGACTTTTATTTCTTGCAGATTTGCTTCATGTTGATGAGGTTGGATGGATGACGGTTGTGGACTGCAAATTTTGAATAGTGCCACAGATTCCCAAATGGATTGAGATCCAACTTTTGTTTTCACATGACCATTGTAGAACATTCACCTCTTTGTTGCTCAACCATGCAAGTCATGCTTGGGATCCTGCTGAATGGTCCTATATTGTAGTTTTCTCATAGACTGACACAGGTTATCGTGAAGTATTTTCCTGTATTTTGCACCATCCATTGGTTCTTCAATTTTGACAAGTTGCCCAGTCCCCGCTGAGGAAAAGCATCACCACAACATGATGCTGCACTTGAAAATCATACTGCATCTTATTTTGCTTGTTTTTCATGTCTTAAATTAAATGTGTACAATGTGAAGAGTTAATATGGTATAACAAGGCATACTGTTGTGAAAACGACTTAATCGAATGCAAGATTTGTATTTGTTATTTGACCCAGGATGAGGAAGGTCTGGGCATCATATGTTTTGATTTGTCCTAGGAGATTAACAATAGACACCAGCATAATTATGAAATGGAGTTTAGGCCACACAGTAATCCATAACTATGCTTGCAGTTTTATTGAGGAACAGGGGTTCCTAAATTAACAGTGGTAACATACACAGCAGTGTAAACTATGTAGCGGTGGTGATATCAGCGGTAATAGCTGTAATAGGTACTCACCCCCAGCACTGCAACACTCAAAACAGTAAAGATGGTGCAGCCGCACATACACAGCATTACACCCGGTGGCCATCTTGGTAAAGGTGCCTGGCCAGCTTCACTAAAAGGAGATAAGAGACATTGCAGTGATGTCAGTCCCTTTGTCAACATTTCAGCAGGTTTATCTTCACTTGCTGCAAAGGTTACACTAATAGACTTCTTCTCCACTAGTTCATGAATTAAGTGGTGTCTAATAGCAATGTGTCACAACTCTCGGATGGATTATGGATGCGGCCCGTATTTAGGGAGTTCGCTAGACCTATGCCTGAGGCGCGGAGTCTAATGTGCCGGCGGTATTCACCAGGGACCCTCGCAAGAAAAAATGGACTTGGCTGCGTCCGACACACAGGTCGCGGCCCTCAGGATAGGTTCCTTTATACAGGTGCTGGTAAACTGTGGATGCAGTGGAAGAGACGTACAGCTTAGTCGACATGCCGGGTCAGAACCAAACAGACTAGATGGTACCAGGGAATAGGCGTAAACAGATCACAGGGTATAGCCAAAGTGAAAACCAGATATCAGATGCAGTACCAGGGGTCAGGCGAAATCAGGGTCACAAACGAAGCCAAGATCAGAAACAGGTAAAGAATATCACAGGAACGCTGGAGTATGGTAAATGAGCCTATACTCTGGCACCTGTGTGCTGCCAGAGAGTCCCTCTTATAGGAAGGACTTGAAATCCCTCGCCAAACGCGATTATCGTTTGGCATGCCTGCCCCTTTAGATCTAGAAAAGGATGGTGCGTGCGCTCCTAGGAGAGCCGCAGCCGCCTGTCACAGCCGCTGGAGGGAGCCTGAAGCATCGGCAGCGGGCGCCCTGAACTCCTCGCCCGCTGCCTGACAGACCAGTGTCGCCGGACCCAGTAAGTGCACCCTGGAGTCCGGTGCACTGTGACACAATGTGCTTGGACTGTCCATGGTGCTTGGTGCTGTAGAACAAGTCGATTGCACCTTTGTTGGCACACTCCTCGTTGATAGTCTCATCCTCATTCCTTGGCTGTTTCTGTAAGTTTCATGTGTTCCACATTCAATGGTGAAACGGGCTGTAGTGGGTTGCTTTCTACTTGACCAGCTGATGGCTGCACCTGCTAGCCTAGCAAAACAGATATCCAGTTTATGAATGACGGTCATCCTCATCTGATTCTCAGTCGGCATTGCAGAAAGATTTTATAACAATAGGCACCAGTGGATTTGTGAAAAGGAGTTTAGACCACACAGTGATCCTTAACCAGGCATGCAGCTGTATTGAAGAACAGCGGAAAAAGTGGTAACACCGACACAGCAGTGTTATGACTATGCAGCGGTGGCGATATCAGCGGTAATAGCGGCAAAAGCTACTCGCACCCTTAAGGAGCTAAGTGCTGCATGGACTGTGACACTCAACACAGTAGAGATGGTACTACTACGCATGCGCAGTAATACACTTGGAGGCCATCTTGGTAAAGGTGCCTGGCCAATCTCACTACAAGGAGATAGGAGACAGTGCAGAAGTGTACTCAATTCTCATCATTTGCTATATATATAAATCCTCCACCTGGGCCCAGGTGATCAACCCCCACCCCAGGCCCCTATTGGCACCACTGCCTACAAGTATCCTTGTCACATATAGCAGGGTGTTGGGTTGGTGGTGGCCGGCCGGGATGTGCCCACTCATCCGGGCGGCAGGGAGCATCACCCAATTTTCTGGAGCCTCCCGGCCGTTCCGGGAGGGTAGGCAAGTATAGTTTTAAACCTGCTCTTATTAGCAATCCCTTGGTAGGTCATTGTTGTTACATTCTGAGCTCCAGTGTGCTTGAACTTCCCCTGTGGACCCAGATATACTATTGACTGATTTACCCAGCATTTGATCCTTCTTGTTTGACCATTCTTCTAAATTTGCATTGGACATTGATATACGCAGATCTGAGTAAGAGTTCCTTGCCTGTGTGATGGTCCTAGCTTGCTTACAGGACTTTGGAACTGATTCATAAAGGTTCGCTATTGTGATGTGAAATTGCACACAGGTCTGCTGCAAATATATGCTAATGACTGCTATCGCAATACCATTTCACTGCCAGCATAGAGACGTCCACTGCCTCCCACTACTGCACATCCGTAATACCTTGCAGTCCTGCGTATACATCGGTAACATCGAGTACCATTGGCCCCTCACTCAGATTTACAGCAGCCCTGACCCTACTTAGAAATTGTTGGTCTGCGTGATCGCAGTGTGATAGCAGTGGTGCCTTGGCGCACAAGCACAGCGATGCATACGCATGCACATTACACAACAATCGGCCATCTGCGTACGCTTTAGCAGTTGTGATCCATGCTGAATCAGGCTCTTATACTACTCTCTGGATCTCTGCCATCACCTATTCTGCAAAACAGTGCCTCTGTGCTCATTTCTCCAGGGCTGTTATCCGCAAGGTAAGCAGGGTACATACTGTGCTATCAGATTAGGGCGGGATGCAGCAATGGGAGAAATGTGGCCAAAGCCTGAAAATGTTGGTTTGACCGCATTTCACATATGCACCAAGCCCGCTTGGATGCGGTGGGTAACGCTATCTTCTGATGGCACTACCCTATAGAAGCCTATGGGCTGCTCTCCGCAGAGTGCTGTGAGAGGGATCGGATCCCAGCTGCAATCCAGCAGCAATTGGAACCCTGCCAGCACTCCCTGCAGCACCTGTGTCATTCTGTGCATGTGCAGAATGACAACAGAGAGATTCTGGGTCATAGACCCGGAAATCCCTCATTCGCAAAGGACCGCAGTTACTGAGACTGAGGTCCTTTGGGCTTTCCTTCATGCATATCATCGTAATCAACGCTGGCATGCATGTAAAGAGCGACAGGATGTATCGCATCCCACCTTACATGTTGTGCTGATCCCATAAACCTTCCGATCCAACTAAGGGATTATCAGAATGGTGTTCACCCATACACACTGAGCAATTTCTGATAGTTAGTGTGTACCCGGCTTAAGACTTCTGCTTTATATGGTACATATGGTAAGAAATCTGCCGTTTTATTTTCATCTGTTTGGTGCCATCTGGGTCAATATGTGTATTCCTGGATGTTTGGGTCTGAATCAGAGGTGGACACAATGTCGATGTTGGGCATAGTGGAGCGATTTATTACTACTGCGCATGCACCAAAGTTACACAGCATACGCTCAGTGATGCATTAGCGATGGAGTGACAGTGAGGATTTTTTCGCTAAGTGAATGACAATTAGTCAGCATTGGGGGAGGTAACAGGGAGTAGTTACAAAAATGCAGGTTGGCCGAGACCTTTTGTAGGTGGGGGACGTAGTACTAATGTATTAGTAATAGGGATGTTAGGGGCCCATCTGATGGGGTTCACCCTCATGTGGTGGATGGGCAAACGTACTAAGAACCTCACTTATACTACATAGTAATTGTAGCGTTTATCAGGATTATTTTGACTATTATTGTTCTTAGTACTTAGCGTGTGCACCTGCATTTTTTGTTTGCTGCATTGTACTCAACATGGTAGCACCTCTTATTATTATGTTTAAAATAAGTGTGTGCAGCCAAGCCCCCTCTCCCTATACCGCATAAGGGCCCTCATTCAGAGCCGTACGCTCTGAGCAGAGCGCACGCTCTGAATGAGGGCCGTCCTCCAAAATTATGGAGCGTCCTCCTGGACGCTCCTATAGCTGTGGGTCACCACCCACAGCCTATACGAGCGTGCAGGTTGATGGCCGCGATGGTCTTGACCATCGCCACTGCGAACCGGAGCCTGCGGTTGAGTTTTTCAACCGCAAGGCCCGGAGTGATTTTGGCTCTATCAGAGCCAAAATCACTCCCACTGACATCACTAGTGATGTCAGTGGGCCGGCTTCTGACGGTAGGCGTTCCCTTGGGAACGCCCCCGTCAGGGAGGCACGCCCACCAAAGGGGGCGTGCTGTCAATCAACATCGACAGCACGCCCCCTTTGATCAGACACAACGAGCGAAGGAAAGTCCTTCGCTCGTCGCGTCTGGCGCCTGCGCACGACGGAGCTCCCGCCGTCGTGCGCATGCGCAGTGCACAACATCGACCCACTTGCGAGCGGACAGCCGCTTGCGAGTGGGTCTGAATCAGGCCCAAGGTTGCTTAGATGTTGATTGTGCGATCGATGTTTCCGATGTTTTGTCTTTTGCATGGAAGCATCGGATGTGAAACACTGGAGGCGGGCATCTCTGTGCACAAGATGTCCACTAAGCCCTCTGCGTCCAAAATCCCACTTGCGAATGCAACGGCGTCCACTTCCGAATAAGGCCCTTTGTCAATGTTACAATGCTGAATTGCATTATATACTGTTGCAGAGCATTGCCAATGTGTATTGTTTTTTCCATTGTGTTTATCCTGAATAATCTGGCTTCAGTTATGCTGCAGTAGTTACCTGCTTCAGTCATTGATGTACTGTATCTACTCATCTAATTAATCACCTGTGTGTCCATTAGCTAGAAAACTACACTCTAGGCTCCATTTAAGAACCAGACAATACCCTTTAGTACTCACTGAAGGTGTTATGTATTCCATTCTGTATTTAGCAAACAACAGTTCGCTTAACTTGCCACTGTTTGTTAATGTAATGCTTACGCCATCTATAGATGGCGTTAGAGGTACGTCCCCATTGCTGGCAGTGAAAGTCCCCGCCAGGTGGAGCTACAATGTACATGCACAGACAGATGTCACCCATGTGCTTTACTCATTAGTCTGTCGCTGTCAGCTGTAGGCTGACGACAACACAGTTGAGGACTCCAATGAGGTCGGTGACACCATGGGACTTTGCAGGAGGGGTAAATAATGTTAAATGCTGGCGGCATCTATGTTAGAATTACTGTGATACTTAATGAAAAACTGTATGCCACTGGCAGTAAGTCACCCATTGTTTGAAACTTACATTATGCTAATTCACTCACTTAGGACACAGCAGAAATTTATTGATCAATTTGTAATTAGAAAGATGGTGGCAGTAAAAAAGCAGTGCTCCAAGGCCACAGCCCGACCATTATATTTGACTAAACAAATAAAAGGCGGATCCCTGCCCGGCGCAAACTGGCCTGAGGTAGAACCATTCACCCTTAATTGGCATAGCATTGACCCCTCCGTAAGATGATGGCCTTGTCCTCCCTTAAGGTAAATGACCAACTCACCGCTATCAAAAGGTAAATGCTACCCAGGCACTCTTATGCTATAATAGGCCGCCCAGGAGCACTGCTTACCACCAAAGCTTGGCTCAAAGAGCCGAGCCTCGTCACCCATCAGGAAATAATCACCCCCCAAGGAAGACAGCAATGTTACTAGTGCAAGACTCTAGACCTGTGCCCGTGAGGTGTACCATTGGGCCTATTAAAAACTCCTCTCCTTGTAAGGCAATTGAAGATGCCAATATGACCATCCGTCTATTAGTGACCGGACTACATATTACTGCCAGCCTACCCTATTGCTGGCCATCTCTAGTATATTATTTGCAGGTACTTCCTAATAGCAAGTATAATTGCAATGCAATTGCCAGTACCCAGATCTTTGCCCCCAAATGTACCCCCAATCGGGGTCCCAAATCTGGCTTTCGCTGTCCATAAACATCTAATAAAGGCTACCTCAGGGCTTGCCCCTAAAACTGAACCACTGAATCTTATTAGTACCTTATAACTGCGGGGCCTGAAATGCTAAAGGATGCTGATTAGCCCAATAGATACATGAATGTCCTACGACCCACACCCGACAGCTAGCATTCCTACAAACCTGCAAGAAAGGTTCATCATGCCTGGATAGGCTAATACAATTTATAGAAAAGACAGCCTAGCCAAAGGAAGGGAAACAATAGTTGGGTGACCCATCTGAAGGTGAAAAACAGCAAACCTCTTTGAGCATAAATCTGAAAAAGCCCTTCAAAATCCCTAGCGGCAGTAGGCATAAGGCCCCTGAGTTTCCCAACAAACTCGCAAGAAGCGCTGCTAACTATGCAACCTATCGCCGCACAGCTATTACCTGTAGGCTGACGACTACCATTGTTTTAAGGCATCAACGGAAGCACCTGTAGCTGCTGCGCGGATTGCCGCCCCACTCCTGGAAAATGTGTGCCAAACTGATCTAGCGGCAACTCTAAAGCAACAAAAGTTGTGAAAAACCCTTGTGAAGTAAAACCTAGATAATGTCATCTGAGTGGCGTGGATGAGCCAGCGTGCCCTGCCTGTGGGCCGTAGCCCATTAAACGTACGGCCAAGCTGACTAGGATTGGTGAAAGGGTGTGCTTGAGCTGGGATAAAGGTCCATCACCCTTTAGCAAGCTGAACAGTTTAAAAATCCATGAATACGACACAATTATAGGTAACACTGAAAACTTCCTTCTCAAACGACAACCCGTTGATGTCTAATTCATCTTCTTTGGGAACAACCTGCCAATTATAATGATCCCTAAATAAGCTAACCACAATGCCAAATTAAAGAGTTGTGCCTCTTAATAAGCCAATGCGATCCCCGACCCTGTGACCAACGGATCCTTTAAAATTGATGGCTCAATAGGTCTTCATGAAATCATTTAGAACAAG
Source organism: Taudactylus pleione (assembly GCA_031769625.1). NCBI lineage: Eukaryota > Metazoa > Chordata > Amphibia > Anura > Myobatrachidae > Taudactylus > Taudactylus pleione. Next base: position 1,431,560 of record JAUIMM010000725.1, read on the forward strand.
GCGGTACAGCCCTGACCTCTCTCTACCTAATCTAATAAAAAAACATCAGCTCGCCACCGGCGTACCAGGAAACATTGCGAAATATGAAAACGCTAGACCGAGCTGCCGACGTGAACGTTCCACAACGACATAGCTTGTGCCATTTCCAAACGATTCTATGCCTGGAATGGTGAACCTCCTTTGCCCTCGTAAGCCAAGAAACCTTGCTAAACATTACGAGCCGTCAACTAAATCTTCAGCGCACGCAGAGCCAAGGACTTCAAAACAAACTACTTAATTTCCGGTGCTATAACCAGCCGATATTAACAGGACCAGAGTAAGCTGTGTATCTCAGTAAAAAGGGGGGAGGCCAGCCCCCATAACCCAATCCATGGACAACGAGACAAGCACATCTGCTGTCCCGTATTCCACTCCCGGAACGTGACGTGCCCTAAACATCTATGCTCGTGCGCAAACACACAAAGAGGTAATAAAATGCCTAAACAAAAATGCAAAGCCGGAGGGAAATCAGCCCCGTAAATATTGATAGCATGAACTACCTAAAATATTTCTGCATAACCTAATCCCACTGCTGCCGAGTCTGGTAGCCCAGATTTTGGCTACAACTGTGATTGTAAAAAACTCTAAAAAACAGCATACTGGCAATTATATCTTACCGCAACCATTATTCCTGCCAAATTCTCACGCACCGTCCTCACTGATAACTCCCTTGAAACTACGGAGCTAGACGCATCCTTAAACAAATGAAACCTGTAATTGTCCACCTGAGTAGGTAGTCAATTCTAACTCTGGTGCACTCCCGAAACATAACCCACCAAACGTGCAGGACCTCCCACAAGTCCTGAGACAAGCGAAAATGGTGAGATTTTGACCCCTGGCTATCGAGCGGTGAAAACGACGCCAATTTCCTGCCCATGGGTATTACTCTACAATCAACATTCTTGTTCCAAGAGTGATCGCAATTGCTTTAGAGACACTTCCACAATAATTCCCCTATTCACCAATCTTAAACCAAAGGCAATCGGCAAAGACCTAGCAAATTGTCGATCTCTATCCCAGATAGGACAAACGTGTAAACAGAGACCTCAGCTTCATTGCGAGAAACCGGTAATCCTAGAATCGATACAAAAAGCCTTTAAAGATTATTCTTGCAAACTAAAAACCACTGAGTCCCCCCACTACCGAGAAAGCAACCTAAGAATTGGTCTGCCCTGACGTGCACGTGCTTGCCCTCACCATTGCTAAAATGAGCTGCCACATTCGACAAAGAAAAGTAAACAGAACAACCCACTGGAAAGAACTTATCCACGGAATAATTTCCAGCGACTCAAAATTCCCGAATACAGAAAAGATACGTAGAGAAAGCGGCATTAAACAAAAAGTGTACGATGTCCCCCTTTTTTATTATATATATTTTTATTTAGGTGAGCTCATTCCAAAGACTTCGCACCCCTTCCAGTGCCTTGCTTGAAGGATTGATGCACTTTGTGGCAAACTGACAAATCTGACGCATCCTTGACGGTTCACCGTTCTGGGTAGAAAAGCTGCATAATAAATCTAAACTTGCCCGTCACCCTCCTAGGTACAAACCCCAACGGCAAAGTGCAAGACAATAAAGGGCCACAAATGTGCCCCAATCTAACCTCCGCTACCAAACTACTCCTAACAAATCCTGGGTTATTGCGTATGGGCTGACGGTTCCGTTGGGAATACGACATATATATTGTGCGTTAAAAGCAAATGAAAACCCAAATTCACAACCACCTATCTCTATGTAATACCCCTCACTATTCGTTCTGATATCCCCTGGACCTGCTCCTGTACCACCAATGCGGCTATATTACTGCCCGATGGCCGTCACCACACAGCATGCAGAATTTTAATGTACCTACGCTCGACTTCCTGTTGCACTGGGCATTAACAAATGAATAGCCTTCACAGCGCCCGGCACTGGAGGTACTTGGACCAGCTGGACAGTACTGGTGACGTGAAAACCCATAGTTATGCAGGACTGCCGAGTAACCTACAACCAAAAAACTCCACGTCGTTGGATCACGAAATTAAACTGCGCATACGAACAAACCGGCTAACCAAATCAGGGATGACCAACGGTAACCAACCCCAAAATGCCTTCATCTGAAACAAACACAGAGAGAACGTACAAACTCCACATAGATAGGACCCCTTGGGATTCAAACCTGAACCCTTGGTACTGTGAGGCAGGAATGCTAACCACTACGCCTAGCTTGCTGCCGTTCATACATTTAGCATCCGCCGTACTGGCAAACATGCTCACCAACTTGCTTTACCTAAGCCGCTCCCTGAAACCAGAGTACATGAGAGTATAACAAATTCCACACAGTCGGGTCTGCCATAACTTTAACCCCAAATTACCTAAGTAGAGCTGCGTTTGCACAATGGACCCCATCCCCCGCTGCAACCATAGCTGCTAATATAGGCCCTCATTCAGAGCCGCTCGTAAGCGGTAGTACGCTCGTAGTCATCCGATGTTGTTAAACCACGCATGCGTCGGTGTAACAGTGCGCATGTGCGTATGGCTGATTGCGATCATTTTTTCAGTCGTTCGTCGAATAGCGAACAGGAAGTGACATGTCAAATGTGATTGACAGAACTGTCCGTTTTGGGGCGGTGACGGGGGTGGAGATGGGAAAACGCAGGCGTGTCGAGGCGTTTTTTGGGCGTACATAAATTATCTGATGCAAACGGCCAATGTGAACGGAACAAGTGTTACATCACTGTCTGATCCACTTTCCATTCCAACTGCTCGCTCAGCTTGTGGTCTGGTATTCTCTACCGCAATGACGATGGTCTCTTCGTTCTTCCTGTGGCTCATCGATGGTTTCCCGATTTATCAATTGAGGCCTCAAAAACAATCCTCAAAAACAATCAGTTTTGAATTGCAAAAATGCTTGTAAGGTGTTTAGAAATGGAAAATGTGAACAGCGCTCAACAAGATGTTTATTGTTTTAGGGGGCTGCTTGGTACTGGAGATGTCCTGTCTCCAACAAAATTATACCGATAAAAATAGATTTTGTACATGCGCTCACCTTGTCTATATATCATATTATAGAAAAGGTAGCTAAGGTAAAAAATGTGGAGATGACAACAGATCTAATGAATGTTATAAACAATCTTTTATTTATATAGACACCATATACCAATGCGTCTAGTGATATGGATGGCTATTTTAGACTCTTAATATAACGGAGGTTAGGAATAGAGCCGACGGCACATAAACTTCTAGTCAGGGATAGAGGGGTTAATAAAGTTAAAAATGTTTGTTTACAGTTATAGGCAGATGCGATAGGACGTTGGGTTAGGGGCGGAGTTAGTGAGAGGGTGTAGAGAATCTACTGTGGTAAAATCTGCCTCTTTTGAATTGATCTCCCACCCTCCCTACCCTCTTGTGTCTTGTGTCGGCTTTATTTCATTGGCAGGGAAAGACCGGCAATATTGAAGTGTCCATCTTGCAGCAGTAATATCGGTGCGCACCCCTTCAATGCACTGATAGGCTGATTTCACCCTATTGGGGTCAGCGGCACCTCTCGACCGAGCAGGATGAATGGTGCATTGGCATGGGTGTTGGGGCCGCATCACTTGCTCTGAAAGGGATAGTTGGCCCTTTGCAAGTTTTTAAGATCACCCTACCCTTGTCTGGGATAGTTGGCCCTCACAAGTTGTGATTTACTTCCGGCCTAAGACAAGCGGACGCGGGTTAGTTGCCGTTCTTTCTCCTGCCACCATGTCTACCTTTGTAACCAAATAAAGCTGACCAATTAATTTAAACGGCATAACTTGGTCTCCTGTGTTTATTTTAGTTAAGTTTAGTTTAAGTTTATGGGTCACATCTATCATCTGACGATAGAAAGTTTATATGTCTCCTTTCTGGTAGTAGGAGTATGATGGTAAAATAATCTAATAAAAATTATATATGCTGATTAAGTCCTATATGGAAGGATCAAGGTATGTCTGGGTGGCAGGTGTGCCCTTTGAGGGGGTTACCTTTCCGTAAATATATACGGTACCCTTATGTTATAACATCAGCTCAGTATTTGTCCATACCGACTAGTAGCCAAGAAAAAGTCAGCCAATAGGACAGATCCCAAGTGGGTAAATAATGTCCGGGTGGTAGGTGTGCCTTTTGAGGGGGTTACCGTCCCGTAAATATATACGGTACCTATGTCTAAAAAGACAAGTATGTGTATGTCCCTTTGGCTACTTGCAGTGTGCTAGGGAAGTGAGGGTAACTGAATGTCACGTGCACAGCCTCTCGCTGCTACTCCTTATCCTCCTAACAGGAAACAGCACCCTCCTCTGCCATACTACAGAGCAGCGTACATTAGAAGCAGAGGGTTGAGCGAGTGGTCCGGCTGGACTGACTGCGGCAATTGAAATCATACCGCACTGCTCCCCTCCTCCACACACCGCATGGACAGTGCAACACGTGACATTCAGTGAAGACGCCGACCGGTAAGCCCCGCTAGCGGGACGCTGCAGTCACACTTTGCACGGCTCACTCTATCACCGGGACATTGCTTCAGACAGTGCAGGGACACGTACGTGGATATCCACATACGGAGAGCTACCTTTCTACATAAGGTTTGGACTTTCAGGTCTCACTACAGCAGACCGATTTGGCTTTTCAGTGATGTTTGTATACATGCGTCAGCATTATTCGTCCGCATCATTGACTGTGCGCTCCTATTGTCCGTCCTTAATTTGAGCGGGAAAATAAAGACTATTTATGGCTTGGTGTGACTGGAGTCGATGTGGCATGTTGTTTGTTGGAGGTTTGGTGTAGGAGTATTTTTCAGGTTTTGCGGTTGACTGAGTAGAAGGAGGAAAATTTTGGTGTTTTTTTTGGTTTATTTCTAGCTTCTTTATTTTCCGTAGCTTATTTTTTTTTTAGTTTGGCTTTTTTTTTGTGATTTTTTTGAGTAAGTAAAAAATAATAGTAAATAGTTTACAAATGTAATATTTTTTATTTTGCTTTACAGTTATTTTGGCATTGCCCCAGTGAAGTTTTTGTACTTTGGGATATTTGTCTGTTTTTGGTAAGTGTTTTTGTTTTCATGATTTTACAAATTAGATGTGTTCTTAGCATATGTTTCGCAAAGTAATGTTGTTTATTTTCTAGGAACAATCATGTCTTACCACTAAATGTAGCGTACTATTTAGCGAACTATTGTGTCTTGTTTTAACTGTAAAAGTAGCATACTATTTAGCGAACTAATGTCTCCTTATTTAACTGTAAAAGTAGCCTACTATTTAGCGAACTAATGTGTCTTGTTTTAACTGTAAAAGTAGCGTACTATTTAGCGAACTAATGTGTCTTGTTTTAACTGTAAAAGTAGCGTACTATTTAGCGAACTAATGTGTCTTGTTTTAACTGTAAAAGTAGCGTACTATTTAGCGCACTAATGTGTTTTTATTTTTTCAGTGTAAAATCATGTTTTACCACTAAATGTAGCGTGCGATTTTCAGAACTAATGTGTGCTCCCTTCTTTTTTTTTTACCCTAAAAAATGTGTTTACAATCCAAGTTTACCCAAAAAAAACTAAAAATATTTTCTACTTTTGAAATGATATTTTCTACTCATGACAAGACCCCGGCCTGTAAGCATCTTAGGATTTCTTAAAAAAGATAAGTATATTTTTCTTTACACATTTGTCTAAAACAATAACTACCTGGCTTACCATTTCAGGTTGATGTTGGTCGTATTATATTGGCCATGGTTCCAGAACCTGACCAACCTCAACTTCGTCCCAGGCGTAGGCCTCGTAGGCGTGCAAGGCCCCAGATATATAGAACACGTGTCACCCTTTTTGGAATGCCAGATGATGAGGTATTAAGATGATACCGTCTTCCACAAATCATCCTAGACACTCTCTCATTAATAGAGAGTGATCTTGAACGGCAAATTGACAGTCCTACAGCAATACCACCACTTACGCAATTAATGTCGGTGTTACATTTCTGTGCCTCAGGATCCTTTCAAACCACTTTGGGAATAGTTGCCGGAATCTCCCAATCCTCTTTTTCAAGGATCCTGAGGGCAGTGATGGAGGCCATTTTTAAACACCTCCATCATTTTATTACAATGCCAGTGGATATGGGTTCCCTTAGTGTGGCGAAGGCCAATTTTTACCAAATAGCTGGCTTCCCACACATCATAGGGGTTGTGGATGGCACTCACATACCACTTCAGCCTCCAGCAAGGCTGGAGGCTATTTTTAGGAACCGCAAACACTTTCATTCACTGACTGTAATGGTGGTATGTGATGCCTCCCTCCAGATCCTGTCCCTGAATGCCAAATTCCCCGGGAGTGCACATGATTCCTTCGTCATCCGGCAATCAGGGATTTGGCACAAATTAGACAACCTACAAGCTGGTGATGCGTGGCTGCTGGGTAAGTTGACCCCTTCTGTTGCAACCACTGCAAAGCTTTTTACACAATGGTCCTGATGTTTGTTTTTTCACAGGAGACAGTGGTTACCCTTGCACGCCCTGGCTGCTCACTCCTTATTTGGCTCCCACACCAGGGCCACAAAGTGAGTATAAATCCGCACTTACAGCCACCAGGCAGGTGGTGGAGCGCTGTATTGGCCTTTTAAAAGGCCGATTCAGATGCCTCCACCGCTCTGGTGGCGAGCTCATGTATTTGCCGGATATGGTTTAGAAAATTGTGGTCCTGTGTGGGATATTTCACAACATCGCCATAAGGAGTGGTGTCCCAATGCAGCCAGAGGATGCCTTGCCTGAGGATGGCCCCCCCGAGGTTGGTCGGAGGTCAGTATGTGGGGGGGCCATACGCGATGATGTGGTGGCAAGATATTTTAGGTAATTATTTTCAAAAAATTAGTTAATTGACACAATGTAGACAATTTTAATTATATTTTTTTTTGTCTTTTATTCCATAAAATTACCCGAAAAAACGATGCCCACTACCTGATCCAAAAAATTGTCTTCATGTGGCCACATTGGATATAACTTCTGGAACAATTATTTCTTCGCCTCATTTGTGGATTCATGTTGGCCTGCTACTTCTTCAAACAGTTCTTGATTGTTGTTATTTTTTTAATTTTGGTGTTGGTTGTTTTTTGGAGTGTGTTTTCACTGTGTGAATTGATTGTCACAATTCATTTTGTGTTTATTATTTGTGTGGATTAAATTTTTGGTTTATGTTAAAAAGAGTTTTACTTGGTAAATTACAAGCAAGTGTAACCTGGTCCAAAAAAGGCAAACTTTCTTAAAGGCTAATCCTGTAATGTGTTAAATTGTAAAGTATTTTACCATGCTTTGTGGCTAAAAACAAACACCAAAGGTATTATGGTGAATCAGTATGTTTTCTAATCTAGGCCTAAGCAGGTTTGACTTAATATTTACATTACCCACCAAAAATAAAGAAAACAAAATTGCTGGTAATTCTACAAACCTATTGGTATTGTTAGGTGTTTAATGTGCCAGCTTACATACTGTACTTACTTGAGCTTTCTACAATCTAATTTACATTACTTAAAAAAACATGCTCCAATAGTCGACTTATGTAAGGTAAAACAGACAAGGAATGAGACTTTAATGAAACAATTTTTTTTTTTTTTTTTTGCAAACATTTTCAGGGTGGCCCAAAAAAAAACAATTAGTGGCGCAGGAGCGCCGACATCTGATCCAGGACCACGAGCATGCCTATGACATGGCCCCTCAGCCTCTGCAAGCCATTTGCAAATTCTTGCATCCGCCTCTGGTCCTCTGTGGGTTAAAAAAATGTGTGGATTACTAAAATGACACCTTAATTTATATGTTACCAAACAACTTAAAAAGCAGAGAAACAAATACAAAAAAAAAAAAAGAATGGCAAACGCAAATATTGTCTAAATAACAATTTTAAAAATTACACATAAAAATACAACAAAAAAAAGGGAGAAGTATGCCCAAAAACTACATTTGTTGGTACCGTAAACAAGAAACAAGTATGAGTGTTTGGACATGTGTGATATGTGTAAGGGGAAAACATCCTAGACATTGTTTGGCAAAGATATATATCCAAAACATTAGAAATGACTAAGAAAAGAAGCCCGCACAGGTATCAGCGGGTGAAACGTGTTGGCCACGCCCCCCGTCCACACGCTCCACTGATTCCGGTTCCAGCATACCTGACGGAGTTCAGCGTGCACGCTGATCACCGGAGCGCTTCAACACAGCGGCAAAGCTAAGTCCATCTGCCGATCAAGCGTCAAAGGAGGAACGGAAAAGAAGGAAGAGAACGGGAGGCCCACTTACCATTATACCACACTCTGGGGGATCTACATTTGGACACCGTGCTTAACAACGAGATGAGGTAGGAGGGGCGCGCACCCATTTTTCTCAACGATTTACACTTCCAGCTGACGAGCTGTGATTAAGAGAACATTGAGAATAAGACACTACCTACCTAACACATTCAAACCAAAACGGTACTATCGAACCCCCCTTTTTCTTTCCATCAGATTATTCATATGGTTGCTCTCATTATCACAATTCTTGGCACTGTTTTGATTTATCTCGCATAGGATTGTGCATATGTGTATAGATATTTTTAACCTTTTATTGTGTCAAGACATTTCATTATTGTCAATTTTTAATAACTATCTGATATTATTAAACCATTTATACTTTTTTACTGTACTGCAGTTAGTTTCAACTCAATTTTCTACATATGTTGCGCCATCAAATAGACACTAACTTTGCTATTACAAAATATTAGAAATACTTAACAAATTGGAAATGCACAGGCAAAAGGATAACATCACCCAAAAACCAAAAAATGCAAAAGCAACCATAGTTTAAAAGTGAAACATACCGGTCAGAATGACGACTGGTCCTGTAGCCCCGACATCGTCCTCCTCTGAGGTGGGCCAGTGCTGGTCTGATGGTGGAGGGGAGATTTGACTAGGTGTGGAGGGGGAGGAAAAGAGAGGGGGGGTGGAGGGGAGGGTGAATTTTGAGGGATGGGAATATTAGGAGAGGGAGGGGCCTCACGGACTGGCCGGTCTGGGGTGGAGGGGGAATTTGGGGAAGGTTGGGGAGAGGAGGTTTGGGTGGGAGTGGGGGATAGGGGACGAGGCTGACGTCGTTGTCGTATTAGACATCGTAGTCTGCGCTCAGCCCCTAAATGATGAATAAAAAATGTTAAGCTTTTTTTTTTTTGGTTTTGTTAAAAATTTACACACCCTAAAATTTTATTTGAAAAAAATAAAAAAAAGGAAAACATGCACACGCAAGTATGTCCTAAATAAACAAACAGGGCTAGACGGAAAACATGCACATGCAGGTATGTCCTAAATAAACAAACAGGGCTAGACGGAAAACATGCACACGCAGGTATGCTTGCATTTAAAATGTTTAAAAAATACACTTACTTTCGCTTATTTGCTGACGCAAATTGGCCAAAAGGCGTGGGGATCTGCGGTGGAGATCGGACCAGCGTCTTTCGAGCTGGCCAATATTGCGGCGGTAGCCCAAGTTCCGCAGCCGGCGCCGCACATCCGCATAAGCTTTCCGCTTGCGGCGGTTAGTGATGGGGGCCGGATAAGAAGTAATTCTCCGGTCCATCACATCTGTGAGGACCAGGAGTTCTCTGCGAGTAAATGCTGCAGCTCTCATGATGGCAATGATTTTTACCACTAAAAACAGTTTTAATAAAGGTCCCAGAAAAAATTTGATTGGCTAATGTACTTTGAAAATTCACAGAAAGCATTGTATTGGTTATTGTAGGAGTCATGTGACCTACACCATCACAAATATGTGAATTATGATAGGCTTGATGCAGTGACATGCGTAAGCTAATTTAAATATTATTAATAAAGTAGAAAAATCTGCATATAAACTAACGCAAAACAATAGTAGCATACAAACAAACTTATAGATTTGAAAAACCATCCCCTTGGTACAAAGGTACGTATTCTGCGGAAGGAATGACACACACGAACAATAATAAAGTTTATTGACAGTGAAAAAAAAAACGGATTGCAAAGATGTGAATACCAATTAAGCTAATGAATATACTGATTGCTATTAATCGATTAAAGTATGTTTGCAGATTGAAATAGCAGGCAATCGAAAAATGACAGGCCCACTTCCGGATTTGACTTGTGCGAGCGTTCCCTGCAACCAAAGAGGAGACGGACGGTCGCTATTTAGAACGTTCGCTAGCTAGAGGAGGGGTTGGGAGACTATGGGGCAGAAGATTAGCTGCGAGCGAACATATGAGCGAGAGCTTGAATTTACATTTTTTCGTTCGTACGCCGAACGAACGGCCACTTGCGTCCGGCTCTGAATCAGGCCCTTAGTACTAGATCTCTTTTGGCTTTTATGCTTACCTTAAGCGTTTGCTGTATAACAAGATAACAATATGCTCACATGATCCGGTGGATGAAGGCCCGGCACCGACCGACTGCCCGCTGACGCTTGTCCTTCGTTGCACTGTGCGCCCACCACGACTTGAGTCACCTTCTGAACGTCCTGGACAGCCGAAGGCACCTCCTGTTGAACCTTGGAAGACTCCTATACAGAGGACTTGAAATAAAATAGGTGGAAGCATGGGGCATGACCTCTTTAAGCTAAACAGGACGGTGGAATGGTGGTGGCGTGCCCGGGAGAAGTGGGAGGGGGGAGATATGCTGCGCTGGAATGCAGGGTGGCTGTAATTGCTGTGGGACAGGGGGCTGAATGTGAAATCGGGACAGATGGGAAAAATCTGGGTGCGCAAAATGTTATGGGGATGGGGCCTGCTTGAAACAATGGGTGGTGACTGGAAGCGGGATCTCGATGGCGTGCAGGCCATGTCATCATTGTTGTCAGTGTGGGGGGGAGGCTGGGTGTTAAAGCCCCGGGCGTGTGAAATGCACTGGGGTGGGGGGCAGCAGAGGCCATCGTGGGAGCTAAAATGGCCGCCGGGTTGTAGTGGGTGGGGCTGGCGGTAGCGTGGAGCACGGGGAGGCCTGGGCCGGGTGTACATGCACCTCCCGGCAAGGGGTGCCCGGCCGCCTGTTGAACCCCCTGGGAGCCAGGCTGTTGGTGAGGGGTGGAATCGCAGTGCCAGCGCCTGGTCTCCCGTCGCATGCGCGAAAGGGTCGAGGAAGGCATGGCATGGTGAGCTGCCATGCCCACAGCTTGTGAAGCCCCCCTGCCATGCAATGCATGGAGGGGGGTAAAAATAAGACCAGTAAGGTAAGGAACACGGCCACCTCACCGAGAGGTGATGGGGAACACCGTGGTTGGACGCAGGGAAGAAAAGACTACCTCCCAAGGCCTGGCGCGCAAGGACAAGGGGGGGGGGGGAGTCTGCACATGAAGAACAGGGGGGGGGGAGGAGCAGCTGGAAAAAGGGGCAACAGTATGCAAGGATACATGGGGGGGAAGTTGTTGTACATGGAGGGAGGGGGGGGGTAGCATCTGGAGAAAAGACAGACAGATAATGCACAGAAAATGGCACTATAATGATGATACTCAGCCAGCCTGGTTCAAAAACTGGAAAAGAGGAAGATGGCTCCTCTTCCAGACTATTTATAATGAATAGAAGGGGCCTTGCCCCTTATTACTGCCATAGGCTACTATTTTGATGGGCACATTCCTGACTAGGCTCCCTCCTCTCCTTTAACCCCTGGTGAACTAGCAATATTCCATCAGTAAACAGGGTGCTTATCTTTCCTCAAACTTATTCACGTATTCGATCTATTAAGTATCAGTAATAAATGAGAGCCCTCTGTCTCAGCTCAACAAAAGTTGCCATGCAATTAGTAAATGTCATCGTTTAACCAGCACACATTGTAAGGGATCCATCCTACTATGTGCGAAGGGTGCGAGTCGCTGTTGCAACGGCGCTAAAACATTGGCAACAGACCGGCACCTCGCACCCTTCGCCGCCCGTGCCGACCCCAAATTTGCTGAATTTTGCGTGGAGCCCTATGGGGCTGCGAGCACAATTCAGCAAATCTGGGCAGCTGTAAAGTGCGGCCATTGCCGCGATGACTCGCACCGGCGAGATCATCGTGGCTAATAGGATTGAACCCTAAATCTCTTGGAAACCACAACACACTATCTGTGGACATATAAATTATAACATACAGTACATATACAGTAAAATGCAACTCCACACTCCTATGGGACATTAGGGATACGCTAATCTTGCATACCACATATTTGACTATAAATAAATTTCCAGATAATAAGCTTCAGGGTTTAGTGCAAAACGTCAACATTCCAAATTTGACATTCAAAATGTCGACAACAGTCAACATTAACGTTATGTTGAAATGGCAAATGTCAGCATTCCCAATCAGCATCAGAGCAGTGCTTACCGGTGCCCTGTGCCAGCCACGCATGTCAACATAGCATTTTCAGGTGATTCTAGCCCTAAACCTACCCACACCTTTACCCAGTGCTCGAAGTGGGAATTTAGAGGTGGGGGTATGGTGAATGAATCTCTTCCCCCCCCCCCTCCCCTTGGGCCCCTGCTTCCATATAACCCCATTGTATGTCTCCCCCCCCTCCCCCCCTCTCACACCCTGCCCTTCTCACTAATTCCCTCTCTGTCACCCCCTACAATACTAACTGCCTCCCTCTGTCTGCCCCTCTCTCTATTCCCTCTCACATCCTCCCCTCTCTCTATTCCCTCTCACTACTTACCTCTGTCCTGTGCTCAGTGCGCTGCTGGAACAGAGCTGCAAGGACTCAGGAGCACCGGGTCCCACGTTGCTGGTGCAGTTGTGCGAGCCAATGAGAAGCTGCCACTTGGCAGCTTCTCATTGGCTGGCGGCCGTGAGCCCTGTGATTGGCTGGCTGCCGCGAGCCCTGTGATTGGCTTGCGGCCGCGAGCCTTGCGATTGGCTGGCGGCCAGTGTGTGCTGACAGTAGCTGGAAGCCGGATGCTTTGTCCCGGCTACATGCCAGCGTGTCCGCTGCCACCGATCGAGATGTGTCCCCTGCAGGACACATCTCTACACATTTCCGCCGCTGTTCCAGCACTGGAATGCCATACTGCCATACAGCATCCCAGCGCTGGTGCATTCTTTTCTGCGGCTAAAATGAAGTGGGGTCGGGAAGTGGCGGTATGTCATACCGCCGTATACCGCCCCACTTCGACCACTGCCTTTACCCTAACTGTTGCCTAACCCTAACCTAAACCCTAAAATGGATTGTAGACATTCACAATGTTCACATAATGACAATGTCGACATGTTGACAATCAAACCAATGTTGACATACAGACCAAGTTGATATTCTGGTGAATATTGCATTAATTACTGCATGCCTGCATGTCAATATCAGTAACTAGAAAACCATTACTATTAAATAGAGATGTGCAGGTCTGGTTCTCAGAGAACAGATCTTCCCGTGGTTCGGAACTCGGATTTAAAAGCCGAACTCGGGTTTTGGATTGCATGCCAACAGATCAAAATGATGTAATTTTAACTGTTTTTTCTATTTTAAAAAAAAACGTGAGGGTAGTTTTGCAAAACCAAGACCAAAACAGGAAGGTGAATCCGGATCCAAAACAGTGCACACAGCGCACATCTCTACTATTAAATGCTGTTTTATTTCAAAACATAAAATTTTATAAATTGTAATGATAAAATTAATATCTGTAGACCGTGGATGATACATATAAAATCTTAGTTTTCAATAACTCATTTTCTAAGACCTTTTATCACTTGCCGAATAATTTGTGCCTCCATATGCTTATGTAAATACCATGAAGTATATGAAAATATAAAAATACAGTTGCTGTTATGGCTATAGTCCCATCTCATATCTTAAATATTATGTTACATACTGATATTATTAAGATTTGGATAACTTGGTCCTCCAGTTCTATTACTTTTCATTCTGTTCCTGTACAATATTTGTGGTGTCTCTGATCTGCTGCAATGCATCTGGAACACAAAAGTTGTTGACATATTGTTAAATGTTTAAAAGCCACAAGCTGTCTCTTAACAGTGTGCATGACTCAACAGCAGTGGCGTAACTATGGTATTTGGAGTCCAGGGCAAGATGAAAAATGGAGGGCACCCCTATGTGCGCGAGCCAAAAAGTGGGTGTGGCCACACTCCACAAGGGACGTGGCCACTGAAAATGGGATGTGTCAACATGACACACCACCATTTCTCATTACTCTCTGAACATTCTTTTCCATTCCATATGCACCTTAATGCCCCCAGTAGTAGTGCCCCTCTTGCAATGCCCACTGTAGTAGTACCCCTTATTCAATGCCCCATGTAGTAGTGCACCAGTAGTGTCCTTTATACAGTGCCCCCAGTAGTGCCACTATGAATACCTAATGACCCATACATCCTAAATGACGCTATTTAGCGTTATGAGTCGCACAAGAAATAATTGCTTTCCAGACTTTGATTGTGGTTCCAAAGCACAAAAAGATATTATTCACCAAAAAGCCGATAGTTACACACTGTGATCTAAATACAATTAGCGCAAACAAATCATACAATCACAAGGTACAGTCGAATACATACGCATGTGCTCTGGATCCAGATTTCCCGGCATCAACTATGAAACCTCCGTCAACAGAAAAGAAAGATGACTAACTACCAGATCCAAGGTGCTTGCATATAAACCCTTGCAGAGATAGGCAATACAATAGAACAAGTTGGCATAATCCCATTGGGTCTTCCTCCTGGTTCTTCTGTTACAATGCAGTTCATAGATCAGTTTGTTTTGTAATAGTTCAGCCTCCAACAGCTCTTTGTGTCCTTTTTCCCGCCGAAGAACAAGTCTAAACTGGCTAATAAACATCACAATACAGAGTACATTTCAATGCCTAACTCTCTATGATCCATAATTCGCAGACGCATGTTGTGATCTCCCTGCCGATGGAACCGGAGATCTGCAAATAAACAGTGGTTTAGAATAGCACCAAACACGGTCTGCTTATCATGTACTAAACCTGAGATCTTAAATACAGTCGCTTTATTACATAATTAATAATGAATAAAACCTTGAATATTAACCTTAATGCTAGGGAACCTCTCTATGTAAGTGTGCAATGTGTAAGTGTAAGGATATTAAGAAAAGATGCTAGTTAGCGTTGTGCATCTACGTGTTTGTGAAGTACACCGCAGTACGTGTTTTGCAGGGTTGTTCATATTATATGTTTTAGTAAAGGTAGGTAGTTATGTAATGAGGACTTTTAACATTGTTCTATTGTGTGAGAATCGCACAACGCTAAATAATAACATCGCCGTATGTACTGATATTGTGTGAGATTCGCTGAAATGGCGTTGGGCGGCCATTTGCAAAATGGCGTCTTGTTGCCATTCGCAAAATGGCATTGTGCAGATTTTAATTTTAACAGATTCTGTCTCAGCCAATTATCCGGCTTCGATAGTCCACCCTTTGATAGCAAACAACACGCTATCACACTCTGATTTTAAAATTTAATTTAGGCTTAAACTATGACATATTATTTAATGTTATATTATGGGATGGCACAAGGTGGTTCTTAAACCATCAATAATGTGTCTCTAGGAGGGACATAAAACTACCCTTATATGCACACTGCGGATCTTGGGAGATCATGGGAAAGATGTGGGGATGCACCTAACCTATTAAGGAAGTCTTGAAGGGGATAGGGACTTACATTATTTGGGATGTTTAAAATAACATTTAATAATACATTTCATGCATGGCTAAAACTATACATCATCTGATGGTACATTCTAGTTCAGGGTTGTAATGCAGTCCTTCATTTACCTCAGTATTCATATTGTTACTACTGACCACCATCATAATTTAATTCCTTCGATTTACCTTATCTTTACATTATCCACATTTCAACACAGTAGGAACACATTTGACACATAAGCCAATTACTATGATGACAAACAATATGAGGATCAGGAGTTTAACTATGCTAGCAACTATTTCCTGGACCCACTCTCCTAGACCAGAGAAACATTTCACTGGGTTCAACCAAGAAACCCATTCCTCTACCTTCTCCTCTACTTCAGCTACTGAAGCATTATGGTTCTTCCGAAATTCCCAATTTAACTGCAGAATTTTGTCCATCTTCCGGTCTATCACCTCCTTGGGGTCACTAGTATCGTTTGTGATGTATGTGCAACACTTGACACCAAATTGGGTGGCTAAGGTCACACAGTACCCTCCAGTGACAGCTGTTAAATAATTTAACACTAGTCTATGTTGTACCAGTTCTTTCTTGTAGGCCTGTAACTCCTTACCTGTGTACCCAAACATGTCATCATACATCTCGGTGATATTATCTATTAATTTAGCAAGATCTTGGATATATCTGAAATTTAGTGTACCCCGAGCGAACCTGGTGGGATCCAATGCGACTAAAACTTGAAAGCCAGTTGTTTCACTAATCAATTATGTGGCTTTATGTACATCACCAGGTATCATATTTCTTTTGTCTCTATGTTCATACTGTGTGTGAAGATATGGTGATGGTGTGTTTTTATGAATACCAAGCATTTCACCATGTGTAAGGGTCATAACCTCTGGGAGTACTCTTCCCAGATAACACAAACCTTCTGAACTCGGAGAGAGCCACTTATACACTTTCCTTCCGCATATAAAATATACATCATCGGGGAGAACATAAGGAATAGAGTGCATCATGATCATCCAACACATTTCCCTAACAAATGATCCTATCTCAGGTTCTCCCATCTGTCTAATACTTGTTTCTGGTTGTATAACCCTGGCACAGTACCTTTCTGGTACTCTTCCAACCATTTCTTTGATGTCACGTAGTGTGTACCAATACTGGAAGTGTCTCCCATTTAACCTAATTGTGTGTAACAGTTCAAAATGTATAGGCTCATAATCAGCTCTTAGTGAGAAGGTCATCGTCTGGTTATTCCCAGTCACCTCCCAACTTCCTGGTTTATTGAAGTTGGTGATTTTCAAACATAAAAGTGATTTATCCACTTGGTACTGGTGGAGTTTAAAACCAGCAATGTATCACTGCTGTGACTACAAGAATAGATAACCCCACATTTGGGCAGTAACATACACCACTCCTATGTACCATGTACCTAATATAACATAAATATCCCGCTCAGCGTGCCAGTTGTGTGTAACACTTTCCACGCAGATTTTTTTAAAACAATATATTTTTGCTTAGTACAAGACTGTTCTATACTGCCAAACACCCCAATCCTGGAATACAGAGAAAGCGTGTAGGGGTTATTCACAAGTCTGAGGCTGAGTGCTTGGTTTGGAGTTTACTTTATAGATAAGTGACGTCAATAAATGACCAAGCTCAACTGACATGCTATGCTTTGTTATTAGAGCTCTTTTCCCAATATCAGTGACCCTTCAGTCTAAGGTATTTTACATGGGACCAGCCAAGGGAAGCAAATGTGGTGGAAATTTTTTTTGCTGGTGTTTGGAGACCTCATTATGAAGCACAGTGATACACTGGAACAATATAGCAAGATACGTCACTGACACAAGGCTCACTGGGAAAATACAATGGTAGAGGCCCATGAGGAGCACAGCTGATGGGACGTGGGTACATTCACACAGCACTTACTGTATGAGCAGCACCCATCTATTATGGTGCATTCAGGTACCATGGATGGTGACATTGTTCTTGTAACCTATGGATCTCCAGCTTGGCCTCTGACAGAAAATGCTGTGCTTTGTAGTTCCCCAACACTAAAGAACTAGATACAATGAAAAAACTAGTTTCATCGTCTAAAAGCCAACTACCTTGCAGCGTGTATTCTATCTGTAGCGTCTCTGAGGCAGTGCAGGACAGCGGAGCCCATCCACATGGAAGCTGTCACCGCTATAGAAAGGACATGTGACATGTAATCAGTCTGATATTTTGTTCTCCTACTATAATAAAAATACACCCTGGAAGAAATACTTACATATATATATCAGTATAAATAGCACTCAATGGTCTTTACAATAACTGTAAATAATATGAGATATGGTAAGAACTTACCCTTGTTATCTCTATTTCTACGAAGTCCATAGGGTTCCACAGGATACCTTGGGGTATAGGTGTGACGTCAGTCGCAGGGCACCAAAGACTTAAGCTTTCATGCTCCCAGGATGCACTAGGTCCCCCTCCTATACCCCGCCCCCGGGCCAAGGCACCTCAATTAGTTACCAATCCACAGGATACCTTGGGGATGTCCCAAAGCAGTATCCTTTAAGGGTGGGGACGCTCCTGTGCAGAAAGGAGAATCCGCCGCCCGAAGGAAGCATCCTGAGAGGCGAAGGTGTCAAACCTGTAATACCTCACGAAGGTATGGACAGAAGACCACGTAGCAGCCTTGCAGATCTGAACTGCCGAGGCACCACGTCGAGCTGCCCACGAAGGACCCACAGACCTAGTGGAATGAGCCTTCAGAGAAGGAGGGACCGGTAGGCCTTCATGAAGATAAGCTTCAGAAATAGCCATACGGATCCAGGCTGCCAAAGTTTGCTTTGAAGCAGGCCAACCCTTTTTACAGAAGCCATAGAGGACAACAAAGCGTCCGACTTCCTAAACAAAGAAGTGCGGTCAACATAAGTCCTTAAGGCCCGCACAACATCCAAAGAGGCCTCACCCACGGAAAGACCCGGTGAGTTAAAGGCCGGAACAACTATTTCCTCGTTAACATGAAACTGGGAAACAACTTTGGGAAGAAACTCGGGCCGAGTGCGGAGCACTGCCCTGTTCCCATGAAAAACCAAGAAAGGGGGTCTACAAGAAAGAGCCCCTAACTCAGAAACACGTCTGGCTGAAGCAACGGCCAGAAGGAAAACAGTCTTAGCTGTTAGCCATTTAATATCCACTGAGCCCAGTGGTTCAAACGGCGGTCCTTGGAGAGCCCTCAGGACCACAGCCAAATCCCAAGGCGCCACAGGTGGAACAAAGGGCGGCTGAATACGGAGAACACCTTGCATAAAGGTGCGCACATCCGGGATTGTAGCAATCCTACGGTGAAACCAGACAGATAGGGCCGAAACCTGTACCTTCAAAGAAGCAAGGCGAAGCCCATGATCTAGTCCCGCTTGCAGGAAGGCGAGAATCCGAGACAGACGAAACTCCCGCGGTGCATAACCTCTCGGTCGACACCACTGGAAGAACGTATGCCACACGCGATGGTATATCCTCGCGGAAGACGGTTTCCGAGCTCGTAACATGGTACGCACCACAGAGCTGGAAAACCCCCAGGACCTCAGCATGACCGTCTCAACAGCCACGCCGCCAAAGACAGCCGAGTCAGGTCCGGGTGAAGACAAGGACCCTGAGACAGAAGGTCCGGTCGTAGCGGCAACCGCAGAGGACTGTCCACGGACAGACCCTGAAGGTCTGAGAACCAGTGCCGTCTGGGCCACGCGGGAGCTATCAACAGGAGCGTCCCTCCTTCCTGTTTGAATTTCCGGATTACCCGTGGAAGAAGGGAGACCGGAGGGAACAGGTATGCGAACCTGAACGTCCACCGGACGGACAGAGCATCCACCAGAGACGCCCCTTCGTCTCTTGTGCGAGACCCGTACACCGGCAACTTGTTGTTGTGCCGGGACGCCATGAGGTCGATTTCTGGAAGACCCCACCTGTCCACCAGTAGTTGAAAAACGTCCGGGTGCAGGGACCATTCCCCTGGATGAACGTCCTGGCGACTTAGAAAGTCCGCCTCCCAATTTAGCACTCCCGGGATGAAGACCGCTGATATGGCCGGAAGATTGCGCTCCGCCCAAACCAGGATCCGAGAGACCTCTACGAGAGCCGCCCGACTGCGAGTTCCTCCTTGCCTGTTTATGTAGGCCACGGTGGTAGCATTGTCCGACTGGACCTGCACCGGGTGACCCTGGAGAAACCGCTGTGCCTGCAGGAGAGCATTGAAGACCGCACGGAGTTCCAAGATATTTATTGGAAGCTCCGCTTCTGTCGGTGTCCACCTCCCCTGGAACAAGTGTGGACCCGAAACTGCTCCCCAGCCCCGAAGACTGGCGTCCGTTGTCAATAGGACCCAATTTGGAACCCAGAACGGACGTCCCTTGTTGAGGTGGGTCGTCTTTAACCACCACGCAAGGGACAGGCGAACCTCCGGGGTGAGCACAATCGTCTGGAACTTCAGAGACTGAGGCAGCCCATTCCACTTGGACAGGATCAGGTGCTGCAGAGGTCTGGAGTGAAACTGGGCGTATTCCACCATGTCGAACACCGACACCATGGAGCCCAGTAACCTCATCGCCGAGTGTAAGGACACCCGGCGGCTGTGCAGACAACTGCGCACCCTTGACTGTAAAGCAGAGATCTTGTCCTCCGTCACGAAGATCCTTTGCTGTCCCGAGTCCAATAAGGCTCCAAGATGCAGAATCCTCCGAGACGGGATTAGAGTGGACTTCTGCCAGTTGATTAGCCAGCCGTGCCGTTGCAGCAGTGCAATGGTCAGGTCCAAGTGGTGTAACAGGAGCTCTGGAGATCCTGCCACCAATAACAGGTCGTCCAAGTACGGCAACATGCGGACTCCTTGCAGCCGCAGAGAAGCCGCCATGACCGCCATAGCGTCCTGTATGTCCAATGACACCATGTAGTCCCCAGGTTCCAGCGCCAGAATGATGGACCGTAGGGTCTCCATCCGAAACTTCGGGACCCGCAAAGACTTGTTGAGTGCTTTGAGGTTGAGAATCGGACGATATGACCCATTGGGTTTCTGTACCAAAAATAGATTTGAATAGAAACCCTGGCCCCTCTGGGAGAATGGAACAGGCACTATAACTCCAGCCTGGAGCATAGTGTGCAATACCTTCCGCAGCTCCGTAGCCTTGTTCCGGTCTGATGGTAGACCCGTGGTGAAGAATCGAGCCGGGGGGTCTGTGCCGGAAGGAGAGGGCGTACCCGTGAGAGACCACCTCCAGAACCCAAGTGTCTGTCGTAGTGAACGACCAACACCGGGAGAACTGCAGCAGGCGGCCTCCCACCCTGGGATCCCCCAAGGGGAGACCCGGACCGTCAGGCCGCAGGCTTGTCATCTGGCTTGGGGGCCGGACGTCTGGTACTCCATGCCTGTTTCCGGGGCTTGACCGATTTCTTAGGTCCAGCCTGTCGAGGAAACGACTGTGGTTTGGGCCTGCCCTGGGCCCTAGATGACCGAAAGGACGATGGTCCAGAACCAGAAGGAGCAGCGGCCGACGGGAGACAAGCAGATTTGGCTGCCGCCAGCGTGGCCACAATCTTATCCAGATCCGGACCGAAGAGAACTTCTCCGGTAAACGGCAACGCTTCCAGACCTTTCTTGGATCTGCGTCCGCCTTCCAGGATCGCAGCCACAAGGTGCGACGAGCAGCTACCGCTGCTGAAGAAATTCTAGACACCAGAGTACTAATGTCTAGAGCCGCCTCGTTGATGTAGGTGGCCGAATCACGGAGATTGCCAATCAACTCCGCCTGTTCGGCCGGACAGTCGAATTCAAAAGAAGCCTCTAATGAATCCGCCCAGCGCTCCATCGCTCTGGCAACCCAGCAAATGGCCATAGCCGGCCGTGCTGCCCCCCCTGCAAGGGAATAAGCGGACTTCAGGCAGATTTCTACCTTGCGGTCCGTAGCATCCTTAAGGGAGGACATGGATGGCATCGGCAATGTGGCACTACGGACAAGACGGGTCACGTGAGAATCCACCTGTGGAGGGGATTCACACTTAGCAAAATAATTATCCGCGAACGGATAAGCCACCGCCAGGCGTCTCTGCGGCTGGTATCTTTTGCCAGGTTGTTTCCACGCCTCCTCTAAATGGTCCACCAACTGACCCGAAAGAGGAAAGACTGTGGCATCGCCCTTCACATCTTTGAAAAAGGCATACTTAGATTTAGCCGCTGGGGGAACTTCGTCCTCAATCACCAAGGCTGTGCGGACCGCCCGAATAAGTCCAGGAATATATACTTTGGACTTAGCATCAGCGTCCTTAGTATGGAAAGGTTCCTGATCGTAAGGATCCAGAATCTCCCCATCATCAGACGTCCCTTCGTCATCCTCATAAGGAGCGGACAGAGACGCCACCGGCCTTTTATGAGGCCGCATCACAGACTCCCCTTGCAACACATCCGACAAGTGCTGTACAGAACTCGTCAGGGAGTTAACCCACGCTGGCTCCTGAGAACCCGGGAGCGGGGAAATAGGGAGACTGTGGGGTACCACCAATTGTCGTGGGAACCCCTGCATGGGTGACGACACCACAGACTGCTGGGACAAACCCATCGGAGTAAACGCGGGCTGCGGAGCTAACTGGCCCACTAAAGCTGTTAACGCCTGAGCGAAACAAGCCCAGGGCGGCTCCTGTACCGGTGCTGTAACCGTAATAGGCCGCGCCATGGACAAACACTGCCGGCAAAGGCCCTCCGCGCTACCCTCCCCCTCCGCTAACGGTACTTTGCACGTGGTACACTGTAGCCGGAGGGGAAAATCACTTTCAGACATTATGGCACCACGTATGTGACCTCTCTCACCAATTAAGTATTAAATAGGCGAGAGACCACCCTGCAGCACCGCACGGCAAGGGCTTTAGCAGAAAGAACAGGGACAGTAATAAAGCTGACAGTTTAGAGAAGAAAAGTTACAGGCAGCGCTAGCACAGTCACATACAATGCAGAGAAATAACAATTCCTGCACTAACAGCGCTGATCACTCAACTACACAGACACAGGGCCTGGTAGGACACAGCGCTGCATACACAGACCTGAGCCACAGCGGAGGAGAGGTATGCGGGGGGACCCAGACCACGATGCTTCCTTCCAGACTTCCAGCAGCGTTCACCATGCGTTGCAGAGAAGATGGCCGCCGAGGAGCAGAGAGAAGCTGGCCTGGGGGAGGAGCGCTGACACAGGACCAGTCAGCACAGTGCAGAGAGGGCTGTGTGCAGCGGGGGAGGCGCCGGCTGTGAGACAGGGAAGGCGCGCTCCCCTGGCATGCATTTAACCCCTGGGACGCCGCAGCGCTACCGCTCTGCTGCGGTCCGCTGTCCCAGGGGGTAGTGGAAGCGCAGGTTGGTCGCCTGGCTCCACGCTGCAGCCAGTCCCCAGGGAGCCCCCTGCCTGGGGACTTAGGACCATGTGATCAGCGGGGACCCACCGCGGGACCCCGCTGCTTACCTCTGTCCCCCTTGAATCCGGCCATGGTCCGGAGCATCTGGGGTCACCGCTAGCTGTGACCCCAGACGCCCACCAGCATCCCCGGATCAGTACCGGCGTTCTGGTACCGGCGGGGTGTAGGGAAGACAGCATGGACGTCAGGACTGACTGTCCATGCTGTTCATCCAGATGTGCAGCCACAGCTGCATGAAGAAAAAGCTTCAGGGGCTCTTCTAGCCCCCACTCCAACAGGTGCACCCGACTCCGGCCGGGCACCAAACTAAACTAAGGTGCCTTGGCCCGGGGGCGGGGTATAGGAGGGGGACCTAGTGCATCCTGGGAGGCTGAAAGCTTAACTCTTTGGTGCCCTGCGACTGACGTCACACCTATACCCCAAGGTATCCTGTGGATACCCTATGGACCCTGAAGTAGAAAAAGACATTTAGAGCCTGATTCAGCAAGGAATGCAAATGTGCGCACACGCACTCGGCCGCCACGTGTATATGCTAATCTGTGCATACGCACGGCAACCGCAGCACAAGATGCAGACGCCTAGCAATACATAATGCTGCCCACCTCCCTTTACTCACAGCCTGAGTAGTCCACAAAATAGTGAAACATCGGTAACATCGCGAACCATCGGACCCATACACAGAATAGTGGTTGACCTGACCCTCCCGCAGACTTTGCTACATCCCCTGCATGAAGTGAGAGCTCAGGCTTCATATGGTCTCGCAATGGCTAATTTATGCACGACACTTCAACGGCGTTGAAATGCACTGACACGCCTGCGTTCGCACGACCATACACTCCTACACCACCCACAAATGGTACTTCCTGTCAGTCACTGGGTGATGGGTCTGCGTGCTGTCTGCGCTCGCAATCCCGTCCGCATCGTCTAGTTCACGCACGTGCACTGCGTCTTATACACATGCGCAGAGTACAAACATCGGCCGGCTGCATGCGAATGCAGCATTGTGTTCCTTGCTGAATCAGGCCCTTAGTCCAAAAGTTTCTGCAACATTTCGAGGTTTAATTCCTCATCTTCAGACAGTATATACAAAATCAGAGAGGAGAGAAAAAGGACTCCGTATGTGGGGCACACTCCTATAGAATTAACAAGCTATAAAAAATAAATTTTATTGATATTCATTAAAAAAGGAAAAGAGAAAAAAATGGCCCAAAACACCTATATATATTTATTCCATAGT
Organism: Taudactylus pleione; assembly: GCA_031769625.1. NCBI lineage: Eukaryota > Metazoa > Chordata > Amphibia > Anura > Myobatrachidae > Taudactylus > Taudactylus pleione. The sequence goes on from JAUIMM010000725.1 coordinate 1,455,886, forward strand.
TTTTGACTAAATATACAACACAAATTGAGATGATTGCATAGCAGGAATCTGTTTAGAGGCAATCCTGAACACCTACATTGCTATATGCTATATGTATATACAGTCAGGTGCATAAATATTAGGACAGTGACAGAATTTTCAGATTTTGGCCTCTGTTCACCACCACAATCGCTTTGAAATGAAATAAACAAGATGTGCTTTAACTGCAGACTTTCAGATTTAATTTGAGGGTAATTACATCCAAATCAGGTGAACGGTGAATTCTGTCAATGTCCCAATATTTATGCACCTGACTGTATATATATAAAAGAAACAACTGTGATTATAAACTGTTGTATATATTTTAATATATACAAAATACAATTGTGATTGCCGATTACATCCAAATTGTATATTTTAATACCTAAAGTCCTGCCTTGTGGTTTTTGAAAGGTATGAACATGATATTTTTTCCATAGGTATTGACAAAAAATATACAACGCAAATTGCAGTAATATTGCAGTGTATCTCCTACGATTGGAGAATTGTTTGTTTGTATTGTTCAAACCTGATAGGTGTTTATGGCCATTTTTTTCTCTTTTCCTTTTTTAATGAATATCAATAAAAGGTATTTTTTATAGCTTGTTAATTCTATAGGAGTGTGCCCCACATACGGAGTCCTTTTTCTCTCCTCTCTGATATACACAATTTATTCCTAGGGTGCACCTTCTATCCTTATTGCTTTATAATGATCTTTCTTACCCACCAATATTCCTGTGTAATCAATCCTTCCCTACCTCCCCCTTCCCCTATCTATATATAGTATATACATAATGTAAGCAACAATAATCTTACCTATACTATATGTAGACACCCCGTGAGTGTTAGACACTGTTTAGCTGTCGCTGTCCTCGGCAGTGTCTGCTGGACTTCCGGGTGGGATCCAGCCCTGCTCCCGCACAGAAATACTCCCGCCGTTACCATGGCTTCGTGGCATCAACATTGCAGTGACATACCCACCACCAAACAGTTTCAAATCTGGAAGAATTAAAAAAATAATGATGTTAAATACTATAGGGATTCATAAGCCATGGAGAGTAGGAAAACAAAATGTTCCATGGTCCACTGACTGGGGACCCAGGGCCGGATTTACCGTAGGGCAACCTAGGCATCCGCCTAGGGCCCGTCGGGTTGTAAAGGGCCGTGGCCACCCACCTCCGAAATCCTGGGGAATAGCCTGCTGCTCTGTGTTTGAAGCCTGTCACCAGCCGGGGAGAGAACTTACAGCAGCAGCACGTGAGGTCTCTGCCTCTGCTATGTGGGGGGGGGAGGAGGACTCAGGGGCGGAGTTACAGTCCTACAGCTGCCAGCCCGGGGACACGGTGAGTTCAGCCATTCTCCTCTGCTGACCCCCCCCCACCGCCCACATTGTATACAGCGCTCCTTTCTGCAACTTCCTTTCATGTTGTCAGCGGCTAGCCCAGTCAAACCCCCCCTTCCCCTGCAGCCTCCGCTGCTGTACTAGGCAGCCCCTCCAGTCACAGTACAAGTTGCCTGCCTCCTCCATTGTAGTCAGTCCAAGCGACCCCCCTCCACCCCACCCCGCAGCATGTGCTGAATAAGTTAGCGGCAGTCTACTCATACCAACCCCCCTCCCCTGCAGCCTGCACTGCTGTAGCCAGTCCCCGCTCCGCAGTCAGTGTGAGTGCTGCCAGGCCCCCCTCCCTCAGTGTAGCCAGCCCCCGCTCCGCAGTCAGTGTGAGTGCTGCCAGGCCCCCCTCCCTCAGTGTAGCCAGTCCCCGCTCCGTAGTCAGTGTGAGTGGTGCCAGGCCCCCCTCTCTCAGTGTAGCCAGTCCCCGCTCCGCAGTCAGTGTGAGTGTTGCCAGGCCCCCCTCTCTCAGGGTAGCCAGCTCCCGCTCCGCAGTCAGTGTGAGTGCTGCCAGGCCCCCCACCCTCAGTGTAGCCAGCCTCCACTCCACCTCTGCAGTGTGAGTGGTGCCAGGCCCCCCTCCCTCAGTGTAGCCAACCCCCACTCCGCAGTCAGTGTGAGTGCTGCCAGGCCCCCCTCCCTCAGTGTAGCCAGCCTCCCCTCCACCTCTGCAGTGTGGCACTCCCGGGACAACTCTACCTCCCCTGTGCTGATGGAGCTACAGGAGACTTCCACTCCCCAGTGGGTAAGTTTAACTTAAAAATGTTTCTTATCCTCTTAAATAACACTGCTTTCCCACCTGTGTGTGTATATATATATATATATATATATATTTATATATACACACACACTACCTATTGTGTAGGTGTTTTTTTTATTCACTGTTCCCCCACCTTCTCCCGCCTCCCTGTTCTTCCCCCTTTTCTTCTGTCTCACCTATCTCCCTGTGTGTGTATATGTATATATAAATATATACAAATACACACTTCTTTCATACATACATGTGTGAATACACAGTTGGCTAGCTATATAATAGTACTTATATATATAGTACTTTTTTGTACAGGATGATTATATATATATATATATATATATATATAGTGATCTAGTAACACTGTGCATCTAGTAACTGCATATATTACAGTAGGTGTCACAAGCAAAATACACACACTATATATATATATATATATATATATATATATAGATGCGTGCATCTTGCTCCAGCGACACCTACTATAATATATGCACAGGATTGTTTGAGGGAAGGGGGCCCCAAACCAGTATCTTGCCTAGGGCCCCATAAGGTCTAAGGACTTCATTCAGAGCCGCTTGCAAAATGCGAGCACTCGCTCTGAATGAGGGCAGCTGCTTCTCTTTAAAATCCGGCCTCCTGGCCGCTCGCTAAGCTGTGGGTGACCACCCACAGCTTTAGCGAGTGACCAGGTAATGGTCGCAATGGTCGAGACCATCGCAACCATCGGGGCTTGCGACGAGACCCTTGGGGTCGGGTCTCATCTCCCGCAAGCCCCAGGTAGCTTCCTGCTCTAACAGAGCAGGAAGCTACCTACTGACATCACAGCAGATCTCAGTAGGGCCGCCTACAAACGACAGGCGTTCCTTCAGGAACGCCTCCGTTTGTCCGGCCACTCCCCCTCCCCGCCTACAAAACGGGGTGAGCTGTCTATCAACATCGACAGCTGCCCCTTTTGTTGCGAGCCCCGGAGCAAGTGATTTTGTCACTCGCTCCGGGGCTTGCGCACACGCACTGCGGCCGCTGCGCGTGCACAGGGCCTCACCATCGACCAGCTTGCGAGCGCATAGGCGCTTGCGAGCGGGTCTGAATGAGGTCCTAAATCCAGCTCAGTGGGAACCAGAGCCAGCGGAAGGGCTTTGTCAGTACCTCCTCATTATAACATTCTGAGCCGGGCTTCCCTCATCCTCGCCTGTATCTGGATAGGTACCCACACACATGTGTAAGATTCCCACCAATAGTTCTCAGGGCTGAAGCTGCTTCGTCTCTTTAGTTTTGGTGTTTTCCTCTTTATACATTTCCATCACACGAGGTCCATAGAGGAGGAAAGGGAAAGGCTGGTCTAAGCACAGGGCGGTTATTGCTGCCAGTATATCCATATAGCTTACCAGTGACATGGGGTTATATGTGGGATACTCAGTGTAACGAGATGTGACTGCTTCTTGTTTGTGTTTGTAAAACTTCTTATACTTAAAACTTAACCTAGCACATTATATGGGATGCGGTTAAGATACTGCCGCCCATCCGAATCCTGACATTGGAAGCGCGACAAGGGACTAAAGATAGGCGTCTAAACCCAGACGCCTATCTGTAGCCCAATGCCCGGCATCCCAAACAAAGGTAAGCCAGGGCTTTCTAGCTGTTAGCCATGGGGTTGAGGGCTAGGTTTAGGCACCCCTGGGGAGACTTAGGGTTAGGCTAGGGGAAGGGGGGGTTAGGGTTAGGCACCCCCCAGGAGGTTTAGGTTTAGGGTGCGGGAAGGGGGGTTAGGCACCACTGGGGGGAGGTACGGGGTAGGTACCACTAAGGGGGTGGAGGGGAGGATTAGGGTACTTACCAGCTCTAGTCGGGATCTTCACTGTTTGGGCTTCCGGGGTCTATATTTGGTCTGCTGGGAATAGATCCGGCGGCATTACATATGGATACCCGTTATACAAACCATACAGAACAGTCACCTAGCACATTATACAAACCATACAGAACAGTCACCTAGCACATTATACAAACCATACAGAACAGTCACCTAGCACATTATACAAACCATACAGAACAGTCACCTAGCACATTATACAAACCATACAGAACAGTCACCTAACACGTTATACAAACCATACAGAACAGTCACCTAGCACGATATACAAACCATACAAAACAGTCACCTAACACATTATACAAACCATTCAGAACTGTCACCTAGCACATTATACAAACCAAACAGAACAGTCACCTAACACATTATACAAACCATACAGAAAAGTCACCTAGCACGTTATACAACCCATACAGAACAGTCACCTAGCACATTATACAAACCATACAGAACAGTCACTTAGCTCATTATACAAATCATACAGAACAGTCACCGAGCACATAATACAAACCATACAGAACAGTCACCTAGCACATTATGCAAACCATACAGAACAGTCACCTAGCACGTTATACAAACCATACAGAACAGTCACCTAGCACGTTATACAAACCATACAGATCAGTCACCTAGCACGTTATACAAACCATACAGAACAGTCACCTAGCACGTTATACAAACCATACAGAACAGTCACCTAGCACATTATACAAACCATACAGAACAGTCACCTAGCACATTATACAAACCATACAGAACAGTCACTTAGCTCATTATACAAATCATACAGAACAGTCACCGAGCACATAATACAAACCATACAGAACAGTCACCTAGCACATTATACAAAGCATACAGAACAGTCACCAAGCACGTTATACAAACCATACAGAACAGTCACCTAGCACGTTATACAAACCATACATAACAGTCACCTAGCACGTTATACAAACCATACAGAACAGTCACCTAGCACGTTATACAAACCATACAGAACAGTCACCTAACACATTATACAAAATACAAACCATACAGAACAGTCACCTAGCACATTATACAAACCATACAGAACAGTCACCTAACACATTATACAAACCATACAGAACAGTCACCTAGCACGTTATACAACCCATACAGAACAGTCACCTAGCACGTTATACAAACCATACAGAACAGTCACCTAGCACATTATACAAACCATACAGAACAGTCACCTAGCACATTATACAAATCATACAGAACAGTCACTTAGCTCATTATACAAATCATACAGAACAGTCACCGAGCACATAATACAAACCATAGAGAACAGTCACCTAGCACATTATACAAATCATACAGAACAGTCACCTAGCACGTTATACAAACCATACAGAACAGTCACCTAGCACGTTATACAAACCATACAGAACAGTCACCTAGCACGTTATACAAACCATACAGAACAGTCACCTAGCACGTTATACAAACCATACAGAAAAGTCACCTAGCACATTGTACAAACTATACAGAACAGTCACCTAGCACATTATACAAACCATACAGAACAGTCACCTAGCACATTATACAAACCATACAGAACAGTCACCTAGCACGTTATACAAACCATACAGAACAGTCACCTAGCACATTATACAACCCATACAGAACAGTCACCTAGCACATTATACAAACCATACAGAACAGTCACCTAGCACATTATACAAACCATACAGAACAGTCACCTAGCACATTATACAAACCATACAGAACAGTCACCTAGCACATTATACAAACCATACAGAACAGTCACCTAACACATTAAACAAACCATACAGAACAGTCACCTAGCACGTTATACAAACCATACAAAACAGTCACCTAACACATTATACAAACCATACAGAACAGTCACCTAGCACATTATACAAACCATACAGAACAGTCACCTAGCACATTATACAAATCATACAGAACAGTCACTTAGCTCATTATACAAATCATACAGAACAGTCACCTAGCACGTTATACAAACCATACAGAACAGTCACCTGGCACGTTATACAAACCATACAGAACAGTCACCTAACACATTATACAAACCATACAGAACAGTCACCTAGCACATTATACAAACCATACAGAACAGTCACCTAGCACATTATACAAACCATACAGAACAGTCACCTAACACATTATACAAACCATACAGAACAGTCACCTAGCACGTTATACAACCCATACAGAACAGTCACCTAGCACGTTATACAAACCATACAGAACAGTCACCTAGCACATTATACAAACCATACAGAACAGTCACCTAGCACATTATACATATCATACAGAACAGTCACTTAGCTCATTATACAAATCATACAGAACAGTCACCAAGCACATAATACAAACCATAGAGAACAGTCACCTAGCACATTATACAAATCATACAGAACAGTCACCTAGCACGTTATACAAACCATACAGAACAGTCACCTAGCACGTTATACAAACCATACAGAACAGTCACCTAGCACGTTATACAAACCATACAGAAGTCACCTAGCACATTGTACAAACAATACAGAACAGTCACCTAGCACATTATACAAACCATACAGAACAGTCACCTAGCACATTATACAAACCATACAGAACAGTCACCTAGCATGTTATACAAACCATACAGAACAGTCACCTAGCACGTTATACAAACCATACAGAACAGTCACCTAGCACATTATACAAACCATACAGAACAGTCACTTAGCTCATTATACAAATCATACACAACAGTCACCGAGCACATAATACAAACCATACAGAACAGTCACCGAGCACATTATACAAACCATACAGAACAGTCACCTAGCACGTTATACAAACCATACAGAACAGTCACCTAGCACATTATACAAACCATACAGAACAGTCACCTACACCTAGCACGTTATACAAACCATACAGAACAGTCATCTAGCACGTTATACAAACCATACAGAACAGTCACCTAGCACGTTGTACAAACAATACAGAACAGTCACTAGCACGTTATACAAACCATACAGAACAGTCACCTAGCACGTTATACAAACCATACAGAACAGTCACCTAGCACGTTATACAAACCATACAGAAGTCACCTAGCACATTGTACAAACAATACAGAACAGTCACCTAGCACATTATACAAACCATACAGAACAGTCACCTAGCACATTATACAAACCATACAGAACAGTCACCTAGCATGTTATACAAACCATACAGAACAGTCACCTAGCACGTTATACAAACCATACAGAACAGTCACCTAGCACATTATACAAACCATACAGAACAGTCACTTAGCTCATTATACAAATCATACACAACAGTCACCGAGCACATAATACAAACCATACAGAACAGTCACCGAGCACATTATACAAACCATACAGAACAGTCACCTAGCACGTTATACAAACCATACAGAACAGTCACCTAGCACATTATACAAACCATACAGAACAGTCACCTACACCTAGCACGTTATACAAACCATACAGAACAGTCATCTAGCACGTTATACAAACCATACAGAACAGTCACCTAGCACGTTGTACAAACAATACAGAACAGTCACCTAGCACGTTATACAAACCATACAGAACAGTCACCTAGCACGTTGTACAAACAATACAGAACAGTCACCTAGCACGTTATACAAACCATACAGAACAGTCACCTAGCACTTTATACAAACCATACAGAACAGTCACCTAGCACGTTATACAAACCATACAGAACAGTCACCTAGCACATTATACAAACCATACAGAACAGTCACCTAGCACATTATACAAACCATACAGAACAGTCACCTAGCACATTATACAAACAATACAGAACAGTCACCTAGCACGTTATACAAACCATACAGAACAGTCACCTAGCACTTTATACAAACCATACAGAACAGTCACCTAGCAGGTTATACAAACCATACAGAACAGTGACCTAGCACATAATACAGAACAGTCACCTACTGTAGCACATTATACAAACCATACAGAACAATATGGGGAAGTATAACAAAGGCATGAGAACATTGGACTAAACTACAAACAGACACTATAGAAATAATAGGCAGCAATAACATAGCTATATAACAGCAAACAAAGACATGCAGACAGAAGTGCATCCATTCATCCCCATGCAAATTAGTACATTAGCAAGGCTGGTCCATCCCCGTCAGGTAACAACCACAAGCCCCCACCATCCCCAGCAGGGAGCCATGTGACCATATCCTGTTGTGCTTAGGAAGTGCCTAGTATACAGGAAGAGCTCATGATTCATAGTGTCACTGACAGGCAGAGGTGCAGCATGTGGCCAGGGTGCCATGAGCACGAGCGGGCTACCCTGCCCCCCCCCCCCCAAAAAAAAAATGTGTGTGTGCTATATATTATAACCTCTACATATGTACACATACATACATGGCAGGGTCACACATACATACAAACTGGGTCACACATACATACAAACATATGCACATACAGGAATGGTCATACATACATACATACAGGCAGGGTCTCACATTCATACGTACAAACATACATCCACACAGACATACATACACATGCAGGCAGGGTCACACATTCATACACACACACACATACAGGCAGGAAGGGACACACATACATACACACATGCAGTACATACAGGTAGGAAGGGTCACACATATACACATAGAGTACATACAGGCAGGAAGGGTCACACATACATACATATACACACATACAGTACATACAGGCAGGAAGGGTCACACATACAGTACATACAGGCAGGAAGGGTCACACATACACACTTACAGTACATACAGGCAGGAAGGGACACACATACACACATACAGTACATACAGGCAGGGGGTGATAGACCTAACGGGTATAACCTCTCTTACCTTAATGTGGACCCTGCAGCTTCTTCCTCGACATGCTGCTGTAGCCCCGCCCCCTGCTGGGGTTAGATGAACATGTGCTGAGCTCCACTAATCAGGGCTCAGCACAAGCTCCTCTAGCGATCTGGAGTTTCTCACTAGAGCAGGAATGCAGGACAGGACGCTGCTGTTGCTGCTGCGGACCCGGCACATGCTGTCAGCTACTTGACAGCTGCTCCGGAGTCCAACTGCAGGGCGCCCTCTGGTAATTAAGGCACCTGGAGCTCACGCTCCAGAGGAACCGCCCTCCCTACGCCCCTGCTGACAGGAGCATTCCATGATATCAGCTCTGGGGGGCCCACTGCCTTCCATGCCCTGGCAAAATGATCTTCACCAATATCACCAAATAAAAAACATTATTGGCGCTTGGGTCTGCCCTGCGATTGGAGCGCTGTGGTTGCAGGATACGTTGTCTGTTGCTACCAGACAGCTGCTAGGGCTGATAACAGCCACCAAGGGATTCTGTGTCCAACCGCGGAGCCTCTGTCCTTGTTCTGTGATGACACATAAGACACCTGGCACCAAGGCACATACACATACTGCTGCCACCTCACACGGAGCACTTTCAGCTATTTCTAAGCCATTGTCTGGTGACAACACAATACAGTGTTACAGGAGGGTCTAAGGCCCTGACTCAGAGATGTACACTAATATGGCCGCTGTGCAAATTATTCAAAGGCCACAGGAGGCGTCTTAAGTAAAGAGAAACAACCTGCCGCCTTCTCTGATCCGATGCTGCATCAGATCAACTGCGTGACCATCAGACATCTGAGTAACCCTCAGGTTACTCCGGATGTCCAGCAAAATCACACTGTCAGGGCCAGTGAGGCTGCATCCAAGGACGCAGACACTGGCTGTGGCACATCCAGAAAATGGGTCCGACATGCCCGTTTCCTAGAACACTCCCAGTTGCCGCCCCCAAACAGCAGCAGCTTGTCACTCATGCAGCATTTTGGGCACGTCACAGGATCAGAGCTGCACATGCGCATATCATTAATCATCTGAGATTCACTTAAATATCGGTTTTATGTAAGTCTTAGAATCAGGCCGTTATAGGGGACATGCACAAAAGGTCTTAATGGTTTCTTTATTAGGGGGAGATGTACCAAACAGTTTAGGAAAAATAGAGAAGTTGACCATAGCAGCCAATCAACTTCTGGCTATCATTTATGAAGTAGACTCTATAAAATGACAGCTAGAATCTGAATGGTTGCTATGAGCAACTTCACCACCTGTTATCTTTAGCAAATTTGCTAATTATCCCCTTCTATCTCTTACCTCTATTCATGATGGGCGTGACCCTAAATTAGTGACGTCCACCTATCACATGTCTGAATAATGAGTTATAACCAGGTGTACGCAGTAGTTTTCAACCAACCACATTACTTATCCCTCCCCCACAACGGGATCAGACTGCTGCAACAACCTATGACAGCTCTCCAGTTTGAGAAAAGATCACATGATCCAAAACATCGATACTCCCTGCACAATACACCCATTGGTTTATTGCTACCACCCTGAGTGCTGTCGCCTTTAAGGCGATCTATAAAGCACCATTAGAACAGGATGTCACCAAAGATTGGTGCCGGAGACTTCAAACCCCATGCAACAATTATAGGAGAGACCTAATAAAGGTTAATAAGATGAAACATTTAACCATGATCAAGAACTAGGAAGAAAATCATGTGTATCCTTGACTCATGGGAGGTGAGTCCCGGCCCTCTTCACAGGGTTCATACAAACAACGTCAAAGTTGGAGAAGGAGACAGGAGAATATTCAGAAAGATACCTTCAATAGTGATAGTGAATTTGCAGTCTGAGAATCAGATGAGGCATCAGAACCACAGGTGATCCCTTTAGGGTACACAGAAGAACATCGTGACGATCAGGTAGTAAAAGGACGCTCAGGGGTGGTCAGAACCAGAGGACAAAGAGGGCAAACCTCCAAAAAGAAAACTTAATCTGCAATTTATCTTATCATAAGTTTACAACAACTGAAACCCAAGTCCTCAATAGAGGTCTCTCTTTTACCCTACTAGTTGCTTTAATGATCTAACATGGAGATCTGATTTGTATAAAGTTTCAAGAAAATTGAGTCTCTAGGATTTTTTTCAAACTCATCAGGATGAACCGAGAGCAAGTTTGACAGATTTTTCTCTGTTAGAAGTAAATCAACATTTGACCCCCAATCTACAAACTCTGTGTTGAAGATGTTCATTAGATTGATCGATTATTCTGTTTCTAAATATAGGCAGGCCCCTAGTGTACAACACTTCAACTTATCCGCAGCAGAAAGAACCACCTTGCAGAATTTAGGCAACTATCAAGATATTGTAATACGTCGGGTGGATAAAGAGGGCGCAATTGTTGTGCAAAACTTGGTGGACTACAAAACAGAGATAAAAAGACATTGCGGATGGAAACACGTACTGATGACTGGATAGAGATCCTACCGATATAATTCTGCTTCAATCAACGAACAATAGACACATAAGCAACAAGATATTGAAAGCCTGAGTCAAGAATATTGGTGGTGCCCATCACGTATACCATAGCAAACGTACACAAATGCTTATCATCACCTCTGGGCCGTCCAATTATATTGGGAAGGAACTCTTTATACCAACCAGTGTCCATATTCCTAGATTGTATACTGCAACCAATTGTCATGAAACATCCAACACACATTAAGGACACTTTGGGGCACATTCAATTGGGCGCGAGGTTTAGCAAGGAAAAAATCTTGCGCCCCTCGCGCCCAATTTAGGAATCCCACGGGCATGTGTGCTCCCGATAGCCACGGGATTCAATTAAAAAAGTACTGGTCGCGGGGTTTTCAGCATTGAAAGGACCGCACCGCGTAAAAATAAAAAAACTTCACTTACCTGCTCAGGTGTCTCTGATGGTACGACTCTCTTTCTCCTTATTGGAGATGGGGCTGCTGGGAGGCTTCAAGGGCAGGCTGGAGGGGCAAGGGCTGCTGGGAGATGTTGTTTTCCCAGTGCCCATACAGGGGGCCACATGGACACGGGGGGGGGGGGGCACACTGTCAGTGGGGGTTACACTTACAAACCACACACACTGACATACTCACCGCTGCTGCAGAAGAGCCAGCTCCCGACACTGGATGAAGACAGTGCTGCAGAATGTAAGTAATTTAGGACTAATTAAGCTAATTGGATACTACCAATTGCTTAATTAGTACTCCTTGTGCCGCCAAGGTGCCAGAGCATGTCCTGGTGATTTATCCTAAAATCATTGATTTTAGGAAAAATCACGCTCAGGAGGTGCGTGAAAATTAAACCTCCCGATGCATGATAAAAAAAATAAATGCACCTTATAAAATAGCAAAAAACCTGCACCTGCAGTAAAAACCTTGCAGGTGTGGGTTTTGGACTATTCTCGCAGCCTATTGAATATGTCCCTTTGAGTCTGCCACCTATCACAATGATTTGTTTATGGATATCAATAGTCTGTACACCTCAATTCCCCAAACATAGGTACTTTCAAAGTGCCACCACTGCAGTACTACTAGTCCCGCCACGCACAGCGCTTTGCCAGTCTGTCACACCCTGACTGCAGTGAGTGAGGGGTGGAGCAGCAGGTGGAGGTGGTGCAGCAGGACAGTCTGTGACGTGAGTCTCTAGAAAAAGTTATTGTATATAAAAGAGGTAAATACTGAACATAAAATGATTATAATACTTGAACCCTGTTCTGTGTAAGTGTAAGGTTATTTTTTGACTGAACTAATCCATAAGCCTTTCCCTCAAGTCTGGCCATGACTGTCAGCGATACATAGATAGTCACTGCCATGCATCCTTACTATATGTACATGATTTCCATTTTATTTACTATACAGGTTGAGTCTCCCATATCCAAATATTCCGAAATACGGAATATTCCGAAATACGGAATTGTTTTGGCATGACTCAGATAATGAAACCTTTTTGATGGTTCAATGTACACAAACTTTGTCTAAGGCACAAATTATTAAAAATATTGTATAACATTACCTTCAGGCTGTGTGTATAAGCTGTATATGAAACATAAATGAATTTCATTTCTGTCCCACAAACTTTGTTTGAGCCACAAAATTATTGAAAATATTGTATAAAATTACCTGCAGGCTGTGTGTATAAGATGTATATAACACATAAATGCATTCTGTGTGTATATTTGGGTCCTATTCCCAAGATATTTCATTATGGTATGCAATTATTCCAAAATACGGAATATTCCGTTATCCAAAATACCCCTGGTCCCAAGCATTTTGGATATGGAAGACTCAACCTGTATTTGTTTAGCTGAATACAGAACAGTGGAAAGAGGATATTTCCGTGGCAGTAAATAATTTAATTTGACATTTAGAAATTAGGGGAATTAGAAAGCCTCATTGTCAGTGTGATCTTACCTCACATTCAGGGTGAGAAGTGATGGTGCTATCCCATGGAAACCTATTGTAATTCATTGTTTATCTGACCCCACCTCTGTCGTTCCTCCATGTCACACTTGACGTATGGCGCTGGGAATATATGGGAATCTGACCCCATAAAGGCATTTTTCCATCATTATTAGAGGGATAACAAAATTACTTTAAATCTGCCAATACAATGGTAATGCAGAGGCCCCACCCCCTGGTCACACCTCTTGTTCGGATCACAATCAAAAGATGATGACCCTTCTTACTCCTCTCCTGGCCAGGGCCCTAATACCTCTGGAGGAAGGTGAATGAAGGACAAGTAGAGGTGGTGGTGGGGATGCATATACTGCGTTGCCGCTGTAAGTCGCTGCATGCTACCTCTAGAGGGCAATTGACCTACCAGCCTCTATATGTTGTTATGCCTCCCCAGCACGACTGTGCCCCTATACAGGCCTGGCCCGGGTAAAATGTACCTAGCCCCCCATCTTCATTGTGAGAGATTCCTGGACTGTAGTCACCAGGTGCCCAATTTAGTGACCATTACTCCCTTAGGGGCTCATGTATTAATGATGGCATTTGCAATGCGATCTGGGCATGATATTACTGCACATGATGGCATTGAAAGATGTGCTCATAGTGCTGGAATGTAATATCTGGCACCCACAGGGACAGGGGCTCTGAAATGAGCCCATCCCTGTGATGTGCCTGGAGTGCTGCCGGGGCGACTGTGCATGTGCGCTTGCCATTGCCGGGGAGGGCTCTGGGAGAACCCTTTGCCAGCTATTTAAGTGTAGCCCATAGGCTGCAGCGGCTAATGCCATCTTCATATGGTGTTAGCTGTAGGGGCCATCTTTGGAATGGATGGCACTATGGAAGTTGGTAAATCTGGCAAATCTAGAAACCTATGGGGGCTGCGGCTGCTGGCGGGAATGAAGGGATCACAGCAGGTATTGGAGATATCTCCTTCATACATGGGGGTGTTTCTAAATATTTTCGGTAACGCCTGGAAAATGGGTGTTTTGGGTGAATAAGCCACAAATGTTTAATGATAAATGGGCCCCTTAATGAGCTGGTATAACAGCGAGGAAGTAAATCGATACTCTGGTAATAACCACCATCAGCCTTCTCCAGGAATAAATGTGCAGCTGCCAAGCAATTATCACCACTCATAAGTGGCAACAGGGACAGTTCTAGGGGCGGGCTAACAGGGCTGTTGCCTGGAGCGCAGACTCCATGGAGGGCACCATTGAGTCCTCATAAAAAAAAGAAAAAAACAATGTCTCTAAAAGAGACATCCTCCCAGGGGTGGATTGGGTCACAGCAAGTCCCTTGTCCCCAAATGCCGGGCCGGCTTATAATGACTGCTGGGCTAAACAGCTCAAATCGGGCAGCGGTTCTAAGTATAATGGCCGTGGGAGGGCTGCTGCGCATGCCTAGCCACAGCAGCACCTCCCATGGGCCTTTGCTATTTGCTGCGCTCCGATGGAGGCTAGCTCTGTGAGGCTCCATGAGCAGCTCTGTGAGGCAGCATGTGGTCCCCTCCCACCACCGAGTCCTACCTCCTGGTCAGCCCTCCTCCGGTCTTTGCACGGGGTGACAGTCACAGACAGGATCCTGTTCTGTGGCCCTTCTCTGAGAGGCAGGGCAGAGTGCATGTCCTTGGCTGTCCCTGGCTCAATTCATCATTTCCTGTCTCTGGCCGTCTCTTGCCTCCTGCCTGCGCAAGAAGGGACTGGAGCTCAGCATGCAGAAAGGAGCACCTGCCCTGCAGCTTCCATCCTGGAGGAGCCACCCCAGCCAAAATAAAAGTAAGTTAAAATAGTACTTACAGTATATAAAGTGTGGGGGGGGGGGTAAGGAGCAATAAATAGAGGGGAGATGAAGGATATAAAAGATATAAGGAGTGGGCGAGATTGTGGGTAAAAATATAAGGAGTGGGGGAGATGGTGGGTATAAAAGATATAAGGAGTGGGCGAGATGGTGGGTATAAAAGATATAAGGGGTGGGGGAGATGGTGGGTATAAAAGATATAAGGAGTGGGTGAGATGGTGGGTATAAAAGATATAATGGGTGGGGGAGATGGTGGGTATAAAAGATATAAGGGGTGGGCAAGATGGTGGGTATAAAAGATATAAGGAGTGGGGGAGATGGTGGGTATAAAAGATATAAGGAGTGGGAGAGATGGTGAGTATAAAATATATAGGGAGTGGGGGAGATGGTGGGTATAAAATATATAAGGAGTGGGGGAGATGGTGGGTATAAAAGATATAAGGGGTGGGCAAGATGGTGGGTATAAAAGATATAAGGAGTGGGGGAGATGGTGGGTATAAAATATATAGGGAGTGGGGGAGATGGTGGGTATAAAATATATAGGGAGTGGGGGAGATGGTGGGTATAAACTATATGTTTATTACTTATCTTCGCTACCTCCATGAACCCTTCCATACCTACCGCTACCTCTCTGCTACCCCTGTGATCCCTCCTTTCCCAACACTACATAACTGATTTCTCAGCACTACTTTATTGCACTACATCACTTAGCCCTACATGAGTGACTTCATATCAAGCAGGGCACCTTCTTCTCCCACTTCTCCAGATAAAGCAAGATGGCAGTGAGGGTGCAGTGTCTGCCTGCTGTTTACTCGTAAACAAAATCTAATTTACCTAATCTGCCCAGAAATGCTACTTCTATATACAGTATTTAGCTTTCCAGCTGCACATGCTCAGTGCGGCAAAGCCATGAAGCACTTCAGAATGTCCTGCGGTATACCAGAGGTGGATCACAAGATCTCTCTCTGGCAGGGCAGCCCCATAGCTGCTAATGGGCTAACGCCAACTGAAGATCAGCAAAGAAAAGCTTTGGGGATATTGTTAAATACCGTCCCCATAGATAATTATGGAGGTGGCTGCTGCTGGAGACATGGAGATATGTCAGATATGTACTGCTTTTCTCTTTAGTACATCTGAGAGGTATTAATTCTTCCCTTACACATATACGGAAAGAGCAGTTTCCTCATATTATAAAGGCAGAACTGACAATAAATATGCCCCATAGTAAGAATATATCCGATCTAGACGCCAAAATGAGAACTAAAAAAAAGAGAAATCCAAGAGGAATTAGAAACCTTATGGCCACGATTTGCGTAGATAAGGATTCTTCATTTTCGGGGGGCAGACCACATATTTTAATAAAAGAGATTTCACATGGCTGACATCACTAAGTGACCCGTATGCCCTTTAGTAGAGGGTTTCCAATTTACCTCATCATTAAGTGCAATTTTTTGTGTCACATTATGGTCATGGTAACAAGGGGTATTTCCATTTGTTTCTTTATAGACTCACATTATACTAATGATCTAAGCAAGGGGGAGGGAGATTGAGGTTTTGAAGGTAGGCGCTAGACACACCCCACGGCACAGGACGACCTCACCCCCATAACATTGGTCACACTCCCTGGGTAATGGTCACACCCCATGCAGCATCACACAATAGGCCCTTTTATAACTTCCAGCTCAGGCCCATGTGGACCTTAATCTGGTACTGGGCAGGCTAACACGCACACACCAGAAAATTGTTTTTATTTTCAAACTGGGGGTGAAGTAGAGCACCCATGATGGACAGATAACCCCCTGGACAACACAGCAGAACAGCCAGCCAGCCCCTATGGACAACAGCCAGCCAGCCCCTGTAGCCTACAGCCAGCCAGCCCCTATGGACAGGACAAAAGCCAGCCAGACCCTATGTGGATTATGGACAGCAGCCAGCCAGCCCCTATGGACAACAGCCAGCCAGCCCCTATGTACAGGACAACCTCAAAACAGCCTGCCAGCCCCTATGGATTACATCCAGCCAGCCCCTATGGACTACAGCCAGCCAGCCAGGCCTTATGAACAGGACAAAAGCCAGCCATCCCCTATATGGTATGGATTATGTAGAAGTAGTAGGTTTATGTAGCCCTCAACCTACTGATAACTGAATTATTCTAATTAACCCTCTATATGTTGAAAGAGAATAAATAAGGTGTAGATTTGGTTTAATTATTTTTACTGTCTAAATAAAATACTGTATATATAATGCATATGTTATACAGATTACATAACAATGGGTCTAGTAGGTAATTACACAAATAAGTATAAATGCCTAATAACCACCACTACAGTGTATTAACACAGACAATTATGCACAGAATTAAAGGTATATGACTTTAGAGCAAACTAAAAAATATTCCATAAAAGGTATAACAATAGTAAACCAATCTGCTGGTGATGATTGGAAAAAAAGGTTGAATGAAAAACCAATTGAAAGATAGTACAGATGCTGAAATTGTTGCTGATGGGGAAGCTCAATAATATGCCAGTAAGGGCTCTATTTATTAACATTATTTTGACTAATATAAAGTGAAAAAGGGTGTTTTCACACCCTTTTCACATTATTTTAGTATCACCTATAGTTATTACAGGGCAATTGGAGTACAATTCGTAAAATTCTACTCCAACCCCTAAGTATCACTTATTTTTAGTAATCAGATCGCATTTCCCATAACTGTAATGGGAAATGTGATCCGACCAGAGTTACTAAAAATAAAATGTGAAAAATCGGGGATAATAATGCCACCTGGAGGTGGTGTTATCCAGGGTCTACCCCGGTTACCGGACACCTGCCCTGCTCTAACGGGGAGAGCAGAGCCAGGAGTCGATCCCAGTAATCAGCTGTGTGGTCTAAACAGACCTCAAGCTGATAAACTCCCCATCACCTGATGGGTACCTTCCCTGATAAAGCAAAGGGTAAACCACAATATAAAACCTGAAATAACGACACTGAGACTTGCGCAGGGGGAAAGAAAGGCCAGCTTTATTTATTTTTATTTAAATTTATTTGAAAGTATTTAAAATCGTATTACAAATTCTTTAAGCTAATAAGTAACCTAACTGTAACTGAACTATAATAATTGTAAATGAACTAGCTAATAAGAGAAAGCAAAGAGACAGACACAGTATGGTGGCTCAGAAAGAACGGCCCCAAAATGCAATATCGCCATCTACACCATGACATTCTTACAAATGGGGGGGCGCTTATCCGCCAGCCCATAATACTGCCTAAGGTATCCACCTCCCGCCCAATGACAGCACTTGAAACCCACCGAGATCGGTGAAACCGCTGACCCCATTAGGGTATAATCAGCCTAAATCATGTATTAGATGGGAAAGCACCTAAGCTGCTAAGGCAGATGGCGACTGCCACCGTTCTTTCCCGCCATCCACGGACACCTCTTCCAGTCCACGATGCCACCATACACTATATAGCCCCCTAGCAATCCCCTGAACTAAAACCTAGAGAAACACACAAAAACCTACTTATATAATTTTACACCATAAGTACCAAATGATGAGCACCCTTGAATCTTATAAGAAGATGAGGACTAACCGTGAGATAGGTAATGAACAAGAAAAGGAAAGAAGTGAAGAAACCTACGACAGAGGGGCTAACATGAAAGAAAGGGGGTGGGGGGAGGGGGGCAAAAATCCCAACTTGGCCTGAGGCAATACACAAAACATCCACAAGCAGGCTGTAGCCTGAGCTAAAACTAGTGGTACAACAAAATTCCTCAGGACCCCCCTAATGGCAAGTAGCTACTCCCCAAGTTGGGACTTTTGAAAATACCAACTTCCGAAGTCTAATGTACTTTTTGCAAGCACCAGACTTCCAACAGCCCAAGGCCTTAATCTGCTCGACGGAGGAACCGGAAACGGCGGCAGCCGTAGCGGCACCAATCCGAAATGAATGAGTTCCAAAGTCGCATGGGGGCAACCCAACCGCTTCTAGACAACGCTTTAAAACCCAACCAAATTGAAAATGAGTCATTGGGGATCCATTTGAATGTATCAGCCATGCCCCCTCCACGATGGGACGAAGTTCTTGGTACCGCCTAGCCCGCACAACCGGGCACACCTCAGGATCATCACATGCTTGCATGGAAACCCAATGACCCCTTCCCAATTGGTCCATTTTGGACCAACGACTCCGGCAAGAACCATCTTCAATGGAAACGTGGGACATGAGCAAGGATGGGGAGCCTCGCTTAGAGGGAGCTCCTAATTCTGACACCCGAAAATCTCCATGATAAGCTATCACGAAAGCCGCTCCGAACAATCGGGCCTCGTAATCGGAAGAGCAAACCGACAGTAATGCCGTGAGCAAACGTGCAAACAGTCGCAAATCAATGGGTCTACGTGAGTCCGGAGGAACTGGAGTCAATCTGGCCCACCCCTTCAAAGCCTTCTGAACCAATGAGCTCTTTGAAAGGACTTCCAAACCCTTGACCTGGAAAAAATGGGACAAGCCTGCCAACATTTTTATGACCACGCCTCTGGACCTGCCCGACTCGAATAGACTCCAAACAAACTCGAGGATAAGTGACCGTCTGGCCTTACCTCGATTCTCGCTGCGGGATGCAAACCTGCGCCATTCAGCCCAAGCCGCCCGATAGCTTCTCAGGGTACGTGGCGCCAGGGATCGATGGGCTAGCCCCTCCATGCCGGCTCTATAACCTGCCAGACATAAGAAGGGCACAACTCACCGACTTGACAGGCTGATGGAGCCAAAGTGCAGAACCGTGGCCAATCAAAATGCGACAGGGAGTCTGCAATATCATTATCCACCCCAGGCACATGCTGCGCCCGAAAAGTGATATTGTACTGCAGACAACGCTACACAAATTGGGACAACAAACGAAGAGCGGGCAAAGATGCTGCGTGCTGTCGGTTGATTGCGTAGACCACACCTAGATTGTCGCACCAAAACAGGATCCTACGATTGCACAAGGAAGGACCCCAGAGTTCAAGGGAGACCATAATTGGAAAGAGGTCAAGGAGGAGAAGATCCCTCGTTAAGCTTGGTCACCCACTCAATGGGCCAAGGGGCAGCACACCAATGACCCTTAAAATATGCCACAAAACCCGAAGAGCCCGCTGCATCCGTAAATAACTGAAGGACGCAACTGGGCTCCACTCGGGAAACCCAAATGCGTGTTCCGTTGAATGCAGAAATGAACTCTACCCAAACCCTGAGGTCCCTCCGGAGCTCAGCTGAAAATCTAATGAAATGATTTGGCCACCGCACCCCCGATGTAGCACGCTCAAGCTTGCGACTAAAAATACGGCCCATGGGGATAACCCGGCATGCAAAATTTAGTAGGCCTAGCAATGATTGACCTTGATGGAGGGTAATCTTACCAACAGCCAACACCAGGGCGAGCGCATCGTGTAACCGGGTCACCTTGTCCCAGGGGAGACGACAAACCCCTTCCTGGGTATCAATTTCTATCGACCAAAAAGGACAAATCTGTAGAGGGCCCTTCCGTCAAGAGCACCCCATAGGAAGGCATCTGTCCAAATAG
The DNA here is from genome assembly GCA_031769625.1 of Taudactylus pleione. Taxonomy (NCBI): domain Eukaryota; kingdom Metazoa; phylum Chordata; class Amphibia; order Anura; family Myobatrachidae; genus Taudactylus; species Taudactylus pleione. Next base: position 1,476,682 of record JAUIMM010000725.1, read on the forward strand.
AACCCGTCCCCCAGCCTAAAACCCATGAATCTGAAATACTCAGGATGCAGGGCAACAACCGGAAAGCAGACTCTACATCTATCTTGGCCGTGAGAGCCCCAGCCCCGAAAGATCGGACAATGTCCAAAGCTTCCCCAAAGGACTGATAAGAGACCCTACACAGGTCCTCTGGGATTGCATCATTAACTGAGGAACCCTCAGGCCAAGACAGATGCTGTATTAATCTAAATTTACCTTGGACTCTCTTCGGAACAACCCCGACTGGAGACAAAATCAAGTCGGGGAGAGGGGGCTTCGAAAAGGGGCCAATCATCCGGCCCAAATTTACTTCCTTCATGACCTTCCTCCTTACTTCCAATGGTAAATCAGTCGCAGAACGTAAGTTCAGCGGCGACCCCGTACTTACAAGGCCGACAATGGAAGGACGAAAACCATGAAGGAAACCATCCCGCAACATATTTGCATCTGCGCTACATGGGTAAACGTCAAGCCAAGGGGACATGGCCTGAACGTCCACAGGTGTGGGCACCCTACTTCGCACCAGGACCTCCAGCCTGTCCCCCAGACAGGGGGGCCACCACCCCCTGCCCCTCCATACATTCTTTCCCAGAGTGCGCTCTCCCACAATGAAGGCATTGGTGTCGAAAACGACATTTCGACCCAAAGGAACATCGCCCATTATTAAATGCAAAGCACTTGCACTTTGTCCCTCCTGTTGATTGAGGCGTCACCCCTTTAGACACGGGCTGCCCGCGTATGCTAAATGAAGGATCAGCTGCAGGATGCTGAGGGTTAGTCACATCCAACCAAACCTCAACGTCTCGCACGCCAAATTGCATGACTTCCAGCCCATGCTGCTTACGACGGAACTCCTCGTCATAGGTACGCCAAACATCACCTTTTGCGGACCGATATAGGCCGTGTATCAGGTGCAGATACCGCACCATATTCATGTGTTCATCGGGCCGATTGCGCAAGTAGCACGCCATGAACACACAAAACCCGCTTAGCCAGTTCGTATAAGATTTATACGATTCGACCGACTTATCTTTGACCGCCACTGCCAAAGCCTTACGGGACTTGGACATTAGTGCGAACATAAAAATTAGAATGAGCGCTATATGGATAAATTAGGCATAATAAACGTGTAACATAAAATAAACATAAATGATATTGATGTTTATAGTCTTTTGACTAATGTGGGAGGAAAGTCAGGACCCGGTCCGGGTGATGGTCCGCCTATGCCCGTACTACCTGTCTCTACCTTACCGCCGATCTTCTTAGGGGTTACCTCCGTCGGGGACTTCCCTCTGCTTCTTTGGCGGGGACTTGTTGCGGGCAGTCGGCTGTGCCGCAGCGCTGGTTGATGACGTCTAGCGCCCGGCGCCGGATGTAATACTCGAGTCCTATTAGGCGTTTGTCAGAATTGAATGTACTGCTTCCTCTTTCCTTCTTGCTTCTATGCGTTTCAGACCATCTAGGTCCTTTCTCAAGAATGGGAGAGACCTCTCCCACAGCTCTTTAAATAGGTAAAACTTTATTGGTAATTAGTTTAAAAACCAGATGTGCCTCAGGTTTTGGTGTCAAGCACATGTTCCTGGGCCAAATCAAGAAATAAAATAGTTTTTTTGAAAAAATTTTTTTTTTTTTTTTAAATTGTTTAGAAATGTTAAAACCGTTTATTATGCTTAAATTATGTGTGACTGTATGTGTTATAAAAAGGATTTGAGTTCTATATCTATGTTTAAACCATTCGGTTCCAATGTGTTTAAAAGAAAGATCCATTTTGTTTCTGTTCTCGTCAAGAGGTTTACCACATCTTCTCCTCTCCAATGGGGTAATATCTTCTGTATTCCCATACATTTTAGCCCTTTGGGGTCTTTGTTGTGATGGTTGAGAAAGTGGGCCGATAGACTGTGGGTGGTAAGGCCCCTTCTTATATTGTAGATATGTTCTGATATCCTTATTTTCAGTTTATGTTTTGTTTATCCTACGTACTGGATCCCACAGGGACATTGGAGTAAATATATAACTCCTTCACTCTCGCATGATATCATTTCTTTTATTTTGTACTCTTTTTTGGTAATTGAGGATGTAAATATCTGTGTTGGTTTCGTACTTGAATTTTGGTTCTTACAACCCATGCATTTTGTACAGAAATGGATACCTTTTTGCCCTATATTTATTGACGTTTCAGATTTCGGTAAGAAGCTCTGTGTCAAATGCTGTTTTAAATTTTTCGCTTTTTTGTATATTATACGTGGTTTCTTTGTTATTATTGTTTTAATATCATTATCCAAAGATAGTATGTTCCAGTGCTTCTGGAGAATGTTTTCTATTATTGCATGGTTTCCATTAAATTGGGTGATAAAAGAAATTGGTCCGTGATCTTCTTTGTTCTTTTGTTTATATGTGATGAGTTCTCTTCTTTCTAATTTTGATATTTTTTCTATTTCCTGTAGGAGAAAACTCTCTTTATATCCTTTTTGTATGAATCTTTCTTTCATCTCTGTAATCTGGTGTTGGTAAGTGGAGTTCTTGGTACAATTCCTTTTTATGCGTCTGAATTGTCCTCCTGGAATATTATGAATCCATTTCCTATGATGGTTGCTTTCGATTGGTAGGATATTATTCCCGTTAACTTCTTTTATGTGATTACGAGTATGAATATGGTTATCTATGTCTTTAATAAAAATTTCCAAGTCCAAATAAATAACTGAGTCTTTACTTTGTGTAGTTGTAAACTCCAGATTGTATTTATTGTTTCCCATGTGTAGAATGAATTGTTGTAATTCTTCATTTGAACCGTTCCAAATAAAAAACAGGTCGTCTATATATCTACGCCAGCATATCAATTTGTCTAAAAAGGGATTATTTGTCCATATATTATTGTCTTCCCAGTACGCTACAAATAGATTAGCGTAACTGGGTGCAAATGAAGTTCCCATGGCGGTTCCCTTGATTTGTAAAAATAATTCATCACTGTTCCAAAAATAATTGTGCGTAAGAATAAAATCGATGTTTTCCATTATAAAATTAATTTGTCTGTTTGGGATGTTTGTCTGTGTGGAAAGATAAAATCTTGTAGCCTCACATCCATCTTGGTGATTAATTACCGTATATAAGGATTTATTGTCACTTGTGCAGAGTAGGTAGCGAGGTAGGGACCATCACCTGGACCGGGTCCTGACTTTCCTCCCACATTAGTCAAAAGACTATAAACATCAATATCATTTATGTTTATTTTATGTTACACGTTTATTATGCCTAATTTATCCCTATAGTGCTCATTCTCATTTTTATATACTATCAATAATACTGAGCTGCTTTTACACCACATGCGCATTGCACTCATCCATTATTTAACATTGAAAACTAAGTGCATTGCTGCTATGTTACATCAGTCACATATATCACACAACAGGAGGAGGAATACATCAGATATTTTCTCCACAGTAAAAACTTATACAGAACCAGAAATAGAAGAACGTTTCTGCAGTCAGTTCTTAAGACTTGAGAAATTTTACACCCAGGAAACAAAACAGTGGTGGGAAGTAACCACACTTTCTAAATTCTTAGAACAAGACCCTATCCCAAAAGGTTTAAGAATTTTTTAAAACCCGACCTTTGAACCAAACACTATTGATTTCCAAAAAAGTTGGAATGCCATTTTAGACACATGCTCCAGGAATTTAATCACTTTAATTATTGAAGATAGAAAATCCTCATTAAAGACCATTAATGAGAAAATAGAACAACTGGAAAAAAAGTTTGAACCACTACAAAGAATGTACGATTATCAAAATTTACTAAGTATGACAAATGAAAAAATTGGACAACTGGAAGAAAATATAATGCAACAAAAAAAGAGGAAATATTTAAGAGATTTAGAAGAAAAGGATAAATTCACGAAAACAGAAAATGAAAAAAGATATAAAAAAATAAACGTAACACGACCTTATTGGGAAGGGAATAGAAAATATCAAAAGAAACAAGATTACACCCACAAGAAAGAACAATTGCTCAAACAAAATCCAAAAAACACAGGAGAACAAAGGAAATATAAACCTCATAATCAGAGAAACTTCATGTACAACCATTCCAATCCATACAAATTAATTAAACAGTCATATGAGAAAGGAACGGAAACAGCAAAGAAAGAAGAACATACAAGCTTTAAAACATTGCTACAAATCATAGATGAAAAAGACAGAGAAGATCATACATTAAGAAGAAAAAAAACACAAAAAAGAAATCATGCAGAAAACTTTGGAAGCGACTACGACTCAGACGAGGATTTTTTAGCCGAAATTTGGGGCTCAGAAAAACCCCGAGATTACAGGAAACAAACACAGACAAAAAGACGCAATATTTCCGCACAAGAGGAACAAGAGGGGGTAAGAGAAAAAATAAAATAGAAATAACAAACGAAAAACAAAAAGAAACGGTATACAACTTAAGCAGGAAAGAACTCACAGTAGATCAAATAAGTTTATTTAGAAAAGGACTTAAGTTCACTCCTGAATCCAGACTCAACAAGTTTGATTTATACATCAACACTCAAAAATTAATTTGTAAATTATGTATTAAAAAGTATTTCCAAAAAAATCCAATTATGAAAGAAATTATTCCCTCTCATCAAGAATATATACATACGAATCACAAACCCACATCTACATTTTATCCAAACCATATTAAAGGACCGCATATAATGACATTCCAGCGTCTGATTGAAGAGGAAATATCAAAACTTCCAGAAAAACCAAAAATCCCATTCAATTTAACAATGAAAGAGAAACAAAGTTTGAAAGAATTAAAAAATGACAAAATCATCGTAATCAAAGCCACAGACAAAGGCGGCGGCATCGTAATAATGAATGTGGAAGACTATAAAAAAGAAGCGGATAATCTCCTCTCAGATACAGAAACTTACAGTAGGTTAATGAACGATCCTACCAAAAAATTTAATAGACAACTACAGGAGCATCTTGAGGAAAGTTTGCAAATGGGAATTCTGACGAAGAAAGAATACGATTACGTCTATGCAGAACATCCACGTATCCCAACCTTCTACCACTTACCCAAAATCCATATGAGATTGGAAAATCCACCTGGAAGACCTATCGTGTCAGGTATAGGGTCCCTGACTGCAAACCTGTCAAGATATGTTGACTCCTATTTACAAGAATTAGTATGCAAGCAAAGGAGCTATTTAAAAGATACAACAAACATTCTTCAAGTATTACAAACAATAGAATGGAAAGACACTTATCTACTCTGCACAAGTGATATTAAATCATTATATACGGTAATTAATCACCAAGATGGATGTGAGGCTACGAGATTTTATCTTTCCACACAGACAAACATCCCAAACAGACAAATTAATTTTATAATGGAAAACATCGATTTTATTCTTACGCACAATTATTTTTGGAACAGTGATGAATTCTTTTTACAAATCAAGGGAACCGCCATGGGGACTTCATTTGCACTCAGTTACGCTAATCTATTTGTAGCGTACTGGGAAGACAATAATATATGGACAAATAATCCCTATTTAGACAAATTGATATGCTGGTGTAGATATATAGACGACCTGTTCTTTATTTGGAACGGTTCAAATGAAGAATTACAACAATTCATTCTACACATGGGAAACAATAAATACAATCTGGAGTTTACAACTACACAAAGTAAAGACTCAGTTATTTATTTGGACTTGGAAATTTTTACTAAAGACATAGATAACCATATTCATACTCGTAATCACATAAAAGAAGTTAACGGGAATAATATCCTACCAATCGAAAGCAACCATCATAGGAAATGGATTCATAATATTCCAGGAGGACAATTCAGACGCATAAAAAGGAATTGTACCAAGAACTCCACTTACCAACACCAGATTACAGAGATGAAAGAAAGATTCATACAAAAAGGATATAAAGAGAGTTTTCTCCAACAGGAAATAGAAAAAATATCTAAATTAGAAAGAAGAGAACTCATCACATATAAACAAAAGAACAAAGAAGATCATGGACCAATTTCTTTTATCATCCAATTTAATGGAAACCATGCAATAATAGAAAACATTCTCCAGAAGCACTGGAACATACTATCTTTGGATAATGATATTAAAACAATAATAACAAAGAAACCACGTATAATATACAAAAAAGCGAAAAATTTAAAACAGCATTTGACACAGAGCTTCTTACCGAAATCTGAAACGTCAATAAATATAGGGCAAAAAGGTTTCCATTTCTGTACAAAATGCATGGGTTGTAAGAACCAAAATTCAAGTATGAAACCAACACAGATATTTACATCCTCAATTACCAAAAAAGAGTACAAAATAAAAGAAATGATATCATGCGAGAGTGAAGGAGTTATATATTTACTCCAATGTCCCTGTGGGATCCAGTACGTAGGACAAACAAAACGTAAACTGAAAATAAGGATATCAGAACATATCTACAATATAAGAAGGGGCCTTACCACCCACAGTCTATCGGCCCACTTTCTCAACCATCACAACAAAATTTATGGGAATACAGAAGATATTACCCCATTGGAGAGGAGAAGATGTGGTAAACCTCTTGAAGAGAACAGAAACAAAATGGATCTTTCTTTTAAACACATTGGAACCAAATGGTTTAAACATAGATATAGAACTCAAATCCTTTTTATAACACATACAGTCACACATAATTTAAGCATAATAAACGGTTTTAACATTTCTAAACAATTAAAAAAAAAAAATAATACATTTTCAAAAAAACTATTTTATTTCTTGATTTGGCCCAGGAACATGTGCTTGACGCCAAAACCTGAGGCACATCCGGTTTTTAAACTAATTACCAATAAAGTTTTACCTATTTAAAGAGCTGTGGGAGAGGTCTCTCCCATTCTTGAGAAAGGACCTAGATGGTCTGAAACGCGTAGAAGCAAGAAGGAAAGAGGAAGCAGTACATTCAATTCTGACAAATGCCTAACAGGACTCGAGTATTACATCCGGCGCCTGGCGCTAGATGTCATCAACCAGCGCCGTGGCACAGCTGACTGCCCGCAACAAGTCCCCGCCAAAGAAGCAGAGGGAAGTCCCCGACGGAGGTAACCCCTAAGATCGGCGGTAAGGTAGGGACAGGTAGTATGGGCATAGGCGGACCATCACCCGGACCAGGTCCTGACTTTCTTCCCACATTAGTCAAAAGACTATAAACATCAATATCATTTATGTTTATTTTATGTTACACGTTTATTATGCCTAATTTATCCATATAGCGCTCATTCTCATTTTTATATACTATCAATAATACTGAGCTGCTTTTACACCACAAGCGCATTGCACTCATCCATTATTAGTGCGAACATGTCCACATAACGCCCAATACGGATACGCTCCTGAACCCATGGCCGTATACCTCACAGGACCGCCGTATTATCACAATGAACGGCTGCCTCTGGGTCTTCTAGACCGGAGGAGCTGCTGCTAGAGGATCCTTGTCTGTGTCGCCACTTGGAACCTTTGTGTCCATCGCTAGATACCTGACAATGAAGAATCCGTGGATGACGTGGAATCACCATCCCGGGGCTGGTCCTGACCCTTGTACCCCTGCTCCTACGCTTATACGCCCGCTCTTGCCAAAGCCGGGAACCCTGCAAACTATTGCTAGAGCCAGAGGTACCCCTTGAGGATGCCATCTCCAACCCCCAGTCTCCATCGGAAGTAACACCTGACTCATCAGAATCGTCCCTATGTCCCATGTCATCAGTGTCAGCAGGCAAATCTCCCTCCCTGGCGGGAACGCCAGTATCCGGAACCACAGCCGACCCACCTGAAAGAGACATGGAAGCAGGAGCAGGATCAGGGGTATCAATACTATCAGACACCGCACGCCGCACCATCGTGGCCGCTGAAACCAGACCCGGCGACCCTGCCACCGGGGCCCCGATGGCAGGAATAGAACCTAGAATACCCAACCCTGGCACTAATATCTGCATAAATTGAGCTGCTAGAGGGGCCAGCTGCCTCTCTAGCTGCTGAAAATCAACTCCTGACCCTCCAGACGCAGGCGCACTAACTGGCGGTGCTACGCCAGAAGCCCCAGGCTGCCCTCCAGTCAGCAACGGGGCCATAGCCGAAACCATGGCTGCTAAACAGGAGGAGAGAACAGAAGGGTCAGCAGGTGAGGCCGAAGGAACTAACTGCGCAGCGGGCGCAGGCACGGCTGGAGGGACGACCGCAGGGGCTGAAAATACCGGGGGTGGGGGCCACAGGCCTCACCCCCGCCACCACTTGAGCATAGGTGGCAACACCATTATTAATAGGCCCTTGAGGCTGCACCCCCAGACGAGCATGCACCGGGGACCGGCTACGGATGTCCCGCCTGACCGCACTGCCATGTCCTGTGCGCTGATAAGCGTGTCCCATGCCCGTGCAGGCGACCCCTGCTGAAAATAAAAGTAGAACTATAAATCATATGTTATTGTATTTGACACAGTTATCTTCTATACATACGGACCCTATATTCACAGTGAGCACGTGGGTAAACTCCCTCACACAGTTGTCCCCGCCACACACGTCAATCATGGGGATGTAGTTTGGAAGCCAACGGTCTAGATGCCGACCGCCGGCTTCCAGACGTTCTAATCCCGCCATGGTACTAATGACAGGCGTCTAAATATAGATGCCTGTCATTAACCAGATGCCGGAAGACCGACGCCCGGCATCCCGATCGAAGTGATGCCGGGCACCACGGTGCTGGATTCTACAGTGGCGATCTCAGGGGCACTGGCCTCATTGGTGGTGGCCTCTTCTGAGGTGGTCTCAGAAATGCTGGCCTCTCCCATGGTGGCCTTGGGGGCACTAGCCTCTCTTTCAGGGTGTGTAAGGAGAGACTATATAAACAAAAGATAAAAATATAAAACAGTGATACAACTATAAAGATAAATGTTTTGTCAAGTGAAAAAATGCTGCTGTATATATAACATACAATGGGACATTTATGAAAATTGGTCCACAGGTAACTGCTTAGAGTATGTGACAATGTCATCAATAGCCAGACTGCGAATGTTTTAGCCTCACACCTACCCTACTCCAACCTATACTACTCACACTGGTACGTCCTCACACCTACCCTACTCCCACCTATACTACTCACACTGGTACAGCCTCACACCTACCCTACTCCAACCTATACTACTTTCACTGGTACACCATTACATCTACTCCCACCTATACAGCGGACCTAATCCCGACAGCCAGCTTCCTGACTGTCATATCCCGGCAAGGGTCTAAATGCAGGCATCGATACACCGACGCCTGTCATTAGACATACGCCGGGAGCACGACGCCCGGCAACCCGATCGAAGGGACGCCGGGCGCCGAGCGTGGATAGCCGTGGGGGGGAGGGTTAGGTTTAGAGTTCCCAGGGGGGACTTAGGGTTAGGCACCCCTCGGGAGGTTAGGTTTAGGCTAGGGGAAGGGGGGTTAGGGTTAGGCACCCTCGGGGGGGACTTAGGTTTAGGCGGCGGGGAAGGGGGGGTTAGGTTTAGGTACTTAGAGGGGGATTAGGGGTAGGCACTGGGGTGGAAGGTTAGGGTTAGGCACCCCTAAGGGAGGGTTAGGCTTAGGGGGTAGAAATAGGTTAGTATATACTTACCTGGGGACGATCGGTATTTCCTCCTCTGCCAGGATGCCGTTGTCGGGATTCCAACTGCCGGGCACGGGTCCGGCGGTAAATCATACCGATTCCCTCACACCTACCCTACTCCAACCTATACTACTCTCACTGGTACACCATCACATCTACTCCCACCTATACTACTCACACTGGTATGCTCTCACACCTACCCTACTCCCTACCCTAGCCTCACACCTACCCTACTTCCACCTTACCACTCACACCTTACACATACCCTACTCCAACTGATACTACTCACACCTTACACATACCCTACTCCCACCTATACTACTCACACTGGTACAGCCTCACACCTTCCCTACTCCCACCTATACCACTCACACTGGTAAACCCTCACAACTATCCTATTCCCACCTATACTAGTCACAATGGTACACCCTCACACCTACCCTATTCCCACCTATATTACTCACACTGCTACACGCTCACACCTCCACTAATCCCACCTATACTTCTAAAATTGATACACCCTGACTTCTACCCTACTCCACCTATACTACTCACACTGGTATACCCTCACACCTACCCTACTCCCACCTATACTTCTCACATTGGTACACCCTCACACCTACCCTGCTCCACCTATACTACCAACACTGGTATACTCACACTTGCCCTACTTCTGCCTATACTGCTCACACTGATACACCCTTACACCTACCCTTCTCCACCTATACTACTCACACTGGTACCCCCTCACACCTACCCTACGCCACCTATACTACCCACACTGGTACCTACTCACACTTACACTACTCCACCTAGACTACTCACACTGATACACCCTCACACCTACCCTACTCCACCTATACTACTCACACTGGTACCCCTCACACCTACCCTACTCCGCCTATACTACCCACAGGTACGCTCACACTTACCCTACTTCTGCCTATACTACCCACACTGGTATCCCCTCACACTTACCCTACTCCACCTATACTACTCACACTGATACACCCTCACACCTACCCTACTCTACCTATACTACTCACAATGATACACCCTCATACCTACCCTACTATAACTATACTACAAACACTGGTACAGCCTCACACCTACCCTATTTCCACCCATAATAATCCCACCCTCAATCGTCTTTCTGAGTCAGTCTCACTATTCCCATCTAAGATGTCATATTTTCTTCTTTAGATTGTAATCTAACTCATGAGCAGGGACCCCCCAAACCATTTTATTTTTTTTGTCTACCATTTATGCCCCTGTTTTAATTGTCATGTGTTTTCCCTTCTGTCTACAGCTGCATAGTGTAATGCTTTACAAATCAGATACAATAATAATAATAATATTAATAATAACATGTATTCATAGAATTTGAGCCCTAATTACTAAAGTAGTTTCTATGCAACTTGTTACATCATAACCATACTTGCCTACTTTTGAAAAAACATTTCAGGGAGATTGCGAAAGCAGCACCTATGAGTGCGGTGGTAAAGTGGGCGTGTACTGCTACATCTGAGAGGCGAGCTATAAGACTGACATCCATCCACATGTAAACAAGCCCCAAAGAAATTAGTAAGATCTACTTGTTAATGAAATCACACCTATACTTTCAGGGCTTGCTCATGTATTGTTTCTTTTACAAGGGGTTCCATATAAGTGGGTGAAAGAAACCTTATATAAAAATTAGCGATGTTCGCTGACCCCAGTGTTTAGGTTTCGGTATGGGAGCTGGATTCATCATTGTATTTTGGTGTGGGATTTGCAAAACCATCCAAAAGTATGTTGGTTTATGCAATCCAAAACCCAAAATTCGTATTTAAAATGTGAATTCCGAACCATGAAAATATCAGAACCGTGACTCAGGAGATCAGAACTGTGACTTGGATTTACCCGGATTCATGAAAGATTTCTGGAAATCTGAACCGCACATCTCTAATGAAAATGCATATAGCCATAGGGATCATTGTGCCTTATAATAACCAATGCATGGAAATGGCACTGATGAGCCCATTTGAATTTGTATGTCTCTAAATTCTTTTTTTCCAAGTATATAACAGCTTCCTAATGGTGTAAGGTGCAATCAGGGAGATTGCTAGACTCTTCAGGAAGTCAGGGAGATTGCTACTATTTCAGGAAGTCTCCCTGACAATAAGGGATAGTTGGTAAGTATGATCATAACTCAATGACATTTTGATGCACATGTGTCACAAAACCTTTAAATAATATTAAATATGAATAAACAAAATTATACTCACAATATCTCCATCATATTCATCCTCTTCCAATTGGCAGTGTATGCCAGGGAGACATGCAAGGACTGTAAGTACAAAGACAACATGTTACAGCCTTTACCTTTACCTGTATATGACTATGCAATAGTGTGTTATGTTCATGTGCTATGTATGTTTTCTAATAAATACACATGAAGCAACATTGGAAACCACACACCCCTCTTTTAGTGTGAGCCCCACACGCACAGCTTGCTCCGCTTTCTTGCTGGGCAATCATGGCAAATATTAGGGCCCAGACTGCCCATCTGGCAGCTATGGCAAATGCTAGAAGAGCCAAGGGCTAGATGGGCCGGTCTGGCCCAACCAATGTCGCGGAGGGGGGCCTGGGTGGCAGCATCTTTGGATTTGTTGGCGCATGCCCAGCCGTCCGCAGCAGCCCATGAGAATGACAGCCCTATTCTTGGGTGCATGCTCACAAGTGTCCCTCTTCCCCATCTTCTTGGGAGGTATGCCAATGTAGTGCCAGCGTTACCTAACAGAACCAACCAAATACCAAATGTTTGACTATGGCACACGTATGAATCCAAAAAGAGTAGTAGCGCTGATTGTTTCAATTACATGTAATACATAAAGTAAAATTATGGTACTGAATACATTCAAAATGTTTATTAAATGAATTAAAAATGACTTCACTGTTTCCAATAGTGGATATACGCAGTTGACATGTGACATTTAAAAGCATTGGGTCTCACCCACAACCTCAAGTCCATAGTGGCCTGTTCACATATAGCCCCTGTGTGGGAGACGTAGGGAATGCCAAGGGTGGTATATATGGAGGAGGAGGCAGACCTATTTTTAAAATGGGACTCATCAGTAGAAGAAAATAGAAGTGATGTAAATCATGCATTAAAGGATTGGAGGAATTATAAAGTCGGAATTAAAACATTGGCTAGATAGCACGAATCTACAGAAATACCTTGACAAAAACATGATACCTAGGGGTCTTAGACTCTTTAAAGCCTCTATTTTTCAGGAAACTGATGAGTTCCAGAGTGAATGGGAGAGAATTTTAGAGAAATGTTATTTTTCCTTAATGGAATTAATTATCTCCTATAGGACTAAAAAAGTAACTGCTAGAAATGGAAATTGAGGCATTAAAAACTAAATTAGAACCTGCTAGCCATACAAGAGAATTTAAAGAAAGAGATCAAATGATAACCGACAGGGTGAATAAATTAGAATAACTTTTAATAGAGACAAAATGTAAAAAGTTTAAACGCGATCAGGAGGACTATAGAAATGACTCAGTAAGAACCTATAAAAAAATAAAAAGACAACAAATATTAGACCTAACCAAAGGAGAACAGATTATCGCCCCCAATATTGGGACAAACACCAATCAACCCAACCATGTAGATGGGTTGATAATCAATTAAGTAATAGAGTAGGGAGACAGAGACTCCTCTCTGATCAACACTCACCTCGAGATCCCAAGAATGGGTATACCCATATAAATAGGGTGGATGACCACACACCCAGTATGAATAACATGGGGACCAGACCAAAGGTTAGAAAGTTCCCCCAATTATCTGCTCAGAACCATCCATCAGAGGTTTTTTTAGATCAGCGACCCAAAAGACGGTACAGGGATTACATACTGAACTAAGAATGGGAGTCAGGGACCTTAAAAAGAAGGAGAGATACAAGTTTAGAGGAAGAAGAGGTGGAAGAAATTTGATTTTAAAAAGAAAAGAGGAGAAAGAGAGAGAAAAAGAAAAGGGTGCCAGTAATAACAGTATCTTCAATTTATCATCAAAAAAGCTAACTGAGGCAGAAGTCTCTCTTCTAAACAAAGGCCTTAAATTTTCTCCTTCTGCAATGCCAAATATTTTTGATTTATTTGTGGAGCTCAACAGATTTGTGAGGAGTCTCTGCCGCAAACGTTTCTTTGCAAAACAAAATTTAAATAAGAGAAAAGAAGATGCCCTTCCCTTAGTCCTAGATACGAATGATGACCCAGCTGTTAATATCCTAACAGAACTGTGGGAGGAGAGTAATGGCAATTCACCAACCGAAACTCAAAAACGGTTTGTTAACAAAAGTGGAAGAGGATTCAAACAAAAATCTGAGTTCTATCCCATTACATCCAAGGGTTCTAGTATAGATAATTTTTACAAAACAACTCTAGGGGACTTTAAGGGAATGTGCAAATCCAACTGAAAAGAGAAAAAAAATAATCTAAATAAGTGGGAAAGAAAAGCTACGAAGGACCTGATGAAAGATACCTCTATTATAATCAAAGAGGCAGATAAAGGGGGAGGATTAGTAGTGCAGGATAGAACAGAGTACATTGCTGAAGCTAGGAGACAGTTAGAAATGATCAATTCTATAAGAAATTGTCCACAGAGGTTGTTAATATAACTCCATACTTTGTTGGATGAAGCTGTGGTAGATGGGGTAATTTTCAGGGAGAAATTATGGTTCTTATTTTCTGCTCACCCCACCACACCTATTTATTATCATTTACCAAAAATTCACAAATCCCTCACATCACCTCCTGGGTGACCTATCATTTCTGGCATTGAGTCCCTTTCATCCAATTTATCATTTTATGTTGATTCTTTTTTATAGCCCCATGTCTCAACACTAAGATCACACATAAAAGACACCACAATTTTTTTACAATTGATACAGAATGTTGAATGGAGAGAGTCATATGCCTTCCTAACCATGGATGTGCAAAGCATGTATACCAATATCCCACATACTTTGGGAATAAAAGTTATTTCCAACAGGCTCAATACAGATGGTGATCTTACAGAGACACACAGGACTTTTCTTCTTGACTCAATTGCATTCATATTACAACACAATTATTTTATATTTTTAGACACTTTTTATCTTCAAACTGTGGGCACGGCCATGGGGACCAGGTTTGTGCCGAGCTATGCCAACCTCTACATGGGGGAGGTCAAGGACCACCTCGTCTGGGGTGGTGGGTTCGGCGCACACCTGGTCCTCTATGGCTGATATTTAGATGATCTTTTTTTCATTTGGGATGGGGATGCTTCTTCAGCACACCAATTTGTCACATTTTTTAACACCAATTTTACACATTGTTTTGATACCAACCGGATTTCTTTCCGGGATCTGACCCTAGAGATTCAAAACAACATAATCTGTACCTCCAATTTCTCCAAAGAAGTGGGTAGGGATGCTTATTTACATTATAACAGTGCTCACTACCCCCCTGGAAAAGGACCATCCCTAAAGGCCAACTACTTCGATTAAGGAGAAATTGCTCCACCATTGAATCCTTTGAAAAACAGGCAGAGGGTATAATCAATTCTTTAGAACAATGTGGATAACCAAAATTGGTTATCAACAAGGCTCTGAATGAAGTTAGAACTACTAATAGAGAAAATCTTTTAGTACAAAACAAGAAAAAGGAGAAGGAAGGAAAAGATCTTAGTAAGGAAGTAACTTTTATCTCCACCTTTAATAACCAATATCTAAAAGTTAAAAATATATTACAAAAATATTACAACATTCTGAAACAAGATCGCCTTCTATGTGATTTCATTCCCCCCAAACCTGTGTTCAACTTTCGAAGAAATAGATCCCTTAAGACCCTATAGGCACCAAGCCATTTACTATCATCAACTGATCAACAACCAATAAAGTTGCAAAACATCTCCTGGCTCCAACCTAAACCGAAAGGGTTTTATAAGTGCGGAGGTAATAGATGTATCACATGTTACTATGTTGCTAATAGGACAATATCAATTAAGACCAAAACAGAAGATTTTTATGAAATAAAATGTTTCATTAATTGTAACAGAACTTATGTCATTTATATGTTAAGTTGCGATTGTGACCTCAGATATATTGGGAGAACTACAAGGATGCTCAAGTCCAGAGTTCTTGAGCATCGGAGAAATATCCTAAAGAAAGTGGTAACACACAGTGTATCCAAGCATTGTTTGGATCACCATAACGGAGATCCGAAATGCCTGAAACTGGTAGGTCTAGAACACATTCCAGCTACGAGACGAGGTGGAGATCGCTTTAAAAAGCTATACAAACAGGAAGTGTTCAGGATGTTCAGAATTAATTGTATATAACCAGATGGTCTTAAGGAGGCAATAGAATTGAACTCTGTCATCTAATAGCTATCCTAGAGACACCTACATGTGTAGGAGTCTTTGGTTAAGAATTAGGAATTAAATGCCTCTCCATATATAGTTTTAGAAATTAAAGAATGCCCTTTTCAATCTCTATCAATATACACACACTGTTTCTCCTCTAAAGAACTGTATATATAGTGCTTAAATGAGAGATTAGAACAACAGTGTTCTCCTAGTCTGTTAGAACAATAGGACAAGTGGCTCTGTTTCTGATGAAATATAATTGTGCTAGAATCCTAGTTAGAATAATAATGTTAGAAGTGAACAATAGGACAAATGGCTGTTTTTAGTGAAATATAATTGTGCTATAATCCCAGTTGGAATAATACTATATCCATCACAACTTTCAGAAGCCTAGGATTATAACTCTGTCCCGGATAAGTTATGCATGTTGTTGTTTGTTTTATTTTTTTTATTATATGATTATGTAAGCTATATATATATATTACTATATAAGCTGTGTATTGGGCCATGTGACCGCAATTGTTATAGTCCCCCTTTTTTCATCCAAACGGGAAAAGGAATAGGAACTATGGGCCTGATTCAGAGCCGGACGCTCTGAACGAGCGCCCGAACTGAATCAGGGCGTTTTTGGTTTTTTTTGGTGCGTCCTCCTGGACGCTCGCATAGCTGTGGGTTACCACCCACAGCTTATGCGAGCATCCATGATGATGGTCGCGATGGTCAAGACCATCGCGACCATCGGGCTTGCGACGAGACCCTGCTGTAGGGTCTCGCTGCCGCAACCCCTGGAGTGATTTTGGCTCTATCAGAGCCAAAATCACTCCCATTGACATCACTAGTGATGTCATTGGGGCCGGACCCAGACGGTAGGCGTTCCCATGGGAACACCTCCGTCTGAGCAGCCACGCCCCGGCACGCCCACCAAAGGGGGCGTGCTGTCACTCACCATCGACAGCACGTCCCCTTTGATGCGAGACCCCGAGCGACGGCTTCCCCGTCGCTCGCCGGGTCTCGCGCATGCGCACGATGGAGCAGCCTCCGTCGTGCGCATTTGCATACCATCGACCCGCTTGCGAGCATCCTGCGCTCGCGAGCGGGTCTGAATGAGACCCTATGTATTTACTACAAATCCCAAAATTCCAGGGATACCTCCTCACTTTGGATAGGCCACAATTGGGGCCACGTGACTGCAAGCTGCAGATCGACTCCGATCATGTGATGCAAACACATGATCAGACTAATATCCACACCTACTCTATCCGAGATAGGCTACACTATAGACCACATGACTGCATGTTATGTATTGGTCACTATCCCAGCGCATGATAGTGACACGTGATCGGACTAGTGACTACTGCCGATCGTGATGGAGAGGGCATACTGACACAAATAGGAAGGTAATTAAGATGCAGTAGCGTCCATTTAAACCTCCCCTTGGGAAACATCCAAGCGGACAGCCACGATCGGCATCCAGAAAAGTATATCACAATTACTAAGTTTTGTTTACATCACGTGATTGGGTACCGGGAAACCGGAAAGTCCCGGCAAAGTTCTCTAAACAATAATAAATAACTCTCTCTCTTAAAATATAGAAATAGTAATAGGTCTGCCTTCTGACTATGTGTATATTTATGTATCTTTATGTATATATGTTTGAAATTATCAGTCTTTTTATACATGGTACTTCTTAATTGAAATCAGGTGCTAATTAACAACCCTATTCAGAGCGGTATAAAAGCACCATTTTGGACATTCACTGGATACCTTTGATAAAGCTGCACCTAGATGCAGTGAAACGTGTCATTTCTCTATTCAGATCATCACCCTTACTTACTCTACCTCTATTTGGATACATCCACTTTGATTATCTACCCTTGCCTGAAGCAGCCCTTGGGATAATAAGGACTAAGCCATCCAGGAGACATTAGCCACTGGCCGCAGCCAGACATTCGCTGTCTATGGACACCGCATGGTTTGAGGACCCAACAATTTGATATACCATAATACATCTTGAAAGGGACATCCCTCTAGCGGTAACCAGGACTGATATCCAGCAGACAGTCTCCATATATACCACCTTTGCCATTCCCTACGTCCCCCACACAGGGGCTATATGTGAACAGGCCACTACAGACTTGAGGTTGTGGGTGAGATCCTATGCATTTAAATGACACATGTCAACTGCGTATATCCATTATTGGAAACAGTGAAGTAATTTTTAATTCATTTAATAAACATTTTGAATGTATTCAGTACCATAATTTTACTTTATGTATTACATGTAATTGAAACAATCAGCGCTACTACTCTTTTTGTATTTTCATGTGTGGTAGGGAGTGACTATCCCATGTAATAGTAACTGCTAGGTAAAAATAATTAATTTCAGTGCCTGCTCATACTTATATAGGTATATTTTTTGTTCACATGTATGAATCCCCTGCCAGATGAGCTCTGAAATGTGTGTACTTTAATACAGAGAATAATGTACACTTGTATGTTCTAACATTATATATATTTGTAAGAGCATAGACTAAAAAGTGGGAGGAGTCAGGAACAGTAAGGGGAGGAGTCTATGCCAGGAGCCAGAAGCTGACGTGAGGTGGGTCTGTTTGCTTTAAATGCCTGGGCCTATTTTTGGCCTCAGTCCAGCCCTGGCAAATATCATATATAAAAGCCAAACTCCGGCATGTATGTCCCCAGGGATAAGTGATATCTATGTAAAGGAACCTGAGAAATGCGTCTGCATCTCTCGTTACATTTATCAAATAAATATAAAATAATGTTACATGCATGGATGCTAAATGTTGTTGGAATACACCCAGCATAGGATCCAAAGCATCTTGCTCTGTGTCCACCTCATTGCAAATCAGAGGCCTGTGTCTGGGAGGCAGTGGCGGGCTGGGCCGGGGGTCAGGGTGCCATATGCCTCCCGGGCCGGTAGACTTTTGCCTCAGTGAAGGCCGGTATCACTAGTGCGCAGGCATGATTGACGGCCGGGTGACAGGCAGAAAGTCCTCTCAGTCGCTCCGACTATAGCAGCATCAGAGCGGCTGGGCAGCATTCTCTGCCTGTTACCGGGCTGTCTGTCACCCTATGTAGCTTGTGGCTGCACACTGAGCAGCACTCCTTCCGAGGTCGCTCTGCTGCAGGGGCTGTGCACTACCTCTCTGTGTTCTCTGTCCCTTCCCCGGGCTCCTTCCTCTCCCCGGCCAAGGCTCCGTCCCCTCTTCGGGAGGCCCCGTCCCCTCTCTTACCCTGTCTGACTATATTAATCTATCTCCTCCTGTCCCTGCTGAAGACCCCGCCCCCTCACCCCGAGTCTCCGCCCTTTGTTTAGTCTATCCTGTCTGTGTCATCTCTTCCTGTACCCTGGAGCTCCGCAGGGACCAGAAACAGAGCAGCCTTCCTGGTAGGTAAGTGCCAGTGGAGGACTACATGTTTACATGACATTTGAGAGGGAAGGGGGGGTGTTGGAATACTTATGCAATGGGGGGCTGTAGTTATTTTTATCTTTGGGGGGGTGGGGTGTTTTAATACTGTCGGTGCTGGGGGTGATGTAATAATGTGTGTGAATGTGGGGGGGTATTATTATTGTGTGTGAGGGCTACTGTATACTCAGAATACCTGTGTTATATGTGGGTCACTGATGATTTCTGCATAATCTGGTGATTACTGCTTTGTCTGGCAGCCATTACAACGCTCCCTGATCAGGTGGTCACTGAGAACGTCCCTGCATTATATGGCAGTCACTGCGACACTCCCTGATCTGATGGTCCTTGCGAACCTCTCTGCATTATATGGCAGTCACTGCGACACTCCCTGATCTGATGATCACTGCGACCTCTCTGCATTATATGGCAGTCACTGCGACACTCCCTAATCTGATGGTCCTTGCGAACCTCTCTGCATTATATGGCAGTCACTGTGACACTCCCTGATCTGATGGTCTCTGTGAACCTCTCTGCATTATATGGCAGTCACTGTGATGCTCCCTAATCTGGCTGTCACTGCAAACCTCTCTACATTATTTAAAGCACACCCACATTAGGCCATACTTGCCTACCCTCCCGATTTGGTCGAGAGCCTCCCGAAAATTGGGTGCCGCTCCCGACCTCCCGGGAAGGCAGGCAATCCTCCCGGCCCCGGCGATGTGCCCGCACCCCCCCGCACTTTTAGGTAAAAACACCGGCAGCAGGGGGGCCGGTGACGCGATTCGCGCTGAATCGCGTCATCGTGGCTCCACCCCCGGCTGCACAATGCCATTAATCACGCCCCCTTTGGCCACGTCACGCCCCCAGCCCTGTAAGCCCGACAGCTCCCTCCCGGAAGGAGGGAGCTAAAGGTCGGCAAGCCTGCATTAGGCACACCTAATTAGGCTATTATAATGTGTCTTTTCTCCATTGCAATGCGCTGGTGGAGAAATCGGGCCACTTACTTGTGTCTGCCCCCCAGGCCAAAAGTTGCCAGCTAGCCCCTGCTGGGAGGGGAGATTATATGGCGGTAATTACATCACATACTGTGATGTCATAGTCGTTTGCTTTATAAGGGAACTGCACCTAAATAATAAGTGACCTGTATAAGTATCAGTAGTTATGCAGGTAGAATGACCGGTAATGCTGCCTCTCAGTAAGCTAGGAACTACTGACGTACACTTTGTGCTTCTGTGATGTCACTAGTTCTCAGTGAGGTGGTAGGAGGTTCAGCCCTCGGAGCACCTGTCTGCCCTGTTTCTAGGTGACAGAAAAAGAGAAGATATTGTTGTTATGTGTGCGCTATTTGGAGGTGATAATAGCAACACTAGCGGGATTGCAGATACACCAACCACTCTTTATAGTTATACAGGTAAAAATTACGGATTTATCGGGCTCCAATTGCAGAAGCAATTGCGGCCGATTTGCATCCACCTCTGCATTGGCCACAATATGTGTATTCTTTTATCAATATATCTGAGTACTAAGTGCTGCAATATATAGGAGGTTAGGAAAACAGATTCATAAGTCTAGTTAGTGAATAATCCCGACTGTTGCTCACATTTGTGTGCAGTGTGCTCGCTACTTAAAGGTATACCTGTATTTTACGTTATTCCATGTATCTATGTCTGCTGTGGTAATCTCCTGCCAATATTGTAAAATCAATTACTGAGTACAATAAGGACAAAACACGAGAATGCATTTTTCCCTGTACTCCATTAAGGAGCTGAGATAACCTTTCATCCCATGAGGGAATCAATTTGCCTGTGCACATGCGGTTTCCTGTGTAAAAGGCTGTTTAGGGAACCTACAGGGAGCTGTCAGAACCTCTCCTAATTATATAGGATGCTAATGAATTGACAGGTCATACCATACAATGTAAATGTTAATAAAATAAAATACAGAGAATTACTGATTTTGGTGCGACCTTCCCCCTGATATGTGGGCCTCCCAGTGTCTCCCATAGTCGGTCTCTTCTGTACACTATGCTACTAAGGGTTTACTTGTTTCAGACAGGCATGGTGTTACTGTCCCTATCCCATCCATGCCAATAA
Source organism: Taudactylus pleione (assembly GCA_031769625.1). Classification (NCBI taxonomy): domain Eukaryota; kingdom Metazoa; phylum Chordata; class Amphibia; order Anura; family Myobatrachidae; genus Taudactylus; species Taudactylus pleione. The sequence continues at coordinate 1,498,259 of JAUIMM010000725.1, forward strand.
ATGTGAATGAGTAAGTACAGGCAAAACGTCATTCAACCGATCAGTGCTTATGCTCGACTCCTCAGTATAACTTTAAAAAATCATAAAATGATATGCAGCTCATTGCACAGCAAGGGAATGTACAGTATGACACATAAGTAAAACAATTAAATACTGTGGGAGAGATTTAAGAAGCTCAGAAGGGGTATCAGCGCACGTTATGATACCTCTTCTCCCCGATGTATAATCGGGGGTTGAGCGGTAAAAGAGAGGAGGGGGCCTGTCAGGATTGCCTACCCTCCCGATTTGGTCGTGAGCCTCCCGAATATCGGGTGCCGCTCCCGACCCCCCGGAAAGGCAGGCAAGCCTCCCAGCTGCCGCCTACCCTCCCTAGACTACTACTAAAAAACCCAGCAGGTCAGGCGCCTGTGCCGTGATTCGCGCTGAATTGCGTCATCGTGGCTCGGCCCCCTGCTTCACAATGCCTTTTTTCGGCATCATAGCCCGGCCATGCCCCCCGCAGAATGCAGGCATTCTGCTCCCTCCTGGAGGGAGGGAGCTCAATGTCGGCAAGTATGGGGCCCATGTGCACTCCCTGTGCGGGGCCCCCTCCTCTCTTCTTGGTGGCCGATGCACTGTGGTCTCTAGCGGGTAGCGTCGGAGGGGCATACTTGCCAACTCTCCCTCATTGTCAGTTCCTTGGGTGAAGTCTCTCTGTGGAGGAGCTGCTGCTGTTGGGTGGGTCAGGCAGGGAGTGGTGCATACCTGCCAACACTCCCTCATTGTCAGGGAGACTCCCTGAAATAGTAGCAATCTCCCTGTCGCCCTGAAGAGTCTACCAATCTCCCTCATTTCACCTTACCCCCATTATGACACTGTTATATAAAAGAAAAAGAGATATATACATTCAAATGGGATCATTAGTATAATTTCCCTGCATTGGTTATAAGGCACAATGGCCCTCATTCAAAGCCGTACGCTATTTGCGGTCGTTCGTTTAAAAACAAGGGGTGGCTATTCAAATGATCCGTACGCACATTGCAGTCTGTTCACACCTCTAAGTCTGAACGAACGAGCAAAACATACGCTCGTTTATTTGTTAAAAACGCCCCCTGGCCGCACGCATCCTACGTCATGTCCGCTATTTATTAGATTAATCGAGTACATCGACCAGCGTATGAACTGCTCGCTATTCTTGTGGTTGGTGTTTGCTACCACAAATTTGCGTGCAGTTCTGGCTATAAAATAACCCAGTGACGTGGTCAATGACGCTGCTGTTTTAAATATACACACCCATAAAACGCCCGCTTTGACCTTTAAGCACGCCTGCGTTCGGATCTCCACTCCCCATTTTCAAGCACCTTCCCCTGTTACCACCCACATACGCCTCATTCTGTCACTCAAAGTAGCAGGCACTCGCTATATAGCGAACAAACGATTTTCGGCCGCACTGACTGGTTCGCGCATGCGTACTAAAAAGCGTACGCATGCGCAGATGTGCAAACATCGCTCGGAACGAGCGTACTGCCGCTAACGAGCGGCTCTGAATGAGGGCCAATGATCCCTACGGTTACATGTATTTTCTGAGAAGTATCAGTGCATTTTCATCAACAAGTAGATCTTACTAACTGCTTTGGGGCTCATTTACATGTGGATGTAAATCAATTTTATGACACGCCTCTCAGATGTGGCAGTACATGCCCACTTTACCGCCGCACTCATAGGTGCTGCTTTCACAATCTCCCTGAAATGCTTTTTCAAAAGTAGGCAAGTATGCGGAGGGGGGAGTTAACGCTCCCCCTCTCCGGCCGATGAGATGTTCATACATCTCATCGGTAGTGCTTCCTGCTTCACTTCGGTAAAGAGGCAAAGCAGGAAGCACTATAGCGGCACGTTAAGTGCCGCTATAATACATCTACTCCCATATCACATACCTCCCAACTGTCCCGCATTCAGCGGGACAATCCCGTTTTTTCTGGGACTGTCCCGCTGTTCCACTCACGGGCCGCAGTGTCCCGCGGTGGGGAAGGAGTTGGGGAGAGCACATACCGCTGCTCTGCGTAGCAGAGCAGTGAGTGTGCAGAAGGTGAACAGATGCGCATGCGCACGGCATCTGTTCACCTGTGTAGGGAGAGCCTGAGGGCTGTATTGATTCCTACCTATCTATACACTCTAAAGTGTCGCTATTTAGCGTAATAAGTTGCACAAGAAATAATTGCTCTTCAGACTTTGATTGTGCTTCCAAAGCACAAAAAGATATTGGCCCTGATTCAGAGCCGGACGCAAGTGGCTGCTCGTTCGCTCCGAGCGATGTTTGCCCAACTGCGCATGCGTACGGATCGTAATACGCATGCGCGAACCTCTCAGTGCGGCCGAAATTCATGTGCTCGCAAAATAGCGAATGCCTGATAATTTGAGTGACAGAAAGAGGCGTATGTGGGTGGTAACAGGGGAAGGTGCTTGAAAACGGGGAGTGGAGATCCGATCGCAGGCGTGCTTAAAGGTCAAAATGGGCGTTTTATGGGTGTGCATATTTAAAACAGCAGCGTCATTGACCACGTCACTGGGTTCTTTTATAGCCAGAACTGCTCGCAAAATTGTGGTAGCAAAAACCAACCACAAGAATAACGAGCAGTTCATACCCTGGTCGATGTACTCGATTAATCTAATAAATAGTGGACATGACGTAGGATGCGAGCGGCCAGGGGGCGTATTTTTCCAAAAAACGAACGCAAGTTTTGTTCGCTCGTTCAGACCTAGAGGCGTGAACAGACCGCAAACAGCGAACTGTTCATTTGAATAGCCACCCCTTGTTTTAGAACGAACGACCGCAAATAGCGAGTGGCTCTGAATGAGGGCCCTTATTCATCAAAAAGCAGATAGTTACACGCTGTGATCTAAATACAATTAGCGCAAAAGATTATACATAAACAAGGTACAGTCAATACATTACGCAGGCGCTCTGGATCCAGATTTCCGGCAGCAAAGGTGAAGCCTCCGTCAACAGAAAGAATATGATGACTCCCCAGCAGGTTCAGGGGGCTTGCATATAAACCCTTGCAGAGATAGGCAATACAATAGAACAAGTTGGCATAATCCCATTGGTTCTTCTTCCTGGTTCTCATGTTACAATACAGTTCATAGGTCAATTTGTTTGATCACAGTCCAGCCTCCAACAGCCCTTTGTGTCCATTTTCCCGCTGGAGACCAGGGGCCTGATTCAGACCCACTCGCAAGCGGCTGTCCGCTCGCAAGTGGGTCGATGTTGTGCTCTGCGCATGCGCACGACGGCGGGAGCTCCGTCGTGCGCATGCGCCAGACGCGACGAGCGAAGGACTTTCCTTCGCTCATTGTGTCTGATCAAAGGGGGCGTGCTGTCGATGTTGATTGACAGCACGCCCCCTTTGGTGGGCGTGCCGGGGGCGTGCCTCCCTGACGGGGGCGTTCCCACGGGAACGCCTCCCGTCAGAAGCCGGCCCACTGACATCACTAGTGATGTCAGTGGGAGTGATTTTGGCTCTGATAGAGCCAAAATCACTCCGGGCCTTGCGGTTGAAAACCTCAACCGCAGGCTCCGGCTCGCAGTTTCGATGGTCGCGATGGTCACGACCATCGCGGCCATCAAACTGCACGCTCGTATAGGCTGTGGGTGGTGACCCACAGCTATACGAGCGTCCAGGAGGACGCTCCATTTTTATGGAGGGCGGCCCTCATTCAGAGCGTGCGCTCTGCTCAGAGCGTACGGCTCTGAATGAGGGCCCAAGTCTAAACTGGCTGCATTACACAGTACATTTTAATGCCTATCTCTCTATGATCCATAATTCCCAGACACGTGTTGCGATTTCTTTGCCGATGGAACCAGAAGCCTGCAAATACACAGTGGTTTAGAATAGCACCAAACACGGTCTATTTATCATGTACTAAACCTGAGATCTTAAATACAGCTTCAGTATTCAGGCTTTATTACATACTTAATAATGAATAAACCTTGAATATTAACCTTAATGCTAGGGAATCTTTTTATGTAAGTGTCCAATGTGTAAGTGTAAGAATATTGCATAGTTTCGCTAATATGTGTGGTGCGTTTATGTGTTTTGTGCTTTGATATATTTTTATGTTTTATTTCATGTGTGTATGCATTGTGGATACCCATGTGATCGTTTAAGTGTATATATATATATATATAATATATATATATATGTACATATACATATACATATACATATATATATATATATATATATATATATAGCAGATCCAAAGAACCAGCACATCCAATAAGTTAAATGTAAAACAAGGCTGTATTCCAAAAAATATCATAATAGCAGCAGAGAGCAGCAGCATAAATGATAACAGTCACTGATAGAGTCCAACAAAGGTGGAGCATAGCTTCATGATGATATACTTAATACAACCAGGGTGGTCACCAAACTGTCAGCGTTTATCTCACCGGACCCTAGAGCAGCAAGCCTAATCTTATACATATATACACACATTCACATATATATGTCCTCAAACTAGTCATTATTTATTTTACTTCTGTCTGGACTAAAAGAATGACAGACAATGGGGTTTTGTCCTATTCATGGATGGAGCAAGCCTTGGCAAACAATCTGATAATTTTAACAAAATACAACTTAAATACATCAGCATTGGATATTTGTTAACAATAGCTTCACATCTGGCAATTGTTTATTAATCTACACTTAGGACACTTCAATTGTGCATATCAGTGTCTGGGTTATATTTCAATTGCCACAGACATACTGTGTATATATTTGAAGTAAACACTCACAGTATCTTTGTGTATTCTTGATTATTTGTCACAGACATGTCTACAAGACAAGTTTGTCATCACTGAATATATGAAGTCTTTAAATACAGTATATATATTTATATGTGTGTCCGTGCGTATGGGGTATGATAGCGTTTTAAACAGTATGCAGTGGTAATGTGATCGCACGATGCTAATAATAGCATATTAGCATCACACACCATGGTTTCATGCTGACGACGCAAGATGGCGTCGTCAGAGGCAACCAAAATTGGCGCCGCTCGATATTAATTTTAAGATCTGGTCTCAGCCAATCATCCGGCTTCGACATCTGCCCAGCATCTCAGAGAGTGCTGGGCACGCCCCCTATAATGACACAAATGGGGGTTGCAAAAAGGCTCTGCCCCGGTTCCGAGAAGCCATTTTAGCAAAGCCACGCCCCCTTTCTGGCGCTGGCGCGCAAAGTGTCCATCTTTGAGGAGTAGAAAAGTTGAGAGGTACGATATCATATATATTTTGTCAGGCTCCAGTCACAAATCAGAGTTTTGAACCAGCCCTGACTGAAAGGAGAACAAACTTGAGAGTGGCTTCGCCCTCCCCCCTTGTCACCCTTGAAAAGTCCACAAAACAAAATCCAAGGGCACTTTTCTATTACCTTGTGCAGTCCCCTCACCACCCCACCCATTTAGTCAGATAGCTGGGCAATTCTTGGTGAGGTTCCTAACAGAGTGGCTGGGATACAAACACAATGGTTGAGAGGAATCAGGGGCTGGCTGGCAACTTTCACCATGGGGGGCAGATGCAAGTAAGTGGCCCCACTTTCTACCCGCACTTGAAACTGACTTGTAGGTGGCATTAGAAATAAACACACAGGAAAACATATGCACCCTGACAAAAGTGTTTCAATACACTGAAATGTTGCTCTACTTGTTATTTTCTCCCTATTGTGAGCTTGTTTCTCAGTCACTCGTGGCCATCCATGTGTTGTTTGCGGCAGTCACGTCTGCGACTTTCTGCTAATGGTGCTACAAAGCCCTTCCCTGGTGTACATCCGTGCGTCTACATGTGCGAGGACTGAGACACCCACTTTCAGTGTCTAGATGCTCACATACTGCTTGGTAAGTATTCAGACGCCACCATCAGTTGCACCATTGGAGCTTGCACCAGTTCCTATGGCAGGTGCAGTATTTCCATCTGCATATGGCCTCCTATGTGCAGAATGTGAATGAATGCATCTCAGTACACAACCACTATCAGCCACACATCCCTGTGACACTCCCATAAGATGAAACATCACCGTCTGATTAGCCACCCTCCTGTCACCGTCCGGAACGCCCATACATTTCCAATACAATCATGCTACTGTGCATCTAATTCTCTACTGCGACTGTACAAATAACATTGGGATGCATGCACAGACAAACAACATCCCCGGCATCGCAGCTATGTCCCACCCAGAATCTGTCCCTATGTGTCCCTACTTTTAGTGCCGCCTAATGTTTAAATTGGTGTCAATATACATACACACATACATATTATAAACGGGATGTAGTCGGCATCCCGGCGTGTGGGAGACCGATGGTATGAATACCGGCACCAAAATCCTGACAGGTCGGGATCCCGGCACCAGTATCTTGACTGCCTGGATCCTTAAGGTAAGTATCAGAGTGTTACGGGGAGGTTAGGGTTAGGTGGCAGGGTGAGGCACTAGGGGGAGGGTTAGGGTTAGGCACTGGGGAGGGAGAGTTTGGATTAGGGTGTGGTGAGGGGGTGGTTAGGTTTAGGCACTAGGGGTGGAGGTTAGGTTTAGGCACCGGGGAGAGAGTGTTAGGTTTAGGGTGCAGAGAGGGGGTGGTTAGGTTTAGGCACTAGGGGTAAGGTTAGGGTTAGGCACTGGAGAGGGAAGGTTAGGGTTAGGGTAGGGGTTAGGGTAGGGGTCAGGGTGAGACTTACCGTTCTTCCTTATGGGTGTTGGGATTCTGGCTGTCGGGATACCGCTGTTGGTATTCTGACCTGTGGCATCCCGACAGCTGGGATTTCATACCCAACCCTTACAAACAACACCCCACACACATAATTTATACCAGACTCAGACTGACACACACTAATATATACAAAAAACTATATAGTCCTGCACTCACAGTACCTGCAGCAAATGTGCAGGTGCCTGCACAGATACATTCAATAAAACTTATGTGGAGGTGCGCCACTCATGGATCCCTTACTAGTACTCCTAATTATAGTGTAAGTAATACAGACACAGGGGCGTTTCTAGAGAGGAGGGAGCCCGCGTACAGTCTCTGACATAGGCCCCCTCCTGTCCATCCAGCGGCCGGGCTGCACACTGAGCAGTGCGCGGCCAGCGCCGCACTTATAGACTCTGGGCACTACAGTGTGCCCAGAGTCTATAGCGCCTGCACAGGTCACTGGGAAAATGCCCACGGCGGCCATTTCCCTGTACTGTACATGCGCAAACGACGGGAAAATGGCAGCAGTGGCCATTTTCCAGATGTTTTTACAGACGCAGACACCGGAGCCGACGTGGGAATCCGGAGAGGTAAGTTTTATAGGTGCAGGGTGTGCGGTGTGGGCCCCCAGGATCCAGGGGCACGTGTGCCCCGTACACCCTGCAACCATTATAAATACACCCCTGTACAGACTCTAAAACATTGAAGCACGCTATGTCACTGTGAACGCTTATTATTTAGGGATCCATGAGTGTCTCACCTCCATATACTGTATATATTTAATTTCACAAAATAATTTCCGTCTCCTTAATGCCTGCACAGTGTAAGCCTGAGCACATGCCCCAACGGCTCCCACTACGAGGCAAACGGGACAGACACTAGCCAACTGCCAGAGAGGAGGAGGAGCCTTCGGCCTGAACAGGGTAAGTATGGGACCGAGGGTTTAGGGTCAAATTTGAGCTGTGAGGGGGCTGGGGAGAAGAACAACAGAGAGCGGAGGGTGGAATAGTGTGCAGGGGAAGAGACTGAAGTCTCCGGGTCACCAATACTTATTGCATCTATATAGATTGTGTATATATAAAGGTTAAAAATGAGATCAAAATCTGTGAAAAGGATTATTTGCCTACTTTAAAAGCTGATAAAACTGAAAATTGGATTGAGCGTTTGCAAACTCAATTGGAAAAATATAAACTAGATTTGATTTCATTTAAATGAAAAAATTGGAGACAGTGGAATCTGACTACCAAAGACATACAGTATATAAATGGTTGTCGGGTGACAATAGGAGCTTTAGGGGTCCCTTCGATCCACATGGGAGAGGATAGGGTGTCCAAAGGGGAGAAGGATATTATTCTTCTAACTCCTCCTCTGAAGCAGAATCCACTGAGAGCTTGCCCCCCTCTGGTGTATCTTTTTTAGGCCCAAACCCAAGAATAACCAGAAGTGCTATAGGGCCAAAATCACAAGGCTGCACCCAAGGAGAGATCGTGGCAAGAGGACGAGGGCGTTCAAGAAATCGGAAGGGTCAGAGGTACTAATCTTTAACCTCTGCTCACGTACATTAGACCCTGCTGAACATTCTTTACTCTCCAAAGGGTTATCCTTCATACCAACTAACTCATTTGACTCTTTTAATTGGTCTATTGATCATTTCCGTATAGGCAGGAAACTAAGACTACGTGAACACTTTGACAACCGGGTTAAAACTGAGCCTTACCTATCAAAATCACTTTTTAAGCGTCCAAGTTCATTTGACCCCATGTCAATGCCAGCCTAAAGACCTTCCTGAGGGTTGTTGATTTAGAATGTAAACAGGAAGCTAAAAAACATAAACCATACCATAATTTGAGCGCAGCTGAAAAGAGAGCTTTGAAAGCCCTACAAGATTCTTCTGTGGTTATCCACAATGCAGATAAGGGTGGTGCGGTGGTGCTCCAGAATTTTGAACAGTATGACTAGGAAATTAAAAGGCAGATAGTGCAACTTACAAAAAGGCTGATTTAGATACAGTATGTGGCTTTAAAAAAACAGGTTGATGAACTATTGAGTTTGGGTGTTGGCCAGGGTTGGATCAGTGAGGAGATATTGGCATTTTTGACGGTAGAATATCCGATTTGTCCAATTCTCTACACATTACCAAAGATCCACAAGTCCCTCACTGATCCCCCTGGGAGACCAATTATTTCTGCCAGAGGCTCTCTGCTTCAGCCACTGGTGAAATATGTTGATTATTTTCTTCAGCCTGTTGTAAAAGCCAATAAGTCTTATTTGAAAGATACGGGACATTTTTTGAGTAAGCTGAGACTGCTGGGTATTATTCCCTCTGATTGTATACTAGGGACCATGGATGTCTGCTCCCTGTACACTATGATCCCTCATGAAGGGGGGATCCAAGCGATCGAAGAGGCACTCCTGTCGGGTCCTTATGAAGGACCACCTATTGAATTTCTGTTATCATTACTACAGATGGTGTTGGATCTGAACTATTTTATGTACCAAGGTGATTGGTTTATACAACTAACGGGTACTGCAATGGGGTCGAACTTAGCGCCATCGTATGCAAATATCTTTATGCACCAATATGAGCAGAGGCATATTTTTGAACACTTCTCAGATAGATTAATCTTTTTTAAGAGATTCATGATGATATCTTTGTCATTTGGAAGGGTGACAAAGATTCTTTTTTTGCAATGGTTGACTTTCTGAACAATCTTGATTCGCCTATTCGCTTTACAGCAGCAGCTGATTATTCCCAAATGCACTTTCTGGATGTTACCGTATTAAGACAAGAATCTAAATTAGGTTACACTCTGTTTAGAAAGGAGACGGACAGGAATACACTCTGTGGGCTTCGAGCCATAACCCTGACTCTTTGAAATCTAACCTACTGATTTCACCATTTGTAAGGGTGCTAAGGAATAACTCAGACCCTGAGCAAGCAGAAAAGCAACTGCTAGAATATTTCAACAGGTTTCTAGAGCGTGGGTATAGAAAGAATGACATTGTGAGATGCCTCACCAGAGCCAAGACAATTGTGGGAAAGAATGAATTATGACAGAAAAGTAAGAGTCCAGATAAAGTGATTCTGGGATTACGTTGTGACACGAACCTGAAGGCCACAAAAAGATCGATCAAGAAAAACTGGCCGATAATCACGACTGATTCGGCTTGTAAAAACCTAAACAATGATACCCCATTGCTAAGTGTAAGTAGGGGTCGGAATTTAAAATACCTGCTGCTAAGACCAGATTTATGCCCCACCAGTTCCAAGAAAGACAATTGGTTGTCATTGAACAAAGGTTGCCATAAATGCCTGGGATGTACAACGTGCAGATCCCTCATTACCGGTAAAAAAAAAATCCACCCACACAATAGACAAAAGATCTTCTTGAAACATAGATTGACCTGTAACTTGGATCATGTGATCTACTTCCTCACATGTCCTTGTGGGTTAATGCACATGGGGAAAATGATCTGTATGTTCAAGGAGCGGATGACGCAACATCGTTCCTCTATACACCTTGCCTATACTACTGGCACCACGGATAAACCTGTGGCGTTACATTTTTTGAAAGAACACCATCAATTAACTACATTGTGCTACATGATTATAGATTGGATCCCACCATTGATTCAAGGTGGTGACAGAGGTTTGCAACTTCTTAAAAGAGAAGCTAGATGGATCCATCAATTGGACACTGTGGCTCCAAAAGGATTAAATGAGATGAATCCACTAAATATCTTCATCTAGCCAATTCTATTTTTTCTATAACCCTCAATGGATTAGAGGTGTTTAGGTCTGGAAGCTGCATGTAGCTATATATACCTAGTGGTGCTGAAGTGTTTGGTGCCTATGTGCTCCACTGGGGTATTTATTAATATATATGTATGTGTATGGGGTATTGTTTGTCTGTTAAATATGTGTGTATATATGCATGAGTATGCTGATACACATATTTATCCTGATATATGTTGTATGTTGTTATGTTTTGTGATCATGTTTAGATTTTGAAGATTTGCTGTTTAAGTACCTGGAGGCAACATATATGAACACTTCCTGCCTAAAGTGATTTGATCACTATGGTGATGGCTTGCGTTCCACTGGTGTGAGTGATGGAACGCAAGATGAGTGTTGATTAACACTACGGGGTAGGGTGACGCCACAGGGCTGATTGAGCCCATGCCTGTAGAGATGGATTTGAGTGAGCAGCAAAGCTGCCATCTGTGACAGCTACCGGTGTCTGGCGGGGCTGTCCGTGTGTTTAGGAATCTTGATGATTTATCGTCTGGCCGCATTTGAGTGCGGCCACGTTGATACACATGTGACACCCACGGTGTACCACTTCCGGTCTGCGTTCCAGCTAGGTGGAACGCATTCCGGACTGCTGTAATAGACATCAGTGCAGTGAAATTGCGATGCTATCGTGCTGGATAATGTAAGTTGAGCCTTAATGTGATAACATGTGCGATAGTGGTGTTTAGGTTGACCAACTTTAAGGATTGCAATGCTTTAAGAGCATTTTATAACAGTGGTTGTGTCGTCTTTATTTAATTAGGAGGTGTGTTCATGTGTGAGGCCTCTGGTACTTATAGGCCTACCCGGCCAGCTGGTAGGGCTTGTTACTTTTACACTCTGGGCGGTGGTGATCTGGTCTTGACAAAGGGCCCTGTGTGGCCCGAAACGTCATCTTTTGAATTTGTTGTCCTGATGTTGTAAGTCATTAAACATGTCTGTCTACATCCTTGAAGACTGGTGAGTGCTCTCCCTATTCATTGAATATATATATATATATATATATATATATATGGTATGCAGTCGGGAAGCTGGCAGAAGTGATTCCGAATGCCGGCTTCCTGACTGCTTTATCCCGGCGAGGGTTAAATGACAGGTGTCTAAATCTAGATGCCTGTCACTTTACCGACGCCAGGAGACCGGTGCCCGGCATCCCGATCTAAGTGATGCCGGGCGCCGAGCGCGGACAGGCGCGCAGGGGGGGGAGGATTACGTTTAGGGCTCCAGGGGGGGACTTAGGGTTAGGCACCCCCCCGGGAGGTTAGGGTTAGGCTAGGGGGAGGGAGGGTCAGGGTTAGACACCCCTGGGGGGAGGTTAGGGTTAGGCACCCCCCCAGGGGACTTAGGTTTAGGCGGCGGGGAAGGGGAGGTTATGTTTAGGCACTTCGAGGGGGATTAGTGTTAGGCACTTGGGGGGGAGGTTAGGGTTAGGCACCTCTACGGGGGGTTAGGGTTAAGGGGGGGAATTAGGTTAGTGAATACTTAGGGACGATCGGGATTTTCACCCATGTCGGGCAGCCGCTGTCAGGCGTCCGGCAGTAAATCATACCGATTCCATATATATAGCACAAAATGAGAGGCGTCATGTATTTGCAAAATACAAATAGCCATGTCTTTATTTACATCGACGTTTCGGGGACTGCTACTCCGTCATCAGGACAGACATCAATACAAACTGTGATACAAAGCAGACTTAAATACTTACAAAAAACTGTTCACTCGTCTCATGTCAGACGCCGTCTCCCAGCTGGATGCAATTAAACTAACAGCACACATGCTGAGCAGGGTGCAAAACATGAGTAAGGAGGCCGCGTCTGACCAGAAAACTTGGAACCACAAAGAAGGTTGCTTAGCAACAAATAGCTAAACCCACAGTTGCCGATAAGACAACTGAAACTATATATAAAGAGATATAAAGAATTTACCTCCACTGACCTAATCAGATATACAGGCCCGCCGAGAGCTGCGGCAGGCCCGGGTAACAGGAGGCGTGGCCTAATCATGGCCTAATTCCCGAGCCCCCTCAGCCTGGTGCAAAGCCAGGGGGGACAGGTTCAGTGTGATCGCTCCCCCCCACAGGTATAAGAGACTGCTGTCCCACTGCAGCTCAGCACACGCTGTGTGCTGGTCTGCTGTGAGGGAGGGGGGGCGGCGCCGGACCTGGCCCAGCTGGGCCCCTCAGGAAGCCTGGGCCCGGGTAATCTGTACCTGTTCCCCCCGTCTCGGAGCTCCTGCAGATACATACAAATAAATATTCCCAAAAGAAACTACATAAAAGAAGCCGCAGTATTAAAGATATACAGGCTTATTCAATATGTAACGTTAACTTCACTGTCGAAGTTAACGTTTCATATCAGAGTTTTTTTCTGGTATGGTGCGCGCTCCCGCTTATCCCCGTATTCAATATAAAATTAACGAAAACGGGAAACTCCGAAGTTGGATTTGTGTAAAGTTACAAATTTTTCCTTAAAATAATTATAAGACCCCCCTAAAGTTGTAAAAACATGGGGGAACACTATGGGTACCCTCGTTTTAGCCTTTAATTGAAAGTCGGGGATTTAAATAGCCGCAGCAGGTGTTTTTTTCCCGACATTGAAGAAGTGATGCAGAAGAGCACTTAGGTTATTTTTTTCATTTTTTTAAGTGGTCCAATCAAATTTGGGGTACATGAAAATGGGTACTAGCATATTTTGATGTCCCTAAAGTCAGTTTTTAAAAATTCTGCATTTGTGCACCTGCCGCTATAAATCTATTCTAGAAAACACCTGCCGTATACATGCAGAATAGCCCTGAACCTATTTCCCTATTGTTTAACAATTTTTCCCCATTTTTTTTTTGCACCCCAATTTTTAAGTTCATTTTTTGGGGTGTCCCTATTTTTTTTTTTTTTTACTTTTTTTGACACAATTCTTTTTTAAATGTCATTCTCAGGGGTGCAGGCTATTTTTTTTAAGCCTGCACCCCTAAACCCCAATTCTGCACTTTTTTTCGACACCTATGAAAACTTATCACCGTTTTTTATCAAAGACTTGTCAAAACTGCGATAAGTCTTTGAAATTGAATAGGGTGTAAAAGTAAAACCTGCGATAATGACGTCATAATTGCGATATTAACGCAAAAACAATGTTATCGCACCCATATTGAATACCCCTGATAGTGGTTAAAAGTGATGTAACTGGCATGAATGTCAGTAGTCAGACTAACTTTTTGAGTAAGAAAGCTGGAAACCATCAATGCCTGGGATGCATAACATGCAATTATCTTATCCCTGGAGATAAATTTACACACCCTATAGTGGTAAAATTTACTCCATCAAAAGATCATTAACATGCACCTCGAGATTTGTTGAGTACCTTCTGTCTTGCCCCTGTGGTCTCCACTATGTGGGCGAGACAGAAAGGCAATTTAAGGAGCGTATGGCACAACACAGGGCGGCCATCAGGCCAGTACTTGTATCAGGCAACAGTGACCAGGCAGTAGCTAGGCACTTTGCACAGGCCAAGCACAATATGGCCATGCTTAGATATAGAATGATTGACCAGGTGCCTTTTAGAATCAGACGTGGTGATAGATCTAAGCAGTTATTACAGTTGGAGGCCAAGTGGATGTTTATTCTTGATACAGTTAACCCTAAGGGATTGAATGAATCATTGGTGTTAAGCTGTGTCTTATGAATACTGTATGATATTATTAAGAGATTTGTATTGTTACAGTATGCAGATACTGTCTTTTCTGACAGAGTTGTTATACAATGAGGTCGTTCAGTATTGTATCCATGACATAAGTTGAGCGGTTACTTTGTTTAATTGAATGTAATATGCTTTCAGTTTTCCTTCATAGGGCGGAATTCAATTCTTTTCATCTCCTATCGCGCCCGACGGAGCTATTCTATTCTTGCTCCTGTCGGTCGCGATCAGCTGCCAAGCGCTACATTTCAGCTCGCAGCCCCTGGGGGATGAGAGCTGAAATGTGCGAAAAGTGACATGTTTGGGCGCCCAAACATCACTTTTCGCGATCGCGCCCAGCACTTTGGTCGGGTTTAGCTGCTTTACGCGGCTAAACCTGACCTCTCTGGGCGCGATCAGCGTGAAATTCTGGCACAATTGAATAGCGGCCCGCATTCTCCTGTCACTTTAGACGGGAGATGCGGGCCGCGAAATCAATTGAATTCCACCCACAGAGTAGTCACACCTGTGTATTAAGCCGGAACCTGTTTATTTTGAGCAGGCCTTAATGTTTGTTGTTATGAACATGCTTAACAAATTATACTGTGCATATGTTTTGAATTATAGTTATTTTATTGTAGTATTATTTTATTATATTAGTTTATTATTTTTCTATTTTCAATTATTATAAGTGTTAATTTTGTTTGTGATAGCAATATTTGCAGTTGGGTGTTGAACAACACTATGGGCCAAATGTAATAGGGTGTCTGTTTTAGTAACAGTACAAACTCGCACTTTCTCGCACTTTTAGAAAGTGCGAGTTTGTACTGAAACTCGCAAATTCAATAGGGTGTCAGTTTTCATGCACTGGTGATTGTGACCTGCGAGTTCCCGCGAGATTTCTTTCCAAAAAAATTGCAATTTTCTGACCAACCAAATCGCGAGTTTCAAAAGCTTACTAAATCAGTTTAAAACAAAGACAACCATTGGCACAACTCTAACTGCTGATCAATACAGACTTACAGTATATAAACACCTGTTCCTCCATTTTGACCTTTGATAGGTTTGGGAAGGAGTTTGTGAATGCTAGAGGTGTTTTTTTTGGCTGCAGAAAACTGATTACACTAAAGTGTCTTACAGACACAGAAGGGGTGAGGAGAGTCAGGAGGAGGAGGAGGATGTTGTTTGCCTAGTCAGACAGGCAATTACTGACGAGGAGGAGGCGAGCAGTGATTCCACACAGGAGGAGGGTAGTGAGTCTATAGTCGCCTCCTTGGCGAGGATGTACACAAGACCCTATTGTCGAGGAAAAAAAGCTATGTGTTCAAACGGTTTTGGAGGCTGTTACTGCTGTAGGTTCCTGCCCCCGTGATGTAAAAAATATTAAAAAAAGATACAATGATGTTAAGCGGGGTTTAAAGGCCAAAATGGCGGATGAGATGCGAGAAGCACGCAAAACTGGTGGAGGACGTCGTGTGCGGATATTGTTTTCAAGCTTTGAGGAGGAGTTGAGGCAGGTTTTGCCTCCTGAAGTCCTGCCTGGCGATCATATAGAGGACATGGATCGACCTCCTGCTCCAAGGCGTCCTGGTGAGTTTTTTTTTTTTTTTTGCTGGTCGGTCCGTATTAAATTTGTGGCGTTAAGTACGGATTGGCGTTATTTTTCCGACGATTATGTCATTTTCCCCTGGTTTCATTTTCCCCCATAATCAATTTTAAATATTTTACGCCTAGGCGGAAAGTTAACGCCTATGAGGGGTATTCAATATGAAACGTTAACCTTGCAAGCGAGTTTTTCACCGCACATCGGAGGTTTTGCCTGCGAAAAAGTTTCGCGCACGCTCACGCTTATCCCCGTATTCAATTTGAAATCGTCGAAAACGGGACCCGGCGATACTTGGATCTGCGAAAAAAAAAATGCCAGTTTCAGGAAATAATTGTAGGAGCCCCCTAAAGATGTCCAGACCTCAGGGATCACTATGGATACCCCTGTTTTTGCCTGCAAAAGAAAGACGGGTTTGTAAATAGGTTTTGCAGGTGTTTTTTCCTGGCGCAGCTATTAGAAACCCCGACTTCCTTCAGTAGTTAAAAATGGGGGTACCCATAGTGATCCCCCATGTCTAGACATCATTAGGGCGGTCCCTAGAATATTTTCCTAAAATTCCCGTTTTTGTTAACCTGTAAAAAAAAATAGTTAAAAATATAAAAAAAAAATGACATAAGGTCTCCCCCCAATAGCCGAATGCCCGCTATCGGCACTTCACGGGGCATTGCAGTCCAGAGAGCCAATCAGCGGCAGCGCTGACTGTAGCGCGTCTGCTGATAGGCTCCGGCTACTGACAGTCAGCCCACGTGGGAACTGTCAGTTGCTGGAGCCAATCAACAGGCACGCTACAGTCAGCGCTGCCGCTGATTGGCTCTCTGGACTGCAATGCCCCGTGAAGTGCCGATAGCGGGCATTCGGGCGCTATCTGTATGTGTGACAACACACATACAGATAGCTGTGTTCCGTGGATCGGGTAAGGACGTTTTTTTGTTTTCAAACACCCATGGATTACTACGGAGACCAGCGCTGGATGTAGGTGAGTATGAAATCTTGCTTGCAGGGCCATGTTTTAAGGATCTCTACTGGGGAAGGGGACAGAAACTTCTGGTATAGGTAAGTATGTGTGAATGGGTAGGTGTATGTAATAAACTTATACTGGGCATGGTGTATGTGTTTTGTCTTTTTTTAACTATTTATTTTACAGTGAAATTACAGGTGCCGCATGTCTGCTGGCACTTGTAGTTCCACAAGTGCAAAATGGCAGGCATGCTGGCACTTGTAGTTCCACTGTAAAGTACAATAGTCTTACATTATTTGGCCCCCCTATTACCCCCATACCCACCGCTACAGGGGTATGAGCCCCAGGCTTCAGCGTAAGCCTGTGGTGCTCGGGAGAGGGGGGACCCTTTTTGGTGGGGTCCCCGACTCCCCCGAGATCACCGGCTTGCGCTGACCGACTTGGGGTGTAATGCTTTGGACCTGGAGCCCCGGTGATTGGGTCTCCGGGCTGTGGTATTACACCCCGGTCGGTTGGGTCTGGTGCTGATCTTAAATATAGGGGGTACCCCATGTCGTTTTTGACCCCTATATTTAAAACCAGCACTACTCCCTGCAGCCTGGTGTTGGTTTCAAAAATACGGGGGAACCCTACACATTTTGTTCCCCGTATTTTTGGAAAACAACACTGGCTGGCAAGCCTGGGGCTGGTTTGGCTTTTGGGGGGGGACCTTATGTCATTTTTTCTAACTATTTTTTTTGTTTAGTTTTACCGGTTAAAAAAAAAACGGTTTTAGCTGTTAAAATTCTAGGGACCCCCTAAAGATGTGTAGACATGTGGGATCACTATGGCTACCCCCATTTTTAACTACTGAAGCAAGTCGATGTTTCTAATAGCCGCGGCAGGTGCATAAATGCGGCTTGGAATAAGGTGATGCAGAAGAGCATTTAGTAGTTTTTAAACGCAAAAACAACTATGGCCATCAAATTTTGGGTACTTGAAAATGGGGTTCAGCATATTTGATAGTTGCTAAAGTGACTTTGAAAAAATCTGAAAAACCCACCTGCCGCAAACACCTGCAATCAAAAAAACACTTGGGGCATACTTGGGGACCCCCCCAGAGTCAAGTTCGTTTTTATTTAAGTTTGTATCCCATTTTTTTAATTTCTCTGCACCTTTTTAAAATACAATTTGTGGGGTGCACTTACTTTTTTGTTTACAGTTTTGGACACAGATTACCTTTGGGGGACTGTATGAAGGCTGGTAGGGGGTACCCAAAATGTTGCACACCAAAACCACAATTCTGAATTTTTTAACGCCTGCCATTCCTAGGCTATACTTTACCGCCTATTACATTGCATTGAGTTAACGCCTAGGCGTAAAGACTTTCAAATTGAATACGGCGGTAAAATTAAACAGGGGATAATTACATCATCGTAGGATAAATACCGCAAATCCAGACTTAACGCCTCAAATTGAATACGGCCAAAAGTAGGTTGAAAAGTCTGGCGGATCAGCTCAAAGAAAATAAGTACCAATTGATTAGGTATACACAGTATTAGATTACATATTGAGTAATTTCAAACAATCTCTGTTACTTTAACTAGCTGAAAATTTGAGGGGGAAAAAACGAAATAAACGGCCACGCTCTCAAATGACCGATGAAGAGGCGGGTGAGTTTTCTTGTTAACCTACTAGAAGCATCTGTTTTAAACTCAAACATCCAGCCAAGCATAAAACAGCCACTGCTTCTTTCTCACCTATGTATATCAATGCAAACAAACATTGACCTACAACAGCAGTCATCTTGACATAACATCATCTGTGACATGTTTCAGCCTTGGACCCTATTTAAACATGCACACCTGTGTATGTTTGTAATGTGTCTCACTAATTAAGGGCCATGTAATGACTACAAACAACACTGACACACCTGTGTTTCCATGAAGCCTACTCCGCAAGGTCACTCAATTCTGCTAACATGTCACTCACCCTGTGTTATTGTCATTTTTGTGTGACAATAACACAGGGTGCATCACCACTCTCTCCACCTCGACGTAGCGCACGTGTATGTGGAGGTGCCTCCAAAGGGGCAGGGAGGGGCAAGGGTGTTTAGCTTCAGTTTGTCGTTGTGTTTTTTTTAAACC
The DNA here is from genome assembly GCA_031769625.1 of Taudactylus pleione. Lineage (NCBI taxonomy): Eukaryota > Metazoa > Chordata > Amphibia > Anura > Myobatrachidae > Taudactylus > Taudactylus pleione. Next base: position 1,517,127 of record JAUIMM010000725.1, read on the forward strand.
AGTGCAATTTTCACACAATGCATCTTAGACTCAGGTGTAATGGATTCCATTTTTGTTTTAAATTAAAAACAATATGCCCTGTCTTTAATTTTTGAAATGTAAAAAAATAACATAGTTGTAGTCAGGATGTTTTTGAGATCATAAATTTTGAAGATGTTAAATACTTACAAAACTGTTTTTTTGTTTTTTTTTCCCTTTTCCATAAAAAAATTTAGGTCCTTCTACAAGCCAATATAGACCACCAATTGGAGTCAGAGCAGCACCAGTTGTCCCAGCCAGACCTTTGGGCCTGGTGGATTATTCAGATGTGGAGGAAGCTGAGGAGCCCTGCATTATTCTCACTCCAATTGAGACCACACCCCCCAGCCCTGTAGCACAACCATCACAAAGCACACAGGCAACAACTGATGCGACAAGCCCAAACACAGAGGAAATGAGCCGTTCCCTACACTTCTTCCGTCAAGCACAAATGGATTTCATGGGGACCCAAACCCAACAATTAAATGTCATTTCCAACCAACTTCGCAAATTAAATAGAACTGCTGCAGTGGCCCAGGGAACACACACCCGTATGGCAAGTGATAATAACGTCCGCATGTTTGAACTCACCCAAGCCATACGTGATCAAACCGTGGCATTACGAGAGTTGGCACGGCCTTCCTTTCACAACAAAGGCACTTGCCGATTCAAAGGCAGGATGTTGAGGCTTCAACAATTTCAAGCCTGAGTTCCCAACCCACCAGCCCCCAAACTGCATCACCACTCTCTCCACCTCGACGTAGCGCACGTGTACGTGGAGGTGCCTCCAAAGGGGCAGGGAGGGGCAAGGGTGTTTAGCTTCAGTTTGTCGTTGTGTTTTTTTTTTTTTAAATTGAGCATTTCCTGGATTTGGTTTTGGGATTGTATGTTTTTATGTTGTTGGTGCCATTTAAACATTGAATGTAATTTTTCATTCACATTTTGTAACGTTATACATTTCAGCAGCAAAGTGCACATAACTGTTTATTTTTTGGTGTTAAACAATATTTGGTATGGCTGTCAAAAAGCCATGTAAAGATTTTGGACATTTCCAATATGTTCTTAATATAAAAAAATATGGTGTAATCTCAAGTGTGTATTTTGATCTACTGAATCACTAAACACAAAGGTTGAGGGATAGTCAAGTTGATAGTTAGGAAGTAGATTTTCCATTTCAATTGGTGTAGGTCTCTACAGAAGGGACTATAAATTAGATATACAGTAGTGTCCTTCCAAAAAACAGGGTTAGGACACATTTGAAGACGCACAAACATTGTATACCTTTACATTTGCCCAGGCATACTTGTACAACTCACAATGGTACACAACAACTTAAAACACATTTATTTGGAGTCAAAGAAAACAAACACTAGCACCTTAAATAAAAACTGGTTTACATTTTATTTTAAAGATATTTCCTAGATCCGTTAGAAAAATCTTGTTTTGAGTTTAGTCTGTCAAAAGTATAATGTTAACATATTTACAACAAAACAATGTGAAGTCAATAAGCTCCCGTAAGCAGGATCCATGAAAATCAAACACGTCCATGCATCAAACTGGAACTTGATCTGTGAGAAAAAAAAATTCCATTGAGGGTTTTTATCAATACAATATGAAATGGACAAATTTAATGTATATTTTTAGATTTTATAAAAAATGGAAGGGGTGGGCTCACATTAAGAGCCAACAAACAAGAAAAAACAAGTGCTGAACCATGTTTATGTGTAACACATGCATGCCTGATTATTTAAAAAACATGATTAAGGACAGTTCATCTAAGTGCTTGGACAACAACATTACATTTTAAAAATGTCAAACAAATTACAACAAAGAAGAGCAACAGGAACAGTGGAACCTACATATTTGGCTTTGCTAAACTACATCAGTGTACACACCTATGCCTGCTGAAGTAACAAAGCCACCGGTTTTTTTTTGGATGATAAATTGGAACAAATTAGGTAAACACATACAAATGTGGCTCCAATTGGTGTGACAGTAGTAATGTAAAACATATTTAAGCTCATACCAAAATTAGTGTTACCCACAATTATACAAATTGATATTTTTCGCTATATGCATGTTCACAGAAAAAAACAAGGGAATTAATTTTTTGTTTGGATTTTTAATTATTAGTTAGTAATATAGTGTTCCCTCTAGCTCCGGCGGGAGGCAGGGCGCCAGAGCTAGAGAGGGCATGTCCGCGCGCGCGACCGAGAAGGGGGCATGGTCATCGAAAGGGGGCGTGTCTATAAGACGCGTCCCCTTTTCGTCACTCTTGGGGGCATGCCCGGCACTTACGGACACGCCGGGCAGCCCCCAAGCCCTGCAGACAGGGAGAATAGATGCCAGGCGCATGCACCTGGTGTCTATTCTCCGGCGGTGACCGGGTCACCGCGCATTTCTTCACCCGCAGGACACTGTGACCCGCGGGTGAAGACGGTTCCCGCAGGCTGTGAGGGCAGGGCGGTTTTTGCCCTCCTTCTGGAGGGCAGGGCGCTTTTTGCATTCCAGAAAGAGGGCAGGGCGCTGCGCCCCGCTAAAACAGCCTAGCGGGAACGCTATAATAACTATACACAACATGCACTTTTAAACAAAACTAAGTTGAAGCTAAAAACTTACTTGAGAAATAACAACGAATTATATTCTGTCGAACCTCATTCCCAGCCTCTGAGTTAACCACGTCCTGTGATGTTAAAGGATCCGGCACATCCACCTCGGCTGCAATGTCTTCAAGGTCAGCATGCCCTTGTCCGAGGACAATATTATGTAACATGCAGCAGGTGATAACTATGTCACCTACTTTAGCTGCATCATAAAGCAGGATCTCAGCAGAACGGTCCAAACAGCGGAAACGACTCGATAAGACCCCAAACGTCCGCTCAATCACACTGCGGGTGACCTTGTGTGCATGGTTGAACCTGTTCTGTGGAGTGCCTCGTGGTCTACCCAGAGGTGTCGTGAGCCAACTTTGACACCCATATCCTGAATCGCCTGATCATGGATAAGAAAGTATATTTAGTAACACAATCAAATATGTCCTTATTCCAAATACCAAAAATAAATACTATCAAGTACAGTTCCGTATGCAAATTTAAGTGCAATGTGGAAATGGGAGTAAAGGTTTCGCCCATGACATCATTTTGCAAGACAGAAAAGCATCGCCCTATTGTATTGAAAAACTTTCCCCCTAGGCGGAAAGTCAAGGCAGTGGAATAGGCGGAAAAGAATCGCTGCTCCGCATAACTTGAATACGTCAAAACTGGGTGGGTGCTTTGTTTATTTCTTTAAAAGTCGGTATTGGTGATATTTTTTGGACAATGTCGGCATTTTTGCATATTTAAATTAGCCCCGTATTCTAAATCTAAGAATTTTGCAGTTTAAAAATTTTGCAGTTAAAAAACGGGGATAACTTATCACCATGTTTTACATGTGCAAAAAAAAAATAAAAAAATGTGGTTTTGGAGTGCAGGCTTAAAAAACCCCTGGGAATTACATTTCGATAAAAAAAGTGACCAAATTTTTAACTAAAAAATAGGGAGACCACAAAAATAAAACCAAAATAATTTTGTGGTTGTGTTGCTATCAGCATTGTTCCTAAGTACTCGGAGGAACTGTGAAATAGGTAGACTATTTTTCAAATGAGTAGGGTGAAAGCTGGAAGCCTGTAGAAATGTGTTTTGGTCCGTTTCTTTCTTATAAAGAGTGGTGCCGACCTTTGCACCATCCTTATAGATCGTTAAGTCGAGAAAATTAATTTTACTATTATCGATCTGATATGTGAAACGAACAGGATTATCAAGCCTATTAAGATGGGTCATCATATCAAGAAAACTTTCCCGTGTGCCGCTCCAAATCAAGAAAATATCATCTATAAACCGTTTAAAGAATGTAATTTGCGTCCGGAACGGTGGGAATATATATCTAGTCTCGTAATCGGTCATATAGATGTTTGCATACGCCGATGCGAGACTAGATCCCATAGCTGTCCCAGAACGCTGTAGGTAGTAATCCTTTCCATAAATGAAAAAATTACTACCTAGTACCAATTCTGTCATCTCTAGCAAAAATTCAATCGGGGGATGATTCATCACATTCCCAATCGTGTTGACACCAGTTAATGTATTTCGTAGGGCTCGAAGTCCATCTGTATGGGGGATTATGGTATATAATGAGCACACATCCATTGTAACCAGAAAGCTATCAATGGAGAGCTCACCAACTTCATTCAATATTTCTATAAAATCCCCTGTATCTCTGATGTAACTCGAACTTTTTACGACATAGGGTTGCAGTATAGTATCAATAAAGATTGCTAAGGGTTGCAACAAGGAACCCCTGGCGGAGATTATAGGTCTCCAAGGCGGATGTAAGGGGTCCTTGTGGATCTTAGGCAGTGTATATATAATAGGTGTTACAGGATGCTCAACCTTCAAATATTCTGCTGCCTCCTTATCCAACCAACTGTTAAACAATCCCCTATGAATCAAATCATCAACACGTTTTTTCAATTTATCAGTAGGATTTTGATACAACTTTGTATAGGTGTTTGTGTCCGCCAACTGTCTCATTATTTCCTTATCGTAATCCAGCCAATCCTGGATCACGATAGCACCTCCCTTATCGGCAGGTCTAAAGACGAGGTTCAAATTATCTCTAAAGGAGTTTAAAACCCTCCTTTCTTCCCTTGTCAAATGATCAAATATTCTGGGGCCTGTGTTATTCAAAACATCAGAATCAGTCAACCTAAGAAATGTTTTAAGGCTCGCATTATACGATGGAGGATCGAAGGAGGAAGATTTCTTCAATTTAACCTTATCGCTCGTTTCATCGGACGATGTTGGAAAATATTCTCTTAGACGTACCTTTCGTCCAAATTTATAATGGTCGACACTCCATTTAAAACTATTATGTCTACATGTAGGTACAAAGGTAAATCCTTTGGATAACAGTCTCATTTCAGTTGCAGATAGAGGAGTGCTGGATAAGTTAAATATTAGATCTAATTCCTCCTCCTTCTGTTCCTTCTTCTTGTAACCCCCCCCGCCGCGTATGTTTTCTGCGCCTCTGGTGTAACTTCTTGTACTCGGAACCCCTAAAAAACCACTAGGTGGTCTATTTTCGGGGTTATCGGTATCTGAGGTAGATATTGATGAAACACTATCAACTGTGGGGAAGCTAGTATGTTTACTGGATTTGATGAATCTCTGTGGTTTCCTTGAATTCTGTTCACCGAAGAGCCATCTGTACACAGTGTGATTTTTGTAATCACTGTTTACAGTGGCCAGTTTTTTCCACTTAAAGGAGACTAGTTCCTTTTTGTAGGACTCAACCTGGGTTGCAAGTTTCACAAACCATTTATCAGATTTATCTTTTAATAATGTCGATTCATGAGCTCCCTTAAACTGACTGATATCCTCTCTTGTTTTTTTCAATTCTGACCCCACTTCCTCTACCACAAGTAAAATGAGGTCTAGGGAACATTTATTAAGTACTGCTCACCATCGGCTGCAAAAGATTGGATTATTGCGGCCGATGGTGGGTACATTATTCACCTTAAATCCTCTCGGGATTTGTTTAGTGCGGAAGTATTCGGACAAAAACTGCCCATGCAATTCAAGATCTATTTCTCTACGTTTATATTTTAATAAACGATAATAAAGATCCACTGGGGTTTCAGCAGGCAAACCCTGGAATTCAAATTGATCAATAAGAAATGTATCCGCATCATCATCTGTAAGGGATAAAGTTCCACACTCTGCTTGTGCAAGTAATTCATCATCCAAAAAATTGGAAGACCCTTGAGACATCATATATAGCAGCCGTTAACCAATACAAAAAAATTAATCTCAAGAGGAGCGACACTACGGGAAACAACAGCAACATACAATGTATATAAACAATTATACTAATATAGAAATTACATATATCACAAACAGATTTTTAATAGACACATATGTAAAATATCCAGAGACGTAAAAAATCAATAGTTCAGCTAATTCCAAGATGGGTGTCAGGCAAAAGCATTTCATAGATCTCAGTCCAATGAATCCAGCTTATAGACTAAATCCGGAGCCCGCACTCACATCATAAATTTCCTATGCAAATGTTGGGGTGCAATCCTCAAACCAAATAATGGTTAATTATATATCCAATTGTATTCCACAGTCTTAGGAAATAACAGAGGGCACTCACCAAAGAAAAAGTTCACGCTATTTTAATCCACACTGCCAAGTATTTTGTTGACGTTTCAGTCCTTGATGGACTTTCTTCAAGACACTAGCAACACCAAAGGCATCATCTTTATACAAGTGTTCACATCGCCAGACAGTATACACAAATGTGATAAATAACGTCTATTTGTACCCAAACCAATCAGCCCCAATACAACTCACCATCACAGCATGCTTACAAGCTTGATGCGGGACAGCCGTGAAACCGGAAGTCACGTGACGTAAACCGGATGTTACGTCACTCATCATTAGGTAACCTAGCAACAGTTCCTGCAACAGGAGCTAGCGCACAGCGCGAGTGTGAATAACACTCACTACATACAGTTATGAGCACAGAGACTCAAAACTAAACGGCTTCAACACTACTGCCGTTCAGTTATAGCACATTCAAAGGAACCGGTGATTTAAAGAACACAGTTATACTTTAAGAAAGAGGGGGGCGGAGCCATGTGTGACTAATGAACACCACGCCTTCTGTTTACATCATGTGGTGCACCAGATGCTGTCAGATTTACACAGGCATTCAGAACCTGACAGTCATATCACAAAAGGTCATAATGCTTACAGATGTCGTGCAGCATCAATATAGACTAATTAACTTAACAACACAGCATTATCACAAGATAAATTTGGGTACAAATAGAACCATATACCAAAAACAATACATCAAACATTATCAAAACACCAACACACCAATAATAATAAAATAGACATGCTGAAGTTTTTTTCAAGATAGATGACCCCTATTGTATAATTATCATATTTATTTCAAAAATATATTCAAAGGATTCGATTCGTTAAGACCTCTCGGGGTCAAGGTTCCCAGCTTGTTAATCCACCAGCTCTCAAGCTTCCTTAGTTTTAATGCCCTATCCCCACCCCTAGCCAGGGGGGGTACCCAATCAATTAGTCGACATTTCAGTGTAGAGACTTGATGACCAAATTTCATACAATGTATGGCGACAGGTTTATCCGAGATACCAGTGTTCAATGCTTGTCGAATCGATAATCTGTGATTCGCCATTCTTTCACGGAAGCATCTGGTGGTCATTCCCACGTAGCACAAGCCACACGGGCAAGTAAGCACATATATGACATGATCCATTGTGCATAAAAGTTTGTATTTAATCCACAGCCTTCGTCCTGTCAAAGGATGTGGAAAATATGGGCCTGTTTGCATAGCACCACATGTAATGCATCCTGTGCATTTAAAGCATCCGGGTTTCTGACTATGTAGCCATGTTTGTGAGGTGTCTGGTGTTGGTCTCGCCAATGGTCTTAAGAGTATCTGCTTTAAATTAGGTCCCCGCCTATAGGCCATTAATGGTGGGATCTTACCAATATTTTTCAAAGCAGGATCCGTCGATAATATCGGCCAGTGTTTTTTAATACTTTTTCTAACCAGGTTAGATTTAGTATCATAGGTGCTTACATAGACCATACGTGAATCACTCTTTGATATTCCAGGTAAGTGTTTACCATTTTTATAGCATGCTCTGGCAGTTTTGAGGCACCTCTGAATTGTCCCTTTATTATATCCGCGTTCAAGAAACCTTGATGTCATCTCAGTTAGCTGCTGCTCCGTATTGTTGCTATCAGTATTGTTCCTAAGTACTCGGAGGAACTGTGAAATAGGTAGACTATTTTTCAAATGAGTAGGGTGAAAGCTGGAAGCCTGTAGAAATGTGTTTCGGTCCGTTTCTTTCTTATAAAGAGTGGTGCTGACCTTTGCACCATCCTTATAGATCGCTAAGTCGAGAAAATTAATTTTACTATTATCGATCTGATATGTGAAACGAACAGGATTATCAAGCCTATTAAGATGGGTCATCATATCAAGAAAACTTTCCCGTGTGCCGCTCTAAATCAAGAAAATGTCATCTATAAAACGTTTAAAGAATGTAATTTTTGTCCGGAACGGTGGGAATATATATCTAGTCTCGTAATCGGTCATATAGATGCTTGCATACGCCTGTGCGAGACTAGATCCCATAGCCATCCCAGAACGCTGTAGGTAGTAATCCTTTCCATAAATGAAAAAATTACTACCTAGTACCAATTCTGTCATCTCTAGCAAAAATTCAATCGGGGGATGATTCATCACATTCCCAATCGTGTTGACACCAGTTAATGTATTTCGTAGGGCTCGAAGACCATCTGTATGGGGGATTATGGTATATAATGAGCACACATCCATTGTAACCAGAAAGCTATCAACGGAGAGCTCACCAACTTCATTGAATTTTTCTATAAAATCCCCTGTATCTCTGATGTAACTCAAACTTCTTACGACATAGGGTTGCAGTATAGTATCAATAAAGATTGCTAAGGGTTGCAACAAGGAACCCCTGGCGGAGCTTATAAGTCTCCCAGGCGGATGTAAGGGGTTCTTGTGGATCTTAGGCAGTGTATATATAATAGGTGTTACAGGATGCTCAACCTTCAAATATTCTGCTGCCTCCTTATCCAACCAACTGTTAAACAATCCCCTATGAATCAAATCATCAACACGTTTTTTCAATTTATCAGTAGGATTTTGATACAACTTTGTATAGGTGTTTGTGTCCGCCAACTGTCTCATTATTTCCTTATCGTAATCCAGCCAATCCTGGATCACGATAGCACCTCCCTTATTGGCAGGTCTAAAGACGAGGTTCAAATAATCTCTAAAGGAGTTTAAAACCCTCCTTTCTTCCCTTGTCAAATGATCAAATATTCTGGGGCCTGTGTTATTCAAAACATCAGAATCAGTCAACCTAAGAAATGTTTTAAGGCTCGCATTATACGATGGAGGATCGAAGGAGGAAGATTTCTTCAATTTAACCTTATCGCTCGTTTCATCGGACGATGTTGGAAAATATTCTCTTAGACGTACCTTTCGTCCAAATTTATAATGGTCGACACTCCATTTAAAACTATTATGTCTACATGTAGGTACAAAGGTAAATCCTTTGGATAACAGTCTCATTTCAGTTGCAGATAGAGGAGTGCTGGATAAGTTAAATATTAGATCTAATTCCTCCTCCTTCTGTTCCTTCTTCTTGTAACCCCCCCGCCGCGTATGTTTTCTGTGCCTCTGGTGTAACTTCTTGTACTCGGAACCCCTAAAAAACCACTAGGTGGTCTATTTTCGAGGTTATCGGTATCTGAGGTAGATATTGATGAAACACTATCAACTGTGGGGAAGCTAGTATGTTTACTGGATTTGATGAATCTCTGTGGTTTCCTTGAATTCTGTTCACCGAAGAGCCATCTGTACACAGTGTGATTTTTGTAATCACTGTTTACAATGGCCAGTTTTTTCCACTTAAAGGAGACTAGTTCCTTTTTGTAGGACTCAACCTGGGTTGCAAGTTTCACAAACCATTTATCAGATTTATCTTTTAATAATGTCGATTCATGAGCTCCCTTAAACTGACTGATATCCTCTCTTGTTTTTTTCAATTCTGACCCCACTTCCTCTACCACAAGTAAAATGAGGTCTAGGGAACATTTATTAAGTACTGCACACCATCGGCTGCAAAAGATTGGATTATTGCGGCCGATGGTGGGTACATTATTCACCTTAAATCCTCTCGGGATTTGTTTAGTGCGGAAGTATTCGGACAAAAACTGCCCATGCAATTCAAGATCTATTTCTCTACGTTTATATTTTAATAAACGATAATAAAGATCCACTGGGGTTTCAGCAGGCAAACCCTGGAATTCAAATTGATCAAAAAGAAATGTATCCGCATCATCATCTGTAAGGGATAAAGTTCCACACTCTGCTTGTGCAAGTAATTCATTATCCCAAAAATTGGAAGACCCTTGAGACATCATATATAGCAGCCGTTAACCAATACAAAAAAATTAATCTCAAGAGGAGCGACACTACGGGAAACAACAGCAACATACAATGTATATAAACAATTATACTAATATAGAAATTACATATATCACAAACAGATTTTTAATAGACACATATGTAAAATATCCAGATACGTAAAAAATCAATAGTTCAGCTAATTCCAAGATGGGTGTCAGGCAAAAGCATTTCATAGATCTCAGTCCAATGAATCCAGCTTATAGACTAAATCCGGAGCCCGCACTCACATCATAAATTTCCTATGCAAATGTTGGGGTGCAATCCTCAAACCAAATAATGGTTAATTATATATCCAATTGTATTCCACAGTCTTAGGAAATAACAGAGGGCACTCACCAAAGAAAAAGTTCACGCTATTTTAATCCACACTGCCAAGAATTTTGTCGACGTTTCAGTCCTTGATGGACTTTCTTCAAGACACTAGCAACACCAAAGGCATCATCTTTATACAAGTGTTCACATCGCCAGACAGTATACACAAATGTGATAAATAACGTCTATTTGTACCCAAACCAATCAGCCCCAATACAACTCACCATCACAGCATGCTTACAAGCTTGATGCGGGACAGCCGTGAAACCAGAAGTCACGTGACGTAAACCGGATGTTACGTCACTCATCATAGGTAACCTAGCAACAGTTCCTGCAACAGGAGCTAGCGCACAGCGCGAGTGTGAATAACACTCACTACATACAGTTATGAGCACAGAGACTCAAAACTAAACGGCTTCAACACTACTGCCGTTCAGTTATAGCACATTCAAAGGAACCGGTGATTTAAAGAACACAGTTATACTTTAAGAAAGAGGGGGGCGGAGCCATGTGTGACTAATGAACACCACGCCTTCTGTTTACATCATGTGGTGCACCAGATGCTGTCAGATTTACACAGGCATTCAGAACCTGACAGTCATATCACAAAAGGTCATAATGCTTACAGATGTCGTGCAGCATCAATATAGACTAATTAACTTAACAACACAGCATTATCACAAGATAAATTTGGGTACAAATAGAACCATATACCAAAAACAATACATCAAACATTATCAAAACACCAACACACCAATAATAATAAAATAGACATGCTGAAGTTTTTTTCAAGATAGATGACCCCTATTGTATAATTATCATATTTATTTCAAAAATATATTCAAAGGATTCGATTCATTAAGACCTCTCGGGGTCAAGGTTCCCAGCTTGTTAATCCACCAGCTCTCAAGCTTCCTTAGTTTTACTGCCCTATCCCCACCCCTAGCCAGGGGGGTTACCCAATCAATTAGTCGACATTTCAGTGTAGCAACTTGATGACCAAATTTCATACAATGTATGGCGACAGGTTTATCCGAGATACCAGTGTTCAATGCTTGTCGAATCGATAATCTGTGATTCGCCATTCTTTCACGGAAGCATCTGGTGGTTATTCCCACATAGCACAAGCCACACGGGCAAGTAAGCACATATATGACATGATCCATTGTGCATAAAAGTTTGTATTTAATCCACAGCCTTCGTCCTGTCAAAGGATGTGGAAAATATGGGCCTGTTTGCATAGCACCACATGTAATGCATCCTGTGCATTTAAAGCATCCGGGTTTCTGACTATGTAGCCATGTTTGTGAGGTGTCTGGTGTTGGTCTCGCCAATGGTCTTAAGAGTATCTGCTTTAAATTAGGTCCCCGCCTATAGGCCATTAATGGTGGGATTTTACCAATATTTTTCAAAGCAGGATCCGTTGATAATATCGGCCAGTGTTTTTTAATACTTTTTCTAACCAGGTTAGATTTAGTATCATAGGTGCTTACATAGACCATACGTGAATCACTCTTTGATATTCCAGGTAAGTGTTTAACATTTTTATAGCGTGCTCTGGCAGTTTTGAGGCACCTCTGAATTGTCCCTTTATTATATCCGCGTTCAAGAAACCTTGATGTCATCTCAGTTAGCTGCTGCTCCGTATTGTTGCTATCAGTATTGTTCCTAAGTACTCGGAGGAACTGTGAAATAGGTAGACTATTTTTCAAATGAGTAGGGTGAAAGCTGGAAGCCTGTAGAAATGTGTTTCGGTCCATTTCTTTCTTATAAAGAGTGGTGCCGACCTTTGCACCATCCTTATAGATCGTTAAGTCGAGAAAATTAATTTTACTATTATCGATCTGATATGTGAAACGAACAGGATTATCAAGCCTATTAAGATGGGTCATCATATCAAGAAAACTTTCCCGTGTGCCGCTCCAAATCAAGAAAATATCATCTATAAACCGTTTAAAGAATGTAATTTGCGTCCGGAACGGTGGGAATATATATCTAGTCTCGTAATCGGTCATATAGATGTTTGCATACGCCGGTGCGAGACTAGATCCCATAGCCGTCCCAGAACGCTGCAGGTAGTAATCCTTTCCATAAATGAAAAAATTACTACCTAGTACCAATTCTGTCATCTCTAGCAAAAATTCAATTAGGGGATGATTCCTCACATTCCCAATCGTGTTGACACCAGTTAATGTATTTCGTAGGGCTCGAAGTCCATCTGTATGGGGGATTATGGTATATAATGAGCACACATCCATTGTAACCAGAAAGCTATCAACGGAGAGCTCACCAACTTCATTGAATTTTTCTATAAAATCCCCTGTATCTCTGATGTAACTCGAACTTTTTACGACATAGGGTTGCAGTATAGTATCAATAAAGATTGCTAAGGGTTGCAACAAGGAACCCCTGGCGGAGATTATAGGTCTCCCAGGCGGATGTAAGGGGTCCTTGTGGATCTTAGGCAGTGTATATATAATAGGTGTTACAGGATGCTCAACCTTCAAATATTCTGCTGCCTCCTTATCCAACCAACTGTTAAACAATCCCCTATGAATCAAATCATCAACACGTTTTTTCAATTTATCAGTAGGATTTTGATACAACTTTGTATAGGTGTTTGTGTCCGCCAACTGTCTCATTATTTCCTTATCGTAATCCAGCCAATCCTGGATCACGATAGCACCTCCCTTATTGGCAGGTCTAAAGACGAGGTTCAAATTATCTCTAAAGGAGTTTAAAACCCTCCTTTTTTCCCATGTCAAATTATCAAATATTCTGTGGCCTGCGTTATTCAAAACATCAGAATCAGTCAACCCAAGAAATGTTTTAAGGCTCGCATTATATGATGGAGGATCGAAGGAGGAAGATAATCCTGTTCGTTTCACATATCAGATCGATAATAGTAAAATTAATTTTCTCGACTTAACGATCTATAAGGATGGTGCAAAGGTCGGCACCACTCTTTATAAGAAAGAAACGGACCGAAACACATTTCTACAGGCTTCCAGCTTTCACCCTACTCATTTGAAAAATAGTCTACCTATTTCACAGTTCCTCCGAGTACTTAGGAACAATACTGATAGCAACAATACGGAGCAGCAGCTAACTGAGATGACATCAAGGTTTCTTGAACGCGGATATAATAAAGGGACAATTCAGAGGTGCCTCAAAACTGCCAGAGCACGCTATAAAAATGGTAAACACTTACCTGGAATATCAAAGAGTGATTCACGTATGGTCTATGTAAGCACCTATGATACTAAATCTAACCTGGTTAGAAAAAGTATTAAAAAACACTGGCCGATATTATCGACGGATCCTGCTTTGAAAAATATTGGTAAGATCCCACCATTAATGGCCTATAGGCGGAGACCTAATTTAAAGCAGATACTCTTAAGACCATTGGCGAGACCAACACCAGACACCTCACAAACATGGCTACATAGTCAGAAACCCGGATGCTTTAAATGCACAGGATGCATTACATGTGGTGCTATGCAAACAGGCCCATATTTTCCACATCCTTTGACAGGACGAAGGCTGTGGATTAAATACAAACTTTTATGCACAATGGATCATGTCATATATGTGCTTACTTGCCCGTGTGGCTTGTGCTATGTGGGAATAACCACCAGATGCTTCCGTGAAAGAATGGCGAATCACAGATTATCGATTCGACAAGCATTGAACACTGGTATCTCGGATAAACCTGTCGCCATACGTTGTATGAAATTTGGTCATCAAGTTGCTACACTGAAATGTCGACTAATTGATTGGGTACCCCCCCCTGGCTAGGGGTGGGGATAGGGCATTAAAACTAAGGAAGCTTGAGAGCTGGTGGATTAACAAGCTGGGAACCTTGACCCCGAGAGGTCTTAACGAATCGAATCCTTTGAATATATTTTTGAAATAAATATGATAATTATACAATAGGGGTCATCTATCTTGAAAAAAACTTCAGCATGTCTATTTTATTATTATTGGTGTGTTGGTGTTTTGATAATGTTTGATGTATTGTTTTTGGTATATGGTTCTATTTGTACCCAAATTTATCTTGTGATAATGCTGTGTTGTTAAGTTAATTAGTCTATATTGATGCTGCATGACATCTGTAAGCATTATGACCTTTTGTGATATGACTGTCAGGTTCTGAATGCCTGTGTAAATCTGACAGCATCTGGTGCACCACATGATGTCAACAGAAGGCGTGGTGTTCATTAGTCACACATGGCTCCGCCCCCCTCTTTCTTAAAGTATAACTGTGTTCTTTAAATCACCGGTTCCTTTGAATGTGCTATAACTGAACGGCAGTAGTGTTGAAGCCGTTTAGTTTTGAGTCTCTGTGCTCATAACTGTATGTAGTGAGTGTTATTCACACTCGCGCTGTGCGCTAGCTCCTGTTGCAGGAACTGTTGCTAGGTTACCTAATGATGAGTGACGTAACATCCGGTTTACGTCACGTGACTTCCGGTTTCACGGCTGTCCCGCATCAAGCTTGTAAGCATGCTGTGATGGTGAGTTGTATTGGGGCTGATTGGTTTGGGTACAAATAGACGTTATTTATCACATTTGTGTATACTGTCTGGCGATGTGAACACTTGTATAAAGATGATGCCTTTGGTGTTGCTAGTGTCTTGAAGAAAGTCCATCAAGGACTGAAACGTCAACAAAATACTTGGCAGTGTGGATTAAAATAGCGTGAACTTTTTCTTTGGTGAGTGCCCTCTGTTATTTCCTAAGACTGTGGAATACAATTGGATATATAATTAACCATTATTTGGTTTGAGGATTGCACCCCAACATTTGCATAGGAAATTTATGATGTGAGTGCGGGCTCCGGATTTAGTATATATATATATATATATATATATATATATATATATTGATCGATAGATATCGCAGACCCTCTGATTAGGGATGGCAACTGTCCATCGATGTTTTGCAAACCATCGATGGTCTGACTGAAAACAAGTGGTTTGCCATTGCTGGTGGCCATCAATGTTGCACCATCAATGGCAACCCTCAATCGATGTTTAGGAAACATCGGTAGTTGTGGTGTACACAGATCTCCTCGACCAATCGCAAAACAATTGATGGCTTCTAACGATGGTTGAACCATCGATGGTACAGCCGTCAATGGCCTTCACTACAATATAATATAAAAATTGCTATTTTTATGGTATACTGGGGGTCATTCAGACCCACTCGCGAGCGGCAGTCCGCTCGCAAGTGGGTTGATGTTGCCCACTGCGCATGCGCACGACAGAGGGAGCTCTGTCGTGTGCATGCGCGAGACCCGGCGAGCGAAGGACTTTCCATCGCTCCGGGTCTCGCACCAAAGGGGGCGTGCTGTCGATGTTGATTGACAGTACGCCCCCTTTGGTGGGCGTTCCGGGGGCGTGCCTGCCAGAGGGAGGCGTCCCTATGGGAACGCCTACCGTCTGAAGCCGGCCCCACTGACATCACTAGTGATGTCAGTGGGAGTGATTTTGGCTCTGATAGAGCCAAAATCACTCCTGGCCTTGCGGTTGAGAAACCCGACCACAGAGTTTCACTCGCAAGTCCGATGGTCGCGATGGTCAAGACCATCGCGACCATCTTGTTGGACGCTCGTATATGCTGTGGGTGGTGACCCACAGTTATATGTGCGTCCAGGAGGACGCTCCATTTAAATGGAGGTGGGCCCTGATTCAGAGCGAGCGCTCTGGTCAGAGCGTCCGGCTCTGAATCAGGGCCTCTGTGTTTTAAAAAAATATTTTTTTCAAATAAAATAGTGATGGATAAGTTTAAAATTATGTTCGTGACCTAATTCAATCATAAAAGAAACCGACAATTTTGGAGCGGTTTTTGGAAAAAGAATTTGTCAGTTAAGTGGTTAAACTGCCGTGCGTTTGTGCTGCTGCTCTGTTGCTTACTTTAGCTAGCCAGCTCGCTGCAGCCTTTGGCCTGTATTGGTGAAAAATAGTGAAATCAATATTGTGAGCTGTGAGGTGGTTAAAAATGCCTAGAAATGCCTGGAAATTATTGTTATTAAGTTTAATATATATATATATATATATATATATATATATAAAACAAGTCAAAACTTCATCATCCCACTGTCGGATTCTCGCGGGTATTGGATTCTATAAAAGTCCCGGTGACCAGCGTCATTTCCACTCTGCCTGTGGATAGTGTACAGAGAACAGATGTGCTTTGTGCTGCTCTTACTGTTCAAGGGTGCAGTGTTGTTGGGCTGGGGCTGCAGTACATAAAGGGGGGTTGCTGCTGTGTAACTGTTGTCCTGTCAATCAATGGGCTGGGGTGGCTGCAGTCAATAAAGGGCTGCTGCTATGTTGCCCATAAAGGGGTTGGGGCTGCAGTACATAAAGGGGGGGGGTGCTGCTGTGTCACTGTTATCCTGTCCATCAAGGGGCTGCAGTACATAAAGTGCTGCTGCTGTGTTGTCCAGAAAGTGCCTGAAGTTGCAGTACATAAAGGGGTGCTGCTGTGTTGTCCTGTCCAGCAAGGGGCTAGTGCTACAGTACATAAAGGGGTGTTGTGTCGTCCGGGTGTGCTCTGTCAATCCAGGGGTGCTCTTCGCCAGTGTAAAAAAAATAGAAGTTAAATAAAATTAGCATTCAACAAAAAAAATAATCTTTTTTTCAGTTTGTTTTTTTTGTGTGTGCTAGCTATGCTATTATTGTTCGGTGACACTGCCGACCAGACTGCAGTTTATCATCCACGTATTGTTACACTATAAGTCATAGCGCAGTGTGTTATTCTTATTCATAAAAAATCTTGTGACACTGTAAGTGGTAGCGCAGTGTTTTACTCATAAAAAATCTTGTGACCATGTAAGTGGTAGCGCAGTGTTTTACTCATAAAAAAATCTTGTGACACAGTAAGTGGTAGCGCAGTGTTTTACTCATAAAAATATATTGAGACACTGGAAGTGGTAGGACAGTGTTTTACTCATAAAAATTCTTGTGACACTGTAAGTGGTAGTGCAGTGTGTTATTCTTTCCTTATTCAAAAAAAATATTGTGACGCTGTAGTTCATTCATACAGCAGTATAATATTTAAAATTGGTACAAATTGACATGTGTGCTTTACCCCACTTTATTCGTGTTTGTTGATATGGAGAACGATCAGTTGAGAGGAGAGAAGGAAACACATACAATACTAGGGCTGGAGCTACTGCCAGTGCCACCAGTCATGACGATACTAGTCCGTGTATATCATCTACTAAAGCCGATGCCCAAGGGCATACAGGGCTTAAATCAGGGCATCTAAAATCAAAAAACTAATCTTGTAATTTGGTAAAGAAAAAAACATCAAAGGGAAAGTTAGAAAGACATAACACTGGTAATATGCCTTTCACCAGACAAAGTGGCAAGGAAAGGCTAAGGCTTTGGCCTTTATTTATGACTGGTGGTTCTGCCTCTTATGATGATGTAAGCCTCTCTCCCTGTAGACGTTTAAAAAAAAATGAAAATCGTTAAGGCACAGGAACCAACTGCGCTCAGAAATGTCACAATCCCTGAGGAGAGTCTAGGTGTGTCAGCGGGTTCCATGTGTGAGCCTGACCTTTCCAAAACTGTACTCGAAGAGGAGCCTCCTTCTACAACTTGTGCGTCCTCTGCAAATGTGGAGATGAGCAGCACAAGTCAACATGCTGACATGCTGACAATTCAGGATGCTTCTGTGGAAGTGTACCAAGATGAGGAGGACATTTGTGTCGCTGACGGTAATAAGGATGTTGATGATGAGGATGCTGATGATGAGGATGTTGTTGATGAAGATGTTGTTTGTGTAAATCAGGCCCCAGTGTAAACAGTTTGTCAGGTTTTGGCCTAGGATTGGCCATTACTCACCACAGCACTGACTTCCCCTGACTTCTTGTGCAGTCAGACGTCAGGTGCGTCGGCGAGTGACGTGCTGAGGATTATGCCTTAGGTGCACTTGGACATCCATGTGCTGCTCCGTGACTTGGTTACTGAGGTTGTCGTCCAATGGTAGCATGGTTGTTGTCAGTTGATGCTGTCCTCCAATGGACTGCTATCTTGGGGTATTACTGGGCTCTGGACAACAGGAAGTTGCCTGTACAATGTCATTACTACTAGTGGTTGCTTGCCATCAATTTATTCCAGGTTCCCTTACTGTTCTACTCTCGAGTCATTTCTAGTCACTCTCTTGTGCCAGCGGTGCATCTGATCCCTTGCCCGCATACTCTGTACATCCTCTGAGTACAATCACAGTGTCACTCTACTGTGCCAGCAGTGCATCTGATACCTTGCCTGCATACTCAGTACAACATCATAGTTCAAAATCTTTGCTTGTGCTTCTTTCAGAAGTACACTCACTTGGGTCTTATCGGTGTTATCTCCCTCCATTTCCCACCGGTATTGGATACCTGACCAAAAGGCCACGACCTGCTTGCTGGGTGTAGCTTAAACCCATATCCCGCTTGGAGAGGTCACTGGTGAACACCTCCCAGCAGGTAAGACTCCACGCCTTTGGTCAGGTCTCGTCAACATCCGATACTTGTGGTTGAGGAGGTCGTACATCCAGGTCCCCCACCTCCGATTTCTTCCTCAACCTCGGACCTCAGCTTTCAGCTCCTCAGTAGGAGATCCTCCTGAGCCAGTCATGACACAGATATTGCCCATGATAAGGAAAAGCCCATTGTCATACCTGGGCATAAAACAAAAAAATCCACTTCTTATGTGTGGAATCATTTTTACCCAAATCCAGACAACAATTGTCAAGCCATCTGTACCCGTTGTCATGCCAGAGTAAGTGGAGGTAGAGACCCTGACCATCTAGGAACCTGATCCCTGTTATGCCATCTACAGCACATCCATCTAAAGTGTTTTTTTGGCTAAAAACGTAACAACAAGCAGTCCAGCGTCAGCTAGCTCCATTCTCTCTGCTAGATCCAAGCACCTGGCATCTTCACCACCAACACCTTCATCAACAATATCCTCAATGATCGGATATAGTCCTGCATCCACTTTGATAAGGCTAACTCAGTCCTCCCATGTCCTGGATTCCACAGAAAAATCCCTGAGCGCTATGCCTGCTGCTGCTGGGAGTAGATCTTCATCCCAGAAGGGGACCAGGAAGACTAGTAGTAGTAGTTCTAATAAACAATTGACCGTTAAACAAACCTTTGCAAGGAGTGTTATCTCCCTCCATTTCCCACCTGTATCGCATACCTTACCAAAGGGCCGCGACCTGCTTGCTGGGTGCAGCTTAAACCCATATCCCGCTTGGAGGGGTCACTGGTGAACACCTCCCAGCAGGTTAAACTCTGCGCCTTTGGCAGGTCTCGCCAATATCCAATACTTGTGGATGAGGAGGTCGTATATGCAGGCCACTCACCTCCGATTTTTGCTGCTGGGAGTGGATCTTTATCCTAGAAGGGGACCAGGAAGACTAGTAGTAGTAGTTCTAAAAAACAAAATCCCATCTAGGTTCCACTTCACTAGAAAAACAATTACCAGCCTGTATAGGGACATAAAAAAAAACTTAATTAGTGTCCTCCAAAATGTCATTGTACCCACTGTCCACTTAACCACAGATATGTGGACAAGTGGAACAGGGCAAATGCAAGATTACATTACTGTAACAGCCGACTGGGTGGGTGTATTGCCTTCAGCGGCACCAACAGCAGCAGCATCTAAGAAACAGCAGCTCATTCAGAGGCAGGCTACTCTGTGTATCACTGCTTTCACTAAAAGGCATACAGCTGACAACTTCTCAGAAAAACTCAGGGAAGTCATTGCAAAATGGCTTACCCGCTTGGACTCTCCTCGCCACCAATATTGTGAGAGCATTACACCAGGGTGAATTCCAACGCGTCCCATGTTTTGCTCACACAATCAACTTGGTGGTGCAAATTGTTTTTTAAATGACAGGGAGCGTAAAATTTCTGAACATTTTCGCCATTCAGCAGGTGCATGTAGAAGATTACAACACTTGCAAGAAATGGTAAATTTGTCTTGTCACCAGCTGAAGCAAGAGGTAGTTACAATGTGGAACTCCACCCTTTTTATGCTTCAGCGGATGGAGCCATCCAAAGCTACACAATGAACTATGACATAGGAAGAGGAGGGGGAAAGTACCTTACTCAAGCTCAGTGGAAAATACTTTCCGTGTTGTGCAAAGTGCTGAAACCTTTCAAAGTAATCACCTGCAAAGTGAGTTCAGACACTGCCAGCTTGAGTCAGGTAATTCCCCTAATTAGACTGTTAGAAAAGCAGCTTGAAAAACTGAAGGAGGAGCTGAAACAAAGTGATTCCACTAAGCATGTCGGACTTGTAGATCAAGTCCTTTATTCACTTTGCCAGGATCCAAGGGTTGTCAGAATCTTACAATCGGATCAACACATTTTGGCAACCGTGCTGGATCCTAGGTTTAAGTCATACATAGTGTCTTTCTTCCCAGCAGACACAGTTCTGAAGAGATGCAAACAGCTGTTGTTAAGGAAATTGTCAGCTCAAGCGGCACATAATGTGATGGCTCCTTCTTCAGTTTCTCCAGCAAGTGCGGCTGCCAGGAAAAAAGTAAACTTTCCTCCCAAAAAAACACTGGTGATGCAGATGAGTCAACACAACCAAGTTTTGATATCTGGTCAGGTCTAAAAGAATTGCCTACAATTAATGAGACCTCTACCGTCACTCCATTGATACAGTCACCATTCAAAGAATGGTTGAGGACTATTTTAATGATAGCATCAAAATAGGCATGTCAGACAGTCCGTTTCACTACTGGCAGGAAAAAAGGCAATTTGAAGGCCCTTGCACAAACTGGCTGCCCACCCTCCAGAGTGTGCTCAGAAAGAATTTTCAGCACAGCCGAGAACCTTGTCAGTGGTCGGCTTAGGAGGCTACTTCCTCAAAATGTGGAAAAGATGATGTTCATCAAAATGAACTACAAATTTCACGAGAAAGACCTTTACCACCTATTACATCCAAAAATTACAGAGGCACCTAAGGCTGTAATGGTGGATTCCAGCAGGAACGAATTAATATTGTGTGAAGATGATGTACACACTGATTAGGGTGAGGAGTCGAATGATGATGGTGACAACATCTTGCCTCTGCAGAGCCAGTTTGTGCACGGAGAGATCATTGCCAGCAATGTCAGCAGCCAGTTGGTAGCTTGTTTTGTGTGGGGCCCAAGCAAACCAATCGCTTCAGCCACAATTGGCAGTCCATGTCGCTGAAGTGATTGTGATTGTTTTGTTACACTGTGCATGTCCTGTTTACATTACTATATGCAACATAAGGGTGGGTGAACAATTCCATCGTACACCTCTTTTCTTTGCATTATGTGCTGCTTGGGGCATTGCTGCCTGACATTTTTAATTTTATAGTTTATTAAACTGCCATCCTGTCTGCCACTGCAGTGCCACTCTGTGACATGTTGGAAGCTGAACTGCCACATGTTAGTGCCGCCCACTGCTGTCGCTTAGCTTATTCAGTCAGCTAGCTCGATTTAACTTTTTGACCTAAACTGGGTGAAATCAATATTGTGAGCTGTGAGGTGGTCAAAATTGACTGAAAATTACTGGAAATAAATGTTACTATATTTAGCTTAATAATAATGTAGAAACAAATTAGGTGATTTCAGCTTTTTTATGATTTTTTTTACAAAAAATACAGATCCAAAACCAAAACCAAAACACGCAAGGGTGGTTTTGTAAAACCAAATCCAGATCCAAAACCTTGAAAGAGACACGGATCCAAAACCAAAACACGAGGGTTGGCGCACATCCCTAGCGGAAACCAGACCTGCACATCTCTAGCAAGGACTGATATGCCTTCTGTCAGTGTCTACAGATGCTGCAATCATGACTTGTGCGTCGCACCATTGAAACTTGCACCAGCCGTTGAGGCTGCTGAGTTTGGTCTATCTACGGTTTCTTCTCTCCTTCGGCTACCAAGATCACATCGGCCTAAAAATGTAGTCTCACATCCGATTGTTGCCCGCTCACTATCAATATTTGGATTATGCTAATAGAAAATTTGGACTGGCTACCAGTCCTTCTCCCGTTATTCCGATTTTTCATAGTCCTGATTCCCCTCCAGTCAAAGATAAGATATCTTTTTCTCCATGGAGAGGAATATTCTCTATTTAAACGATATTACTAAAGATTTGAGTTTTCCCCAATTTTCCCAGATCCAGATCCAGCACTTCCCCCTAATGTTTTTTTGCAGCTTAGGCATTTCCACTCTAAGCTGAAAGACCTATTAGCCAATAGACCCCTTTCCAATTTTGAGGCTTTATGCTTGAGACGCTCCTCAACCAGAGGTTTAATTTCTTCCCTCTATGCAGTGCTCATTGAGGGGTTGTTTCCACAACGTGACTCTTACGAAGAGGCTTGGGAAGCAGATTTGGGTACCTCTCTATATGATGAGGAATGGGCAGAGGTCTGGGATAATGCTGCCTCCAGCTCAATCTGTGTCAGGATCAAAGAGAATACATACATAGGTGGTATTATGTCCCCTCTAGATTGAGTAAAATGTATCCTGGTACATTATATAGGTGCTGGAGAGGTTGTACAGCTGAGGGTACCTTTCTGGTGGACTTGCCCTAAGATAGTAAATCTTTGGAAGGAAGTTATTGACCTGATATACAGTTTGCTCAATATACCTATCCCTTATGATTTTAAATATATTCTTCTCCCTTTAGATCTTCCTGCGTTAACTAGGCACCAAAATAAATTGATGCGCCATATTGTTCATGCAACAAAATGTCAGATAGTTTCGGACTGGAAGATCCTCGATTCTATCTCGCATCTGGTATGTTTATCATATGGAATATATGACTAGCATTATTAACCATTCTACTAAATCTTTTGATAAAACATGGAGCCCGTGGTTAGCTTCCCAATCTGCCCCCTCCCCTTTTGCTTTGTAAAAGCCGTCTCTATCTATATAGGTGTGTTTACAATATGTCTGTACATGTAGTGCGATCATTTATTTATTTTTTAGTCTGGTGACCCACCCCGGGGTCCTCTCCTTCTTTTCTTCTCTGTCTTCATTTTTTTTCTCTTTTTTACCCCTTTCCGGCTATTTCTATTTCTCTACTCAGACTATTATTATTTATGTGTTTTTTCTTCTTTTTTGAGTGTCTTTATTTGTTTGAAAATGTGTAAATGGATCACAATTTTCTAATTTTACTTTTTGTGAGAATCAGATCTTGTTTTTTTGACAACTATTTGTTAAAATGTGTTTTAGATTCCTATGATCTGTGTTATTTATTGTGATCCGGCAAATAAAACATATTTAAAAAAAAAAAAAAAAGAAACTTGCACCAGCCCTTTGCTAGGTGCAGATCATCTGTCCTTTGCCAGGTGCAGATCATCTGTCTGAGTATGGCCTCCATTGTGAGCAATTCAGCATCTCTGTACACAACCACTTTCAGCAACACACCTACAATAACACACCTATACTGCATCCAATTAGCCAACCTACTGTAACCACCCAGGAACACTCACCACATTTTTATACACCTCTTTGAATATGTACTGCGACTCTGTATAAACACCACGACACAACTCAGACACATGAGCAGATGAAAAACATTGCACAATAAAACACATTGTCCACTGCAGGAAAATAAAAAAAACACACAGGAAAAAACAAACAAACAGTGGCCCTCATAGGAAAACAATCAATCACATTGGCCCCTGCTCTGGGGGCGCTGTCACTGCCACCGCTCAACATTGGGTGCATGGAGGGTTGATCTTAGTTTCCCTTCACCTACTGGACCCAGACGTGAAGTTGAGTGAGGGCAGAAGTGCAGTTCCATGCCTTTACTATGCTGTTATGTTGTCTCAAATGTAGTATCCGCCACAAACAGTAGAAAATTGTACCCTCGCGGGCATGGTTATTATTCCCAATAGGTGTCCACATGGATAGTAACTGATGACATCAGGGTCCATTTGGAGAAGGGCATCTAGCAGCAACAGTGCAGGGAGACCGCTGGCCAACCAATGGTCCTGCTATAGGGTACATCTACACCCCTTTCATTACATGATTTTGCTGTGTAAACATTAAAAAAAGTAAATTTTGTAAACCATCCATGTGCCCCAGTTTTTGAGTGCAGGGGTTGGCCAATGGTCCTACGAGGTAGGGAGGAAGGGTGACAGCTTCCGGTTTGCGTTCCACAGTGGAACGCAAACCCTGGAAGCACGGCCGCTGGGTCGGGTCAGCAGGCAGTGTGAGCCGGCCCGGCAAGTAGTGTAAGCCGGCCTGTTTTAGGAGAGGATGGGACAGGCTCAGTGGGAACTTTCCCGGTGGCCCAATCTGCCCCTTGTTTTTATCCATGTAACACTGCCTTCCTAGTCCTACAAATCTCTTCTTGAAAGGAACTTGAAAAGAAGCCAAGAATAGGGAACACAATTAACTTGGGGGCCTATTTACCAAAGGAAATTTGTAGATTATCCCCCCAACAAATATTCATTTTCATGTGATATCCGCAAATTTACAGTATCTCCTGAATGCATCTGGAGGAGTGGGCGCAGCAGGCATCCACCATTTTTATTACAATAGCAGCCCCATATTATGAGATTCACCAAGCTCCGGAGTGCAAAGTATTCTGGAGCTTAGCCTTGGTAGCTAACACCATCTAATGCTGAGTAGACCTGGGCCCCTCCTGGTACACTGGCATCTTAGTATAAAGGCAATATTATATTGTACTTATACTTGCTTACACTTGTATTGCCAGAAGAGTTTTATTAGAGCACTACAATTGTCACCCCTATTGAGAATAAAATAAAGATTAATGACCCTGTAGTATGAAAATAAATAATTTTGCGCCTAGTAGCATGACAGGTTAGTAAACTGACTTATTCCTGTAAGGCATAGGTTGGTAATTCATGAGCTATTTACTTCTCTCAACACAACAATATGTATAGACAATGCACAATTATAATAATTATTAAACACAGCGCTGATATTGTTGGGTACGGCTTCATAGTGAACCTGAGTAACCTGGAAGGTGAACCACATGTAATTGTGTAATTGAAAGTCCATAGATCTAACTGCATTCTGCGGAAGACCACAAATGAAATGACCACAGCCCCATTACTTTATCCTGGCTTAGTCCCATTTTGTTTACAGTCAATGCAATACTTTTTAAAACAGATTGCAGATCAAAGGCTTCTAGCAGCAGCAAATCCATGCTTCTTAGATACATTGAGCCACAATGTATCTGTCTCCTAGTACTGTAGCTGAGATCCAAAGAGTCTGCTGCAATAAGGTCTGACCACCCCTCTTTTTGTTTGTAGTCTTCTCTGCTGACTGATCCACTTTTCACAGAGGCCCGGAATCTCCATCTCGGACCACTTCTTTGAATGCCGAGCCTTTCAAATACTCGCCAGATTCCCTCAATGGGACACTCACAGCCTCATTTATCAACGAGTTTATCACTCAAAACTAGTGGTAAATGTCACTGTGTATGATAAATGGTGCTCCAGCCAATCAGCTCCCAACTGTCATTTTTCTAACAGTTGACAGTTGGGAGCTGATTGGCTGGAGCACCATTTATCATAAAAAGTGAAATTTATCACTAGTTTTCAGTGATAAACTTGTTGATAAATGAGGCCCTTCAGTCTGGTCGTTGGGAAGTCACAAGTTGCCTCCACTAAACAGCTACTGATCCATCAATTATATGGTGCTAAATGGATTGAAAGGATGCACATGGGATTGCTTTCAATAAAGAACTACAATTTTTGCATGGTGGTTGATTGAAATTAGAAGTTATCCAAACCTGATTCACTTTTACAGTATGAATGAGTATTCTCATATTTAGACCATTTACTGGCTGAGCTTTAATGTGACTATTACACTAACAGAACTGAAAGCACTGCTAAATAATGCGCCAGAACACTGGTGGGAAATCATTTCTATGAAAAATATGGATAATTCTGGCCTGTAAGAAAGATAATACACAGCCCTTAATATAATGTTAAATATATAATATATAGAGACTGAAATGAAAGTCTGTAGCAATTTTAATGATATAAAACAATTAAGCAATTAAAATGTAGGAATCAGAACATGTGTAAAAATATACAGTTATACAACATATACAGTATAAAGATCAGGAGCAAGTATGATGTTTAAATCATTAACTCAATTAATTCTGGGCTGTAGGCCACTTTATTCTGAGAGCAGTTTAAGCCGATCACCAGAGGCACATAGCCAGGCCCAGGCCTTTCTACGGGGCTTAGCTGTTTCAGATTATAGTGGGGCAAATGGGGCCCATTATAGAAACTTGTAATGGGACTATATGTATCAATAGCTTCCTATTGGTGACATGGCTACCCTCCTCCAGCAGCAGCTCCAGGGCCCTAGAATACGATTGGTGGCTATCAGGATCACAATAAGGTGGAAGCACTATAGAGCATTTTAGTATAATCTATAAATTGCATACAGTAGTTGCCATCAATATAGATTTTTGGATGGTGTTGATGGATTTTCTCTTTCCCCATGAGGAAGTTAGGGTGACATTTGCTGAATATCATTACTACATGCTGACAGATTTTTTCTTTGACAAGTCTCCTTTTCTTGCTGTATGAACAACTGAAGACTTTACGTGATTCCTGGCAATACAAAAACACTGACTGGTGTGTCAAAATTTCTCCCAGTTTACATTTGTAGCAGTGATCCAATTATCTAATTGTCTCCTTCCTTGATCATTTCCACACACTTGTCAGTTTAAATTCATATTAGCATACTGTGTATCATGTCTGCTTAATCTTCACAACCTACAACATCAACTGCTGTGTTTTATCCTCATTATTTATTCATTACTTATTACCATTATCAATCTGGTGGGGTGGATTACTAAATTAAGGTGGCCATGGAAAATGTAGCAATGTGGCCTCAAGTAGGTGAAACCAAATCTGAGGTAGACAGGAGCAACACGCAAATAAGCAAGATTAGTACATCTTTACCTGTAGCAAATTGATGGATGTCAGGGTCAATGCAACGTGGTAGTCGAAGTGACAACAGTGGCAGGCATAGTTTATTACAAGTAAGTCAAACATTGCACTGGTAGGCAGAGAAAACACAAGTTGCTACACATCAATGAGTGGATTCAGCAAACCAGTTGGTATCATTGGTTACGTGAGTGATGCAGCTTAATCTAGCAGCAGGGAGTTACTAGGTTTATGCTCTGTATTCTCAGACAGACATTTTATTTGATGATGATTGGACAATGATTCAAAGGAGATAAAAGTCAGACCCTAGGTGCTATACATAAATAAAGCAGTGCCAAAGGAGCTACCCCTTAATGTCAGATAGTGCATTAAGAATTCTATTCCCCCAATTAGACCAATACACGCGCCCAGCGCGATACTGCCACTTGTTTGCTGTTTTTCTCTTGACTTCAGTATTCCCCTGCAGGCTGGCCATACCCCACTGGCACAGTTCAGTACAAGGGGGGGAGGGGGCGCTATGACATGCACTCTCTCCGGGCACCATGGTTCCTCGCTACTCCTCTGTTTACAGCACCCCAGACCATCCTAAGGATGCTTCCGCGGTGCTGCTGTTCTTTCCGTTGCTGCGGTCCAGCCCAATTGGCATAACGTCATGACGTCATGCAGTTGGAGGGCATGGCCAGCACAGGGCGCTGTAAAGCCCTGTTCTGGTACTGTGTACACAATTTAATAATTACTAAAAGCATGTTTTAACACATTAGGGGAATCCAATTAGCTGCTGGGGGAAATGCTACTCAATTAAATAGCATTTTCTCCCACTGTAAACCAGAGGTTAAAACACGCCAACCCACTGATTCCACGAAACTGTGAAACCAATGGGTTTTCCCTGTGCGCTAATCCCTTTTCTCTGGGACCTTTCCTCGCAGCTCCTGATCCTGTGAGGAAAAGTCCACCTCTGTGGATTATCATGAGGGGGGAAGGGGGGTTTAGGTAAAACCCGGTTATTGAATTTCCCAGAGCGGGTAATTAGCCATGAGGCAAACCCTGTGGCTAATTGTATTCCCCCCATTACGTTATGTACAGATAGCTGTAGAATTCAATCTGCATTCAGCCTAACAGAGGTGCTACAAAGTACTGCTGATAGTCATCATCATTATCACCACATATACTTACATTAGCCCTCAAGCACCCACAAGACATTTGCCACTTGTCTAATTGAGTCATAATTACATTATAGCAGAGGTTCCCAAACGCGGTCTTCAAGGCACTCCAACATTTCAGGTTTTAGAGATATCCATGGTTGAGCACAGGTTTTTAAGTCAAATTGATTGAGGTACTAATTAAGTCACCTGTGGTCAAGCATGGATATCCTTAAAACCTGGACTGTTAGGGTGCCTTGAGGACTGAGTTTGGGAACCTCTGCATTATTGTACACTATTAGCCACCATAAAATACAGAGAACCTTATTAAACAAAATGCAATACAGAGAGCATTATGGGGACCTATATACAATACAGAGACCATTCTAGTGACTTACATTAGAGAGCATTTTAGTCATATGTATACAACACAGAAACCATTTTAAAGACACCTATAAAACATGCAGCATCTTAGTGATCACCATACAATACAGGGGACAGCCTCTGTCCAAAATGGAATACAGTGATCATCCCAGTGACCAATATACAATACAGAGAGCTCCCTAGTGACAATACAAATAACATTTTAGTGACCACCATACAATACAGAGAGCATTTTACTGACCACAATGATATACAGAGGGCATCCTAGTGATCACTATACAATACAGAGCACCCTAGTGATCAATATAAAATACAGAGAGCATCTTAGTAACCGCAATTTAATAAAGAGTATCCTAGTGACAAATATAGAACACAAATAACCTTATCATAAATGTTCAGTACAAACAGCATCCAAGTGACTAATAGAAATACAGCAACCAATCTAGGGACCTGTAGACAATACAGATTGGGTTACCACTATGACTTTTCCTTATACATCAAAGGGTTACCGATGGTTCTAACACTGCTATTGACAGGAATAACCAAGATTCTTACTTGTACAGCCTTAATACTGGTTCTGTCATTGCCATCTCAGTATAGCAATAAAAGATTAAAATCGTAAGCAAGATGCTTTAATCTTGAATTGATTACATTTATATATATATATATATATATATATATATGTTTTTTTTTAAATGTTTGAAATAACTATTTTTAAACTTTTTATTTTTTTTTCCATGCCAATTGAACTAAAAGTCCAAAACTGAGCTTTACATTTCCCTTTGCATGCGCCAGCTGGCTCACACCTGCACACATCTCTGGGTATAGGTCCAGAGATGCAGTAAGCTATCCCTTAATGCAATGTTTACCAAACTGATTCCTCAGGGAGCAATAGCAGTGCATGTTTTCCAGGTCTCCTCACAGAATCGCAAGTTAAATAATTAGCTCCACCTGTGAATCTTTTAAAATATGTCAGCCAGTAATTAACACACCTGTGCATCAGCTAGGAAAAATGGAAACCATGTACTGTTAAAGCCCCAATACATCAGGTGTCTGATCTCGCGATCCCGCGATCGGAAACGCTGATCCACCGGTTGGAAATGCAGACAGGCGGCCACCGATGTACCTCGATCTGTCGCAGGATAAGTGAAATTCTACATGTTAAGTTTCACTGATGTGCCAGTCACGATAATTTTTTGATGCCGGGTTGCAGGATCGGAGGAACGCAGCAATCCGTCGCTGATGTATGGGGGGCCTTTAGTGCTTCTTGAGGAATGAGTTTGGGAAACACTGCCTTAGAAGATGAAGTAATTAGAAGCCGCTTTTATGGCCTGCATGTTGTAGTAAATCATGCTAGTAATAATGAGCAGTTTGTTGTTTGTCTGGTGAAGCTTATTGATTTTATTTAGGTAAAAATATTCGGATATATTTTTCACTCATCTTACTTAAGGGTTAATTTTTTGGCATAATCTGAGCTCTTCATGTAGTCTGGCAGGACGCAGTGAATTTAGGGGTTGTTCAGAAAACAAGAAGGTTACTCAGCACACAAGATCAAAACTTGGTGCCATGGGACCAACACCATAAAAGAGCTATTTATCAACATCTCCTATTTTACCCAGTTACCTCCCTTTTTACATATTTAAATATGAGCTTTGCAAAAAAAACCATTTTGTGCTTTAAGCAAATTGTACCTAATTGTATTTACCATACACATCAATGCAAAGTGTATACGTGCCCAGGAAATGCATGTGAGAACTGATACCCATTTTTTCTAAGATATTTAACATGCATTTTTAACAAATGTAAAACTCATGTAACCTGTTGCATGTTTTCCGGTGTTATACCATACACACTGGTGTTGTTATTTCAGTTGCATTACCATATGTCTAGAGGCTACTTGTTCTATTTATTTATTTATTTTGTTTACTGCATTTTAAAATATCATGAAACCTAGCGTGATCTCTAAAATGCTAGTAAAACCTAAAATATACATATGAATCAGCATATGTTCTTTCATGGTAACAGGTGCCCTTTAATTGGCTCAGGAGTACTTGTCCATCAGGTTTTGTTCACATCCTGATTATTTGTGTTTCCAGAGCGGCATCCTCATTTTCTGTTGGGATCCCCAGCCTGATCCCCGCACTCATGGACACCTGTTCTGTGTTGGACCCTGACTTGTGGCCCGGTGACAGCAAGACCTGGCTTATTCAGCTTGTGATTTACAGTCAACTGCCTCACCTCCTGCCTCCCACCTATCCGTCTTGGTGGCAGGTTTCCTGTCCTCCATCCTGCACATACTGAAGCAGTATTAATCTTCATATATCCTGATTAGTGACAGACGGCAACACTTACAGCCACATTGATAGATTTATCTGTACACACTTGTCACCTGTACAAGCCTATATATGCAATGTAAATGGATAGCAGTTAATGATATACAGAGATGGCATGTTATATTATATATTCAGTAGAAAAAAAAAGACAGCAGCTGCACATATTGTAAGTCATATAGAAATCCCCTTCCATAGAATACATTAGAGCCCTCCAGTATATACACAAATCAAATAGCTTTTCAAATGAACTATCAGAGCAGCATTTTTTTTTTTTTATATGGAAAGCACCACTTACAGTATGTGTCACCATAGACTAATCATTTTTCACATATAGCCAATAAGGGCCTGTGGGGGAGTGGAATTCTCCTTTCACCTTTACATCTATCTACCCTTTTGGCCCTCCCCTTTCTTCCTGTGCTGTTTCTTCCTCCTTTACATATTATATGTGTTCCATACAATATCTATCTGCTGCTTCCATTGCTTTGCTCTTTAATATAATTGTAATGTGTTTTAGCCTCCTCCAGTTCTTCACACTGTACAATCTTTTACTTTTCTCTGTGCATCTCTCTCATTTCTCTGTTTTTCTTTTCCTTCCTTTCTCTATCCTTCTCCCCTTCCCTCACTCTGGGGTGTGTCCTACCCCACAGTAGCGCACTGCAGAGATGGGATGTGTTGTTGCTATGGAAACCTCCTCTCCTCAGCACCAATTAAACCTGATGCTTCACTGCTGCAAGTCCAGAGATCCATAGACCACACACACCAGACTCTGCAACACAACATACTAATCACAACAATGCACATGAAATATTGTTTAATGGAACACAGTCACAACCAAATTCTAACACTAACATATAAAAAGTGCATGACACATGTAATGAGCATTTTATACACACAGCAACACAACACGTACAGTATAATATAGCATTTCACTGCTCTTCAATATAAGACACTGTAATTACACTTTGCCACAACAATCCTAATCTAATGTACATTCATCTTGTGTACGTGTTATGTTTTAAAATAATATATGTACACATATTAGTAGTACAGTAGCAGTTATTGATTTTCTGATTTAAAAACAAAACCCTTTTCGTTACCCCCATTAATCCATTGCATTCGCCTCTGGAAAAAGTGGGTTAAATATACCAACCAATAACCTATTCTCAATTATAAGGCATTTGCTTAGAAAATTCCCAGCGGGCAGCCATATTTAAAGATCCCTTCTGTAAATTATCTTCTGACAGTAATATTCCTCTGGAGGTAAATCTGACTAGAGGGTGACGTGATAGGGAGCGATGTGGGATTAAGATGAAAGGTCCCTCACTCCTCCCTTTCCAGATTCAGCATGAGCTCGGGGCTGCTAAGATGGAAATACAGCCGTCAGGAAACAGAGACTGGTAATAGCTTCACTTATGTTGACTTGAAACGAGAGGGTTAAATTGCATCCCTTTTATCTTGCTTGTTAGCTGGGACTTCAAAGAAGTAATATTTGGCGCCTCATTTGCATACATCAGTTTTAATGAGGACAGATCTCTAGCTAGTATTGAAAGTATGCACACTATATGTAACAGGCATGCAACATATTTTCAAAGTGCATCATTTTTTAAACCGCCTCCATTTGCCAGAGGGGACTACGCAGCGGAGGAAGCCACTGCAACA
The DNA here is from genome assembly GCA_031769625.1 of Taudactylus pleione. Taxonomy (NCBI): domain Eukaryota; kingdom Metazoa; phylum Chordata; class Amphibia; order Anura; family Myobatrachidae; genus Taudactylus; species Taudactylus pleione. Next base: position 1,550,012 of record JAUIMM010000725.1, read on the forward strand.
TTAGAAGAGTAACACATGCAACTTTGCCTCTTCTCTAAGGGTGGTATACCTTTCTTGCCCAGAAAATATAATTAAAGTCACTCTGAGCATGTAATATTCAGTGTAATGTGCACATTTTAATTGGCATCCCATATATCAACAAGGCTATAACATGTTTCTCGCTCCTTGCACATCACAAAGACACCAACTTGTAATCCTGCTAACTCGTCTTTTTTAACTGTGGAATAAGCGTGTAGAGTTCATGAGCAATGCTGATTTAAGTGTAGAATAGAATAGTCACAATTAAGGAATAATATTTTCAGTCAGTATTATGGTGTTGGATGACCTCTACTGGTCATATGTGCTATAGCTGCGGTATACCTTCCCATTAGTAATATTTTATTTTGAAATTCACCAATCTGGCAGTACAGTAGTACACAATAATTAATACATTAATTGTGACACAGAGTAAAAAAAAAAAAACCACTCATTTACAGAAATTGGATGGACAATTATGCATAACATACACTCTATCTAATACTTCAGTATATATTAGTATATTAGTATAAATACAGAAACTTATTACACCCAGTACAGGTAGAATCACTGCCTTCATGCATATCCGGTGTATATTGCTTCATAGTTTCCTGTGCAGGAAAACACTGAAAAATGTGTAAAATAATTTTTTATTTTATCTGTTACACTTTAATGACTGAGCCAAGGCAGCACTCTCTTAGAGTTCTGGTGACTCCTTTCCCTTTGAGCACTCTCTTAGAGTTCTGGTGACTCCTTTCCCTTTTAAATGTTATCATACAATCTGTGGGCATCTTTATTGTGGATTATGTGTGTTAGAGGTTACAACACAGATTTTATATTCAAACAGATTTTATATTACTTTTACTTATCAATGCAGGATGGTGTTGAGGTTTTGCCTGTAATAGCCATTGCCAAAATCTTGCAAAATGTAAAGTCTCAGATCTACACAGCCACACGAAACTGGTCAACAACCTGGAAATGCCCACCGACACTGGCTGCTGATCAGGTCAGAACACTGAGGTACCCACTATGCTCTGCCTTGCCCGGGGTTTAGCCCTGTGTACAGATTTCACTTGTCCTTTTTAAATTCAAACATTATTTATGCTTTCTCAGTGATCCTTCTTGATTGCCGATATTTTCTTCTGGATTGAGACAGTGTCATAGAAAGGATTCCAGGAAATGCTGGATCTGAAGATAGAAAACTGGTGAGACTTCCTTACAGAATAAAAAAAAACTAAGTATGAAGTTGCTCATATCAACTAATGAACTTCTAACTATTATTTTATAGAATTTATGTGATAAATGGGAGCTGTAAGTTTATTGGATGCTACAATACGGGCAACTTCTCTACTTGTCCTCTTTGGAAGTTTGATACATCTGCCCCTAGGGTTGGCCATCGACCATTGATGGCTTAGCAACCATCGACGGTCAGAGGCAGATGGTGAGCATCGATGGCCAACCTCCGATTGTTTAATATCGATGGCTGAGCCCAAAGGGGAAACTGAAATGCATTTTGCACATCGATGGTCACCACTTATGCCCCACAGCAATAATGGAATGCGAAAACTCTTTCACTTTCCTCTGAGTACAGAAATTTGAGAGGTGTTCTGCCTAATTCACTAACTGTTGCTAGGTGGCAAGCCTTCATATGAATAAAGAGGTAGCCTAAATCTTGTGTCATTGTCATAGATGTATTTCCTCCAAAATATACTGTAGCCAAACTTCCATTCGCTAATGATGAATTAATATATACATCAACTATCAACTCTTAACAAAATACACAAAATGGCCCCACAAAGAAAACAAAACATAATGTTATTTTATTCCCCACTGGAATGTAATGTGGAATGAGACAGGTCTGCTCGCTGTCAACTTCTGAAAGCATGGGGCAGCAATACGTGCAGAACCACCTAAGGCTGCTTTATTCCTATGGAGGGGGTTTGCCAAGGATTTCTCTGTTCCTAAGAGAGTTCTTTGGTTTGGCAGGTGCCTGTCGAGTCCGTGGTGATCACTCAGATGGAGTCGGCACCGGTTATCAGTTTTGCCTACTCAGTGCAGGGACATAGTGAAGCTCCTGTTCAAAAGTATGTAAACATCCCAACCACTTCACATAAGCATAGGTGTCTGCTGGCCCCTCATCCCTGGGATGATACAGCATCAAATGCCTCCTCCCATGAAGAGGGTAAACTAGTGGTTAATTCTGAGGTCCTCGGTCTGACAGTAAAACCTGAGGTCGAACAGGGTGCAGGCACTGGACATCCCAGAATCAGTGGATCCTGAGGTTCATGACGCTTCATGATTTAATGTAGCCTGTTTATTTACCCCCTCTCCAGATATGGAGGATATGGAGGATCTGATTACCCAGTCTTGACCACACCATGTTTCAGTTCCCCTGCAGATTCCTGTCGTTATCCCCCTATGCTCAAAATTTGCTTATAGGATGCTGCAATTTCATCTATTCACGAGTGGGGAATTACATGACTCACAGCTGGACAAGATCATAGGGCGGGCTTCAGGGGCTAAAAGTTATTTCTTGCTGGTGAATGCTACTACTACAGTATATCTCTGGCTCCCAATTTCTGTTTTTTTCATCCCACAGGTGGTGTGAGGGGTCAGACCTTTCAAGGTCAGTTTTCCATTCCTCATGGGTGTCAACAGAGATGTAGCAAGCCTTTCATCAGGCATCCATGAAACCTGACAAACAGTCGGCATGACAGCAACAGACACTCCCAAGATTCTGTGTTGGAAACTTATCTGCTTCTTTACCAGGATCAGTGGTTCATTTCCCCTAAAGACCCCTATGTGAAAGGCATTGTGAGGTGTAGATATTTCCTAGCTCTGCAAGTCTATCCTCCCAGGTGTTTTCTTAACACAGTTTTCATTCCCAGAGACATGCTATGCAGGAAGACTTTCAGGGGCCCATTTAGCAATGAGTTTTAAAACACGTTGCGTATGATAAAACTAGTTGATAAATGGGCCCCTCAGTCTTTACTCTCCTCAAAAGGAGTAGTGACAGTTCTAAGAGCACAAGAACAGTTGTGGTTTTGCTACAACCTCTTTTTGGTGTTGAAACTTGATGGGTACTTTCATCCCAGTCTGAACTTGAAGCCTTTAAACACCAAGATCAGAGTGGACTAATTCAAGATGGATACCCTATGGATGGTCATACAGAGTATGGATAAAGCCAAGTTCATGGTGACTATGGGGAGCTAGGATGTATATTTATATTTCCCCATAAGTATGCACTTTAGAGCCCTCTCTGATTTGCAGTTAAGAACCAGCATTACCCATTCAGGGAACTTCCATTCGGTTTAGTTACAGCTCCTTGAGTATTCACAAAAATATGGCTGCGATGGCTCATGGGGTAATTATCATTAAGTGCCTGGATAACATTTTGATCAAGGTAAGTTCCCTTTCATTGCTCCAACCTTCAGTGCTGGACACTGTACAGTTGCTAGAATCCCATGATTGGATTGTCAATTACAAGAAGTAAACATTGACTCTCCCCAGTGTATGGTCTTCCTGGGGCTTATATACAACACCCAGCTTCAGAAGGATTTTCTGCTAAAGGGAAATATTCTCTCATGCATGTGAGGTCATTTCTAACTCACAGAAGGACTTCTATAATATAATGCATTAGGGATCTGGAGAACATGGTCTTGACTTTCGAGGCAGTCTAGAATATAGTTTTGAGGTTGAGATAAATTCAAAGTGGAACAATTCTCCTGATTGTCTCTCCAACAAGGTCCTCAATCTGTCCCCTTGAGCAGATCAACCTTTCATTTGGTGGTTTAGAGCGGGTAACTTCAGTCAAGGGAGGTCCTTCAACATTTGGGATTGGACGCTGATGATGGACACCAGCCTCCAAGATTGGGGAGCAGTCATGCTTCAGGCTCACTTCCAGAGGCTTTACACCCTAAAAGAAGGCCAATTGCCAATCCATGTCCTGGAGGTAATCATATTGTTTTACACCTTAGAAAGCAGAAGTCTTGTGCAAAAAGCCGTACACCCCAGTTTTCCAGCTAACGTCTCTTCTTCTAGAGCCTTACAAAAACAACATTTAAAGGGAAAATACATGTTCCTTTATTTAGTCAGATACTGTATAAAACTGACCTGAGACTTTGCACCCAGATCTCTCTCTCTTCATGACTTGAAGCAGACAAGTGATATGATTGGTGGTTTCCTTGCACTTTTTTCCCATCTGCTTGAGTCTTGCAAGCTTTAACTGTTTGCCCTCTTGCATGAAGGTCAAAACAGTACTAGGTACACAAAGAGAAGATGTTTATAATGATTGTAGATCAAGTGCCATAGCTGCTGTTCTTATCATTACTAATTTAATGACTGTGTAATATATCTCCAAACTGAGTAAAACCTTGCTGTATGATGTTTCTGTAACCAATCAATGAAAACACTTAATTAACTATTAATGAAATATCTCCCAGCATCTACAATTAACTTGCTGAAATTACCAAAAACAACCTTCAAGCATTATTTTAGGTTGTAATTTTATTTGGAAGGAATCAAATGGGATTGAGGGCCTGATTCAGAGACGGACGCAATGCCGATATTTACGCAGAAGGAGCTATTGCCTGCTAATGTGCATGTGTGGACGCCACTATACGCATGCACACTCGCAAAGTGAGTGACAGGTAGTCAGAGTTTGGTGGTGGTAATGGGGGGGAGTGGTTAGAAAAACGTAGGCGTGTCTGACCATTTAAATACCGTAACATGGGGGTTTATGGGGACGTTAAGCGCCATTTCTCCAGGGGACAGGTATCTTGTCCTTATTTTCATTTGGTTATATTATTTTTATGGTCATAAATTAGCCATTGTGATCTCCTGTACAGAATGAGTGCTCATCGCGTGTCAGGAGAGCTGCAGTGTTTGCGGGTGGTATGCAGCATGGCTGCCCGATGTGCATTGATGTTACCAATGTTTACTATGTTGCACGACATTGTACAGATATGAGAAGGCAACAGTGGCCGTCCCTATGCTTGGCTGTGCTTTGGAAGGTATTTGCATATTTTAGCAACTGTGATCCGTGAGAGAATGCATTACCGTCCGTCTCTGAATCAGGCCCTAAGTACAGATGTGCCCTCATACACTATTGCTGCAGTGGCGCCAAACAGCCTTCACGGCGCACCAGGTCCTGTGTAACTTGGCTTGTGTCGAGCATCTTTTCTGGCCGAAAATGCATCTTTGTCGCAAACAGATGCAACACGTCTGCATCCGTTTGTGACTAAGACACATTTTCGGCCAAAAATACGTTCGGCACAAGCAGAGTCACTAGGGACCTGGCGGCTCACTCGTACCGAGTGTCTTGCTACGCATGGTGTATTGAGGTTAGCTGTATGATGGCACATCTGTTTCAAATTAAAAACACTGCTGGCCTTAATAATATTAATATAATTACAAATCCAAATCAAGGGTACACACACTGCTGCTTCTATGGGATATTTTGGATCCCTAAAATAGTAACTTAAAACAAAAACAAATGGAGCACTGATTGTGTGAAACATAACAATGGCTCATACTATGGATTAAAACAGTTTCTTTCCTCTGATGAACCACTGTAGAAATGGCAGAGAAATGCGTCAGTTTATTTGAATAAATTGTTTAATGTTACTATTTTTCAACAGGTTTATTTAATCAGCACTTCTTTTATTTGTTTTGTGGGATAAAAGCAAATATAGGAGGAAAGAGTGGTGCAATCCCACACTTAGGAAGGCCACTTTGGGCTGTTGTCCATTCGACTGGAGGAGTTGCGAGGCTGTGAACCTTATAATGGGTATGATACAGCAAGGATCGCAGTTGCAAATACGCATGCAATTGGCCAATTGTTGAGATCTGCACATGCGTATGCATCGCAGTGCATGTGCTCAAACAAGCCACTGCAATCGGGACTGCGATCGCAGTGATTACGCAGACCCATCACAGTGTAATTAAACAGGAAGTGCCATTTGTGGGTGGTGACTGGGGGGTCGGCAAAACGCAGACGTGCCAGTGCGTTTGAACGCCGTTGCAGGGGCATGCATAAATTACCAACTGTAATGCCATACGCAGCCTGAGAACTCATAGCGTGCAATGAAGTTAGCAATTCCTGAGTAGGGTGAGAGCTTGTGCAAGTGTGTGTGAGGTTGAGATGGTACTCGATTGTACCGATGGTTTTGCAGTCTTGCTAAACATTACTGATGTGTGTAAGGTGTAAGATGTGTGGGCATGGTATGTAGTCAGGAAGCCGGTGGTCGAAAATGCCAACCGCCGGCATCCTGACAGTGAAATCCCGGCATGGGACTGATGATAGGTGTCTAAATACCGATGCCTATCAATAGTCCCACGCCAAAATCCCGACATCCTGCATACCAATTGTAGGTAAGCCGGGCGTCGGGAGCGGATAGCCGCTAGGGGGGGGTGGGTTAGGTTTAGGGCCTCCCAGGGGGACTTATGTTTAGGAACCCCCCGGGCGGTTAGGGTTAGGGTAAGGGAAGGGGGGGTTAGGGTCAGGCACCCACGGGGGGAGGTTAGGGTTAGGCACCCCCAGGAGGGTAAGGTTTAGGGTGCTTGGAGGGGAGGTTAGGTTTAGGCACCCCAGGGGGGAGGATAGGGTTAGGCACTAAGGGGCAGGATAGGGTTAGGCACCCCTAAGGGAGGGATAAGGTTAGCGGGGGAGAGGCTTAGGGATAGCCTTTATACTTACCCTGTCGGGATCTCCATATGCCGGCCTTCCGGCATCGGTACTTCATCCGTCAGGCTGACGTCCAGGGGTACAACATACCGATTCTGTGGGAATCCTTATGTTGTGCTGCGGCGGCATAGCAATCGCAATGGATTAGCACACTATCGCAGTTGAACTGCGTGCGTAATCATTATTGCATTCGTCCATAATGAATCAGGCCCAATGTGCATAATTATTACGGGGGGCCTGATGCACCATTCAACTCCTATTTTCCCTGCAGCTACATCCCCTGTCACCTCTTGTCATGACACCGTGCCCAGCCTACACTCAAATACGCCAACCTGACATAGCTGGGTGGTTGTGACGTGGGTTTTACCTAAGCTGCCACCACAAAGGGTAATAAAATAGTGCTCTTACGTTCGCCAGACACTTAAATCTCACTTAAACTCACAGTTATTACACAAATATAGCATTGGCCTCTCCAGGCACGTGAATTCATTAGAGCACAGAGATAATGCTTATAAAGTTTTAGGATTTATTGAGAAATATCTCCAGGGTTAAAATACAGGAAAAATAGGTAAATAAACAAGACATACAGTAATAAATGCACAGATTGATTCAGATAAAAGAAAATGATAAAGTATCAGAATCCTAATGTATCTTACGCTGAGATCTTAGGGGATCTGTGTGGAGGGAGACCACCGTAGTCCGATATGTGGAGCACCCCTTAGCTCTCAGCTACTCCCTGGAAGAGTGAACAGCTAGCAGTGTGGGCTGCTGAGACTTATAGTTCCATGACCTGCTCTACCCCAGCAGCCCCCACTCCTTTCAGGCTCAAAAATACTGTCCTTTGTTCTCCCAGGGTCTGTGTAGATGCAACTTAGCACAACTACAAGACCTGACACTAATATACCTCCCTGGACCTTTAAGGTATTTTATGATAGGAAGACTGCTAGCATAAGATGTTACAAATTACCCTTCTAGAAGCCAGTGTGACTGTGTACTGGACTTGCATCATGGCCCCCTAGTGTGGGAGCAAATGTTACATTCAGGAAGCTTTGTCTTCAAAGGCCAGGTGTCACTTGACATTTTTGTCCTGATTAGCCAATGCAATCCAGCTTTGACATACTGGACCTCATTCAGACCCGCTCGCAAGCGCTGAGCGCTCTCAAGCGGGTCGATATTTAGGCCCTGCGCACGCGCAGCCGCCGCAAGCCGCGGAGCGGGAGAGAAATTCTCTCGCTCCGGGGCTTGCTACCAACGGGCCGGTTGTCAATGTTGATCGACAGCTCACCCCGTTTAGTAGGCGAGGATGGGGGTGGTTTCACAAACGGAGGCGTTCCTTAAGGAACGCATGCCGTTTTGTGGGCGGCCGCACTGACATCAGCAGTGATGTCAGTGGGGAGCTTCCTGCTCGATCAGAGCAGGAAGCTCCCTGGGGCTTGCGGTTGCTGAGACCCAACCTCAAGGGTCATGTCTCAAGCCCCGATGGTCGCGATGGTCTTGACCATCGCGACCATCAACCTGGTCAGTCGCTAAAGCTGTGGGTGGTAACCCACAGCTTAGCTAGCGACCTGGAAGCCGCACTTCAAAAGACAAGCGGCCGCCCACTTTAAGAGTGAGCGCTCGGATTTTGCAAGCGCCTCTGAATGAGGGCCACTGTACCCATTCCTAGCAAACAGCCATTCCAGAAACATAGAATTATAATAACACACACTTTATCCAGAGCACACAAAAACACGTAAAGTCATGACATGGGGCTTTGATGAATCGCCGTAACCCGTGGCGATAGTCACACCTCTACTCTATTTCGGATAAACCTGCGCAATATCTAAATATTATTTATAGGAGATTTACTAAGCATCGTATTGGATTCTGTTTTGCAAACCGGTGTCGATGTCCATCGTGTTCTAAACCTCGATCCCACTGCAAACCCACAACAATCTAGCTGGAAAAAAAATGCAGTGAAAATCACGTACTGTAGTTAGTCACAGCATGGATACAGCCGGGAAAATACTGCAATTGCACCTATATTGCCAACCAGCTGCTTAGTAAATTTTTCCCATGGTTGCCTATCAATAGCACAGCAAATATTAACGATTTAAAACTCTGCAGAGCTCAATAACAAATTCCCCTTGTTCTATTTAATATTTATAGTTACCGGCTTCTTGGGGTCTTCTGTTAGCTCTACACACAGGTTTTCCAGAGGAATTATTCCAAGTGGATCTTTATCCTGGAAGAAAATGAAAAAGTCAGACTGATCGTAACACTTCCACCTCTGTTATCAGACTTAGGACCTCATTCAGAGCCGCTCACTAGATGCGATCGCTCGCTCCCAGCGTATGCAAATCCAGCGCACGCCCAGCAAGGCAGGCGATCGCTCAGCAAGGCATTAGCACACCCACTATGTCTTGGCGAGCGATCACTTTGTGAAAGTAGACACCCACCAGCCATTCATAAGATGCCCACTTGCGCATGTCATCTCCAGGAAGTGCATGAAAACATTGGTACATCGAGCACCATCGGATGTGCTCGCAGCACTTGAGGTTGACTATACCTGCCCGCAAGCACTGCGATCCCTTCAGTGTATAATTCAACCAGGTGACGTGTACTATGACGCTGCCTGTTAATTATGCATGCCTCTGAAACAGCGTTTAAACACTCAGGCACTCCTGCGTCCGCAACTCCACTCCCCCGTTACTACTGCCCTGCCCCTGGTACCACCCACAAACGGCCTCTCCTGTCACTCATTCCACTGGACTGTCTTTGCAGGGTGAGCGAGAGCATCCCGATCGCTCATACTAGTTTGCGCACACGCACTGTGAACTTATTTGCATGCGCACATTTGCAAACATTGCCAGCAACGAGCGATCGCTTGCTAGCGAGCAGGTCTGAATCAGGTGCTCAGGGCCTGACTCATTATGGATTGCTATTGCGATCGCTTTTTCGTAATCGCAGGCAGAGCCACTGCGAAAATGTTTGCAATCGCAATGCCCTCTCAGCACTATATAAGGACACCCACTTTATCTCACATACTGTACATTTGTAATACTTAGCAAGTCTGCAAAACCATCGGTAACATCGAGTACCATTGCAGTCTCACACACACTTGAACAAGGTCTGATCTTACTCAGAAATTGGTAACCTCATCGAATGCAGTGAAAGCCCAAGCTGCATATGGCATCGCAGTGTCTAATTTATGCACGTCCCTGTAACGGCTGACGCCCCCAAATGCTCACTCCCTGTCAATCACTCTGCAATGGGTCTGCGTAGACACTGCGATCGCAGTGAGCCTTTCGCGCAGCTGTTCTCACCGTTGTATATTCAAAGTAATAAAGACAGTTGTCCTTGAGAATAAACCATCGTTTTTTCCAAGTCTTCACACGACCACCTGCAACAAGTAATATTAGCTGCTTTTAAACATCTTATAACAAAAGAGGAGTTTAAACATGTATATATTGTACTTGAGCTTTGTTAATGCAAATTAATACATACATTTTTGGCACAGGTCTGAGGCTTAATTACTATGCAGGTTTTATGCTGTGCGTAGAATCAGCAGCACAGTACACATTTGCATTTTGCCTCTAGGCTAAAGATAATGGACATTTCATGGCTACACACAAGTCAAGCCAAGATAAATACTTCAATAAAATATCTGTTGATTTTCTGTTGTTATTTCTTAGTTCGAACTTGCAAAATAGCTCTTTAGCTTTAAGTATTCAATATATGACTGGTGTGCTACCACAGTAAATGGTGTTTTTCACCATGGAAACTCCTGAGAGAAAAAATACCATTATTTATAGAAGGGGAAGGAGCTATCAGGATACTCGGGCAGCCAAAGACTATTTACCCTGGGTAAATAAAGGAGTGTATACCCAGGACCGACTTGTAAAGACTCCTGCCCCAAGTCACTGCTTTCCAGGCTACATTCAGTTCACTCCAGTACCATGGACATGGGAAAATATTTCCTCTCTGAGACAAATATCCGGATAAGAAAATTAGTTTCTTTTGAGAAGGCAGAGATCTACTGCGCAGACTCCATGTTGATCCTCCAGGGAGGCTTCATTCCCTATTCCCTATTCAAAAATGGCCACCAACCTAAGTGCTGCGCATGTGCGGCACTATCTTGTAACTGTGTTGAGAGTCACAGTGGAAGACTGAAGTCTTCCACTTAGCTCCAGTGAGACCCGATATTACCGCTGACCAGAATGCTGTTCCAGCATCCTTACACCACTATCCACATCCGTATACACTCACCGGCTGGTGAGCTGTATGTCATCCCGCTCCACTCCATATACCAGTGTGTGTAACAGTGAGTACAACTGTACCCATTATCCCTTTAATAAAACCACTACACTGGTTAATCAACTGAGCTGTTTTTAGTCTCAGGGCATATGCTGGTTTGTACAGCAACTCTGCTACATCATTAAACCTATACACACATATTTACAACCGGTTATGGGCCCAAGGACACAAGTACAAAGTACACAGGCCCCAAGCTACTGGTATGGCCACAGTAGCACACAGATGCCATCTTAAGACACTTGCACAGTATAGATTGCAATAAAACACAGAGTAAAGAGCACAGGGTGTTACCAGTGCAGTGTCACAGCAGAGAAACTGATTAGTGCACAGAAGCTGCATAGTAATGTCTGTAAGAAGCATGCACATAGGATCTACACACATAATAGGGTTTATCAAGCTAAAAGGTGCAGAGAAATATACAACCTGGAAGTTTGCTATGCAAATGCAATTAAACCGTGGAAGGTTGTGGAAGGTCACAGTAGACCCAGGTGCAAGTCCAAGCCCAGATGAATTAAAAAGAGCCATGGTTACTATAGACATAAGTATAGAGCAACATGTGTACTCTCTCATACATGGGAAGGAGTCAGCAAATGAAATGTGGACAGCACTGCAGGTAGCATATCAAGACGGAGGTCTAATGAAAAGGATATATTTAAGATGTGTATTATACAATATCAATTATGTGGAATGCAACGGTACAGTATGGGGCTGTGAGAAAAAAATGTGTGAGTCAGGGGCGAGTTCAGGCCACGAGGGAGGCAAATTGCCATTCCAAAGCTATTCACACCTAATTGGATTGACCCATTAGAGTAATTATATTGAGAAAATGATGTGTGTATCTCAGCAGCTATTGTCTGTTGGAGTGAAAGTACAGTAGATAATGGAGACATTGGTACGGCAGTGTGTAATGAGTCATCGTGACAGCTCATATCTACTGTAGGTTCCGGTCAGAGCTGAAAGGGTTAATAGGCAAAGACAGCCACAGTGAGGTTTGGTCCAGGTTGACTGCTCTCAGCTGGGTAGCCTCTGTGAACACGCAGCTCTCAGCTGCTCATAGTGGTAATCACCAGAGTCTGGTCTCACTTGTTCACACGGGATTGGATCTGACTTCTGCTATAGGGCAGCCAGCCCATTCCTGCCTTGCAGGAGATAGTTTTTTGTGGAAGTTGTTTTATCCGGCACCTGTTCCTGTATTTGCTGATTGGTATTCCAGGTTCCTGTCCTAGCTCTGCCTTGCGTTACCTGTACTTGTTGCAAGTATACCTAGAACATTCATTGTCCATCAAATCCACTCTGCAAGCCATTCGTGCCATATCTATTGCTACTATTATACTCTGCAAAACTCCTGTTGGTTAATATATTTCTATTACATTCGGCATTATATGTTTCGCTGCAATTCCTTACTGCCGACTGCATGTGTATCTGAGTTTATTGCTACCACATCTTGCAATATATCTGTTGTTTGGGACTGATTTTTTTTATGTAGTTGTGTTAATATGCAATCATATTCTTTTATTGTCTGCAGTGCATGCTGCTCTGTGGTAATTACCCTGCGATATTATTACTTAGTATTGCTTATATTCACGCTACCTGTTTATTAGTGTGCATTCTATATTGCTGGTGTCCACAGTTGCAGACTGCTCTGTGGTTAATATTATGTTTGTACTACTACTCCAGTTTACCTTGCAAACTCCCATTGTTTGTATAAGCCCCTACTTTCCAGAGGTTAAGACCTGGCAGCATCCTAAGTGCTGGTGAGCGCATTGTACTCTATGGGCAGTTGTTATACAGTAGGTAGAAGCCCTCTCTAGAGTGACTCTAGGGAACTTATACAAATACAGGGCAGATTCATTACACAGTGCTACAGAACCTAACTCCTGAGTATGATTTCCTAGTTATGGCATTGGAGGCAAACACAGAAAAGTTAATCGCAGACAGTTAAAGCAGAGTTATTACAGTTCCAAGAATGTATGTCATGTGCAGGGCCGTAGACAGCCTGGTGGAATGGCCTAATTGCAGGAGGTGTGGTCATGCCCCCTTCGGAAGAAAAGAAAACATTTTCACTGCATAATGGAGAGGGGGGTGCTGTGAGCCCCTCAGCCCAGCGCAAATCCACGGGGGCATTTGATCAGTGTGATCGCTCCACCCCACAGGCAGAGGAGACTGCTGCTGCTGCTCAGCAGCGAGCAGACTCCCACTGCACCCTAGCACACAGCAATGTGTGCTGGGATGCTTACAGGTAGGAGTGGTGGGGTTGTCATCAAAACTGGGCCATCATTGGGCCCCTCCAGTAAGCCCAGGCCCCCACCAGGCTCCTCCAGGAAGTATGAGGCCAGGTAATTAGTACCCGCTCTCCCCCTCTTGGCACCCCTGATCATGTGAGTCCAGTGCTGAGACCACTGCATTACATACAAAAAGTAAAAAATGTAGGAAGTTCAAGTGCTACAATTGTCATAAGATAGGTCACAAAGCATTAGAATGCAAGCAAAATAATGTGAACCCTATGCAAAGCAAAAATGCAATTGCAAAGATGTATAAGCCTTGAGTGTTACAGATTCTTGGTACATTCAGGTGCAACAAGGCATTTCAGCTGTAATGAGGAATGTCACCAAATTAGTCAAGTGACTCTATCATAATTAATGGGATTGGCAATCAAGTAATTTCAGCTACAAAAGTTGAAACAACTAAAGCCCTCTTGAAAATTGGTACTAGAACAAGAGTCACAAAAATCTAAGATGTGCTTTATGTACCAGAAATGGGAACAAATCTTATAGTCATCAGTGTCCTTGAGCAGAGAGGCCACAGAATTCACTTTACTAAAGGAAAATGTATTGTGCAAAACAGAAAAGGTACAGTAATAGCTACAGGCAAAAGGCATCTGCAATTGTATGTCCTTGATACACAGTACTGTTATGCAGTGATGAATGATGCAATGATGAAAACTGAATCACAGGCACTAAAACTCTGGCACAGATTTGGCCACCTTGGATATGACAGTGTTCAAATACTACTGAATGGGATGGTCATAGGAATGTCAGTGAGTTACACAGATAAACACATATGTGAGAGTTGTATATTAGGGAAACAAAGTCATCAGCCATTTCCCAAGTTTTCAAGTAGAACTACAGCACCACTCGAAATGTGCATACAGATGTGTGTGGTCCAATGGAAGTAAAGTCAATAAGTGGATATAGATACTTTGTGATGTTCATAGATTATTTCACAAGAATGACAAATGTGTACTTTATCAGAAAGATATCTGAAGTATCAAAGCAGACTACAAGAGACTTGCAAAAAATCAAACTGATCACAGACTCAAAACGCTGAGATCTGAACAGAGAGGTGGAATTCTTTTTGAAAAAATGTGGCATAGATCATCAATTGACCATTGATTTTACCCCTGAGCAAAACAGTGTAAGTGAACAAGCAAACTGTACACTGGTGGAGAAAGCAAGGTGTATGCAAAAGTACGCAGGCCTAGACAAACTGTTTTGGGTGGAGGTCGTGTCCACAGCAGTTAATCTAAAAAAATGTTCCTCTACAGATGCCCTAAAGGACAAAACACCCATTGAAGCATGGTCAAAGAGAAAATCAAGTGTAAAACATCTCAGAATTTGGAAGTACTGCCTACGTACACATACCAAAATTAGTAAAGGGCATTATGCTTGGCTACTGCCATGGAAGTAAAGGCTACAGATTATGGAATCCAAGTGCCAAAAAGCATATCAAGTCTAGAGATGTTATATTCAATAAAACAATACAAGTTACAGAAAAGCTGGAAGTTGATACACAGAATAAGTATGTGTCACTGGACATGCCAGCAGCTAGAGATGTACCTGAACTAAAAGCTACCAGCGTGGAAGTTCAGCCAGAGAAAACGTTTTCTGCAAGATCAAATATCGGCAAACCAATTAAGAGATATGATGAGGCATTCACAAACATTGCATTTAGTGAACTTCATGACATCCAGAAGCCAAAGTTTAAGTCTGGCTCGTGCGAATGGAAATCCAAGATAGGCAAAGAGACTTTGTAAGATTCAAAAGTCACGAGTGTAGAGGACATCAAGAACTGTGATAATGACAGCAGTCCTAAGTTTATAAATACAGAGGCAGTTACTACGGTCCATACTCTGAATGAAGGAACTCTTGCTAGTGCGTCCTCCAGGACGACTGGATCAAAATGACATGAAGTGTTGATATTTTCTTATGTGTTTAACCCTGTTTTCTTTTCAAGATGCTACAAAGAATCTTAATCAGATGTTTGTGTAACATACATGCTTGTAGCGAGGGGGGTGTTGAGAACTGAGGTAGCGCAGTCTGTGCAAACTGCATGTTGATCATTCAGGGAGGCTTCATTCCCTATTCCAAGATGGCTGTCAGCCTAAATACTGTGCATGCGCAGCACCATCTTCTTACGGTGTTGTATGCCAGTGAAACTCAATATTACCGCTGACCAGAATGCTGTTCCAGCATCTTTGCACCTCTACCCGCATCCGCATACACTCACCGGCTCTGCTCAAGCTCTGGTCCATATACCAGTGTATGAAACAGTGAATATAGCTGTATGCATAATCCCTACAATAAAACCACTTTGCTGGTTAAGCAACTGGGTTGTTCTTAGTCTCAGGGCATCAGCTGGTCTCTACAGAAACTCTACTACATCATGAATCCTACTACAAAACACCCAAAAGATAAAGCACACTTCCAAGCAAGGTTTAACTTAATCACACTACACTGGTTATAACAGCACATATACATACAGGTACAATAGCAGTCGGGTGTTGACTTCATGCTTCATCTTAGCTGGCAAGGCTCATTTGCTGTTACTGCCAGCTAGGAGGTGGCCCCACTTCATTCTTGACTGGTAGGAAACACAGGAATTCAGGACAATGTAATTATTAGTCATTTGCTGTAACCTCTGGTTCTTCAGCCAGTCTAGTTGAATGAGTAACTCCTCACCAGTCTTGACATTCATCTTCACAGTCAAGTGCGTCTCATCTCTAGTCTCTGTCAGTGGTTTTACGTGATCTTAGTTATCATCTATCATGGCAGTGCTTCAGTTCCAGTTCTTACAGTATCTCTCCGGGCTGGCACAAGCCTCTCTCCAGTTACCACATTGTCCATTGTTATCATCTGAATGCTGAAGAAAGTGCCTATCTCTGTGACTGACCCCCTGCTTTTGATAGCTTCGTACTGTATGAAGACATAAAATTCACACAATTTATCTCCCTAAAGGAGTCTAATCACTACAGATGAGATTATCAGGAGGTATTGTTCTTGATTTGTATCTATCTCTGCATTCCTGAGCAGCACACTATCACTCACTGGCTGAGAGCACTTAGAAGAGAGCAATACATATCCCGACTACCTGCTGAGGCACAAGACGTCTATTAGTGCATCTAGGGAGCAGGCAGCAGTTGTCTTGACCTTTCCAGGATCGGTCTTTCCCATGGTGGTAACAGCTATTTTACGAATGTAGTAGTAGTAGTAGTAGTAGTAGTAGTAGTAGAAGTAGTACAAGCATGATGCACACATTAAACATAGAGAGCATGATTCAGTTGTATGTTTTTTTTATGGATGCAAATAGCAAGTTATACTCTACAGCACAAGCTCAGAAGGAAATTGACACATTTCTGCATACCTGCGATCATTTCTAGTTGAACAGATCTCTGCCGGATCTCACTTTGGGCTCTATTTATTAACATTATTTTTGCTAAAATAAAGTGAAAAAGGGTGTTTTCACACCATTTTCACATTATTTTAGTTTCACCTACAGTACTATAGGGCAATTGGAGTAGAATTCGTAAAATTCTACTCCAACCCCTAAGTATCACTTATTTTTAGTAAGCAGATGGCATTTTTCCATAATTGTAATGGGAAATGTGATCTGACCAGAGTTACTAAAATAAATTGTAAAAAAATATCGGGGAAAGCCCTGTGATAATAATGCCACCTGGAGGTGGCGTTATCCAGGGTCTTCCCCAGTTACCGGCCTCCTACTCTGCTCTAAAAGGCAGAGCCGGGAGTCGGCCCCAGTGATCAGCTGTGTGGTCTAAACAGACCACAAGCTGATACACTGCAAAAAAGAAAAAAAAAAGTAGTAAAAAAAATAATCACTTACCTGAATCCAAAGACCGGTCGTCAGTGCTTCGGTGATGACTCCCTTCCGGTCAGCTGGTCTCCCATGCTGCACTGCGGCCCGGTTATCAGCTGACCGGGTCATGGTGCAGGATGGGAGATCAGCTGACCGTAGGACATGGAAGACATCACCAGAGGCCGGATCATACATGTAAGTGTAATTAAGGGAGAGGGGGGGTTGCGGGGGATCCGCGATAGTGGGGGCGGGGCTTAATGACATAGGCGGGGCTTAGCGCCGGGGGGTAGCAGCGGTGGCCGGTCGGCGCATGCGCGGGGCACTAATCACGGTATTTTTTTTGCAAAAATACAGTGACTGGTGTGCGGAGGGGATTCGCAGGGACAGAGCTTTCTCGCAAGCTCTGTCCCTGCAAGGGATTTGTAGTAAATCCCTGTGATAGTGCCTGAATTCGCAATGCGAATTCAGTCTGTAATACCACACTACAATCTGCATTACTAATGCGGATTGTAGTAAATAGAGCCCTTTTGCGTGAAAAGGGCTACAACTGGGAGGCAACATGCAAGAGATGTGTCTCGTGGGAGTCTCCAGGAAGTGTCATGGGTGTTAGCTCTGCATAAATGAGTTACAGGCAAGGAGACAAGAAGCCTGTTTCAGATAGATCTTTTGCACCTACTGTAGCATGAGGATGGTGCAAGTGCTGATACTAATAATGATGGCTGCATCAGTTAGCGTAAAATCAGTGGGTGCGGCTTCCTGCTTGGAGATGCAGTGAAGATTCCCTTATTAGCTGAACAGAATCTCACATTAGCATGAAGTAGTAAACCAGGCTTCCGCAGCTTCACGCCAGACCAGTCACTTTGCGTCCGACTCAGAATCAGACCCAGAATCTATACATACTGTACATAACATACTGTTACATCTGAGAAGATTTATCTGGAGCCTAATCCTTATTGAATATGCCTTTTACCTGATGCTGCCGCAACCTGGGGAGCTAGGGATCAAAAACAAGTAACAAGTGCATCTGACCAAAGTCCTTACTTTGTGCAAAATGCAATGTATGAAGGTTGCGGTAAAGTTGACTCATCGTTTCGTCACACAAACCGCTGTTGTTATCTGAATCCAAGAATCACCATGAGCTGCAGAATCCAGCACTGAAAAGCTCAACCCATCCAATGCTTCAGTGGAGCTGCATGGAAACTCTTCCTCAGAACCCTATCCTCAATTCAGCTACAAACCTGTGCACACATATACAGTATCCATCAAATATGTCATCACATGAGCCTTAGCAATTTGAATGTAATCATATGGCATGTCTGAATTAAAGTCCAATTCTCACTTTAAGGGGCTGATGCTGAGTTGGGTGAATGTCCATTGCTTATCAGAAAATAAGCGAGTTGCTCACTTTGTATGCCCACAAAAAAATATGCACACCTAAGTCCGTATCTATGCATATTTGGTACCTGTGCCTCTATATGCCTGGAGAGGCAGAAAGGAGGCGAGTAGGGCGATGAGCAGGGCCGTAACTAGGGTAGTGCGATCAGTACCATGGCACAGGTCATCGCAGGACAAGGGTCGCTGTAAGGGCCTGTCAATTTTCTGTTTATTATCATTCTCACTTGTAGTTTCCTCTTATTTTATACCCAGCATCTCCTGGCCTCCCCTATCTTTTCTGTGGCCCTTCCCCATGAGGCCATGGCCCTTTTTTGCGTGCAGTGTATCCCTATTTGAAAAATGAGGGGGGCGCCAATGCTCTTTCTGGCACAGGACACCAAAAAGTCTAGTTTCGGCGATGAGTTCAATGAGAGTATGTTCACATAATTGCCAACTGAGAAACACCTGCGCAGACAGACAGAAACAATTCTCATTAGACATATCGCTTGCAGGTGCCTAGTGCAAATACACACTGATGAGGATGGCCAGCATTTGCTAGACACTGATTGGCTCAATGCAGAATTACCTCTATTTTCTCCATTGATGGCGCCTACAATGTGATTTTGTTGGCGTATTTTAAAACAATTTGCGAATTTCATTCATGCACAAGAAGGAAGATTATACCGATTGTATTATTGCTGGATTATTTTATTTAGATGAAACCTTACCATTAAATTGTTCTTGTGCTTATAACCTGTAATTGTATCTGATGTACAACTAGAACCTGGAGCATACTGTATGCTACTGGTGCAGAGCTGGATGTATCTTCATATCCCTCTGACCCAGCAATTGGGCATACATTAGCTCTTTTGGGGGTCTAGTTACTAAGCAGTGTTAGGAGACAGAGTGAAAAGTGATAAGTCTGTGATAAGGTGCCAGCCAATTAGCTCTCAATTGTCATTTTTCAAACACAGTCTGTGAGATGACAGTTGGGAGCTGATTGGCTGGCACCTTATCACTTCCTTATCACTTTTCACTCTGTCTCTTATCACTGCTTAGTAAATAGACCCTATCTTCTAACACTGCTTAGTAACTAGACCCCTTGTTCTTTTAATTTCGTTTGCACTTTTTTTAAATGTATATATGTCCAGGTCCGCATCAGTCCCAAATAGTGCGTCAGTGATGTCTCCAGTTTCTAGGGAATCGATAGACTACATTCCCCTCCTTCAGCGCATAACTAATGAAATGGCTGTTACCTCAGGGTGCAAACAACAAATACACTATTTTAGGAGTTGGTCTATGTGATCTCCATCTACTGGTACCAATCTCCTGGACTTCAAGAGACCAGTAGACAGGGGGTCAAATGTTCTCCCATGCATTTTGGCTTCTGTAGTCAATAGACGGAGCACACAGCGACATAGCAGAAGAAAATTTGTTTCCCCTTCGATTTATTATACTAAGGGCCCCATTTATGAATGAGACATAACGCTTTTAGCACTCGCTAAAGGAGTTATGTCCTCATTTCAATATTTACCGATGTTTGTCACTGTATCCCTCACACCATCTATAGATGGCGAGAGCAATACGGTCCCCACTGCCGGCAAAGGGGACCCAGCCAGCAATGCACATGACACTTTAATCTGGCAGAGATACAGTAATGCCTGAAAGGCTTCACTGAAGCCAGAAAGGCTGTTGCTGGGTCCCCAATGCCGGCAATGGGGACCATCGAGCATGTGCATGACACAGCAGCCCGACGCTGGCAGCGAGGATGTTGCAGAGGAGGGGGACATCGATGGACCTCACCGGTGAGGAAAATAATGTTAAATACCAACAGCATTTCATTAGGGGATGCAATCGGGAAACCGGCTGACGTGATCCCGACAGCCGGCTTCCCGACTGCTTTATCCCGGCGTCGGGAAAATGACAGGCATCTAGATATAGAAAATGACAGGTGTCTATATCTAGACGCCTGTCATTTTCCCGACACCGGGAGAGAGGCGCCCGGCATCCCGATCGAAGGGATGCCGGGCGCCGCGAGTGGACAGCCGTGGGGGCGGAAGGTTAGGTATAGCGCACCCAGGGGGGACTTAGGGTTAGGCACCCCCCCGGGAGGGTTAGGCTATGGGGAGGAAGGGTTAGGGTTAGGCACCCCCAGGGGGGACTTAGGGTTAGGCACCCCCACGGGGGACTTAGGTTTAGGGAGCGGAGAAGGAGGGGGGGTTAGGTTTAGGCACTTACAGGGGGGATTAGGGTTAGGCACTTGGGGGGGAGGTTAGGGTTAGGCACCCCTAAGGAGGGTTAGGGGGGTTAGGTTAGTATATACGGCCGGCGGTATTACATACCGATTCCTTTCATTAGTATCACTGCAAAACTAAAAAAATGTGTTAAGGTTCGTTGGTAAATAGGGCTCTAAGTGCTATCCATTAGACCACTCCCAGCACTCTGATAAGTGGGTACTGTAGTTGGCATTATTGTCAGAGTGCCCGAAGCGGTTTAGTAGATATGACAACTTCCCATAAAAAAAGAAGCACTTAAGGAGTCAAGGAGAGTTATAGTAAGAGGTGAGTATGTGTTGTCAGAAGAGATTTGGGAGCATACTGTTTTATAGTCACCAGAGTATGGGTGTACATTCTAGTGTCCACTAACATGATCTCCGCATTGTATATTGGTCACTACATGTATAGTATAGTGGTCACTAAGTTCCTCTTTGTTCTGTATAGTGGTTACAAAGATGTTATCATGCATTATTCACTAGAAAGCTCCTTACAACATATAGTATATTCATCACTAGAATTGGGATCTATAATTTTATTGTATTTATTCCGTGTATTGCACATCTGTAACTATCATAGTATCTCTGATGAATACTGGTGAAATAGATCTGTGCTATTTAGATAAGAGTTTATTGAAATGTCATTATTGACATTATTTCACTGGCTCTTATATTAGACAAACCACGCCCATAATGTTTGACAACACCAATATTCAGCAGCACAGTTTGCGCACAGCAAGAAATTGTGGGCCTGATTCAGAGCCGGACGCTATTTCCGCTCGCTCGTTCAGAAAAAGGGGGTGGCTATTTAAATTAACCGTGCGTTCTTTGTAGCCTGTTCACGCCTCTATGTCTGAACGAGCGAACAAAACATGCGAACATAAGGTAAAAAAAAACGCCCCCTGGCCGCTCGCATCATACGTCATGTCCGCTATTTATTAGATTAATCGAGTACATCGGACGGCGTATGAACTGCTCGCTATTCTTGTGGTTGGTGTTTCCTACCGCAATCATGCGAGCAGTTCTGACTATAAAACAACCAAGTGACGTGGTCGATGACGCTGCTTTATTAATTATGCACACCCTTAAAACGCCCGTTTTGACCGTTTGGCACGCCTGCGTTCGGATTTCCACTCCCAGTTTTCAAGCACCTTCCCCTATTACCACCCACATACGCCTCCTCCTGTCACTCAAAATAGCAGGCATTCGCTATTTAGCAACCACACGATTTTCGGCCACACTGACTGGTTCGCGCATGTGTATTACAATCCGTATGCATGCGCAGATGTGCAAACATCACTCGGAGCGAACGAGCGCCCGCTTACGAGCGGCTCTGAATCAGGCCCTGTGTCTCTGCTCATTACTTTCCCAGTAAGCTGTCACTCTTTTCAAGACATTTCCTCATACTTTTCTTCTAATTTAGCCATATATTTGTCCCATGTTGTGAAAATACAGTATCTACCACAATGGCCATCTGTATTTTCTCATGCTTGACACAGCTGCTGTCCCCATCCCCCTATCAATTTGTGTGAAATCATCTTCCTCTTTTGTAAAATAATCTTCCTACTGTGCTTTCTACAATCCTAAAATGTGAGTGAAAGTGTGCACCCTTCTCCACTAAAACATTTCTAGCGGCTACTGTAAGTCAGTCGGGCGGTAGGTTTTGGACTTTACGATGTAGAGTTTGTTAATCAAACTTAAAGCCCTAAAACTAAAGCTGGTCACACATCTAAAGATTATCTGTCCAACCAGGCAACTAGTTGATTGATTGGAATGAAAATCTGGTAAGGAATACAATCAGCAATTTGCTCCCAAACACTGGAAAATGGACCAAAACTGTTGTTTGAACAAATAGTTTAGATCAAACATTTAACAAACTTGTTTGAACTACCATTTTCATCTGTTTTCTGGCATTTAGGAGCAAATTGTTACCAGATTTTCATTCCAACCAATCAACAAGTTGGCTGGTTGGATGTAAATTGGACTAGTGTGTGGCCAGCTTAAGAGTAATGTTAGTCAGGCACACTGAAGAACAGCACTTTTCTATATGTTTTATATATACAGTCAGGTCCATAAATATTGGGACATTGACAGAATTTTCAGATTTTGGCCTCTATTCACCACCACAATGGTTTTAAAATGAAACAAACAAGATGTGATTTAACTGCAGACTTTCAGATTTAATTTGAGGGTAATTACATCCAAATCAGGTGAACGGTGTAGGAATTACAATGGTTTCTATATGTGCCTCCCACTTTTTAAGGGGCCAAAAGTAATGGGACAAACTAAACAATCCTAAATCTAACTTTCACTTTTTAATACTTTGTTGCAAATCCTTTGCAGGCAATTACAGCCTGAAGTCTGGAACGCATAGACATCACCAGACGCTGGGTTTCATCCCTGGTGATGCTCTGCCAGGCCTCTACTGCAAATGTCTTCAGTTCCTGCTTGTTCTTGGGGCATTTTCCCTTCAGTTTTGTCTTCATCAAGTGAAATGCATGCTCAATCGGATTCGGGTCAGGGGATTGACTTGGCCATTGCATAACATTCCACTTTTTAGCCTTAAAAACTCTTTGGTTGCTTTTGCAGTATGCTTCGGGTCATTGTCCATCTGCACTGTGAAGCGCTGTCCAATGAGTTCTGAAGCATTTGACTGAATATGAGCATATAATATTGCCCGAAACACTTCAGAATTCATTCTGCTGCTTTTGTCAGCAGTCACATCATCAATAAATACAAGGGAACCAGTTCCATTGGCAGCCATACATGCCCACGCCATGACACTACCACCACCATGCTTCACTGATGAGGTGGTATGTTTTGGATCATGAACAGTTCCTTTCCTTCTCTTCTCTTCCCATCACTCTGGTACAAGTTGATCTTTGTCTCATCTGTCAATAGGATGTTGTTCCAGAACTGTAATGGCTTTTTTAGATGTTGTTTGGTAAACTCTAATCTGGGCTTCCTGTTTTTGTGGCTCACCAATGGTTTGCATCTTGTGGTGAACCCTCTATATTCACTCTTGTGAAGTCTTCTCTTGATTGTTGACTTTGAGACATATACATCTACCTCCTGGAGAGTGTTCTTGGTTTGGCCAACTGTTGTGAAGGGGTTTTTCTTCACCAGGGAAATAATTATTTTGTCATCCACCACAGTTTTCCGTGGTCTTCCGGGTCTTTTGGTGTTTCTGAGCTCTCCGGTGCGTTCTTTCTTTTTAAGAATGTTCCAAACAGTTGATTTGGCCACACCTAATGTTTTTGCTATCTCTCTGATGGGTTTGTTTTGATTTTTCAGCCTAATGATGGCTTGCTTCACTGATAGTGACAGCTCTTTGGATCTCATATTGAGAGTTGACAGCAACTGATTCCAAATGCAAATGTCACACCTAGAATCAACTCCAGACCTTTTACCTGCTTAATTGATAATGAAATAACAAGGGAATAGCCCACACCTGTCCATGAAATAGCTTTTGAGTTGATAGTCCCATTACTTTTGGCCCCTTAAAAAGTGGGAGGCACATATAGAAACCGTTGTAATTCCTACACCGTTCACCTGATTTGGATGTTATTACCCTCAAATTAAATCTGAAAGTCTGCAGTTAAATCACATCTTGTTTGTTTCATTTTAAAACCATTGTGGTGGTGAATAGAGGCCAAAATCTGAAAATTCTGTCAATGTCCCAATATTTATGGACCTGACTGTATATATAAAACATATAGAAAAGTGCTGTTCTTCAGTGTGCCTGACTAACATTACTCTTAAGCTGGCCACACACTAGTCCAACTTACATCCAACCAGCCAACTTGTTGATTGGTTGGAATGAAAATCTGGTAACAATTTGCTCCTAAATGCCAGAAAACAGATGAAAATGGTAATTCAAACAAGTATGTTAAATGTTTGATCTAAACTAATTGTTCAAACAACAGTTTTGGTCCATTTTCCAGTGTTTGGGAGCAAATTGCTGATTGTATTCCTTACCAGATTTTCATTCCAATCAATCAACTAGTTGCCTGGTTGGACAGATAATCTTTAGATGTGTGGCCAGCTTTAGTTTTAGGGCTTTAAGTTTGATTAACAAACTCTACATCGTAAAGTCCAAAACCTACCGCCCGACTGACTTACAGTAGCCGCTAGAAATGTTTTAGTGGAGAAGGGTGCACACTTTCACTCACATTTTAGGATTGTAGAAAGCACAGTAGGAAGATTATTTTACAAAAGAGGAAGATGATTTCACACACATTGATAGGGGGATGGGGACAGCAGCTGTGTCAAGCATGAGAAAATACAGATGGCCATTGTGGTAGATACTGTATTTTCACAACATGGGACAAATATATGGCTAAATTAGAAGAAAAGTATGAGGAAATGTCTTGAAAAGAGTGACAGCTTACTTGGAAAGTGATCATCAGAGACACAGGGCCTGATTCAGAGCCGCTCGTAAGCGGGCGCTCGTTCGCTCCGAGCGATGTTTGCACATCTGCGCATGTGTACGGATTGTAATACGCATGCGCGAACCAGTCAGTGCAGGCGAAAATCGTGTGGTTGCTAAATAGCGAATGCCTGCTATTTTGAGTGACAGGAGGAGGCGTATGTGGGTGGTAATAGGGGAAGGTGCTTGAAAACTGGGAGTGGAGATCCGAACGCAGGCGTGCCAAACGGTCAAAACGGGCGTTTTAAGGGTGTGCATAATTAATAAAGCAGCGTCATCGACCACGTCACTTGGTTGTTTTATAGTCAGAACTGCTCGCATGATTGCGGTAGGAAACACCAACCACAAGAATAGCGAGCAGTTCATACGCCGTCCGATGTACTCGATTAATCTAATAAATAGCGGACATGACGTATGATGCGAGCGGCCAGGGGGCGTTTTTTTTTAAATTATGTTCGCATGTTTTGTTCGCTCGTTCAGACATAGAGGCGTGAACAGACCACAAAGAGCGAACGGTTAATTTAAATAGCCACCCCCTTTTTCTGAACGAGCGAGCGCAAATAGCGTCCGGCTCTGAATCAGGCCCACAATTTCTTGCTGTGCGCAAACTGTGCTGCTGAATATTGGTGTTGTCAAACATTATGGGCGTGGTTTGTCTAATATAAGAGCCAGTGAAATAATGTCAATAATGACATTTCAATAAACTCTTATCTAAATAGCACAGATCTATTTCACCAGTATTCATCAGAGATACTATGATAGTTACAGATGTGCAATACACGGAATAAATATAATAAAAGTATAGATCCCAATTCTAGTGATGAATATACTATATGTTGTAAGGAGCTTTCTAGTGAATAATGCATGATAACATCTTTGTAACCACTATACAGAATAAAGAGGAACTTAGTGACCACTATACTATACATGTAGTGACCAATATACAATGCGGAGATCATGTTAGTGGACACTAGAATGTACACCCATACTCTGGTGACTATAAAACAGTATGCTCCCAAATCTCTGCTGACAACACATACTCACCTCTTACTATAACTCTCCTTGACTCCTTAAGTGCTTCTTTTTTTATGGGAAGTTGTCATATCTACTAAACCGCTCCTGGCACTCTGACAATAATGCCAACTACAGTACCCACTTATCAGAGTGCTGGGAGTGGTCTAATGGTTAGCACTTAGAGCCCTATTTACCAACGAACCTTAACACATTTTTTTAGTTTTGCAGTGATACTAATGAAAGGAATCGGTATGAAATACCGCCGGCCATATATACTATCCTAACCTTATATATATATATATATAACTACCGCCCATAGCACTCAATTGCCCCAGTTCTAATCCATCATTATAAGAAAAAAGACTCCTCTTTAAATACAGTGCCTATAGGTCTTAGCTGTCTGTGTGGGAGAGACTCAGCATTCATGTGCCCATCTTACACCAACCTAACATTTGGGTTCATCTGTACATGCTCCTACCATCGGTCTTCCAGAATTCATTTATTGAGTGAAATTTCAAAAAGGTATCCAGAATGAAACAGGCCATTATCTGTGAGGGCTGAAACAATAAACTAACACCTGAATAATTTTATCATTTATAATTATATAATTTAGAATTATAATTATATTATAATTTTCTCTAATTACCCATCCACACCTAATCCTATGTTTATGTGACCATCAACATACAGTATTATATCCTCTGGTGCACTGGGGCCCTCCAACTGTTGTAAACATGGCTGCTGTGAATGGTTTCGCCCTGTAGGTTGTGCGCTTAGCACCAGCTTTTGCCAAGGATTGCAGCAGTTGTTGAAGCAGCCTTTGAGCCAGGCTGGCATACAGTTTAATTAGAGTGAAAAGTAGCCAACAGCGGTGAGTGACTGGAAATGCCTGATGTGAACCTGATTATTCATATGAAAGATTTCACATAGTAAATATTTGTAGCTACGCATATGAATGTTCCTGGTGCTGACAAAATGATCCATGATTTTTATCCTTACATATATCAATCTGTCTCTCCACAGTTCTCATGAGTCTCCGCATACCAGCTACCGGCTATGTTCTCGCGCTCTGTGACATAATGTCTGGAATTTAGTTCATGGACAGATTTATTATGTTACTTTTGTGGGAAAAGTGTTAAATATGGTAATGTTTTAAAGGTAACTATTATCAATACACATTTTGAAAGATATACTAACAAATATAACAGTGATTATGCAATTTAATTACATTTAATAAGTATTTATAATTAGTATTATATTAATATCTTGATGACTTAGTAATTATGAAAAGTAACTTGGTAAAATATACAGATGTACACAGCCAGGATTTGCAGCTGAGCAACCATGTTGTTCTGCAAGGGGTGCAAACATACTGACTACCTTCGGCTGTAGACTGCAGTATAGAATTAAGCTTGGCCATGACCCATAAAAAATAATTAGGTTAAGGTGCATTTTTTTCCCCAAGTCCAGACGCAGTATTTACACACTAGGCACTAGGAGTCAGTATATGGATGCTGTACTGAGTACACATGCTGGTATTCCAGATGCAGGATAGTCACAGGAGAATGGCACAAGGGTCTGTACACAGATGCTGTACTGAGTACACATGCTGGTGATCCAGACACAGGATAGACACAGGAGAATGGCACTAGGAGTCATTATATGGATGCTGTACTGAGCACACATGCTGGTATTCCAGATGCAGGATAGTCACAGGAGAATGGCACAAGGGTCTGTACACAGATGCTGTACTGAGTACACATGCTTGTGATCCAGACGCAGGATAGACACAGGAGAATGGCACTAGGAGTCAGTATACGGATAATGCACTGAGCACACACGCTGGTGATCCAGATGCAGTATAGACACAGAAGAATGCTACTAGGAGTCAGTATATGGATGCTGTACTGAGTACACATGCTGGTGATCCAGACGCAGGATAGACACAGGAGAATAGCACTCAGAGTTATTATATGGATGCTGTACTGAGTACACATGCTGGTGATCCAGACGCAGGATTGACACAGGAGAATGGCACTAAAACTCAGTACATGGATGCTGTACTGAGTACACATCCAGACACAGGATAGACACAGGAGAATGGCACTAGGAGTCAGTACATGGATGCTGTACTGAGTACACATGCTGGTAATCCAGATGCAGGATAGACACAGGAGAAAGGCACTAGGAGTCAGTATACAGATGCTGCACTGAGTATACACGCTGGAGATCCAGATGCAGGATAGACAGGAGAATGGCACTAGGAGTCAGTATACGGATGATGTACTGAGTACACATGCTGGTGATCCAGATGCAGAATAGACAGGAGAATGGCACTAGGAGTCAGTACATGGATGCTATACTGAGAACACATGCTGGTGATCCAGACACAGGATAGACACAGGAGAATGGCATTAGGAGTCAGTACACAAATGCTGTACTGAATACACACACTAGTGATCCGTACACAGGAGAATGGCACTAGGAGTCAGTATAAGGATGCTGTACTGAGTACACACGCTGGAGATCCAGACGCAGGATAGACACAGGAGAATGGCACTAGGAGTCAGTATAAGGATGCTGTACTGGGTACACATGCTGGTGATCCAGACGCAGGATAGACACAGGAGAATGGCACTAGGAGTCAGTACACGGATGCTGTACTGAGTAAACATGCTGGTGATCCAGACGCAGGATTGACACAGGAGAATGGCACTAAAAGTCAGTACATGGATGCTATACTGAGTACACATGCTGGTGATCCAGACACAGGATAGACACAGGAGAATGGCACTAGGAGTCAGTATACAGATGCTGTACTGAGTACACATGCTGGTGATACAGATGTAGGATAGACAGGAGAATGGCACTAGGAGTCAGTACACAGATGCTATACTGAGAAAACACACTGGTGATCCAGACACAGGATAGACACAGGAGAATGGCATTAGGAGTCAGTGCACAGATGCTGTACTGAATACACACGCTAGTGATCCGGACACAGGAGAATGGCACTAGGAGTCAGTATAAGGATGCTGTACTGAGTACACACGCTGGTGATCCTTATGCAGGATAGACACAGGAGAATGGCACTAGGAGTCAGTACACGGGTGCTGCTTAATGCTGTTAAGTTGTTTAACTGGAGTTTCAGCACAGAGATATAGTGTTCAGTCTAGGTCCGGCAGGCAGGGCACTGGACCTAGTGCAAGGGCACTTATGCACGTGCCTGACAAGAGGGTGTGACCAATGAAAAGAGGGTGTGTCTTTATGGAGTGTCCCCTTTTCACCCCTCTTGGGGGTGTGCCCGGCACTTATGGACATGCCGGGCAGCCCCCAAGTGCCACGGTCACTGTGAATCCAGTCACCGGCAGTGACCGCTGCTCTGCCATTTTCCTCACCCGCGGCACACTGCAGCCTGCGGGTGGAGGACAGAACCCGCAGGCTGTTTCAGCGGGGCGCTGCCCTGGAGGGCAGGGTGCTTTCTGCCCTTCATGAAACAGATTACAGATACCACTGATTGCAATCCCATTGGAGATCATGCTACATTACCACGGCCATACGGAACAGTCTGCCAGCAGACGTCTAGCCATTCGGAACCCCAAGCTGACAAGAGAGAAGCGGTAAGCCATCCGCGGCAGCCATGTGGGACCTGCGTTATACAGGTACGGATTAGTGCAATTCAAGCACTTTCCCCTCTATGCACCGCATACACCTACCAGCCCTGAACGGGAGAGGAAACGGACAAGAGGGGATCAGTCAGAATAGAGACTGCAACCTCTTACTGCACGTTGCACCTATATACAAAGAATACAAATGGCATTTCACATTGGCCATTCCTATATTTTGAACATTTAAATAGGAGAGACATTTATGTTTATAGAGAAGGGGAAGTAATACGGAACACGTGTTCCACCGAGTTCTGATTTGTCCTGGATTTGAACACATTTTTGTTTGTTTGTATTGTATTGTCATGTATACTGGTATTAGGCTGCACAGGGCTATGTTTTTTATATAGTCACATTTATAGATGTAAGTATTTTTATTGTGAATAAACATATATTGAAATATAAATTGAATCATTCATTATTATGAGGAGAGGTATGCGCTGAACTCTCATATATATATTTTTTCCTTTTCCAGTAACCCAATATAGAGAAGCCAGGTGGGGCTTCACATATATATATTTTGTTCAGCGGCAACTTGTATAACTATCTATTCTGGTTCAAGTTTAGCGCAGTTACTTTTATTTCTTCATTCTTGATTCCCCGCTCACACAGCCTAGCGGGAACGCTAGAGACAGGTGCTGAAATATTCACAGGAGAACCAGAGACTGATTAGTGCTCAAGTTGTTTAACTGGAGTTTCAGCACAGAAACAGGTGCATAAATATTCACAGGAGAACCAGACACTGATTAGTGCTGAAGTCTAAACTGGAGTTTAGTACACAGACAAGTACAGAAGAAATCACTGGAGAATTCACAGGGAATCCAGACACTAGGATATAACACTGGTAGGAAAGAACGTGGAACCTGGAAAGCTGCAACAGCTAGTAATCACTGAAAGTAGCGAAGTGGAACAGCAGCTTCCTGTTCCTGGAGGCAGATAAAATTTCCTTAGGTAGTTGGTCATTGGATCAGAAGATCAGCAGGGCTACCATTAGTCAGGTGATTCAGATTAACATAGCTGCGCCCATGACTGCCACTGTGCGAACCAGGACACATGCATGGAAGCCCTAGCAGACCCCGGGGAGAATACTCAGCCCACCACTCACCTCTGCCTCCGGCGACTAAACACCTAAACTCAAGGTGGTGAGTAGTGTCTGATCCCAGGCTGCATCCTGACACGGAACTTGGCAAATTTTACATTTTACCAGCCCAATAGAAACCTGTGAAGCCTGCTTTTGCAGTTGAAAATGGGGGACCAATACCTTCTGCGGTCTCCTCCTAGACACATTCCGGGGAAACTAAATATTTGTGGATAACCCCTGAAAATTAGTGTTTTGAGAATATCCTGCTAATTTTTATTGCTAAATATGCCCCTATATGATGATTTATTGCTATAGAACATAGGAATTTTAGATTAGTTTTTTTTTGTAAGTTGTTTTTAATAATTTCATCTATTGATACTTTGCTATTTTATGTATAGGTACTAAGCTTTTTGGATCTATAATTGACTATTTAATATTTCTGGGAAGATTTAGTTTTAGAATATACTTATTTTTATTACTTTTAAAGATAAGTAAGTTCTCTGGGTTATTTTAGCGCTGGAGGAAATGTGATTTAAATTTTTACAGTATATATATATATATATATATATATATATATATTTGATGATGGCTGAAAATCCTTTATAACAGCTCAGATAACCAAGACATCACTGCTGTTACTGGCTCTCTTTTATAATATTTACTGTATTTCTTTCTTGCCAAACCGTGGTCTAAGATTTTCTGTGCCACACCTTATAAAGAGAGCATGTACTGTGCAAAGGTGGATAATTTGTTAATAATTTTGCTTTAAATCTAAAGTGGACTAGACACAGTAGAGTCAGTCATAGACTAGGCTAAGTAAATATTCATGATAATCAGGGCCGTTGAGATAGCCGATGGGCCGTGTACTGACGAGAACATGGAAAAATCTGGGAAGCAGCACAGGGGAGCAAAGGGAGCATTTGTCCCCCTTAGCAGCTGGCAAGGGCCCCCATCACCCTTCTAAGAGCCCCGAGCCATGTAATTTGTATCCGTTTCCCCCCTTTCGGCACATCTGATGATAATGAAGCCTATATCAGTTCACTAGGAAGTAGTAACTGAAACACATGTCACAGAATTAATTGCTGCCTACATTATGTTGTTCTGGGTCACAGAGCCAAATTAGAGGCTCGCCCATAACCCCTAAACATTCTGTGGCCAAAGCAGAGCTACGCGAAAGTCGGCCATGATTACACTAGCACTGCGTGTACAGAACTAAATGCGTATATTTACCCGTATGCATCAATTAGGAAACCCTTCCTCTATCCATCTGCTTGTGGACGCATTTTCATCAGATCTATACTGTACTTGGTTCAAAAAATTAATTTAAAATCAGACAGATCTCTGCGTGTGCACAACTAAATATTTCCGCCTACATGCCCACAATGTACTACAGGTATGTACGATAGCCCTATTGTCTCCCATTAACGTTCATTCAGCCACAAGTGGAAATGTAACCGAGTTGCGTATGACACTTAATCACCCATAGCTGCTCATGGTAGGATAGGTTCGGCTACGGAGCCTGCACAGTGCAAAAAATTGCACAAAGGATTGTGTGCAACTGTGCATCAGGCCCTCTGAGTTTAGGCCAATATTTTCCAGCCAACCCTGGACATAGACTAGTCCTCTGGCCTATCTACATACATTTACATGGTGGTCTTTTTCTTCCACCATTTATTTTAACTTGAACACTCCTAAAATACACATCTGTATTGCCTAATATATGTCTTCAATTAATGAACAGCGTGAAGGGACAGCAGGAAAAGCATTTTTATTATTTAAAATCAAATATGAAAAAAATATATTTTTCAAAGCTCATTTTAGGAGTTCATGTTTCAGATCCGCTACACATATATTAAGAACAAATGGCAAGCTAATGTATTAAAACTAATTAAGACTGTAACAATGTTCACAAAGATTAGATGAAAAGTGTATATTCATTAATATCATTAGTTTATCATTAATTTGAATATAATGTGCTACTCATCAGTTAATTAGTTATTTTATTACCACCTTATTGTAGTTATGAACTCTTAAAGTATGTGCAGGTTAATTTTTGTATAATTACAAAAAATGTCTAAAAATAAGTTATAAAAACAGCATAAAGCAAAGGTATTTTTTTTTTTTATTTTTTTTTTAGAATTCAGATCGATTTCCGTACCCATATGTGGACCTGACCACTAATTATAATGTGGGATAAATTTAGGATATTTTAGGAAGTTAAAATAACAAAGGTTGCCTCCTTGAAAATGCTCAGATGTTTATGAGTAAGAAAAGTGTGCATTAATGTATTGCTGTAATGCTTTTTTCTATAGGAAAACTGAATTTCAGATACCTGTATGCACTAAATTCATATTTTAGCATTTGGTCTGGCTACTGTACCTGTTGGATGAGGGGCACTCTGTCACTGCCTCCACCCTCAGTGCAGACAGGTAAGCTGAGCAGGCGGTCTCTAGGACCTGCCAGAGCTCAGTGAGAGATCTAACCTCTGGTATGCGTTACTGCACATGCTCTTTGTCTCCGTGCGTCTTTCTCCCTGGTATTCATGTCGACTAGACGGGATGTAGTTATGAGACTGGTGGCTCAATATCGACAGGGGAATCCCAACAAGGGACTTAAGATAGGCATCAAAATACTGACGCCTATCTTAATCCTGACGCCGGAACGCCGAAGGACGCCAGCCCGAACAAGGTATTGTCCGGGGTGCCCTTAGCCATAGGGGGAGGGTTAGGTTTTGGGAGTGTAGCGGGATTAGGGTTAGGTTTTGGGGGGGGGGTTAGGGCTAGGCACCCCTAGAGTGGAGGGTTAGGCACCACTGGGGGTGTTATGGTTAGGCACTAAGGGGGGAGGGTTAGGTTTAAGCACGAAGGAGGGAGACTTAGGGTTAGGCACTAACGGGGAGGGTTAGGGTTGGGCTACAAAAATTGATGGTTAGGGTTAGGGGGGGAGGTGGGAGGGTAAGTATACTTATCCGACACTTGTCGGGATACCAACCATTGAGATGCTGCTGTCGGTATTCTGACAGGGGTATCCCAACAGGCAGCATTACATACCCATTCCGACTAGACGTGACTCCAAGAGGTAAATTTACTAGAGTGAGAGTTTTTAGAAGTGCAGATGTTGCCCATAGCAACCAATCAGATTCTAGCTATTATCTTCTAGAAGGTGTGAGTTAAATGTTAAGTAGAATCTGATTGGTTGCTATGGATAACATCTCCACTTCTAAAAACTCTCACTTTAGTAAATTTACCCCCAAGACTCTCCAACACACTAGCCATGCAGAGGATATACAAACACCCCAATCACACTATATCACCACCCCTATAGTTTGTGGGCATATTGCTAATATCTACCAGTGCATTTACCGTTCAGACGCCCGGTGCACTACAACGAACAGTGATAGCCTAAAACTCTAGGCTGCTTATTATATACTATGGTTATACCTGTGCATTATGCTACTTGTTGTTCTATCTGGTTTCATAAGCCTAAGAACTGGTTAAGCTGTATCACATGATGACTAACTGCCACGAGCACCTTGTTTTTTTGGCAGACATTGCATTTTCAGAAAATATTTTTTCTTATTGATTTCAAGAAAGTGAACTAAAGCAAAAACAAAACAGGAAGGTGTTCACTCATTGTGTAGTGTGCTAATTTCAATCACAAAATAATATCGGCATATAATATGCATACTTCAAATAAAGTAACATAGGCATATCTGAATGTAGTCCACATCAATTAATCTTGACCACCTTGAGTTGAAATATCTGCAGGAACGACTGGTAACCTCAATAGTACACTGTAATCAAAACCCAGCACCAGAAACACCAACAGATTCTGTTGTGCAGCTTTTTAGAATACAGTATATTGAATAAAACAAAGGATTACAAATTTGTATATTAAAAAAATAATAACTTGCATATTATATGACATCACCAAAGTTCACTATAAAGGAGTGGAATAGCTGTCACAGACCGCATTCTACTAGAGTTAGAGCTCCAAGTATATGTGACCTTAACAATATGCGATGTCCAAAATGCTCAGCAGGACCATCCAACATGTTTCATTCCACAGAACTTCCTCAGGGATATCCCTATTGGAAAAGATGCATGGACTGGGAGCTAGGAGAGTGCAGTCTGTGACTACAGGATGAAACGTGTTATGGTAATTACAGGAAGCTCTCCACTCTTCTTAGTTCCCAGGAAGACACCCTATTTGAGTTTATTCAGTTAATCATTTATTTTATATTTGATGTACATATTTTAATCCAATACTTCTGTCCAAATATATGTTACAAATGTTCTTACAGTATTTTCTATATATTTACAGTCAGGTCCATAAATATTGGGACATTGACAGAATTTTCAGATTGTGGCCTCTATTCACCACCACAATGGTTTTGAAACAAACAAGATGTGCTTTAACTGCAGACTTTCAGATTTAATTTGAGAGTAATTACATCCAAATCGGGTGAACGGTGTAGGAATTACAACGGTTTCTATATGTG
This sequence comes from Taudactylus pleione, assembly GCA_031769625.1. Taxonomy (NCBI): domain Eukaryota; kingdom Metazoa; phylum Chordata; class Amphibia; order Anura; family Myobatrachidae; genus Taudactylus; species Taudactylus pleione. The sequence continues at coordinate 1,585,437 of JAUIMM010000725.1, forward strand.
CCTCCCACTTTTTAAGGGGCCAAAAGTATGGGACTATCAACTCAAAAGCTATTTCATGGACAGGTGTGGGCTATTCCCTCGTTATTTCATTATCAATTAAGCAGGTAAAAGGTCTGGAGTTGATTCTAGGTGTGACATTTGCATTTGGAATCAGTTGATGTCGACTCTTAATATGAGATCCAAAGAGCTGTCACTATCAGTGAAGCAAGCCATCATTAGGCTGAAAAATCAAAACAAACCCATCAGAGAGAAAGCAAAAACATTAGGTGGCCAAATCAACTGTTTGGAACGTTCTTAAAAAGAAAGAACGCACCGGAGAGCTCAGCAACACCAAAAGACCTGGAAGACCACGGAAAACAACAGTGGTGGATGACAGAAGAATTATTTCCCTGGTGAAGAAAAACCCCTTCACAACAGTTGGCCAAATCAAGAACACTCTCCAGGAGGTAGATGTATATGTGTCAAAGTCAACAATCAAGAGAAGACTTCACAAGAGTGAATATAGAGGGTTCACCACAAGATGCAAACCATTGGTGAGCCACAAAAACAGGAAGACCAGATTAGAGTTTGCCAAACAACATCTAAAAAAGCCATTACAGTTCTGGAACAACATCCTATGGACAGATGAGACAAAGATCAACTTGTACAAAGAGTGATGGGAAGAGAAGAGTACAGAGAAGGAAAGGAACTGCTCATGATCCAAAACATACCACCTCATCAGTGAAGCATGGTGGTGGTAGTGTCATGGCGTGGGCATGTATGGCTGCCAATGGAACTGGTTCCCTTGTATTTATTGATGATGTGACTGCTGACAAAAGCAGCAGAATGAATTCTGAAGTGTTTCGGGCAATATTATATGCTCATATTCAGTCAAATGCTTCAGAACTCATTGGACAGCGCTTCACAGTGCAGATGGACAATGACCCGAAGCATACTGCAAAAGCAACCAAAGAGTTTTTAAGGCTAAAAAGTGGAATGTTATGCAATGGCCAAGTCAATCCCCTGACCCGAATCCGATTGAGCATGCATTTCACTTGATGAAGACAAAACTGAAGGGAAAATGCCCCAAGAACAAGCAGGAACTGAAGACATTTGCAGTAGAGGCCTGGCAGAGCATCACCAGGGATGAAACCCAGCGTCTGGTGATGTCTATGCGTTCCAGACTTCAGGCTGTAATTGCCTGCAAAGGATTTGCAACAAAGTATTAAAAAGTGAAAGTTAGATTTAGGATTGTTTAGTTTGTCCCATTACTTTTGGCCCCTTAAAAAGTGGGAGGCACATATAGAAACCGTTGTAATTCCTACAACATTCACCTGATTTGGATGTAATTACCCTCAAATTAAATCTGAAAGTCTGCAGTTAAATCACATCTTGTTTGTTTCATTTCAAACCATTGTGGTGGTGAATAGAGGCCAAAATATGAAAATTCTGTCAATGTCCCAATATTTATGGACCTGACTGTATATGGACTAAGCTGAAAGTGTTGAAATATGAAGGGCAATCCAACTCTAACTCCATAATTCTCCTCTAAGGAAGCATTTGCCCTTATCAAGCCTGTTAAGACTTCTGCGCATGCACAGTGCCATCTTGTCAATGTGTATAAGCGCCACAGTAGGACACGTATGTGTCCTACTTATCTCTAGAGAGACCCTGAAATATACCTCTGAGATACCTGCTACCAGAGGTGTAGCATGGAGACATGGTGACACAAGCAAGCACATGATACAGCCAGGGGGGTAACTAGAACTTTGTGGGCCCCATAGCAAAATCTTGAAAGCCCCCTCTTCCTTCCTTCGGCACCGAGAGGTAAGAAAAAAACACACATATGCCCTCACAAGGGGAAATAAAATTTTTAATCTTGAGAGTACTAAAATATAAGTGTTAAAGCTCATATAAGCACATGCTGAGCCCTGATTTTGATTTGACCTGCTCAGCATTTATACCTGGTCCTCAAATAAGGATCTGTTACATTTGATAGAGCCACTCTGCAATTGTGGGCACAGATGTCAAGCCTGCCTTCCATATTATGGCATTGCGGGTGGTGACCCCAGACACACAAGCACAAATACACACACATACTATAGTATTCAGACATTTGTCACACACTCAAATACACACAGCAGTCACCCATTGTCCCACACACACACAGCAGTCACCTATTGTCACACACACGGAAGTAACCCATTGTCACATACACAGCAGTCACCCATTGTCCCACATACACAGCAGTCACCCGTTGTCCCACATACATAGCAGTCACCCATTGTCCCCCACACACACAGCAGTCACCCGTTGTCCCACACACACAGCAGTCACCTATTGTCACACACACACAGAAGTCACCCATTGTCACACACACAGCAGTCACCCGTTGTCCCACACACATAGCAGTCACCCATTGTCCCCCACACACACAGCAGTCACCCATTGTTAATTACACACACACACACACACACACATTATATACTGTATATATATATATATATATATATATATATATATATATGTACAGTATATATATATATATATATATATATATATACAGTATATATTTATAAATAAATATATATACACACACATACATAAATACTGTATATATACACACACATATAGATATACACACATACATACAATACACACACATTCATGTCACACACATCTAATCTGATGGGGACAGGACTTGGCAGGCTGGCAACCCAATGTAATTAGCTCCCTCCCCCTCACTGCAAAATGCCACAATTCGTGGGTCAATTGGGAGGGGGTGGGGTAAAATGACACAATTCTATTGGAATCTTGTCTTATTGGCTCCACCTCCTCCATATTGATCCCGCGAATTGCAACAATTTGTCGTGAGGGGGCGGGGCTTAAGAACATGGTGCTGCCCTCAACTCCAGCATGTCAGGGGTTTTGCAGGCATGAGTGTGCAGATTTTGGTGTCACCCCCTTGGAGGGTGACACCCGAAGTGGCCAGCACCTCCCGCACCCCTCTAGTGATGTCACTACATCTAATGATGGTTTTGCCTAACAGGCACAAGCTCCGAAAATATATGCTTTCCAGAGCTTGCTGCATGCAGGCATAGGGGTAGATGGGAGGAAAATGGAGAAATATGGGGGGAGAATTTGAGATGGTAGGTATAGAAGAATAGGGGGAGAAAGGAGGAAAAGGGGGAAGAATAGGAAAGACAGGGGGAATAGGGGAAAGAATAGGGGAAAGGGAAGACTAGGGGGAGACAGGAGGAATAGGGGGTAGAATAGGAAAGACTGGAGGAATAGGGGGAAGAATAGGAAAGACTGGAGGAATAGGGGGAAGAATAGGAAAGACAGGAGGAATAGGGGGAAGAATAGGAAAGACAGGAAGAATAGGGGAAGGAATAGGAAAGACTGGAGGAATAGGGGGAAGAATAGGAAAGACTGGAGGAATAGGGGGAAGAATAGGAAAGACTGGAGGAATAGGGGGTAGAATAGGAAAGACTGGAGGAATAGGGGGAAGAATAGGAAAGACTGGAGGAATAGGGGGAAGAATAGGAAAGACAGGAGGAATAAGGGGAAGAATAGGAAAGACAGGAGGAATAGGAAAGACTGGAGGAATAGGGGGAAGAATAGGAAAGACTGGAGGAATAGGGGGAAGAATAGGAAAGACTGGAGGAATAGGGAAAAGGATAGGGGAAAGGGAAGAGTAGGGGGAGACAGGAGGAATAGGGGGAAGAATAGGAAAGACAGGGGGAATAGGGGAAATAATAGGAAAGACTGGAGGAATAGGGGGAAGAATAGGAAAGACTGGAGGAATAGGGAAAAGAATAGGGGAAAGGGAAGAGTAGGGGGAGACAGGAGGAATAGGGGAAAGAATAGGAAAGACTGGAGGAATAGGGGGAAGAATTATAAAGACTGGAGGAATAGGGGGAAGAATAGGAAAGACAGGAGGAATAGGGGGAAGAATAGGAAAGACTGGAGGAATAGGGAAAAGAATAAAGGAAAGGGAAGACTACAGGGAGACAGGAGGAATAGGGGGAAGAAAAGGAAAGACAGGAGGAATAGGGGGAAGAATAGGAAAGACTGGAGGAATAGGGGGAAGAATAGGAAAGACTGGAGGAATAGGGGGAAGAATAGGAAAGACAGAAGGAATAGGGGGAAGAATAGGAAAGACAGGAAGAATAGGGGGAAGGAATAGGAAAGACTGGAGGAATAGGGGGAAGAATAGGAAAGACTGGAGGAATAGTGGGAAGGAATAGGAAAGACAAGAGGAATAGGGGGAAGAATAGGAAAGACTGGAGGAATTGGGGAAAGAATAGGGGAAAGGGAAGAGTAGGGGGAGACAGGAGGAATAGGGGGAAGAATAGGAAAGACTGGAGGAATAAGGGGAAGAATAGGAAAGACTGGAGGAATAGGGGGAAGGAATAGGAAATACAGGAGGAATAGGGGGAAGAATAGGAAAGACTGGAGGAATTGGGGAAAGAATAGGGGAAAGGGAAGAGTAGGGGGATATAGGAGGAATAGGGGGAAGAATAGGAAAGACTGGAGGAATAGGGGGAAGAATAGGAAAGACTGGAGGAATAGGGGGAAGAATAGGAAAGACAGGAGGAATAAGGGGAAGAATAGGAAAGACAGGAGGAATAGGGGAAAGAATAGGAAATACTGGAGGAATAGGGGGAAGAATAGGAAAGACTGGAGGAATAGGGGGAAGAATAGGAAAGACAGGAGGAATAAGGGGAAGAATAGGAAAGACAGGAGGAATAGGGGAAAGAATAGGAAAGACTGGAGGAATAGGGGGAAGAATAGGAAAGACTGGAGGAATAGGGGGAAGAATAGGAAAGACTGGAGGAATAGGGAAAATAATAGGGAAAGGGAAGAGTAGGGGGAGACAGGAGGAATAGGGGGAAGAATAGGAAAGACAGGAGGAATAGGGGAAAGAATAGGAAAGACTGGAGGTATAGGGGAAAGAATAGGAAAGACTGGAGGAATAGGGGGAAGAATAGGAAAGACTGGAGGAATAGGGGGAAGAATAGGAAAGACTGGAGGAATAGGGAAAATAATAGGGAAAGGGAAGAGTAGGGGGAAACAGGAGGAATAGGGGGAAGAATAGGAAAGACAGGAGGAATAGGGGGAAGAATAGCAAAGACTGGAGGTATAGGGGGAAGAATAGGAAAGACTGGAGGAATACGGGGAATAATAGGAAAGACTGGAGGAATTGAGGAAAGAATAGGGGAAAGGGAAGATTAGGGGGAGACAGGAGGAACAGGGGGAAGAATAGGAAAGACTGGATGAATAGGGGGAAGAATAGGAAAGACAGGAGGAATAGGGGGAAGAATAGGAAAGACAGGAGGAATAGGAGAAAGAATAGGAAAGACTGGAGGAATAGGGGGAAGAATAGGGAAGACAGGAGGAATAGGGGGAAGAATAGGAAGGACTGGAGGAATAGGGAAAATAATAGGGGAAAGGGAAGAGTAGGGGGAGACAGGAGGAATAGGGGGAAGAATAGGAAAGACAGGAGGAATAGGGGGAAGAATAGGAAAGACTGGAGGAATAGGGGGAAGAATAGGAAAGAGAGGAGGAATAGGGGGAATAATAGGAATGACAGGAGGAATAGGGGAAAGAATAGGAAAGACTGGAGGAATAGGGGGAAGAATAGGAAAGACAGGGGGAATAGGGGGAAGAATAGGAAAGACTGGAGTAATAGGAGATAGAATAGGAAAGACTGGAGGAATAGGGAAAATAATAGGGGAAAGGGAAGAGTAGGGGGAGAAAGGAGGAATAGGGGGAAGAATAGGAAAGACTGGAGGAATAGGGGGAAGAATAGGAAAGACAAGAGGAATAGGGGGAAGAATAGGAAAGACTGGAGGAATAGGGAAAAGAATAGGGGAAAGTGAAGAGTAGGGGGAGACAGGAGGAATAGGGGAAGAATAGGAAAGACAGGAGGAATATGGGGAAGAATAGGAAAGACTGGAGGAATTGGGGAAAGAATAGGGGAAAGAGGAGAGTAGGGGGAGACAGGAGGAATAGGGGGAAGAATAGGAAAGACTGGAGGAATAGGGGGAAGAATAGGAAAGACTGGAGAAATAGGGAAAAAATAGGGGAAAGGGAAGAGTATGGGGAGACAGGATGAATAGGGGGAAGAATAGGAAAGACTGGAGAAATAGGGAAAAGAATAGGGGAAAGGGAAGAGTAGGGGGAGACTGGAGGAATAGGGGAAAGAATAGGAAAGACTGGACGAATAGGGGGAAGAATAGGGGAAAGGAAAGAGTAGGGGGAGACAGGAGGAATAGGGGAAGAATAGGAAAGACAGGAGGAATAGGGGAAATAATAGGAAAGACTGGAGGAATAGGGGAAAGGGAAGAGTAGGGGGAGACAGGAGGAATAGGGGGAAGGAAAGAGTAGGGGGAGACAGGAGGAATAGGGGGAAGAATAGGAAAGACTGGAGGAATAGGGGGAAGAATAGGAAAGACAGGAGGAATAGGGGAAAGATAGGGGAAAGGAAAGAGTAGGGGGAGACAGGAGGAATAAGGGGAAGAATAGGGGAAGGGAAAGAGTAGGGGGAGATAGGCGGAATAGGGGGAAGAATAGGTGTTGCTTTCACAGTCTCCCTGAAATGCTTTTTCAAAAGTAGGCAAGTATGGATTTAGGGCCTGATGCAGAGGCGCTCACAAAAAGCGAGCGCTCGCTCTGAATCAGGCTGAGCGCTGTTTTTTTTAGGAGCGGCCTCCCGGCCGCTCGCATAGCTGTGGATGTCCACCCATAGCTATTGCGAGCAGCCATGATGATGGTCGCGATGGTCAAGACCATCGCGACCATCGGGCTTGCGACGAGACCCTTGTGGTAGGGTCTTGTTCATCGCAAGCCCCAGAGAGCTTTTGGCTCTAACAGAGCCGAAAGCTCTCCCACTGACATCACTGGTGATGTCAGTGGGGCCGCCCCCAAACGGCAAGCGTTCCCTCGGGAACACCTCCGTTTGGGCAGCCACCCCCCCGGCCCGCCCACCAAACGGGGCGAGCTGTCACTCAACATCGACAGCTCGCCCACTTTGGTGCAAGACCTGGAGCGACGGATTGCCCATCGCTAGCCGGGTCTCGCGCATGCGCACGTCGTGCGCATGCACTGTGGGCCACTATCAACCCGGTTGCGAGCACTCTGGGCTGTTTTCAGAGGCGGCCGTACAGTCTACGACCGCGCGGCCGCCTCGATGTTTGTCAGTGCGCTTGCGCACGAGGGAGCCGGCTCCTTCGTGCGCATGCGTGAGACCCGCTACGACCGACAGCACTGGTCGTAGCGGGTCTCTTTCCAAAGGGGGCGAGCTGTCGATGTTGATTGACAGCCAGCCCCGTTTGGAAGGTGGGCCGGGGGGGTGGCAGCCCAAACGGAGGCGTTCCCATGGGAACGCCTGCCGTTTGGGGGAGGCCCCACTGACATCACTAGTGATGTCAGTGGAGAGCTTCCAGCTCTGACAGAGCCAGAAGCTCTCCGGGGCTTACGACAAGTGAGACCCTACCCTAGGGTCTCGTCGTAAGCCCCGATGGTCGCGATGGTCTCTGACCATCGCGACCATCACCCGATCAGTCGTTAGAGCTGTGGGTGTTAACCCACAGCCAAACGACCGCAACAGAGGCAGGTGGTCAGGATGCAAGTGGCCGCCCAGTTTCTGAGCGACCGCTTGCATCCTCCGACCGCCTCTGAATGAGGCCCTCAGTGCTTGCGACCGGGTCTGAATCAGGCCATTAGTTCTAAAAGTAGTGATAACATTTTAATCGATTTTCGATTCTTGATCCGATGTTCGTTCTGATATACTGTATATGCTGGCATTGTGGATATATTGTTTATTTGCTGCAGATGTAACATATTTTCTCAAATACTGCTCTGCATCTTTTATTTAATTTAATATATTTGACAAGTAGCCACATTACTGTCATTTTATGAAGTCAGATATACATTGTTGCAATACATTTTTAGATGTGAAACATGATTTCTTACTTAGCCAATACAGTGTAATTCTATGTATATTTATTTGTACACCTTCATTTGCACAGTTTTGTAGTATTGTGTGCATATTTTATAATGTCACTTGTCTTGTATATATTGTACATTTTCATGTACCTGTTAGAACTGTGGGCCTGATTCAGAGCCGCACGTAAGCGGCCGCTTGTTCGCCCTGAGCGATGTTCGCACATCTGCGCATGCGTATGGGTCATAATGCGCATGCGCCAACCAGTCAGTGCGGTCGGAAATCGTGTGTTGGCAAAATAGCGAGTGCCTGCTAATTTGAGTGACAGGATGAGGCGTTTGTGGGTGGTAACAGGGGAAGGTGCTTGAAAACGGGGAGTGGAGATCCGAACGCAGGCGTGCCAAACGGTCAAAACGGGCGTTTAATGGGAGTGCATAATTAACAAAGCAGCGTCATCGACCACGTCACTTGGCTGTCTCTTAGCCTGAACTGTTTGCGGCAGGAAAATCCAACCATAAGCACTGCGAGCAGTTCAGACGCCTTTCGATGTACTCGATTAATCTAATAAATAGCGGAGATGACGTATGATGCGAACGGCCAGGAGGCGTCTTTACAAAATAGCGAGCGCATATTTCGTTAGCTCGCTCAGACATAGAGGCGTCAACAGACCGCAAAGAGCGAGCGCTCTATTTAAATACCCGGCTCCTTTTTCTGAACGAGCGTCCGCAAATAGCGTCCGAGTCTGAATCAGGCCCTGTGTTGTTTACTAGTGTCATGCACTATATATATACATTTCAGTTACAAAGCATACAATGTGTAGGAATAATATGGCAGCCCAGCCAAGCATATAGTTTTTTTTTACCAACCTACTGCATTAAAGGAGGGGGTACATTTATTTGATGACAGTTGGAGGATATATGAACCTTAGCTCTCCCCTTCTGTGGAAAATTTTATTTCTGGTGTTCGCCAGAAAATAACTATTATGGGGCAAATGGAGGATATAATTTTTTAGATTCGTAGGGTGATATTGTCTGGTGATCACAGGTGATAACTGCTAAGGGGTCACATCATTCGAAATAGAGAACTTCCCACTTTCAAGTGTAGGTGCCAGTATTTGTGCAGGTACAATTATGAGCGTGAGAAGGCATATCGTATTAACAAGGTGTATGTGAGAGTGATTGTGCTATGATGTGAGGGGGAACTGATAAAAGCTGGAACCCAAAGTCTGAGAATTAGATAGTGGAAGAAGCCAGGTCCATCAACAAAATAAACTAGTGATGTGACCCTTCTGTCAACCTGACGCAGGATGATTGTAGTGTTAAACACACCTCTATATAGAATAAATTAGTTATCTGCAATTTTAGTTCCTGCAGCAGGGAATGTGCCTGTACATGTAAACACAGGGGTACTACAGGTTGAGTATCCCATATCAAAAATACTTGGGACCAAGGGTATTTTGGATATCGGAATATTCTGTAATTTGGAATAATTGCATACCATAATGAAATAACTTGGGAATGGGACCCAAATATACACACAGAATGCATTTATGTGTTATATACACCTTATACACACAGCCTGCAGGTCATTTTATACAATATTTTCAATAATTTTGTGGCTCAAACAAAGTATGTGTACATGCATGAAATTTATTTATTTTTCATATACACCTTATACACACAGCCTGAAGGTAATTTTATACAATATTTTGAACAATGTTGTGCTTTAAACAAAGTTTGTGCACCTTGAGCCATCAAAAAACAAAGTTTTACTATTTCAGTCATGCTCAAAGAATTCCGAATATTGGAATATTCCGTATTTTGGAATATTTGGATATGGGAGACTCAACCTGTAGTGGTATTTTGTTACAGTAGGTCGAGTCCAAAGTATTTCATGGATCCTGAGTCTTGAATACCTTAATATTGATTAATTCTGAACTCTGTGCATCGCTAATACACAGTAAATACAGCACAATGAATGTACAGAGTAATACCTCTTTTACATCTGAATGCCGGGTCACACCTGGGATTATGTTCACGCGTCCTTCCTGGGTGCGACCCGGCTGAGACCCCTTTCAGACTGGCGGCCCAACCCGGGACTAATGCTGGGTAGATGACATCATCGGCATCACGTGATGCGCCTGCTCTTGGAGATGATCTCATCTCCAAGCGCCGGCTCTTCATAGGCAGCGAATGGGATCCGGGTCGCATCGACCCGGGTTACCGGATCACACTGCATCACGAGATGGGTTGAACGTTCAACCCTTCTTGTGACCAGGGTTGAAATTCCAGGTCGATCGATCCGGCTTATTTCAACCCTGCCCTTTCACACAGCACAATAACCCGGGTTATTGTTGCAAGTGTAAAAGGGGTATAAGTGGGAGTAGTAGTAATATAGGGATGTGACACATGCGGTGGAGTAAAAGCTGAGAGTATGCAAGTTTGGAAATGGGAAAATTACATTTCTATGAAGAAATAGGAAGTGAAACAATATATATTGCTGGAATCCAGAATTATTTACCAGAAGGGAACTAAACCCAAGAACAATGACGTAATTACCGTGTGTGGTTTCTCTATCATTACATGCTCATAGTATAACATTGTTTGATTTTTTGGACAAATACTGATGTGAATGGCCAAATATTCTCTGTAAAGCCCTGCTGAATATGTATGCACTATACAAATAACTGTTAATAAATAATAAACTAATATATCTGCATTGAATGTATGTGTAGAATCAGCCATTGTGCTTTATGACAGCCCTCACTTGATACAGCCTGTTAATGACAAAGGACTGACCGATCAATGAAAGTAATTAAAGTCCCACAGTCACGCTGCTAACCTTAATGACCAGTTTAAGCTTCATTTTGCCTTTAAATGTCACCTGATTAATGCTATAAAGTGCAAATGAATAGAGGTCTAAAAAGCAGTAGAGAAGAAGCTGGTTCTTTATAATGGACAGAAGAATATAAAAGTTAATTTGAAGCTTTTAGAACTTCCATACCCCCATCCTTACCACCAGTAACTATACTTCTATGGGAAGGAATAAATGATACCACAAGTTAGAGGAGATCAAATAAAATACAAGCTTATTTTACATGCTACATTTTTCCTGTCCATTTGGGTCATTGATGTACTCCTGATCCCATTCTGCACTCACCTCTCTTCTAATTATGTGACCTGCCTACTTGAACCAAGTCGAAAGAGTAGGGATCAGGACAGGTCTCTATACCACCCGGTGGCGGCCCCACTCCCTAAATCCGTGACATCATGACGCTACCCCTAGGGAATGGGGCCGCCAGCTTTAAGAACTACAGCTCTGCTACTAAGGACGCACATGGCAGCTTTACAGGCTGCAGGGTGCCTGCCTGGAGCGCCCCTTGGATGCTCTGGGTGGCTCTGTAACAGTGCTACTGGCTGCAGAGTGCCGTTCCATGCACCCTGCAAGCTGCATGCAGGTGCCATGGGGCAGAGATGGTGACGCCACCAGGGCCCTGTGCGCTGTACGACAGCACCACTCGCACACCCCTATTTATATCCCTGGTAGGGATGTTTCCATCCCAGAATGGGAAGTTCACAGAAGAGGGGCACCAATATCTATTCATCAAGCTTTAAACAGGTATTTGGAGAAAAGTAAAGTGAAATGGTGCACTGGGAACTTCCATTACAGACCTGAGTGTATTCAGCTAACAAATCGGGAAAGGTAACGTCAAAATTCACCCAGAATGGCAGAGTTATCCTTTTAACACTCCAAAAATGAATTTAAAAATAGAATTAGAGCTGGCACTTGTGGCAAGACTTACCCATTTTGAGAAGCCAGCCCTCTCTTTGTGGCTTTTGGAAGGCGAGTGTGAGCTCCCAGGCATTTTCTTCTTCTGGAAGCTGAAATGGCTCCTTTTTGAGGCTCTCGTACATTTCCTGCCAGAAAGAACACAATAGCATTGATGTTCTGTAAATGACTACGTGGTAGATTTACTAAAGGTAGATTTTAATCGATTAAAAAATAGCTACAAACGGATCAACATCAACATCGTGTTTCAGAGTCTAAATCGCACACACTTTACTAACACTTAAAAATCAATATAAAAAAATTGTCTGTTAGTAAATGTGTGATTTAGCCCCTTAAACACAACATCGATTTTGATCAATTTAAATGAATTTTTAATCTATTAAAATTGACCTTTAGTAAATGCACCCTAACAATGATAAGAGAAGTTTAAATGCTGTAGTTATATTCTACGGATATTAGGAAGGGAATTCCAATCATTAGTTTTTTTCCAACAACACTGTAAATAAAACAGTGAGTTCCTCTCCTTATGATTTCTAACTACTGTAGCTCCTCGATCACTTAATTAGGGTCCAAAATATACAGGAAACAAATAAAATGACAGAGGAAGACTTACAGCCCTGAAATAAGCAGCCAAATATTGTATTTTACATGAACCAAAAAAAGAAAACCTATAATGCAGATTATAGGCCTGATTTAGAGATTTACCCTAATGTGGTTGCAGCTGCGTTTTTATATGGAATGCATAAATGCTAATGTATGCAAAGATCACCTGAGCATAAAGACGTCCACTGCTGCCTACCTACCTTCGTGCAACGACACATACCTGTGTAAATATCGGTACCATCGCTGAACATCGATGGCCATCTTGTCCTTGCAGCAGGTCTGACCAGCTGCAGACTCGGGAGCTCTCCTCTCACGCAGAGGGCTCTCATGCTGCGTATGCACTCGCAGTGGCTAATTTATGCACACCCATGTAACGGCGTTTAAATGGACAGGCCCGCCTGCGTTATACCTTCCACACCCCCGTCACCACCCCCAAACGCTGACAACCTGTCAATCACTGTGCAATGTATTCTGAAGTGCACCCGTAATTGCAATGCGAACGCAGCGCACGCACAGTGCGGCTTATACGCATGCCCAATGGTAAACAATCGCTCGATCTGCGCACATATTCGCCATTGCATTCATCTCTGAATCAGGCCCTATGAGAGGTATTGCTGTCCAATGAAAGATTGAGAGTACCCACATTTTAATGACCAGGAAGTGATCTGAAACATAATGTACATTTTTCCTAAATTATTACTTTTACATCACATCTTCTAATATGTCAATTTCTATAGCATTAACATGTGGTCTTTAGCAAATGGCCTTTAACTCAGAAAGTTACTATTGCAAAAAACTATTTATTTACACATAATCCAGTCTACATGCCTGTGGCCTTGTCTGAGTCTTGTAGAAATGGAACATAGAGGTGATCAAGCAGTGAAGTGTCTGCGCTGATAATTTAGGGGAACATTTATCAATTCTTGGAGAGAAATAATGGGGGAGATGTACTAAGCCATGAAGAGTGTCAAAGTGGGGAGAGATAAAGTACCAACCAATCAGATCCTAACTGTCACTTTATAGGCTGTGTTTGAAAACTGACAGGAGCTGATTGGTTGGTTCTTGATCTTTCTCCACAGCTTAGTATACCTCTAACAATAAAGTGGAGAGAGATAAAGTACCAACCAATCAGCTTCTGATTGTCAGTTTTCAAACACAACCTGTTGGTTGGTTCTTTATCTCTCACTAGGATTTAATAAATAACCCCCTAAATTCTGACAGACCTATCAACTAATGGCAATAACCCACCAGTGACCAGAGTCATGTGATGCCTAGAGGAAATGGCTCACTCGGTGAAGTTAGAAACAAACCAGGGAGGCAGCTGGTGAAAGTATAAAATAAGTGAAATTACTATATGTACATGCTAAGTGCTAACCGATATATTTTTTCATATAATGCACAACCTTCCACAGTAATTTAAAGCTAAGAGTGTCTATAGAAACTTTACGTGCACAAGAGATAAATGTGATATGATGATTTTAACTGCTTTAAGTCAGGGCTTACTCACGGTCAGCAGTTCTGTAGGTAGATCCCCACATGGGTGCACCCCTTTATGTATTGAAATAAACTGTTGAAGATCAGGCTTCTCCTTAACGCTTGGGTTGTGTAAGCTGGTATTTAGGATGATCAACGAGAAGGAAACAATATAGCAGCTATCTGAATGGATAAAACAAATATCAGAAAAAAAGGGATAATTTAAAACAGAATTAGTAAGGTCAAAACACAGATTAATCAGCTAATAAATGAGTTCTTAGACTGAGAATACAACCTAAATATAAGTTTCCCGATGGGTGATCTTCTTCTGTAAAACAATTGTGTACTAATGACTAATAGACTAATTAGAATGTATACTTTTTAAATAACAGTCAACAGTAGAATAATGAAAGACACAGATGGTGTGCTAATTATCCTACAGCAATTTACTAAGACTATCCAGGATAGTTTTCTGAAACCATTGGCTAAACAACATTCCTACTGTATGTCCTAATTAGAAGAGCTCACAAGACTGTAAGTTATTTTCATTTGATATAACCGATGCTGCTCTATTGTAGTTAATTACAACTGAACTGTAGATCATAAGGCTGTATCCCAAACTTAACCTGTGTCCTTGAGCAACAAAGATTCCGATCTACAGAAAGGATTTAGAAAATAGGCTTTATGTTGAAAACATCTATCTGTATTTTGACCAATAGTGTTTTTGACAGGTATGTAAATCTGGGTACACATTATACGATGTATCGTAGGATATATCATTCCCACTTGGATCAGAACGATATAGCATATTCAAACACATTGAATAATGTGTATGTCCGATCCGTCATTCCCGGCCATCGTTCATTGAATGGTCCCATCTGCTGTGTTGCATAACAGATTATGCGATGCAATGAACAATGCGGTGTAATTGTATACTGCATGTAACAATACATCGCTCCGTTGTACACCGGATTGGGCAGTGTGTAAGGCACGTGTGATCAGGGGCGTATCTACCCATGGCCAGGATGGCACTCGCCAGGGGCGACGGCTAAAGGGGGGGGCGCTGTCCGGCAGTGCCACCAGCAGCCAATGGGTGGACTACCCCAGGGGCTTGAACTAGCCCCGCTAGTCCCCCGACCCCACAAGTATAAGGCAGACCGCAGTGATAGCTGTCTGCCCTACACAGTAACAAACACACAAAGCCGCCAGCGGCGGCTGTGTGTTATAGCAGCCAGCCAATGAGACTCAGACAGATGCTCATTGGCTGCTGCGTCCACGGAGGGAGCCGTCTGGAGCTCACTCATGAGCTCCGCCTTCCGGCTTCCCCCACAGCGGGTGATGGGAGAGACATCATGACCTCTCCCCCATCGCATAGTGCAGAACGAGAGCAGTCCCGGAGGAGTGGACAGCGGCAGACATCAGCAGGAGTGGGGATTCAGGTAACTTGCTTTTTTTTTTCTCTGTGTGTGTGTGTTGTTTTTTCTGCGACAGCACAGGGGGCAGTGTGGCTAGTAGGAGGCACTGTATAGGGGGGGCTGCTACTGGGGGCACGTTATGGGGAGGGGGGATGGCCGCTACTGGGGGCACTACATAGAGGGGACTTCTACTGGGGGCACTGAATAGAGGGGACTACTACTGAGGGCACTGCATAGAGAGGACTACTACTGAGGGCACTGCATAGAGAGGACTACTACTGGGGGCACTTCCTGAAATAATGGGGGGAGGGGGGCGTCAGTCCATTACCTTGCCAGGGGCGCTCAGATCTCTAGACACACCCCTGTGTGTGATGTATCATTACACTGGTCACCGCATCGCTGGGTCGCACCGTTGTATGGTGTGTACCCAGCTTAAGGAGCACTCACTATAAAATGTATTGTTTGTTTTGCTTTTACACTTTTCAAGCAGCCTCATTTGCTAATTTTACATGTGCTACAGTAGAACACATTTACCCATTGATGACGGATGATGATTATGAGAGACTTTCGCAAGGCATGGTGACGGTAGGATTTCCCTTCATGAAACAGAAGTACTTGACAATACTTGACAATTTCATAAACTCTACCATGCACTTCTCTGTCTGTGGCAAATATAATAAAAGGAATATTAACTATTCCTTTCCATTATAGACATATCAACCAAAGATTGCTGACATTTAAATATTTGTATCTAAACAATTTAATTACCTTATATGTGCTGAAGTCACTGCTCCACAAATGTATTAACTAACAAACTCATGGGTTAATAACAGGGCTGCAAGTTAATTTGTAGAAACAAAATAGTGGAATCAAGACTGGGATATAAATCTGCTGAACCATTTAGGGCAATAATAATTAAAAAACACATATTACTATCCTGCACCCCTTTATGACTACTGCATGGTCCGTGAGAATCAAGAAAGTTAGAGGTCTTGGGACAATGGAGGGTGAAAGAGGAACCTGAAACCAGACTCACATGACATATGGAGGGGGCAATCTATACAAAGCTTTCCAGAGATAATTGTATAGGGCAGTAGGCATTAGTCACAACAGATTGTGACTATTTTTTTTTTTTTAGGGCAGTATAGAGAATGAAGCAAAATGTAAATGTTCATAAATGTTCTTCATGGAATGTGATTCCCCTCCTGTACTCAGATGGAGCAGGATATTATGTAAACCCAGTACACCAACTAGCCTGACATACTGAAGATGCTCCCTATCATTTCCTGCTGTGAGATCAGGGCAGCAGTGAAGGAGAGGTGCTTGTTCCCTTTTATAACTCAGGATTATAGAGGCTCATAGCCACATGTGTCCAGCATCAGAAAGTGAAGCAGAAGTAGGTGAGTACAAGCAGTGAGGTCAAGAGGTCTCATATTTCTACTCTAGGCCTATCCCCAACAAAATCTAGCTTGCCCCTTTGAAATAAATATACCCCTATGTGATGTAACCACTGTTAAATGGAATCTGGAAAAAGTACACTAGCCACCAGTGAATGAGGTATGCAGACGGTCCATAAGACAAAATATGCATAAATTGTGTACAATGTCAACTAACCACCAATAAATGCAAAACAAACAAAGGTGTGGTCAGTGTTGGTGTCGGGCAACAGTCTGCTGGGACGGACTCATAAATAAGAAAAGCAGAAAGAAGCTCTTACCACTTGCTCTGCTCCCAATGACCAAAGCCCAGTGGCACCATCTGAGATCAGTGACAAGTGTAAGGAAATTGCTCATTCCTGTAGCCCATCCCAGCAGCCTATTGCCTGGCAGCTGATAATCTTGCTGGGTTTTGGACGTCTGGAGCAATACAATTACTGTACTGTACATGAGCAATTATGGCACTGTTTGGTCCTACTGTAGAATGTTATAAACAGGATGTTCCTGAGAGGGATATCATCTTCTGTCTCAATCCAACTAATTATCAGCAATCGTGCTATATACTAAATATTCATATCCTTACATTACTTATGTGATTTTAGCTCTAATTTGTGTCTTTAATATTTGTTTGACATGCTGTATGCATAATAAATTATTTTATATCATATTTTTTCTATGTGCAATATATTCTTTATTGAGTTTTGCACAAGAACATTTCCCAGCCAGCATATCCAGTAGTAGAGATATACAAACATGTAATAGACATATGAAGGAAAAAGGGGGGAGAGTAGGTCTGTTACCTAAAGAACATTAATGTATCACATTACCCAATAAACAAGTTGGCGTAGTGTAGCAGTGGACAATTGATGAAGTACAAGACTCCAGGAAAGTTGGAGTAGGATATGTCCAATGCATATAACTTAAAAGCTTGCGATTACATAAAAGGTCTTAAATTCCAAACATGGACTCCAAACAGCGCAACAAGCATCATGCTTTTCAACCCATCGGAGAAGGTCATCCATGGCCATATAGAGGTTTAATCTATCAAACCATTCTTTAAGTGTAGTTGGGGAAATGGATCTCCAGTGGAAATCACCACTTTAGATGTGCTATTGAGGTGTTTTAGAAACAATTTCCCATAACCAGCCATGGATCCAGTAGACAGGTTCAAGAGCCAGAAAGAGGGATCAGTAGGATTATCTCTGCCTATTATTATAGCACACAGAGTAAAAACATTCTCCCAAAATGGTCGCAGAACCGGACAATCCCACCAGATATGGAGTGGCTAGCCCAGCGTGTTAATACATCTCCAGCAAACAATAGAAACATTGAATTGGTTCTCTACTCAGTGGCATCACTGGGGTTGGTGACACCCAGTGCGCACAATAGATCCCCTGCAGACACCTTTGGAGGGCGTGTCCGGAAAGGGGACGTGGCCTCATTGGAATTGGTGTGGCCCCAAGGCTTCAGGCTTTCCTTTATTTCCAAGATGTACATTAATCAAATTGAATGAGTTGATGGTTTTGAAGAGAATCCACAAAATATGACCGATTGCACTTCAGAAGCTAAGAAACCCTATTCTGGATTAAAATATTGGTATCAGTATCTCACAAATGTAAATAAGCTATCATACAGTATGGTGTGTGACTGAATCTTGTGTTGTATGATTAGATAAATAATTTTTTAATTGTTCTTTCTTTGAAAAAGGAATTAAATATTACCAGAGGTTTTTTTTGCAATACAATAAGACTCATAGGGGTATATTTACTAAAGAGCTGGTTTTTAGAAGTGGAGATGTTGCCAATAGCAACCAGATTCTACTTAACACATACCTCCCAACATTTTGTTTTCACAGCACGGACTTCCGCGTGCCTCAGGCGTGCGTTCCCAAAAAGGGTGTGTGGCCTATACGTAGAGGGGGCATGGCCTAGCGGCACGCCCCCGTTTACATCACTAATGGGCGTGTCCAGCATCTCCGAGATGCTGGGCTGCCCACGGGCTTTCTCCCCACACTGTGAATAGATGCAGAGCAGTGCTATGCAGAGCAGCAGTGTGTGCTCCCTCCAACTTCCCTCCCTCCATGGGACACTGCTGAATGCGGGACAGTTGGGAGGTATGCTTAACATTTAACTAGCACCTTCTAGAACATAATAACTAGAAGCTGATTGGTTGCTAGGGCAACATTTCCATTTCTAAAAACCCACACTTTAGTAAATGTACGCCATATACTGAGAAAACCATGGGTCTTCACTGTGCCCACGATTGTGCTTCTCTGCCAAAGCATTTATAGATGCATGCACACTTCTCAGTCCTTAGAAACACTTATGTATGTATATATATATATATATATATATATATATAATCTGACTGCTTAAAGTTGCAAAACAGGGAAGTTTAGTGTAACTGCCTGACTAGAGCGGTTTGCTACATGATCTCACCAAGCTGAAGACGTAATACCCATTCTAAGAACAATTGCACAATTTAGTTTTTCCTTTATAAACATTTTATTTGAATGTTTGTCGGAGCAAAATATGAATAAACAAATAACAATTGTTGAGACAAGCATGGAAACAACATATAAAAGCAGGCAACTGATCATGAAAGAAATAACACGGCAGAGTAATAATCAAAGGTCAGAACATAGGTTCTAGGCTGGTAGTTATTGAAAGTCCATATTAATTATAATAGGGTTCTATTCATGGGTTGGAGGATGAAAGATTGACAGTAAAAGGTCGACAAGCAATAGGTCGACACCATATGGTCGACAGTCAATGGGTTGGCAGCTACAAAAGGTCGACATGGGGATGGTTGACACAAAAATGGTCAACATATTAAATTAAAAATGGTTATGCCCTTACCCCGATGGTTAGGGTTAGACACTAGGAGTGACGGCTAGGGTTAGGCACTTACTGGAGGGTTAGGGTTAAGCACTAGTAGGGACAGGTAGAGCTAGGCACTTTCCCAGACGGTTAGGGTTAGGCACTAAGAGGGACGGTTAGGGTTAGGCACCTATTGGAGGGTTAGGGTTAAGCACTAGTAGGGACAGGTAGAGCTAGGCACTTTCCCAGACGGTTAGGGTTAGGCACTAAGAGAGTTAGTTAGGGTTAGGCACCTATTGGAGGGTTAGGGTTAAGCACTGGTAGGAACAGGTAGAGCTAGGCACTTTCCCAGACGGTTAGGGTTAGGCACCTATTGGCGGTGTCGAAGCCAGATAATTGGCTAAGACAGAATCTGTTAGAAATGGAATCTGCAGGACGCCATCTTGCGAATGGCAAACAAGACGCCATTTTGCAACTGATCGCAAAACGCCATTTTAGCTACAACTAAAAGTCCTTACATTAAATATTCAGTGATAACAAGACAGGTTTTGTGGATTTGTCTGTGACGAATAATTAAAGAATACACAAACATATGGTGAGCGTTTGCTCTGCATACAGAACAGTATGCCTATGAAAATTGAAGTATAATACAGACACTGATATACTCAGAAGGAGTGGATTCATGAACAATTGTTAGACGTTTAAGATATCGTTAGCCATTGTAGGCCTGGTATCTAATGTTGATGTGGTTAAGAAGAAATGAATTATATTCTAAATAAACCATTGTCTTTATGTCTGATGCTTAAACAAACTAGCTTTTACATTTGTGATTTCATCAAGCATCATTTTGCCACCTGTGTAAACTCATTGCCTGTCATTTTGTAGTCCAGACAAGTAATATCAAAATATGCCAAGTAATACATATATATATATACACATATATTAATTCATGATAAATACATGCATGCACATAGACAATCGCATGTGTACCCACAATGCGTGCACATATATACACATTTGCTATTGCAGATATATACACACACACAGCGCACCTTTTACGCTGTGCTCAGATGCACAACACATACTTACATATAATCATAAATACACACGCACTTATAAAAGGTTCCTGCATATTATGGTTTATATTAAACTTATTAATTATGATGTAAAATGTATATATTTGATATTAATGGTATAGAACATCGTAGACATTTCATGTTTGGCACTGTACTGATACCCTGTCTATTTCCAGATACCCGGTTATATATCGGCAAGGGAATTGGATCATGCGTTCGGGAGTTATGGACGATAGTGAATTATTGGTTGAAATATAAAACTCTGTATGCTGAGCCTGTGGTTAATTTAAATCAATTAACGAACGACAATGTAATCTGGAGAATTGGGACATACCCCTAGTGAACTGTCCTATGAACTACAGTGTACTACAGACCAAGAGCAAGAACCAATGGAATTATGTTTGTCTGTCTACATTGCTGTTATCATGATCTGTTCGGGTATATAGCCTGTGTCCTGGTCCCAGTTAGGAGCCATTCTTCTTCTTGAATGACCACAGGTTTCTGGATTGATGACTGTAACTGGGACCAGTGCGCTGGCGTAAGTATCGACTGTACCATAATGATTGTAACATTTGCACTCATTGTTTAGATCACAGTGCTAAGTACATTTTTCTTTGTTAATAATATCTTTTGTGCTTTGGAACCACACATGTGCGACTATTCATAATGCTGAATAGCGTCATCTAAGCTATAGAGGTTTTAGGCAGAATTCCATAGAGGTTTAAATAGGATTCCATAGTAGGTTAGGGTTAAGCACTAGTAGGGACAGGTAGAGCTAGGCACTTTCCCAGATGGTTAGGTTTAGGCACTAGGAGGGACGGTTATGGTAAGGCACTTACTGGAGAGTTAGGGTTAAGCACTAATAGGGACAGTTAGAGCTAGGCACTTTCCCAAACGGTTAGGTTTAGGCACTAGGAGGGACGGTTATGGTAAGGCACTTACTGGAGAGTTAGGGTTAAGCACTAATAGGGATAGTTAGAGCTAGGCATTTTCCCAAACGGTTAGGTTTAGGCACTAGGAGGGACGGTTATGGTAAGGCACTTACTGGAGAGTTAGGGTTAAGCACTAATAGGGACAGTTAGAGCTAGGCATTTTCCCAAACGGTTAGGATTAGACACTAGGAGGGACAGTTGGTGTTAGGCACCAAGGGGAGGGGTATGGTGAAAATTATGGTTAGAAAACAAAAAATGCACGTGTCGACAATTTTTGTGTCGGCCATTCCCATGTCGACCTATTGATCTTTTGTACCTATCGACCTACATACATGTTGACCTTTTGTGTGTCGATCTTATGTACCTGTCGACCTTTTGCCATTGTCGACTTATTGACTGTTGACCATCTGAGGTCGACCTATTGCTTGTCGACCTTTTTACTGTTGATCTTTTAATCCACATCCCTATTCATAAATAAATATTCCAGAGAGGCAGTGTTAATTTAGTATCCAACTCACTGTGAGTTGCAGCTGTGGATACTAAAACACCGGAACAATTTAACATTGCTCCGATGCTGGTACAGTTCCAAAAATCAGCTCTCCCCACGATCCCTATGATCAATTAGAAAGGGACATTTTGTAATACCTCTTAATTGTACGAGGGCGAACATATGGTAACCACATCTCAAAAAACTGTTTTCCATCCTTATTAATCATCACCTCTCTCCAAACAATGGGGAAGAAGAGAGAAATTCTGGAGAGCATTAAGGTAACATTAGGAACTATAGTAGAAATCAACATGTAGAGGATTGTCTACAATAATAGCTTATTGCCTTGAGACAAACCATGGGAATGACTAGAGCCCATTCTGCGGTAACAGTAAATGAAATTCCAAGGACAGGTGTGATAAATCTTTGCATTTCCTTCCAAAAGCTATTAAGTATTGGACAGGACCATAGACTGTGATAAATGACTGCCTCTGGACAAGCTGTGGCTGGCCGGGGACCTGTAATTGTGCGCATGCGCAGAATCACAATCTCGTGCATGCGCATAAGTTAACAAGGCAGCTTCTAGGGACTGCCTGTCCATCATGTGATTAGCAGGGAGAGCTCCAATGGGAAGTCACTGCCACTGTTAGGTGGACCCTGTGGAGAGCAGATTTTACTGAGGGAGCTGCAGCCCTACAGCACTGCAGTTGGAAGAGGGCTCACAAAACAAAAGGAGTGAGAGTTACACAGAGTGGAGAGTGAGACTGGGACAGAAGGTGCACTATTGGCGGTAGATAGATCCATTTTTAGAGAGCATCTAAAGATTTGAAGGCTTTGGTAGTCTGATTGGCCGTGGTAGAAAAATTCCATAAATGGGCAACAGCACAAGAGAAGTCTTGTAGTACAGAGAGAGAAATGCAACAAAATCTAAGGGTATGAAGAGGAGTATTTTGACATTATCTGGAACTGTCACATTATTTACTACCCCTTATAATTCTATATATATTTTGCCTTTTTAATTTCCAGTAATTGGATAATCCAGGTGCGCAATTTAACAATTATGCACAGGTCTGTATAGTCTACAAATATGGAGCTTTCCCAATTTTTATTTTCCCTCAACATACTGTATATATTTACTTTTAACTTTGTATTAATTGGATAAATACATATATTCTATTTGGGTTTTTTGTTGTTATTTTCTGGTTGTAGTTGTAGTTGAAACATTATGGGGGAAATGGTAGCATCTGTGAATGGGGAAAATGTACTAATAATTGGAGGGTGATAAAGTGGAAATAGGTAAAGTATCAGCCAATCAGCTCCAAACTGTCAGTTTACAGGCAGTGTTTGAAAAATGACAGTTAGGAGCTGATTGGCTGGTACTTTATCTCCGTCCACTTTATCACTCTCCAAAGCTTAGTACATCTGGCCCTATGTCATATTTTATATATGTATACAGCCAGAAAACATGACATAAAAGTATATGAAATGAAACAAAAGTTGAGCCACAAAATATGAACTACTGCTGCATCTCACTATACAGGATATCCTGTGCAAAACAAACGTCACCACAGCAGGAACCCTAGAATAAAAATGAGGAAGCTGTCTCAGAATGCAAGAAGTGTCTTTTAATGCCAATACTGTAGTCATTAATCTTTTATTTCAAATCAATGATAAAATGCCATATTTTTTACTGTAAAGGACCACTTATTAATATTACACAGTGGGTGCAGTATATACATTTGTATACTTAGCAAATAGTACATTTTTAATCTTCTCTCTTAAAGGCCAAATAATAAATTTTGGTTGAGCTGTATGCCCGTCATTTTTTTGTGGTTTATTCAGATGTGGGTGCGGTGTTAATGAAAAGGAGACAACTATCAGCGCACCAATCTGTATCTACCACACCTTATTACTTCAGTGTGTGCCAACGCATTACATTATCCTGTATCCCCTCATTATACCAGTGTGTGCTTACTCTTTATATTATACTGCATCCCCTCATTATACCAGTGTGTGCTTACTCTTTATATTATCCTGTATCCCCTCATTATAATAGTGTGTGCTTACTCTTTATATTATACTGCATCCCCTCATATACCAGTCTGTGCTTACTCTTTATATTAGTCTGTATCCCCTCATTATACCAGTGTGTGCTTACTCTTTATATATTATCCTGTATCCCCTCATTATACCAGTGTGTGCTTTCTCTTTATATTATAGTGCGTTCCTTCATTATACCAGTGTGTGCTTACTCTTTATATTATCCTGCATCCCCTCATTATACCAGTGTGTGCTTACTCTTTATATTATCCTGCATCCCCTCATTATAGCAGTGTGTGCTTACTCTTTATATTATCCTGCATCCCCTCATATTATCCTGCATCCCCTCATTATACCAGTGTATGCTTACTCTTTATATTATCCTGCATCCCCTCATTATACCAGTCTGTGCCTACTCTTTATATTACCCTGCATCTCCTCATTATACCAGTGTGTGCTTACTCTTTATATTATACTGCATCCCCTCATTATACCAGTGTGTGCCAAAGTATTACATCATCCTGCATCCCCTCATTATACCAGTGTGTGCCAACGTATTACATCATCCTGCATCCCCTCATTATACCAGTGTGTGCCAAAGTATTACATCATCCTGCATCCCCTCATTAAACCAGTGTGTGCCTACTCTTTATATTACCCTGCATCCCCTCATTATACCAGTGTGTGCTTACTCTTTATATTATCCTGCATCCCCTCATTATACCAGTGTGTGTCCACTCTTTATATTACCCTGCATCCCCTCATTATACCAGTGTGTGCTTACTCTTTATATTATCCTGCATCCCCTCATTATACCAGTGTGTGCCCACTCTTTATATTATCCTGCATCCCCTCATTATACCAGTGTGTGCCCACTCTTTATATTACCCTGCATCCCCTCATTATACCAGTGTGTGCTTACTCTTTATATTATCCTGCATCCACTCATTATACAAGTGTGTGCTTTCTCTTTATATTATAATGCGTTCCTTCATTATACCAGTGTGTGCTTTCTCTTTATATTATACTGCGTTCCTTCATTATACCAGTGTGTGCTTACTCTTTATATTATCCTGCATCCCCTCATTATACCAGTGTGTGCTTTCTCTTTATATTATACTGCGTTCCTTCATTATACCAGTGTGTGCTTACTCTTTATATTATACTGCATCCCCTCATTATACCACTGTGTGCTTACTCTTTATATTATCCTGCATCCCCTCATTATACCAGTGTGTGCCTACTCTTTATATTATCCTGCATCCCCTCATTATACCAGTGTGTGCTTACTCTTTATATTATACTGCATCCCCTCATATACCAGTCTGTGCTTACTCTTTATATTAGTCTGTATCCCCTCATTATACCAGTGTGTGCTTACTCTTTATATATTATCCTGCATCACCTCATTATTCCAGTGTGTGCTTACTCTTTATATTATCCTGCATCCCCTCATATTATCCTGCATCCCCTCATTATACCAGACTGTGCCTACTCTTTATTTTACCCTGCATCCCCTCATTATACCAGTGTGTGCTTACTCTTTATATTACCCTGCATCTTCTCATTATACCAGTGTGTGCTTATTTTTTATATTATACTGCATCCCCTCATTATAACAGTGTGTGCCTACTCTTTATATTATCCTGCATCCCCTCATTATACCAGTGTGTGCTTACTCTTCATATTATCCTGCATCCCCTCATTATACCAGTGTGTCCTTACTCTTTATATTATACTGCATCCCCTCATATACCAGTCTTTGCTTAGTCTTTATATTAGTCTTTATCCCCTCATTATACCAGTGTGTGCTTACTCTTTATATTATACTGCGTTCCCTCATTATACCAGTGTGAGCTTACTCTTTATATATTATCCTGCATCCCCTCATTATAGAAGTGTGTGCTTACTCTTTATATTATCCTGCATCCCCTCATATTATCCTGCATCCCCTCATTATACCAGTGTATGCTTACTCTTTATATTATCCTGCATCCCCTCATTATACCAGTGTGTGCTTACTCTTTATATTATCCTGCATCCACTCATTATAACAGTGTGTGCCAACGTATTACATCATCCTGCATCCCCTCATTATACCAGTGTGTGCCAACGTATTACATCATCCTGCATCCCCTCATTATACGAGTGTGTGCCAAAGTATTACATCATCCTGCATCCCCTCATTATACCAGTGTGTGCCTACTCTTTATATTACCCTGCCTCCCCTCATTATACCAGTGTGTGCTTACTCTTTATATTATCCTGCATCCCCTCATTATACCAGTGTGTGCCCACTCTTTATATTACCCTGCATCCCCTCATTATACCAGTATATGCTTACTCTTTATATTATCCTGCATCCACTCATTATAACAGTGTGTGCCCACTCTTTATATTACCCTGCATCCCCTCATTATACCAGTGTGTGCTTACTCTTTATATTATCCTGCATCCCCTCATTATACCAGTGTGTGTTTACTCTTTATATTATCCTGCATCCCCTCATTGTACCAGTGTGTGCTTACTCTTTATATTATCCTGCATCCCCTCATTATACCAGTGTGTGCTTACTCTTTATATTATACTGCATCCCCTCATATACCAGTCTTTGCTTAGTCTTTATATTAGTCTGTATCCCCTCATTATACCAGTGTGTGCTTACTCTTTATATTATACTGCGTTCCCTCATTATACCAGTGTGAGCTTACTCTTTATATATTATCCTGCATCCCCTCATTATAGCAGTGTGTGCTTACTCTTAATATTATCCTGCATCCCCTCATATTATCCTGCATCCCCTCATTATACGAGTGTATGCTTACTCTTTATATTATCCTGCATCCCCTCATTATACCAGTCTGTGCCTACTCTTTATATTACCCTGCATCTCCTCATTATACCAGTGTGTGCTTACTCTTTATATTATACTGCATCCCCTCATTATACCAGTGTGTGCCAACGTATTACATCATCCTGCATCCCCTCATTTTACCAGTGTGTGCCAACGTATTACATCATCCTGCATCCCCTCATTATACCAGTGTGTGCCAAAGTATTACATCATCCTGCATCCCCTCATTATACCAGTGTGTGCCTACTCTTTATATTACCCTGCATCCCCTCATTATACCAGTGTGTGCTTACTCTTTATATTATCCTGCATCCCCTCATTATACCAGTGTGTGCCCACTCTTTATATTACCCTGCATCCCCTCATTATACCATTGTGTGCTTACTCTTTATTTTATCCTGCATCCACTCATTATAACAGTGTGTGCCCACTCTTTATATTATCCTCTTTATATTATCCTGCATCCCCTCATTATACCAGTGTGTGCTTACTCTTTATATTATCCTGCATCCCCTCATTATACCAGTGTTTGCTTACTCTTTATATTATTCTGTATCTCCTCATTATATTATACCAATGTGTGCTTACTCTTTATATTACCCTGCATCCCCTCATTATACCAGTGTGTGCTTACTCTTTATATTATCCTGCATCCCCTCATTATACCAGTGTGTGCCCACTCTTTATATTACCCTGCATCCCCTCATTATACCAGTGTGTGCTTACTCTTTATATTATCCTGCATCCACTCATTATAACAGTGTGTGTCCACTCTTTATATTACCCTGCATCTCCTCATTATACCAGTGTGTGCTTACTCTTTATATTATACTGCATCCCCTCATTATACCAGTGTGTGCCAAAGTATTACATCATCCTGCATCCCCTCATTATACCAGTGTGTGCCAACGTATTACATCATCCTGCATCCCCTCATTATACCAGTGTGTGCCAAAGTATTACATCATCCTGCATCCCCTCATTAAACCAGTGTGTGCCTACTCTTTATATTACCCTGCATCCCCTCATTATACCAGTGTGTGCTTACTCTTTATATTATCCTGCATCCCCTCATTATACCAGTGTGTGTCCACTCTTTATATTACCCTGCATCCCCTCA
The DNA here is from genome assembly GCA_031769625.1 of Taudactylus pleione. Classification (NCBI taxonomy): domain Eukaryota; kingdom Metazoa; phylum Chordata; class Amphibia; order Anura; family Myobatrachidae; genus Taudactylus; species Taudactylus pleione. The sequence continues at coordinate 1,613,411 of JAUIMM010000725.1, forward strand.
TTATACCAGTGTGTGCTTACTCTTTATATTATCCTGCATCCCCTCATTATACCAGTGTGTGCCCACTCTTTATATTATCCTGCATCCCCTCATTATACCAGTGTGTGCCCACTCTTTATATTACCCTGCATCCCCTCATTATACCAGTGTGTGCTTACTCTTTATATTATCCTGCATCCACTCATTATACAAGTGTGTGCTTTCTCTTTATATTATACTGCGTTCCTTCATTATACCAGTGTGTGCTTTCTCTTTATATTATACTGCGTTCCTTCATTATACCAGTGTGTGCTTACTCTTTATATTATCCTGCATCCCCTCATTATACCAGTGTGTGCTTTCTCTTTATATTATACTGCGTTCCTTCATTATACCAGTGTGTGCTTACTCTTTATATTATCCTGCATCCCCTCATTATACCAGTGTGTGCCTACTCTTTATATTATCCTGCATCCCCTCATTATACCAGTGTGTGCTTACTCTTTATATTATCCTGCATCCCCTCATTATACCAGTGTGTGCCTACTCTTTATATTATCCTGCATCCCCTCATTATACCAGTGTGTGCTTACTCTTTATATTATACTGCATCCCCTCATATACCAGTCTGTGCTTACTCTTTATATTAGTCTGTATCCCCTCATTATACCAGTGTGTGCTTACTCTTTATATATTATCCTGCATCCCCTCATTATTCCAGTGTGTGCTTACTCTTTATATTATCCTGCATCCCCTCATATTATCCTGCATCCCCTCATTATACCAGTCTGTGCCTACTCTTTATTTTACCCTGCATCCCCTCATTATACCAGTGTGTGCTTACTCTTTATATTACCCTGCATCTTCTCATTATACCAGTGTGTGCTTATTTTTTATATTATACTGCATCCCCTCATTATAACAGTGTGTGCCTACTCTTTATATTATCCTGCATCCCCTCATTATACCAGTGTGTGCTTACTCTTCATATTATCCTGCATCCCCTCATTATACCAGTGTGTCCTTACTCTTTATATTATACTGCATCCCCTCATATACCAGTCTTTGCTTAGTCTTTATATTGGTCTTTATCCCCTCATTATACCAGTGTGTGCTTACTCTTTATATTATACTGCGTTCCCTCATTATACCAGTGTGAGCTTACTCTTTATATATTATCCTGCATCCCCTCATTATAGAAGTGTGTGCTTACTCTTTATATTATCCTGCATCCCCTCATATTATCCTGCATCCCCTCATTATACCAGTGTATGCTTACTCTTTATATTATCCTGCATCCCCTCATTATACCAGTGTGTGCTTACTCTTTATATTATCCTGCATCCACTCATTATAACAGTGTGTGCCAACGTATTACATCATCCTGCATCCCCTCATTATACCAGTGTGTGCCAACGTATTACATCATCCTGCATCCCCTCATTATACCAGTGTGTGCCAAAGTATTACATCATCCTGCATCCCCTCATTATACCAGTGTGTGCCTACTCTTTATATTACCCTGCCTCCCCTCATTATACCAGTGTGTGCCCACTCTTTATATTACCCTGCATCCCCTCATTATACCAGTATATGCTTACTCTTTATATTATCCTGCATCCACTCATTATAACAGTGTGTGCCCATTCTTTATATTACCCTGCATCCCCTCATTATACCAGTGTGTGCTTACTCTTTATATTATCCTGCATCCCCTCATTATACCAGTGTGTGTTTACTCTTTATATTATCCTGCATCCCCTCATTGTACCAGTGTGTGCTTACTCTTTATATTATCCTGCATCCCCTCATTATACCAGTGTGTGCTTACTTTTTATATTATACTGCATCCCCTCATATACCAGTCTTTGCTTAGTCTTTATATTAGTCTGTATCCCCTCATTATACCAGTGTGTGCTTACTCTTTATATTATACTGCGTTCCCTCATTATACCAGTGTGAGCTTACTCTTTATATATTATCCTGCATCCCCTCATTATAGCAGTGTGTGCTTACTCTTAATATTATCCTGCATCCCCTCATATTATCCTGCATCCCCTCATTATACGAGTGTATGCTTACTCTTTATATTATCCTGCATCCCCTCATTATACCAGTCTGTGCCTACTCTTTATATTACCCTGCATCTCCTCATTATACCAGTGTGTGCTTACTCTTTATATTATCCTGCATCCACTCATTATAACAGTGTGTGCCAACGTATTACATCATCCTGCATCCCCTCATTATACCAGTGTGTGCCAACGTATTACATCATCCTGCATCCCCTCATTATACGAGTGTGTGCCAAAGTATTACATCATCCTGCATCCCCTCATTATACCAGTGTGTGCCTACTCTTTATATTACCCTGCCTCCCCTCATTATACCAGTGTGTGCTTACTCTTTATATTATCCTGCATCCCCTCATTATACCAGTGTGTGCCCACTCTTTATATTACCCTGCATCCCCTCATTATACCAGTATATGCTTACTCTTTATATTATCCTGCATCCACTCATTATAACAGTGTGTGCCCACTCTTTATATTACCCTGCATCCCCTCATTATACCAGTGTGTGCTTACTCTTTATATTATCCTGCATCCCCTCATTATACCAGTGTGTGTTTACTCTTTATATTATCCTGCATCCCCTCATTGTACCAGTGTGTGCTTACTCTTTATATTATCCTGCATCCCCTCATTATACCAGTGTGTGCTTACTCTTTATATTATACTGCATCCCCTCATATACCAGTCTTTGCTTAGTCTTTATATTAGTCTGTATCTCCTCATTATACCAGTGTGTGCTTACTCTTTATATTATACTGCGTTCCCTCATTATACCAGTGTGAGCTTACTCTTTATATATTATCCTGCATCCCCTCATTATAGCAGTGTGTGCTTACTCTTAATATTATCCTGCATCCCCTCATATTATCCTGCATCCCCTCATTATACGAGTGTATGCTTACTCTTTATATTATCCTGCATCCCCTCATTATACCAGTCTGTGCCTACTCTTTATATTACCCTGCATCTCCTCATTATACCAGTGTGTGCTTACTCTTTATATTATACTGCATCCCCTCATTATACCAGTGTGTGCCAACGTATTACATCATCCTGCATCCCCTCATTTTACCAGTGTGTGCCAACGTATTACATCATCCTGCATCCCCTCATTATACCAGTGTGTGCCAAAGTATTACATCATCCTGCATCCCCTCATTATACCAGTGTGTGCCTACTCTTTATATTACCCTGCATCCCCTCATTATACCAGTGTGTGCTTACTCTTTATATTATCCTGCATCCCCTCATTATACCAGTGTGTGCCAAAGTATTACATCATCCTGCATCCCCTCATTATACCAGTGTGTGCCTACTCTTTATATTACCCTGCATCCCCTCATTATACCATTGTGTGCTTACTCTTTATTTTATCCTGCATCCACTCATTATAACAGTGTGTGCCCACTCTTTATATTATCCTCTTTATATTATCCTGCATCCCCTCATTATACCAGTGTGTGCTTACTCTTTATATTATCCTGCATCCCCTCATTATACCAGTGTTTGCTTACTCTTTATATTATTCTGTATCTCCTCATTATATTATACCAATGTGTGCTTACTCTTTATATTACCCTGCATCCCCTCATTATACCAGTGTGTGCTTACTCTTTATATTATCCTGCATCCCCTCATTATACCAGTGTGTGCCCACTCTTTATATTACCCTGCATCCCCTCATTATACCAGTGTGTGCTTACTCTTTATATTATCCTGCATCCACTCATTATAACAGTGTGTGTCCACTCTTTATATTACCCTGCATCTCCTCATTATACCAGTGTGTGCTTACTCTTTATATTATACTGCATCCCCTCATTATACCAGTGTGTGCCAAAGTATTACATCATCCTGCATCCCCTCATTATACCAGTGTGTGCCAACGTATTACATCATCCTGCATCCCCTCATTATACCAGTGTGTGCCAAAGTATTACATCATCCTGCATCCCCTCATTAAACCAGTGTGTGCCTACTCTTTATATTACCCTGCATCCCCTCATTATACCAGTGTGTGCTTACTCTTTATATTATCCTGCATCCCCTCATTATACCAGTGTGTGTCCACTCTTTATATTACCCTGCATCCCCTCATTATACCAGTGTGTGCTTACTCTTTATATTATCCTGCATCCCCTCATTATACCAGTGTGTGCCCACTCTTTATATTATCCTGCATCCCCTCATTATACCAGTGTGTGCCCACTCTTTATATTACCCTGCATCCCCTCATTATACCAGTGTGTGCTTACTCTTTATATTATCCTGCATCCACTCATTATACAAGTGTGTGCTTTCTCTTTATATTATACTGCGTTCCTTCATTATACCAGTGTGTGCTTTCTCTTTATATTATACTGCGTTCCTTCATTATACCAGTGTGTGCTTACTCTTTATATTATCCTGCATCCCCTCATTATACCAGTGTGTGCTTTCTCTTTATATTATACTGCGTTCCTTCATTATACCAGTGTGTGCTTACTCTTTATATTATCCTGCATCCCCTCATTATACCAGTGTGTGCCTACTCTTTATATTATCCTGCATCCCCTCATTATACCAGTGTGTGCTTACTCTTTATATTATCCTGCATCCCCTCATTATACCAGTGTGTGCCTACTCTTTATATTATCCTGCATCCCCTCATTATACCAGTGTGTGCTTACTCTTTATATTATACTGCATCCCCTCATATACCAGTCTGTGCTTACTCTTTATATTAGTCTGTATCCCCTCATTATACCAGTGTGTGCTTACTCTTTATATATTATCCTGCATCCCCTCATTATTCCAGTGTGTGCTTACTCTTTATATTATCCTGCATCCCCTCATATTATCCTGCATCCCCTCATTATACCAGTCTGTGCCTACTCTTTATTTTACCCTGCATCCCCTCATTATACCAGTGTGTGCTTACTCTTTATATTACCCTGCATCTTCTCATTATACCAGTGTGTGCTTATTTTTTATATTATACTGCATCCCCTCATTATAACAGTGTGTGCCTACTCTTTATATTATCCTGCATCCCCTCATTATACCAGTGTGTGCTTACTCTTCATATTATCCTGCATCCCCTCATTATACCAGTGTGTCCTTACTCTTTATATTATACTGCATCCCCTCATATACCAGTCTTTGCTTAGTCTTTATATTGGTCTTTATCCCCTCATTATACCAGTGTGTGCTTACTCTTTATATTATACTGCGTTCCCTCATTATACCAGTGTGAGCTTACTCTTTATATATTATCCTGCATCCCCTCATTATAGAAGTGTGTGCTTACTCTTTATATTATCCTGCATCCCCTCATATTATCCTGCATCCCCTCATTATACCAGTGTATGCTTACTCTTTATATTATCCTGCATCCCCTCATTATACCAGTGTGTGCTTACTCTTTATATTATCCTGCATCCACTCATTATAACAGTGTGTGCCAACGTATTACATCATCCTGCATCCCCTCATTATACCAGTGTGTGCCAACGTATTACATCATCCTGCATCCCCTCATTATACCAGTGTGTGCCAAAGTATTACATCATCCTGCATCCCCTCATTATACCAGTGTGTGCCTACTCTTTATATTACCCTGCCTCCCCTCATTATACCAGTGTGTGCCCACTCTTTATATTACCCTGCATCCCCTCATTATACCAGTATATGCTTACTCTTTATATTATCCTGCATCCACTCATTATAACAGTGTGTGCCCATTCTTTATATTACCCTGCATCCCCTCATTATACCAGTGTGTGCTTACTCTTTATATTATCCTGCATCCCCTCATTATACCAGTGTGTGTTTACTCTTTATATTATCCTGCATCCCCTCATTGTACCAGTGTGTGCTTACTCTTTATATTATCCTGCATCCCCTCATTATACCAGTGTGTGCTTACTTTTTATATTATACTGCATCCCCTCATATACCAGTCTTTGCTTAGTCTTTATATTAGTCTGTATCCCCTCATTATACCAGTGTGTGCTTACTCTTTATATTATACTGCGTTCCCTCATTATACCAGTGTGAGCTTACTCTTTATATATTATCCTGCATCCCCTCATTATAGCAGTGTGTGCTTACTCTTAATATTATCCTGCATCCCCTCATATTATCCTGCATCCCCTCATTATACGAGTGTATGCTTACTCTTTATATTATCCTGCATCCCCTCATTATACCTGTCTGTGCCTACTCTTTATATTACCCTGCATCTCCTCATTATACCAGTGTGTGCTTACTCTTTATATTATACTGCATCCCCTCATTATACCAGTGTGTGCCAACGTATTACATCATCCTGCATCCCCTCATTATACCAGTGTGTGCCAACGTATTACATCATCCTGCATCCCCTCATTATACCAGTGTGTGCCAAAGTATTACATCATCCTGCATCCCCTCATTATACCAGTGTGTGCCTACTCTTTATATTACCCTGCATCCCCTCATTATACCAGTGTGTGCTTACTCTTTATATTATCCTGCATCCCCTCATTATACCAGTGTGTGCCCACTCTTTATATTACCCTGCATCCCCTCATTATACCAGTGTGTGCTTACTCTTTATATTATCCTGCATCCACTCATTATAACAGTGTGTGCCCACTCTTTATATTATCCTCTTTATATTATCCTGCATCCCCTCATTATACCAGTGTGTGCTTACTCTTTATATTATCCTGCATCCCCTCATTATACCAGTGTTTGCTTACTCTTTATATTATTCTGTATCTCCTCATTATATTATACCAATGTGTGCTTACTCTTTATATTACCCTGCATCCCCTCATTATACCAGTGTGTGCTTACTCTTTATATTATCCTGCATCCCCTCATTATACCAGTGTGTGCCCACTCTTTATATTACCCTGCATCCCCTCATTATACCAGTGTGTGCTTACTCTTTATATTATCCTGCATCCACTCATTATAACAGTGTGTGTCCACTCTTTATATTACCCTGCATCTCCTCATTATACCAGTGTGTGCTTACTCTTTATATTATACTGCATCCCCTCATTATACCAGTGTGTGCCAAAGTATTACATCATCCTGCATCCCCTCATTATACCAGTGTGTGCCAACGTATTACATCATCCTGCATCCCCTCATTATACCAGTGTGTGCCAAAGTATTACATCATCCTGCATCCCCTCATTAAACCAGTGTGTGCCTACTCTTTATATTACCCTGCATCCCCTCATTATACCAGTGTGTGCTTACTCTTTATATTATCCTGCATCCCCTCATTATACCAGTGTGTGTCCACTCTTTATATTACCCTGCATCCCCTCATTATACCAGTGTGTGCTTACTCTTTATGTTATCCTGCATCCCCTCATTATACCAGTGTGTGCCCACTCTTTATATTATCCTGCATCCCCTCATTATACCAGTGTGTGCCCACTCTTTATATTACCCTGCATCCCCTCATTATACCAGTGTGTGCTTACTCTTTATATTATCCTGCATCCACTCATTATACAAGTGTGTGCTTTCTCTTTATATTATACTGCGTTCCTTCATTATACCAGTGTGTGCTTTCTCTTTATATTATACTGCGTTCCTTCATTATACCAGTGTGTGCTTACTCTTTATATTATCCTGCATCCCCTCATTATACCAGTGTGTGCTTTCTCTTTATATTATACTGCGTTCCTTCATTATACCAGTGTGTGCTTACTCTTTATATTATCCTGCATCCCCTCATTATACCAGTGTGTGCCTACTCTTTATATTATCCTGCATCCCCTCATTATACCAGTGTGTGCTTACTCTTTATATTATCCTGCATCCCCTCATTATACCAGTGTGTGCCTACTCTTTATATTATCCTGCATCCCCTCATTATACCAGTGTGTGCTTACTCTTTATATTATACTGCATCCCCTCATATACCAGTCTGTGCTTACTCTTTATATTAGTCTGTATCCCCTCATTATACCAGTGTGTGCTTACTCTTTATATATTATCCTGCATCCCCTCATTATTCCAGTGTGTGCTTACTCTTTATATTATCCTGCATCCCCTCATATTATCCTGCATCCCCTCATTATACCAGTCTGTGCCTACTCTTTATTTTACCCTGCATCCCCTCATTATACCAGTGTGTGCTTACTCTTTATATTACCCTGCATCTTCTCATTATACCAGTGTGTGCTTATTTTTTATATTATACTGCATCCCCTCATTATAACAGTGTGTGCCTACTCTTTATATTATCCTGCATCCCCTCATTATACCAGTGTGTGCTTACTCTTTATATTATCCTGCATCCCCTCGTTATACCAGTGTGTCCTTACTCTTTATATTATACTGCATCCCCTCATATACCAGTGTTTGCTTACTCTTTATATTATTCTGTATCTCCTCATTATATTATACCAATGTGTGCTTACTCTTTATATTATCCTGCATCCAGTCATTATAACAGTGTGTGCCCACTCTTTATATTACCCTGCATCCCCTCATTATACCAGTGTGTGCTTACTCTTTATATTTTTCTGTATCTCCTCATTATATTATACCAATGTGTGCTTACTCTTTATATTATACTGCGTTCCCTCATTATACCAGTGTGAGCTTACTCTTTATATATTATCCTGCATCCCCTCATTATAGAAGTGTGTGCTTACTCTTTATATTATCCTGCATCCCCTCATATTATCCTGCATCCCCTCATTATACCAGTGTATGCTTACTCTTTATATTATCCTGCATCCCCTCATTATACCAGTGTGTGCTTACTCTTTATATTATCCTGTATCCACTCATTATAACAGTGTGTGCCAACGTATTACATCATCCTGCATCCCCTCATTATACCAGTGTGTGCCAACGTATTACATCATCCTGCATCCCCTCATTATACCAGTGTGTGCCAAAGTATTACATCATCCTGCATCCCCTCATTATACCAGTGTGTGCCTACTCTTTATATTACCCTGCCTCCCCTCATTATACCAGTGTGTGCTTACTCTTTATATTATCCTGCATCCCCTCATTATACCAGTGTGTGCCCACTCTTTATATTACCCTGCATCCCCTCATTATACCAGTATATGCTTACTCTTTATATTATCCTGCATCCACTCATTATAACAGTGTGTGCCCACTCTTTATATTACCCTGCATCCCCTCATTATACCAGTGTATGCTTACTCTTTATATTATCCTGCATCCCCTCATTATACCAGTGTGTGTTTACTCTTTATATTATCCTGCATCCCCTCATTGTACCAGTGTGTGCTTACTCTTTATATTATCCTGCATCCCCTCATTATACCAGTGTGTGCTTACTCTTTATATTATACTGCATCCCCTCATATACCAGTCTTTGCTTAGTCTTTATATTAGTCTGTATCCCCTCATTATACCAGTGTGTGCTTACTCTTTATATTATACTGCGTTCCCTCATTATACCAGTGTGAGCTTACTCTTTATATATTATCCTGCATCCCCTCATTATAGCAGTGTGTGCTTACTCTTAATATTATCCTGCATCCCCTCATATTATCCTGCATCCCCTCATTATACGAGTGTATGCTTACTCTTTATATTATCCTGCATCCCCTCATTATACCAGTCTGTGCCTACTCTTTATATTACCCTGCATCTCCTCATTATACCAGTGTGTGCTTACTCTTTATATTATACTGCATCCCCTCATTATACCAGTGTGTGCCAACGTATTACATCATCCTGCATCCCCTCATTATACCAGTGTGTGCCAACGTATTACATCATCCTGCATCCCCTCATTATACCAGTGTGTGCCAAAGTATTACATCATCCTGCATCCCCTCATTATACCAGTGTGTGCCTACTCTTTATATTACCCTGCATCCCCTCATTATACCAGTGTGTGCTTACTCTTTATATTATCCTGCATCCCCTCATTATACCAGTGTGTGCCCACTCTTTATATTACCCTGCATCCCCTCATTATACCAGTGTGTGCTTACTCTTTATATTATCCTGCATCCACTCATTATAACAGTGTGTGCCCACTCTTTATATTATCCTCTTTATATTATCCTGCATCCCCTCATTATACCAGTGTGTGCTTACTCTTTATATTATCCTGCATCCCCTCATTATACCAGTGTTTGCTTACTCTTTATATTATTCTGTATCTCCTCATTATATTATACCAATGTGTGCTTACTCTTTATATTACCCTGCATCCCCTCATTATACCAGTGTGTGCTTACTCTTTATATTATCCTGCATCCCCTCATTATACCAGTGTGTGCCCACTCTTTATATTACCCTGCATCCCCTCATTATACCAGTGTGTGCTTACTCTTTATATTATCCTGCATCCACTCATTATAACAGTGTGTGCCCACTCTTTATATTATCCTGCATCCCCTCATTATACCAGTGTGTGCTTACTCTTTATATTATCCTGCATCCCCTCATTATACCAGTGTTTGCTTACTCTTTATATTATTCTGTATCTCCTCATTATATTATACCAATGTGTGCTTACTCTTTATATTATCCTGCATCCAGTCATTATAACAGTGTGTGCCCACTCTTTATATTACCCTGCATCCCCTCATTATACCAGTGTGTGCTTACTCTTTATATTTTTCTGTATCTCCTCATTATATTATACCAATGTGTGCTTACTCTTTATATTATCCTGCATCCCCTCATTATACCAGTGTGAGCTTACTCTTTATATATTATCCTGCATCCCCTCATTATAGCAGTGTGTGCTTACTCTTAATATTATCCTGCATCCCCTCATATTATCCTGCATCCCCTCATTATACGAGTGTATGCTTACTCTTTATATTATCCTGCATCCCCTCATTATACCAGTCTGTGCCTACTCTTTATATTACCCTGCATCTCCTCATTATACCAGTGTGTGCTTACTCTTTATATTATACTGCATCCCCTCATTATACCAGTGTGTGCCAACGTATTACATCATCCTGCATCCCCTCATTATACCAGTGTGTGCCAACGTATTACATCATCCTGCATCCCCTCATTATACCAGTGTGTGCCAAAGTATTACATCATCCTGCATCCCCTCATTATACCAGTGTGTGCCTACTCTTTATATTACCCTGCATCCCCTCATTATACCAGTGTGTGCTTACTCTTTATATTATCCTGCATCCCCTCATTATACCAGTGTGTGCCCACTCTTTATATTACCCTGCATCCCCTCATTATACCAGTGTGTGCTTACTCTTTATATTATCCTGCATCCACTCATTATAACAGTGTGTGCCCACTCTTTATATTATCCTCTTTATATTATCCTGCATCCCCTCATTATACCAGTGTGTGCTTACTCTTTATATTATCCTGCATCCCCTCATTATACCAGTGTTTGCTTACTCTTTATATTATTCTGTATCTCCTCATTATATTATACCAATGTGTGCTTACTCTTTATATTACCCTGCATCCCCTCATTATACCAGTGTGTGCTTACTCTTTATATTATCCTGCATCCCCTCATTATACCAGTGTGTGCCCACTCTTTATATTACCCTGCATCCCCTCATTATACCAGTGTGTGCTTACTCTTTATATTATCCTGCATCCACTCATTATAACAGTGTGTGCCCACTCTTTATATTATCCTGCATCCCCTCATTATACCAGTGTGTGCTTACTCTTTATATTATCCTGCATCCCCTCATTATACCAGTGTTTGCTTACTCTTTATATTATTCTGTATCTCCTCATTATATTATACCAATGTGTGCTTACTCTTTATATTATCCTGCATCCAGTCATTATAACAGTGTGTGCCCACTCTTTATATTACCCTGCATCCCCTCATTATACCAGTGTGTGCTTACTCTTTATATTTTTCTGTATCTCCTCATTATATTATACCAATGTGTGCTTACTCTTTATATTATCCTGCATCCCCTCATTATACCAGTGTGTGTTTACTCTTTATATTATCCTGCATCCCCTCATTGTACCAGTGTGTGCCTACTCTTTATATTACCCTGCATCCCTCATTATGCCAGTGTGTGCCTACTCTTTATATTACCCTGCATCCCCTCATTATACCAGTGTGTGCCTACTCTTTATATTATCCTGCATCCCCTCATTATACCAGTGTGTACTTACTCTTTATATTATCCTGCATCCCCTCATTATACCAGTGGGTGCCCACTCTTTATATTACCCTGCATCCCCTCATTATACCAGTGTGTGCCTACTCTTTATATTATTCTGTATCCCCTCATTATACCAGTGTGTGCTTACTCTTTATATTATCCTGCATCCCCTCATTATACCAGTGTGTGCTTACTCTTTATATTATTCTGTATCCCCTCATTATACCAGTGTGTGCTTACTCTTTATATATTATCCTGCATCCCCTCATTATACCAGTGTGTGCTTACTCTTTATATATTATCCTGCATCCCCTCATTATACCAGTGTGTGCTTACTCTTTATATATTATCCTGCATCCCCTCATTATACCAGAGTGTGCTTACTCTTTATATTATCCTGCATCCCCTCATTATACCAGTGTGTGCTTACTCTTTATATTATCCTGCATCCCCTCATTATACCAGTGTGTGCTTACTCTTTATATATTATCCTGCATGCCCTCATTATACCAGTGTGTGCTTACTCTTTATATTATCCTGCATCCCCTCATTATACCAGTGTGTGCCTACTCTTTATATTATTGTGTATCCCCTCATTATATCAAAGTGGCACACTCATTATACTCATATTATATTCATTATATTATCACGCATCCCCAATACACCAGCGTGTTCCTACTCATGACACCATCCGGCGCCCACTCACTACACCAAACTATGAAAGAGATGCATCAAACCTTTAAAAGAAATAAAGGTAAGTTGCCTATAGCATCTAATCAGCTTCCAACTGCCACTTCATAGACAGTGCTAGATAAATGACAGTATGAAGCTGATTGGTTACTTTGTTCAATTTCTACACTTTATCTCTCTCAAAGGTTTGACACATCTCCCCCTATGTTATTCATTATTTTATCCTGATCTCATTATATCAGCCTGTAGCCCTTTACCATACCAGTCGACAGCTCATAAATATATCTGCCTTGGTCCCCCTAATTTATTGTAGCCTCTATACAGGGGCAGTGTAAGAGAGGAGGGGTCCAGAGTGCAGCCTCTGTGCTAACCCCCTCCTCCCCAGCAGCGCAGTAGACTCTGGTGCCTGCACTATGTTCCTGGAGACTTCTCTACTGCGCATGCACAAATCACAGAGAAAATGGCCACCGCGTCATTTTCCCGGTGATATCTGCCTACAGCGCCGGCCAACGTGGGACTCCGGAGAGGCATACTTGCCTACCCTCCCGATTCGGCTGCTCCAGGACCCCGTAAAGACAGGCAAGCCTCCCGGCAGCCGCCACCCCCACCACGACCACCCCGTAATCACCTGTGAAACCCCCGCAGTGGGGGGGGGGGCGGTGACACGATTCACATTGAATCGTGTCATCATGGCTTCGCCCCCTGCTTCACAATACCTGTAATATTAGCTTTGTGCAGTGGGGGTGGGGCCAAAATGATGTGATTGTGTGGCCCCACCCACAAATGACCATCATCTATCCAACCACGCCCCTTTGTGACGGCCACACCCCCCTGCCCTGCCGATCAGGCTGCTCCCTCTCGGTAGGGGCAGCCAGAAAGTCAGCAACCATGCGGGGAGGTATGTATACTTATATATGGACGCAGGGTGTGCAGTGTAGGCCTCCCCTGGACCCTGCACACATTTTAGATACTCCAATACCTCGGTATACCAGATTTGCCCTTCTCCCCCATCCCAGTATGTAGGGGCTTATAATGTTCACATACCTGATTGTGACCACTTCCCCCACCCTTTACCATGACTATAATATCCCCAGAGACATTTCAGTAGGAGATTTGCTACCTTTATGAAAGCAGCAACAAAAAAACTAGCAACAAAAACAAGAAATCCTTCAAAACATCATGTAATAACTAAGAAGGCTGTTTGTACATGTTTGGGTGTGAAATGGGTAATATACTAAAGCACATTACTTTACTGCTCTCAATGCATATACAATACTGGGGTTGTTCTTCCTATAGAACTTCAGCTGTTAGCAATGTCAGGATGACTAGTCTCTGTGCACCTGTGAGTGGCAGCAGTATTTCCAAAACACATGGTCAGTGTGCTTGGGGCTATAACAGAGCATGAGGGATCTATATGAAAGTATGATAAAAGTACATTGAGACATGATTGTACAATGGGTGGGGAGCACTAACATCAGAAATGTGGTCAAACCCTCGCTGTTTTCCGGGGTTTGACCATATTTCTCATATGCAGAACGCGATACATTCCGGGGCTTGGATGCAGTGGGTAATGCCATCTTTAGGCTTCTATCCGCGACGCCCTTCTGGGAAGGATCCAATCGGATCCCTGCCAGCACCCCCCGCTGCGCGCACGTCCTTCTGCACATGTGCAGAAGGACGCCAAAGAGACTTCTGGGTCATAGACCTGGAAGTCCCTCTCTCGTCAAGGACAGCTCTTATCGGGAGAGCTGGCCTTTGCATTTTTCATCATCCATGCCGGCGTAATTAACACCAGCATGCATGTGATGAGTGGCGGGAAGCATCACATGCAAATTGTGATGTGTCATACATCTCGCCCCACATGTTGATGAGACAGTAGGATATAGGGGTTTTTATGTAATTGTGTATGGGTCAGTTTACATTTATATTAGAGATATGCGAGTCCGGATTTTTTAAATCCAAACACACCCGAATTTAGGGGTTCCGAGTAGAGCTGGGTCGAGGCCTGGATTAAATTTTGTGACCCGGTTTGAACCGAATCCCGGTTCGGATCTGTTGTCAGTTCGGAGCTCGGATTTAAGAACTGAACTCAGGTTTTGGTTTAGAACATTTTAGCTGTTTTTATTGATTTTTAATCAATTTTTATCTGAATTCAAAACCAAAACACTTGAGGGTGGTTTTGCAAAAAAAAAAAAAAAAAAGATGAATCCAGATCCAAAACCAAAACATGGGAGTCCACTCACATATCTAGTTTATATGACCCATACTGTATGTTAACAATATTTATTTCTGTCTCATACAGTACATGATATGTACTAAGATTATCTTTTTCACCATAGTTTAAATTGCAATAAGTATATATTTTTTTTGTCATACTATAGTATTTACAGTGCCATGCCTACTCTGTTTATTCTTTTTGCAGTAGATTGCTGTGCACAATGGGCCTGATGATAAGTTGGTGAGTATATCTTGCAGATTATTGCACTGCACATGCTCCAGAACTGAGAGCACACAAGTATGGGTGATGCAGAGTCTTACGCATTTTCTCCACTTAAGGACCGGATTCAATTAGCGGCGAAAAGCCGAGATCGGTGATAAGCGCTGTGTTTTTGCTTCATTCGCCTGTTTTGAGGCAAAGTTTTCACCTACTTACACAATGCGCGCTCCAGCTTTTCGCCCTATACAATTGCAAATCAGGCGAAAACGTATATGTGTGCGAATGCAGCAATTATCAAAAATAGGGAAAATAACAGTTTTTTGGGGGGGAAATCAGTCTGTACCCCCCTAAAAAGCCTAACTGACCTGGGGAATCAATATAGAAGTGTATTAATTGACCTAATAAATGTATTTTAGCTTCTTAAATTTAGTCATAGGGCGATATTTGTACATTTGCATTAGTGTGGAAAAATTATAAAAAGCTAATTCTTATGGAAAAAATAATTGTTGCAGTTAAATTTGGGTTACATTTAAATGGGTACTAGAATATTTTTGTGTCTATAAAGTGCATTATAAAATAGTTTTAAAAATACACCTGCTGCAGCCTCCTGTAATCCTAGAAACACCTGTCCCATCCATACAGCCCCCCAAATACCCGAACCAATACTTTATGCCCATTTTCCAACACTTTTAAAATTTTCGCCCCAAAATTTACGTGTTTTTTAGGGTGTATTTAGATAATATTAAATTTTTTTATGCCTATTTAGTCATTAGGGGGGTGTCCAAAGGGTTCTGAACCAAGTGTCCACATTTTTAGGCAAAAATAGGGATTTTGCACATCTTTTCTCCTACCTTTGGGTGGAGAAACTTATACGCCTGTTTTAGAATATGTGCTTTTCGGAATTAAATAGGACGATCAGCGGGAATGTGGTGAAAACATAGCATCGGTGAAACTTTTCCGCCGATCGCGGCTTTTCGTCTCTAATTGAATACGGGCCAAAGACTGAAGAGAAGTGACCGGCGTTCTCATGTAGGTAGAGTTGGACATAAGGAGAAATGATCCTGTTTGATGGCCTATCCCCTGCACGTAGCATAGGCTGGTACAAGTGAGCACTGATGATGATTGAGTATGGATGAGGGCGGGTGCACTGTAATATGCATATACGTTTGCATACAGGTGAATATACATATATACAGTCCACGCAATTTCCATCCAACTCAACATCAGACCCAATGTATTCATTTATAGGTGTAGCATACAGTGTAGTGTTTTCTTCTTTTATTACTATGATGGACTTCATGTGCCATTCTTAAGTTGTACAGACTCTGTGAGCCTATTACAGCTGCTGGTAGAAAATTATGTAACCAATATCCCTGTGGCAGAAGTATGGCCATAGCAGCCAATGCAGCTGCTATGAGGCCTGGCATCGAGGGGGATTGGTGATGTTGGCCCATGCACAGGACTCCGGGTGCTCCGCGCTTTGCTCTCTGCACAGTTCAGCACTGCATGGGCTTTCTGTTCTGAAATAATAGAAGGATATTGCACCCCCCTCCCCCTCCCGTGCACTCACCTCTACAGGACTTTCTATTCTCATGTAGCTCTGCTACGTGTAAGGGAACTGAGAGCAAGGATATGAATACATGACAATCATCAATATAGGCTCTCTTTATTAATATTTACTACACCTGGTGGTTCATTTAATTTTGTATCACTGTTTTTCACAGCAACACATGCTCAGGTACCACTGTTATTCACCAATACTCACCTTTGCAGTGGCATGCGGTGGTGTCTCCTTCATTGGCGTCCTTTATTGTGGACATACCCCTGACTGTCCTGTATAATGGGAGGCTCCACAGAGACCCTAACTCCATTGTATCATTACCCCAGTACATTATATAGATCCTGCTGTTGCCACTACTAATTATAGCCCATAGAGTAAATGCATATACCCGGTGCACCACAATGCCCTGCATAACCCGAAAGCTCCTGAATGCAACTGGACAATCCTTACAACCTGTACCTGCTGTTAATCTGTGCTACCTCCTGTTCCTGTTTCTGTATGGTTAATAAACCATCCTCTGGTTAAGTAATCTGCTATGTGAACTAACATCCATTTGCACACTGCTGCCACCTACCACCGTAGTGTCTGCCAGTATCCCACCCATAGGAATTGCAACTGACTAGACTTCCCAAGTGGACTTGCTTATCAAGTGTTGATCCAAGGTAGCTAAATTTAGTTCCTATAGGACCTGATGGGTGATGTCACTGTAGATGTCCAAGCCAGGAGAATCCTCAATGCAGCATAGTGCAAGGTCAGATTCTGCCGTACTGCAAGCAGCAGCATTGTTTTAAACATATATGGCATCTCTTTGCCGCTTTCAACACCCTCCTCTGCCACCTACTTTACATCTAAAATTGACACCATATGTCAGGACATTGCATCTCACAAGACCCTCAGCACTCCACCCGCTCCTTTCCCAGACCAGACCATCTTACCAACCCAGACATATTTCTCCCCTGTATCTGGAGAGGAAGTTATGGTTCTCATCCGGTCCTCCCCCATTCCACCACCCCCTTGACCCCATTCCATCCCGCCTTCTCTGCTACTTCTCTCCTTCTGCGTGTCCCCATCTTACCCACCTCTTTAATCACTCCCTCTCAAAGGGCACTTTCTCCCTTCTGCATTCAAGCATGCACTTGTCTCCCCCATTCTTAAAAACCTAACCTTGATCCTAACACTTTCTCCAACTTCTGTCACATCTTTCCTACCTTTGATTCCTAACTTCTTAAGCGTATTTTTTACAACCACCTTAACACCTTTCTTTCTTCCCACTCCCTGCTTGACCTATTCCAGTCTGGCTTCTGTCCTCTCCACTCCACTGAAACTGCACTTACGAAAGTCAGCAATGACCTCCTTGCTGCCAAATCCATGGGCCACTATGCTTTGCTCATCCTCCTTGACCTCTCTCCTACTTTTGACACTGTGGACCATCCTCTTGCAAATCCTAGTCTATGTGACACTGCCCTCTCCTGGCTGTCCACCTACCTCTCTGACCATGCCTTCTATGTCTCTCATGACTCCACTCCAACGTCCACTAACTGTAGGTGTTCCCTAAGATTCTGTTCTTGGACCTCTACTATTATCCTTCTATACGTCCTCTTTAGGTGAACTCATTAGCTCTTTTGGTCTCCAGTGTCATCTATGTGGATGATACTTAGATCTACAGTACCTTTCCTCTTCTGACCTCTCCCCCTCTTTTCTCACTCGTGTCTCCAACTGTCTCTCTGCTATCTCTTCCATGATGTCCCAGTGCTCTTTTAAACTTAACATGTCTAAGACTAAGCTTATCATCTTCCCATCCTCCCGCATAACCTAACTTCCAACACTTTCATTATCTATTGATGGAACAAACATCTCCTCTAGCCACCCAGTGTGCTGTCTTGGAGTTATCCTTGACTCCTCCCTCTCCTTCAAACCACACATTCAGTACATTTTGCAGTCCTGTCATTTCCATCTCAAAAATATTTCCAGGATCAGACCCTTTATCTCCCGGGTTGGTACTAAGGACCTGATTCAGAACCACTCGTAAGCATCCGCTATTGGTGGAATTTCACACTGAAGTGGTCGCAGTCCTTGCGGCAGGGTATAGTCAACCTTAAGCGCTGTGATCACATTAGATGGTGCTCGATGTACCAATGTTTTTAGGCACTTCCAGGAGATGACGGACGCAAGTGGGCATTTTAAGAATGGATTTTGGGCATCTACATACACAAAGTGATTGCACGCCAAGACATAGTGGGCGTACTTATGTCTTGTCTTGCGATTGCTTGCCTTACTGGGTGTGCCAGATTTGCATAAGCTGGAAGAGAACGATCGCATCTAGCGAGTGGGTGTGAATCAGGTCCTAAGACCCTCATCCACTCACTGGTTATCTCCAGACTGGACTACTGTAACCTCCTCCTATCTGGCCTCCCTGACTCCCACCTCTCTCCACTCCAATCTGTCCTCAATGCTGCTTCTCGGCTCATCTTACTCTCCAAATGTTCTACATCTTCCTCCCCTATCTTACAAGCCATACTCTGGCTCCCCCACCCCTTCAAAACCCAATTCGAGCTTCTCACACTCACTTACAAAAGCCCTCACCCAATCCTCTACCACTTACATCTCTGACCTCATCTCCCTACACACCCTGCCCGCCCACTTTGCTCCACAAATGCATGTCGCCTCTCCTGCTAATTGATTACTTCCTCCCACTCCCATCTCAAAGATTTTGCCCATGTTGCTCCCCACCTTTTGGAATTCTCTAACCCTCAGATGCTCCACCTCCATACTAATCTTCAAGCAGGCTCTCTAGACCCACTTCTTCATCAAAGATTTACAGCTCTCATCCTATCCCGCTGCTCCATGCTCCTTCCTTACTGCCTACCCCATCTGTGTCACCCGTGTCTGTCTACTCCTCCCCTTTAGAAAGTAAGCTCTCGTGAGCAGGGCCCTTTTCCCTCAAGTGCTTCCCTTCCCTCACTTATACTATCATATACACCTAACTCCCCACAACAGCACCTAACATTTGGTTGCTGGCACCCTGCTGCCTATTTAAGTGTAATGATCGCTAATGCAGCAGTGTTTATAAACCATGCCCTTGGTCTGCATTGTTTTGTACTGTTAATAGCTCATTTGTTTATGTAAGGCGCTGTGGAACCCTTGTGTCGCCATATAAATAAAGGATAATAATAATAATATGGACCTCCAGTTCCCCACTGTACAGTGCTAAGTTCTACTTGTAAGCTCTACTTTGTCCAGTATGTACCGTTGTAGCTTTTTAAGCTGGTGAAAAATAATTCTTCTTTGACTACAGTGTATGTCAGTTGTGTAGACATCGGTGGCAAGGAACACAGCAATGTGCATACATGATAGAAAGCTCATAATCAAAACAATCAAGGAAAAGAGAAATTGCCTAATCCGTATTCTCTACCGGTCATGGTAACTCACAGACCTACAGCTATGGTTCTGTTAATGGTGTGTAGGTATTTTATGGTGTTAGTTATACCACCACAAAGAAAAATAATAGAATATGTTCTAAAACTATTTTGGTAACACGTAAGTTATCCAAAATACTGGTTCTTGGGTAGAACATACACAGCATAATTGCTTTAATAAGGCCATTCCAGCAGTGATAAACTGCAGTATGTAGATAGCAGATTCCCACTCACCCTGTTGTCGCACATACCGCACCACACCAGGTAGCAGGGTGCCACACAAACTGACATGTTTAATTTATCAATCTGATATGATATGATATTCTTATGCAGAGACAATACTTTTATATGATACATAAAGCACATTTTATCCCTGTTTTATCCATACCTCCTCTTAACTAAATAGAATCTAGCGCAGGTATTGCAAAGTTAGGAATAATATGCAGATCCAGCTACTGTATTATATAATGCAGGATTTTAAAAAGGAAAAAAAGGTAAAGGCCCTCATTCAGAGCCGTACGCTCTGAGCAGAGCGCACGCTCTGAATGAGGGCCGCCCTCCATGAAAATGGAGCGTCCTCCTGGATGCTCGTATAGCTGTGGGTCACCACCCACAGCCTATACGAGCGTGCATTTTGATGGCCGCGATGGTCTTGACCATCGCGACCATCGAAACTGCGAGCCGGAGCCTGCGGTTGAGGTTTTCAACCGCAAGCTCCGGAGTGATTTTGGCTCTATCAGAGCCAAAATCACTCCCACTGACATCACTAGTGATGTCAGTGGGCCGGCTTCTAACGGGAGGCGTTCCCGTGGGAACGCCCCCGTCAGGGAGGCACGCCCCCGGCACGCCCACCAAAGGGGGCGTGCTGTCAATCAACATCGACAGCACGCCCCCTTTGATCAGACACAACGAGCGAAGGACTTTCCTTCGCTCGTCGCGTCTGGCGCATACGCACGACGGAGCTCCCTCCGTCGTGCGCATGCTCAGTGCATAACATCGACCCACTTGCGAGCGGACAGCCGCTCGCGAGTGGGTCTGAATCAGGCCCAAAGTCACTTCATTAATGCTGCAATAATTTTAGCATTCTTTTTTTTTAATTGTCATCTAATGTGTTTCTGATCACCTGTTGACTTGAAGGTGTCTGGGTTACTCTGGCAATAATGCATTGAGAATGTCTCCATTATGCGGTCAATCTTCTGTGCCTCTCCTGGTAACCGAAAACTGACCAGGAAACGCCTGCAAGGGTCAATGAAAATAGGTGTCAACATATATTTTTGGTCGCTGAAACATAATCATTTTAGATCAAAAGTAAACAGAACCGGGATTTGTAGGAAGTTACCGTAATTGAGTTAATTTGTAGGAAGTTAATTGCATGACTTATTAGAGACATGTACAGTTCTTAAAAGGAAAAAAGTGAGATATCCTATATAAGTGGAGGGAAGGAAATGTTGCCTTTTTCTGTAGAATTAGCCTTTGTATTCCATATTCTATAATGCTATACAGCCATTTTTTTATGCTAAGTAAAAGACGGGTGAAGCCTAATTACGGCCACAAAAATATTCCTTTATAGAATACACTTATTTTTTTCCCACTGAGTCAGCACTGCGCATTGTGGGCCTGATTCAATGAGGATTGCAACTGCCATTACGCACGCAATCGGCCAATTGCTGCACAAACACTCCACTGAGACCGGGATTGCGATCGCAGTGACTACGCAGACCCATCGCAGAGTGATTGACAGGAAGTACCATTTTGCGGTGGTGACAGGGGGGGGAGGGTCGGGGAAACGCAGGCCTGCCAGTGCTTTTGAACGCTGTTGCATGGGCTTGCATAAAGTATCCACTGCTATGCCATACGCAGCTTGTGTACTCACTGCGTGCGACGAGGTTAGCAATTCCTGAGTAAGGTCAGACCTTGTGCAAGGGTGCGTGAGGCTGCGATTGTACTCGATGTTACCGATGGTTTTGCAGTCTTGCTAAGTAATACGGATATGTGTAAGGTAAGGTGTGCGTCCTTATGTTGTGCTGCAACGGCATAGCGATCGCAGAGGATTAGCATATCTTCGCAGTGAGTCTGCGTGTGTAATCGCTATTGCATTCGCAGTTGCGATCCTTGCTGAATTAGGCCCCGTGAGATAGAGAGCGTCTGTAAAAATATACATTTTCTTATAGCATGGAAACATGTACTTTATAAGGAATTAGAGAATGAAAACATGTTTTTTATATCCTATAAAACATGACACAGAATACAGGACCTCATTCAGAGTCGGTCGTTGCGGCCACACGGTCGTAAGGTAAAAGGGGCCGGATATGCAAATGATGCACTTGCAAGTTGCGTCGTTAAGATGGGATCGTTAGCTGGACAAGCAAGGGGAGGATGCGGCCGTAAGACTAAAAAAACACCCCCTTCTCGTTCGCATTACATGTCATCTCCGGGCATATAAGGATTAATCGAGACCATCGGAAACCATCGGAGCTGGTCGTAGAGCTTAAGGTTGACCATACCCTCTCTTAAGCACTACGATCATGTCAGTGTAAAAACCTCCCATGTCACATGTGCTATGACCAGGGCCGGTTCTAGACATTATGGAGCTCAGGGCGAAAGTTTCTAGTTGCGCCCCCCCACCCCCCAAAAAAAATAGAGAAATAACTTTATTTAGATGATGTTCCTCTGCGTGTGTGCTTCCGGAAAGGGGGTGTGTCCTTGCTGAACACCCCCAATTCATCACACTGTGGGGCGTGCCCAGCACTTGCGAAGGTACTGGGGTTCCCCCAAGCACTCCCTTCGTGGCGAATAACTGCCATGTACAGTAATGCGCCTTACACAGTATGTCTTACACAGTAATGCCCTTTATAATACATTATGCCACTTGCAGTAATCCCCTGTATAACACATTATGCCACACGCAAAAATGCCCTTTATAACACATTATGCCACACACAGTAATGCCCTTTATAACACATTATGCCACACACAGTAATGCCCTTTATAACACATTATGCCACATGCAGTAATGCCCTTTATAACACATTATGCCACACGCAGTAATGCCCTTTATAACACATTATGCCACACGCAGTAATGCCCTGTATAATACATTATGCCACATGCAGTAATGCCCTGTATAATACATTGTGCCACACACAGTAATTCTCTTTATAATACATTATCCCCAATTCAAATTGCGCCACACAGTAGTCCCTTATTAATGTTATGACACACAGTAGTGCCCCTTTTACATAATGCCCAAATTACTGCCCCTTATACACAAGGCCCACAGTAGTAGTGCCCCTAATACAATGCCCACAGTAGTAGTGCCCCTTATACAATGCCCACAGCAGTGGTGCCCCTTATACAATGCCCACAGCAGTGGTACCCTTTACACAATGGCCCCGGTAGTGGTGCCCCCCATGCAGTGCCTTCATTAGTAGTGCCCGCAGTGTTAATGCCCCCAGTAGTAGTGCCCCCATTGGAAATGTCCCCTATAGTAGTGCCCCCATTGGTAATGCCCCAAATAGTGGTGCCCACAGTAGTAATGCCCTCTATAGTAGTGCCCACAGTTGTAATGCCCACATTAATAGTGCCCCCAGCAGTAATGCCCCCTATAGTAGTGCCTTCAGTAGTAATGCCCAGTATAGTAATGCCTCCAGTAGTAATGCCCCCTTTAGTAGTGCCTGCAGTACTAATGCCCCCTATATTAATGCCCTCATTAGTAGTGTCCACTGTTGTAATGCCCCCAGTAGTAATGCCCCCCTATAGTCTTTCCCCCAGTAGTAATGCCCCCTATAGCAATGCCCCCTATAGTAATCCCCCTTATCCCCCCTATAGCTATGATGTCTCTCCCATCCCCCATAGATCTGAGGAGCCGGAGAACAGGAGTCAGCTCTAGCTCCTCGGATCTGTGGGAGAGACGTCATGACTTTGGGGACCGGCGCTGGGGTTTTTTTTCTGGGATTTTTTTTACTCTCCTGGGGACTCAGTGGCGCCCTCTAGGTGCCGGCGCTCCCGGCGACGGCCCTGTTAGCCCACCCCTAGAACCGCCACTGGCTATGACGCTACTTTGTTAATTATGCACTCCCATAAAACGCCGTTTGCATAGTCAGGCACGCCTGCGTTCGGATCTCCACTCCCCCGTTCACAAGCACCTTCCCCTGTTACCACCCACAAACGCCTCATCCTGTCACTCAAACTAACGACCTGGCCAAGTTCAAGGAGAGAGATATTTCCAATCGTAACAGCCAGTTTGCGCACGCGCATTGCAAATTTTACACATGCGCAGTTTAGCGAACATCGGTGGCGTACGACCGTGCGGCCGCAACGACCGACTCTGAATGAGGTCCACAGTACTATTGTATATTCATGCCACGTTCACATTCCTACGCTTTTAAAGATTACCCCTAGTTTTATCATAAAAATAGCAATAAAAATAGGACTTCCAAAAACAAATAACCCTACTCCCTGTAAGGGGAGGTTCATTAAACTTAACAAAGAGGAGAAGAAGAGGTGTTGCCTGTAGCAACCTATTAGTGTGTAGCTATCATCTATCTAGTACATGCTATAAAATGGCAGCTACTGTAGAATTTTATACACGTAGACACAGACGCATCTGCTTCCAACACAGAATCAGACCCAAAGAGTTTAACGGTTTATTTACTAATCTGTGGCTATTGCCAGTATTTTCCCTGCTTGCAACCTTGCGTTGTACAGGTATAAATAAAATGACCCTCTTTATCAGGATTTCCACTATAGCCTAAATGATGAGGAGTCTTCCTTGGCTAAGTATCTCCAGAGCACAGTCCGAAATTCAAATAGGGGAGCCACACCAACTGCCACCCCAAACGCTGCTTAACATCGCCGGCTGGGACACAATGATAGTTGTTGTAGCTCCTCTTTTTTAATTTTGGACTGCGCTGCAACCCCGACTCTAGAGCCTCCTCTGGTGTAATGTAAAAAAACCCTACTGTATATGTTATCAAAGTATTTAGGGATATTTTACACCACAGGAAACCACAGTAAATCTGCAGAAATACTGTAGCAGCGTATAACTGGGAGTGGCATTTTAGCATTGCGGTTTTACAGAACTCTAATGAAGCAGCAGTATCTGGAGCTCTCATACAGCCTGTCTTGAAGTTTTCCTCAGACATTAAACTGTTGCCAATTTCCAAGGCTGTCTGGGGATACACAATATATTAATAGGTAGCATCCAGTAATCATTTTTCTTTTCACTTAAGGGACCCGTACTGTACATCAACAATCAGTTGGTCTAATTCTGCGTTTTGACGATAATTTTGTAAAAATAATTCTGCAAAATTCAACATGTTTGAAATCTTAATTTGCCAAATCAGATAATTTTTTTAAATGAATCAGCAATGGGTGTACCCCATACATTGCCGATGATTTTTTAAAAATTCATCAGCAAACTGCAGATTTGGGGCAGATTGATTATTGTTAAATGGGGCCCTTTGGTTTCTCTTCTTCACCAGCTGATACTGACATTAAGGGGTATATTTACTAAAGGTCGATTTTAATCGATATAAAATCGATCAAAATCTATTAACATCGATGTTGTATTTCTGAAGCTAAATCACACATTTACTAATACTTAAAAAATGAAATCAAAAATTGTCTGTTAGTAAATGTGTGATTAAGCCCCAGAAACCCAACATTGATTTTAATCGATTTTGAACGATTTTACATCGATTAAAATCGACCTTTAGTAAATATACCCCTAGTAGTTCCTGTGTATAACTCATTCCTTCTGGATCTCTAATAGCCAGATATAAGGTGTCCTCAACTCACAAAGAGTGGGGTGCTCTTGATACTGATACATACAATATATATTTCGCACCTGAGAGCCTCCACAAGACCCAGTTTTTTGAGGTCTTGGCATTTCACAAAGGCTTGTAGAACCTGAATATTTAGTGAATCCCTGGAGAGAGAGAACAAAAGAGACATTAGAGGAAGGAAATGGGCTGGGGTCCAAAAGAGGAAAATACAAGCGAGAGGAAGATACGATACAGTAGGGAAAAATCAACAACATTTAAATACACTTTTTTTATGACCTATTTAAATGCTGGTATAATGTTTGTGAAATAATGTGCTCCGTGTCATGTATCTTTAAATAATGTTAGAATTATTTGTAAATCAGCTATAGGAAATTTAGACACTTATTTTTGTTTTATTAATCAATTAATCAACGACCTTTCTGCAAATGAGGATAATAAATATCATATTTCTGATAGATAGGAGTCTATGATGCTAAATATATATAAATATTTATATTTTGACAGAGATAGTATTTTTTCTATTTATCAAAGGCTAATGCCCAAGCTGGTTGACATGGAAAATGGTTGAGTATCTCTCGTGATAGTCACCGCCGTTGGTAGCTTTTTCAGGCATAGTTTGGGGAAACCCTTTTCACATGAACAGCAGTGGTACAATAACTATCCCTGTTTTCTGATTGCTATCATCATCTCAGGATAGTCACACCAGGGGTTTAGCAAAGGAAAAATATTTTCTTGCTAAAATAAAGCATTTTTCCTAATGTAATGTTTACTGTTGTTTCTTACATTTAGTAATTAATATTTTTTTTCCTGGAAGTCCAAGTCTAGATTTTCAGATCCACTGTAAATGCACAAGCTGACATGAGCAAACTGGCGAAGCAATATCATCAGGGGAGCAGAGTATCAGCCAGCTGTCTAAGCAAACGCTTTTCGGTAAATTGGCACAACAAAAAACATTTTTATTACAGCTGTAATTGGGCACATTACTGGGCATATTACTACTGGAGTATGCCTGGGCAGGAAGTGGGTAATAGCATTTTTTTCCAATCACTATTTATAACACAGTGTATATGACTGAATGAAAACATTTATTTCTGTTTTAAACACAAAGTTGTGATGTTTCAGCAGTTTAGGCATACCTGCCAACTCTCCCTCATTGTCAGGGAGACTCCCTGAAATAGCAGCAATCTCCCTGTCTCCCTGACGAGGCTAGCAATCTCCCTGATTGCACCTTACCCCCATTATGAAGCTGTTATATAAAAAAAAAACCCAGAGATATACATTCAAATGGGATCATTAGTATAATTTCCCTGCATTGGCTATAAGGCACAGTGATCCCTATAGCTACATGCATTTTCTGAGAGGTATCAGTGTGTTTTCATCACCAAATAGATTTTACAAACTGCTTTGGGGCTCGTTTAAAGTTGTATGTAAGTCAATTTTATGGCACGCCCCCCAGATGTAGCAGTACACGCCCTCTTTACCACCGCGATCATAGGTGTTGTTTTCACAATCTCCCTGATATGCTTTTTCAAAAGTAGGCAAGTATGAGTTTAGGCCATTTGTGGCTCTCCTACTGTTGTGGAAAAACAACTGATGTAGGGTGTGGAGGCATGCTGGGTCTTGTAGTTTCACAGCAGATGCCTACCACAGTTTTAGAGCTTATGAGATCTAATGTGACAGATAGATAGATAGATAGATAGATAGATAGATAGATAGATAGATAGAACAAAGTCAGTTCTAAAGCAGAATGATAGTAATATATTTTATTATACTTTGTAAAATTACATAAAGCCAAATATGATAAGAAATAAGCATGTATTGTTCGACGAAAGACGGTAAAATGTTTAATTCCATTCCATTCTGTACAGTGCTGCATTTTTAATAGGCCATAAAACATTTTGTATATGGGTCTAACCTTTGTCCCAGGTACTCCCCTATGGCAGTCTTGCTAAGACCTGCACCTTGATATAGGAAACTAGCAATTTGTTGTGGATCTCTTTCCAAAAACTTTTTGTTGATCAGCAGTTGAATGCCCTGAAATATACAATCAGAAAGTTACACAGATTAGGCAACCAGAACATTTTTAATAATAAAAAGTGCACATACTATACAACCATAATGTATATAATAATAAAATGTATATTGTAATCATAGTGTCATAATACTGCACAGCAGAGTAACCCACAATCACTGGGCTTCATATGGAGAAGCAATACTGTGCCCCACTCCCCCTTCCACCTCTCACCGTCAGGACCCATGGGGTATCAAGCAGTGAAAAGAGTGGAGAAGTTGCCCATAGCAACCAATCAACTTTGAGGTAGCATTTATCAAATACATTCTATAAAATGATAGGTAGAAGCTGATTGGTTGCTATGGGCAATTTCCCTACTGGTCCACTTCTCCACTCTTTTCACTGCTTGATACATCAACCTTATTATTGTTGCACCCATATATGCAATGCTGTAGTTCTGCCCTTGGTGCGTCATATGTCGATTACATTAAAGGTTCTTTTATTTGTTTTTCAGGGGACAACATGTTACTAAAGTCATTATTTGTGTAGCTTATGTACAGTATGAGCTTTTCAGCACCCTATTGGTATCATTATGCACAGTTCCTTATATTTGTTGTCCTGGGATACAAAACAAAGCCGATGCCTAGAGACAGCGATTTAAGCAAATCTTTTAAATAAGTATACTGTAGACTATGCTGAAGTGTCCTCTGAGTTCACGCATGTGCACCGAGCGGGCCAGTGTGCTGAGGGCAGGTGCACTGAGAGCAGCACGTGGGCCTGTGTAAAAGGGGGTGTGGCCTAATCTCAGGAGCCATGGCCATGCCCCCTTAGGACAAAAAAAAAGTTTTGCGCTCGAGAGGGAGGCGCTGTGACCTCTCCAGCCCAGCGCAAAGCCAGGGGGGGCATGGTCAGTGTGACCGCTCCCCCCCATTGGCATAAGTGACTGCTGCGGCTGCTGTAATATCACACTGCAGCCCAGCACACAGCAGTGTGTGCTAGGCTGCTGTGAGGTAAGAGGGAAGGGGGGCGGTGCCGGACCCTGGCACCCACTGGGCCCCTCTAGCAAGCCCAGAATTTTTTTGGCATGACTGAGATAATAAAATCTTTGATTTTTGATGGTTCAATGCAGGCTGTGTGTATAAGGTGTAGATAACACATAAATGCATTCTGTGTGTATATTTGGGTCCTATTCCCAAGACATTTCATTATTAAATGCAAATATTCCAAAATATGTAATATTCCGTTATCCAAAATACTCCTGGTCGCAAGCATTTTGGATATGGGAGACTCAACCTGTATGTTCAAATATATTTAAAAATATATATTACACTAGCAAAAAGTAATATAAAGGCAGCATTACATGAGGTGCAGAAACATATTTGTTAAACAATAATTGGTTGTGGATGTTTGTAAATATGTCACTAAAACAATTTTGAACATTTTATTATGTTTATTTTTGGTCTGTTATATGTTCTATGGGCCTGATTCAGAGCCGCTCATAAGCGGCTGCTCGTTCGCTCCAAGTGATGTTTGCCCAACTGCGCATGCGTACGGATCGTTATACGCATGCGCAAACCAGTCAGTGCGGTCAAAATTCATGTGCTCGCAAAATAGCGAATGCCTGATAATATGAGTGACAGGAGTAGGCGTATGTGGGTGGTAACGGGGGAAGGTGCTTGAAAACGGGGAGTGGAGATCCGAACACAGGCGTGCTTAAACGTCAAAACGGGCGTTTTATGGGTGTGCATAATTAAAACAGCAGCGTCATTGACCACGTCACTGGGTTATTTTATAGCCAGAACTGCTCGCAAAACTGTGGTAGCAAAAACCAACCCCAAGAATAGCGAGCAGTTCATACCCTGGTCGATGTACTCGATTAATCTAATAAATAGCGGACATGACGTAGGATGCGAGCGGCCAGGGGGCGTACTTTTTCAAAAAAACGACCTGTGCCTGTGATGGAGGTCCCTCCCTGTGCCTGTGATGGAGGTCCCTCCCTGTGCCTGTGATGGAGGTCCCTCCCTGTGCCTGTGATGGAGGTCCCTCCCTGTGCCTGTGATGGAGGTCCCTCCCTGTGCCTGTGATGGAGGTCCCTCCCTGTGCCTGTGATGGAGGTCCCTACCTGTGCCTGTGATGGAGGTCCCTCCCTGTGGCTGTGATGGAGGTCGCTCCCTGTGCCTGTGATGGAGGTCCCTCCCTGTGCCTGTGATGGAGGTCCCTACCTGTGCCTGTGATGGAGGTCCCTCCCTGTGCCTGTGATGGAGGTCCCTACCTGTGCCTGTGATGGAGGTCCCTCCCTGTGGCTGTGATGGAGGTCGCTCCCTGTGCCTGTGATGGAGGTCCCTCCCTGTGCCTGTGATGGAGGTCCCTCCCTGTGCCTGTGATGGAGATACCTCCCTGTGCCTGTGATGGAGGTACCTCCCTGAGCATCATGTGCTGAATCATACTGTATATGTGTTTATTGTCAAATATAATACACTTGTAATATAATGGCAATAGATAACTCATGAACCAGATATCTTCCTTGTATTTATTATATGTAATTAGTTACCATACTTCCTATACTACATATTCCTATTAATATCCGATGTTTATTAGCAATATTAACATTTACTTATACAGTGAAAGCATATTCTATTGCGCTTTACAATTCTATATTAGTAACATGCCATAGTATATATTACAATCATTCCTAGTTGCTTTGCACTCACCTTCTCCGGGTCCATGTTAAATTTCCTGTTAGCACTGAGCAGTTCATTCTCCCTCTCTACTTTACGGCTGTGAGACAATGCAAACAGGTGTTAATATACAGTAATCATGTTATGCCGCGTATCCACTACGACAGCACGATTACGATGTAATCGTGCTGTCGTTTCCATGTCTAGTGATGTGCCCACACTGATCGTTAACTCGTTCAGTCTAGGCACATCCATCATCCCCGCACATGCTGAACCTGACGGGATCTTCAGGTTGACCAGCATGTACGGGCGATGAGAGATATCGGAAACGACCAGCGGGCACACGCATCGCTGGTTGTTTCCGACCAAAACATGCCCAATGCATGCGCGATTTGCAAGCGATTGCACGATAACGACGTCGTTATCGTGCAAAGGTTTGGTAAAATCGCTAAGTGGATACCTCCTTTACATTCCATAGCGCTTACACTCAGTTCCCATTGTGAGGTTTACTCACCTTATCTGCAGACGCTCAAAATCATCTATTTCCGATACTATTTCTGTTATTTCATTCTGTAAGTTCTGTGAGCAAAAAGCAGATGAATTGGAGAGAAAGTAGACAATGGGGAAGGCAGGAAAAGGAGAGCTGGGAGAAGGAGGTAGAAATGTGAAGGAATAATGTGTATGAGGTCAGTAACTGACACTCTGGGTTATATGTAATAGGTTGCGAGTTCTGTGAAGAGACACACTGCGCAGGGGGAGATGTACTGAGCCTTGGAGAGAGATAAAGTGGATGAAGATAAAGTACCAACCAATCAGCTTCTAGCTGTCCCTTTACAAGCTGTGTTTGAAAAATTACAGTTAGGAGCTGATTGACTGGTACTTTATCTCCGTCCACTTTATCTCTTTCCAAGGATCAGTACATCAGGCCCATACTTTCAGCAATCTCAGCTGTAGATTAAGAACAGCAGTGCAGTAATTTAAAAGGCTTTGCCTTTCACTTATTTCCAGTCCACCAACATTCAGAAATCCATCAATCTACTTTACTAGTTGTATTCCTTTAATTACAAACCCCAGAGTGTGTTTGGCTAATATTGTAAACAAGCGGGTCTATTTACTAAGCCTTGGATGGAGATAAGGTGGACGGAGATAAAGTACCAACCAATCAGCTCCTGTCATTTTTCAAAAACAGCCTGTGAGATGGCATTTAGGAGCTGATTGGATGGTACTTTATCTCCATTCACTTTATCTCCATCCAAAGCTTAGTAAATAGACCCCTCTATTACTACCATCAGTGTTTCTGAAGATTGACCACTGACATTTAAGGTCATTTTCCTGGTAAATAAGAGACAAAAGGTCATATTACTGTACTATACTGTATATACTGTATATGTAAGACATATACAGGTGATTTTATACCATACATGTATAAGGCATCTGATTTCTACAGAGCCAATGCTTTCTTGCTGTTACTGTTTTTTTTTCCTTTGTTTTTTTTTGTGAAGCAATGTAATAGTTATACATGCTAACAAAGGAGTTCCTCTGGTGTGGTTATGCCTTTCAAAACATCAATCTTGTAGTTTAGTCTTTTCTTACATGAGAGATTTATGAAAACTGGTCACATGAACAACATCCTGTAACTCACAGCAACTAGAATCTGTAGCTTAATAAAAAAAGTAACTACATCTCTGATGGGCTATAGCATACCTGCCTACATTGGAGGTGTGTAGATGGGGGCAGGGGATGTGGGCACTAATTGCATTGGGTGTGTCTGAGTCCTGACGTGGCTGGTCCCGCTAGTGCAAACTGGACCTCATCTCATATAGAGATTGACCCCTGAAATTGGGATGACTGGAAGGTATGTGTATTGGTAACACCTTTGTTCTATTAACCAGTTGCAATAAAGCCCATAATAAAGCCCCATTGAAGAGTGTTTTTGAGTTAGAAATTTGGAAAGCAGAGTGAGACATATATGTAGTAACAGTAGCAAAGGTAAAACTGAGACATTTGTATTGTACTTTAATGTGTTCGAGTAGTTCTTCTCTGTTAGATGATGTGATCCTGGTCTCTTCTGTCTGAGCCATGGTACAACCTAAAGGGAATCCAAAAACAAACATGTATGGAAAGTGAGTGCGAGTTCTAAGCAGTTGGTGCAGTACATAGGAGAATCCCTCTTCCATCACACAGTCAAGACTGTTACAAGAAACCCAAGGCTGGCCAATTGTATATTTTATTATCTTATTGACTACGTTTTTTTTATATTTATTTATTTATTTTTTTTGGCCTCATTGTCAAGTCGATGATGACATCCATACTTTTACCCCAGTTGCATCAAGATAACGCTCAGAGCAAACAGTATTTAGATACGGCTGAATACTAATACAGTATATTGTTTCCTAGTGGACCCATTATTCCTTACAGATGATCAATTCCATACTTTACTTGCCAACATTCCTAAGGGGAAATTGGGACACACTTGGCCACCTGACTGACCCACCTGAAACACTCCCATTTAGGATGAGGGCACTTAATTTTTGGGTTCAGAAAACCTGCTATCGCCCCAGGAAAATCAGGGTGTCAGATATATATTTTTATTCACATGTGCCACTGCTGGTAACTCTACTCTTTAGATGCGTATGTGATTGGGGTAACATAAAGTCTTGCCAATATGTTACTGTATCTGAAGTACAATTTCAGTTCTGTGTGTAGTAGATGAGATACTGTAAAAGAGGAACTGTGTCTGGTCCTACTTGCTATTAATAGGATTTCCACGTTTTTATAATGTATCCCAGGTGACCTTGGACTAAGTAAAGAACAATGGATCATACATCAACATTATGTTTATTTTAATCTAAGGAAGAATTCCTACCTAGTGTTTCTACTGAAAGGCTTTGAGGCCACATCCAAATATACATAATTGTGATTTTAAAAGTCAGAATTCTGAGATTAATAGTCTGCCTATATACTGTTACTTTATTAAGATGGGATATCATGGGTCAACAGTGTATCACAGCACAAAAATAACATATTTTACTAATATGCAATAGCAATGTGTTAAGAGCTATTGCAGCCCCCATTTGTGTATAGCATCCTACCTGGTTTTTTTATTAAACCAAATAAAAATGTTGGTTAGCGTTTCAATTAGAATTTGGAAATTAAAGTAAACTTGATCCCAGTTCAGTTTTAAACCTTCACTCCAAGTAATTTGCAACCTGATGTACGTTTATTAATGAACAAAAAGCCCTGTTAATTTTGAAAATAGGAGGTTTTTTCAGCCTTGTGGTTTTTCGCCAGCTACATGTAAGGAGATAACAGTCTGTGATATCAATGTTTATTTATCACATGTCACAGAAGTGACGTTAGCATGGCACTAACAGGAAGATAAATTGAAAAATAAGACGTATTAATATAATATGTTTTATCAGGCTGCAAGTATTTTAATTAATGGGTCTATAGCTCTGCCTCATTAAAAGTTAAAAAGGTATGTGTGTATGTTTGTGTGTATATGGGTAGGGCAGCTATAACTTTTATATTATAACTATTATACTCCTGAAGGGGTTATAGAAAGAAGGAGTGTCAATGTATCCTACCAAAGAGAGTTAGTGCTAGAATGAGTGATCTGTTTAGGGAGATAAGTAGGTTGGGAAACTGAGGAACTCCTAATTTAATTTTTCTTTACGTGCCAACCATGTTATGTAACCAACATGGGCATGTCACATTACACTATCTTATTATACCAGCCAGGTACGCCGTCATGTTATACTACCCTGTGCCCAATCACATTACTGTATGGCAGCCTGTATGCCATCTTCACATAAGTCTACATCCATTATTACAGCCTTACACCAGCTAATGTCCTCCTAATTATACAGTACCAGCCTTTGGCCCTTTCTTGTACCAGAGAGAGAGAGAGATAAAAAGGGGTGAGAGGGGAAGAGAGAAAATATGGGGGAGAGAAAATAAAGGGAAAGATAAAATAGGGAAGAGAGAGAAAAGTGGCGAAAAGCAAAGAAAAAAAGAAGGGAGAGAGGAAACAATGGGGGAGAGAAAAGAAAGGGAGAGAGGGGGAGAGAGATAGAGTGGAAGAGCAGGAAAGAGAGAGACATGGACAGGCCCGCTGAGAGCCATGGCGGGCCCGGGTAATAGGGGGAGTGGCCTAATCGCGGGAGGCGTGGTCACGTCCCTTCCCGAAAAAAAAATAAAATTTGCAGCGGAGCTGGGGAGGGGGGCGCTCTGGGCCCCCTCAGCCCTGCTCAAAGCCAGGGGGGGGCATGATCAGTGTGATCGCTCCCTCCCACAGGCATAGGAGACTGCTGTGGCTGCTGCTCAACAGCCACGAGCAGTCTCCACTGCAGCTCAGCACACGCTGTGTGCTGGGCTGCTGTGAGGGAGAGGGAGCGGGTCCGGACCCAGGCCCCCGCCGGGCCCCTCAGGAAGCCCGGGCCCAGGTAATCTGTACCCGCCCCCCCCTCTCGGCGCCCCTGGACATGGAAGGAGTGGAAGTGCCAGAGA
This sequence comes from Taudactylus pleione, assembly GCA_031769625.1. Taxonomy (NCBI): domain Eukaryota; kingdom Metazoa; phylum Chordata; class Amphibia; order Anura; family Myobatrachidae; genus Taudactylus; species Taudactylus pleione. The sequence goes on from JAUIMM010000725.1 coordinate 1,648,668, forward strand.
GAGCACAGGGGAAAAGATGGGGGTTGAAAGGATGGTGTGGGAGAGAGAGACACATGGGGAAGAGGAGGGATAAAGATGGGCACAAACGCTACGGGTACCCATGCAGATCATGTTTTTCACATATTTTGCATACTCGTGATTGACAGCTGACAGCTGAATGATGGGTTTGCATTACTGCAGTAGTAATACTGGGTTAAATTCAGCTATGTCACAGATTGTAGATTTTATAGATATATTCATTAGAAAATATGTGACCTCACTTAAATTCTGTGTTAAAGACTCAACACAGGTTTTACAGATTGTTGGTACTTTTTTATGAAATTAGATTTAGAAGTAGTATGTAATATATGATGAGGCTTTGTGCCCTATAGGTAAATAATTTGTATGCTTCTAGAAAATGAATCCAATATAAATGAAAAAAAAAGAAGTTTTATTTTGCATTAAATAGACTACATTTTAAAAAATAGTTATTTTTTTAATTTCCAGGAACTGTTTTTTGATACACAAATGAGGAACCGCAATGGGAATTTCATTTGTGCACAATTACTGCAGCTGTAGGCAGTGCTGCGCATGCGCTGCTTTTACGCATGTAGCAGTGCATGCGCAGCACTGATTACAGCTGCGGTAAGGTAGAGCAGATAGGGAAAAGTATCTATTTCCCGAAAAGCTGTCATCGCAAAAATGACAGCTTTTCGGAATAGATGGTTATGGAGAGGAGGAATGATGAATTCCTCCAGTAATTAGGTAGAACTCCATGCGAGTTCTAAACCTAATTACCCCCAGAGAATTTTTAGTTATGATGAATGTAAGTGATTTGCATCTTAGAATATACTCTAAATATTATAAGTAAAGTCATGAATCACAGTGCCCTAAGACATTACTCAATTAAAATTACACTACACAGCAGTGCAACCTTATTCACATTACATCGCACAGTAGAGCCCCTTATTCATGTTATGTCACACAGTAGAGCCTCTTATTCATGTTATGTCACACAGTAGAGCCCCTTATTCATGTTATGTCACACAGTAGAGCCCCTTATTCATGTTATGTCATATAGTAGAGCCCCTTATTCATGTTATGTCATATAGTAGAGCCCCTTATTCATGTTATGTCACACAGTAGAGCCTCTTATTCATGTTATGTCACACAGTAGAGCCTCTTATTCATGTTATGTCACACAGTAGAGCCCCTTATTCATGTTATGTCATATAATAGAGCCCCTTATTCATGTTATGTCACACAGTACAGCCTCTTATTCATGTTATGTCACACAGTAGAGCCTCTTATTCATGTTATGTCACACAGTAGAGCCCCTTATTCATGTTATGTCATATAGTAGAGCCCCTTATTCATGTTATGTCACACAGTAGAGCCTCTTATTCATGTTATGTCACACAGTAGAGCCTCTTATTCATGTTATGTCACACAGTAGAGCCCCTTATTCATGTTATGTCATATAGTAGAGCCCCTTATTCATGTTATGTCACACAGTAGAGCCTCTTATTCATGTTATGTCACACAGTAGAGCCCCTTATTCATGTTATGTTATATAATAGAGCCCCTTATTCATGTTATGTCACACAGTAGAGCCCCTTATTCATGTTATGTCATATAATAGAGCCCCTTATTCATGTTATGTCACACAGTACAGCCTCTTATTCATGTTATGTCACACAGTAGAGCCTCTTATTCATGTTATGTCACACAGTAGAGCCCCTTATTCATGTTATGTCATATAGTAGAGCCCCTTATTCATGTTATGTCACACAGTAGAGCCTCTTATTCATGTTATGTCACACAGTAGAGCCTCTTATTCATGTTATGTCACACAGTAGAGCCCCTTATTCATGTTATGTTATATAATAGAGCCCCTTATTCATGTTATGTCACACAGTAGAGCCCCTTATTCATGTTATGTCATATAATAGAGCCCCTTATTCATGTTATGTCACACAGTACAGCCTCTTATTCATGTTATGTCACACAGTAGAGCCTCTTATTCATGTTATGTCACACAGTAGAGCCTCTTATTCATGTTATGTCACACAGTAGAGCCTCTTATTCATGTTATGTCACACAGTAGAGCCTCTTATTCATGTTATGTCACACAGTAGAGCCCCTTATTCATGTTATGTCATATAATAGAGCCCCTTATTCATGTTATGTCACACAGTAGAGCCCTTAATTCATGTTATGTCATATAATAGAGCCCCTTATTCATGTTATGTCACACAGTACAGCCTCTTATTCATGTTATGTCACACAGTAGAGCCTCTTATTCATGTTATGTCACACAGTAGAGCCCCTTATTCATGTTATGTCATATAGTAGAGCCCCTTATTCATGTTATGTCACACAGTAGAGCCTCTTATTCATGTTATGTCACTCAGTAGAGCCCCTTATTCATGTTATGTCATATAGTAGAGCCCCTTATTCATGTTATGTCACACAGTAGAGCCTCTTATTCATGTTATGTCACACAGTAGAGCCTCTTATTCATGTTATGTCACACAGTAGAGCCCCTTATTCATGTTATGTCACACAGTAGAGCCCCTTATTCATGTTATGCCACACAGTAGTAATGCACCTAATACACATAATGCCACATTGTAGTAGTACCCCTTATACAGTATACATAATGCCACACATTAATGCCCTTATACACATTGTGCCACACAATGATGTCATATAAATATAAGCTAATAACACTGGGCTTTAGTGCAACCAGGACAGAAATCATAGGGTTATAGTGCAGCGAGGACAGTGTATACTGTTATGAAAGTGTGTAAATGAGAATAACACCACATGGAAATATTGAAGATGCTGCTGCCTGCTGTCCAGGGGGGGAGGGGGGAGATCTACGAGGGGAGATGTGGCATGAAGACACTGAAAATGCTGCTGTTTAGGGGGGTTTGCGGGGGGGGATGCAATCACAAGGGGAGGGGTGCGGGCATGAAGATACCGATGGTGCTGCTGTTCGGGGTGTGGTTGGGGGGGTGATATTGAAGATGCTGCTGTTCGGGAGGGGAGGCGTGTGGTCATGAAGAGACAGTACCTGAGTTGCTGAAGCTGGTAGTGTCCTCCTCCTCTGTTCCGCTCACAGCCTTACACTCCTCTCTCCACCGCTATTGGCCTCTTCCCCACTGCTGTCATTGACCCTGGGATCTGTCTGGGAGGTGGAGCACTGGACTGCATGGAAAAAGCTGGGAGCACCGCAAGTGACATGCAGGCACCCGGCAAATAGAGATTGTGGTGTCGGCCAGTTCAGCCCCAGGGCATCTTGTGCTCTGTGTGGCAGCACCAGCCACACCACACTAGTTATGGCCCTGCATTGAATACATTTGTCTCCTTTGGAATCAATGAGGATTGTGCAATTTGAGCATGATTAATATAATATATTTTAGCTTATTTATTGTAAAAAAAAGCTCCCGTATATAAGAATATTGTTTACCTGCAGTTTGCACTAATGTCACTATGTTCACTTTTAAAATCTCCTGCGTTCAGCTTAGTAATACAGGATACCACAGTCCTCATGTTTTTTCAATGGGAACTGTGATTTTCTCTAACTTAATCCCCACGGATAGCTTTTGTAGCCCATAAGTTACTTTCTCTAAGATGGTTCTTTAGATCCCTCCCTGGCAGCCTAAACCTGCACATACACAGTGGGTAAGCAGGCTCTGAAGATGGCCTTAAAGTAATAGTACCTTACTATTTCCCTTTCCCAGAACAGCTCTTGCATTTGGGTGCACAAGTAATGTAAAGAGAAAGCTTTACTAAACCTAATGATTTCACTACTAGGTCTATTGTACCAAAGTTTACCCAGTACACTAGTAGGCTGAGTTTAGACCATGCGGTGGCTGCAGACCTTGACTGTTCGTAAGTCTGAGATTCAAAATCAGCTCACCGATCCCAAAATTACCTGAATGCAAGTGCGAGCCTTAACACGTATACAGTATACAGTAGTGTAGGCACTGAGAGAGCAGGGGGGAATCTGGTGTACTGTATATAGCCAAGGACCTGTATAACACAGGAATAGTAAAGCACAGGGAATCCTATAAGAAGAATTTATAAAGCAAGAAAAGAATCAGTTTGCAAAGACCCTAGAAATGTAGCAGTGCAATGGGTGGGAGATATCATTCATGACAGCACAGTATAGACCACAGACATTCATTAGATAAGAGATACATACAGCTGAGAGCAAAGGGAATAACAACAGCTGAGAGACTGCAGAACAAACAGAGAAATACTCCCAACTGTTCCATTTTTGAACCTTAATCTCATCCCTCATTCTTTCCAAATGGATCCTCATTTGTGTGATGTATAGATCTATGTATTTATGTAGCCTACTGCATAATGTGTCTATCCATTAAGGGTGACTGACCCCCAATGCTTTGTTATGTGTGTTCCTTGGATTTGCCCTGGAAAAAGCTGCTCCTAGATTAGTGCGGTGGATACCTCTGAATAGATGCATGATGGGTGGAATGAATGAATGAAATGTCACAACCTGCTACCACTAAGGGATTGATTTCTTTATTAATTAAAAGATTTAGATTTGTATCCCTTAAAACTCCTCAATATAGTTCCTGTTAGAGTGTTTGAAGCTTTTAGTTACATGGGCTGAGTGTACCAAGAAATGGATTTTCCTGCAGAAGTGTAACAGAATGTGCAGCGATAAAAAGGTTGTAAATCCCCTTAATCTCCTTTATCTCATTTAAATGAAGTATTCCTGCAAAACTAAACTGCTTCGCAATTACAGAACTCATCCCGATTCCCTACCCATCCATTACTATCTCCAACCTGACCAACTTCTCCCATAGGCCAGTGCAAACTTTAGCACAGGTGCCACTACTTTGTATTATACATCTTTGTGGTTGCTGTATCAAGCAGAGAAAAGAGTGGAGAGGTGGAGAAGTTTCCCATAGCAACCAATCAGCTTCTGCTTAGCATTTTATAGAATGTACTTTATAATGCTACTGTACGTCAAAGCCGACTAGTTGCTATGGGTAACAACTCCATGTACAGTACTTCACCGTAAAAGCTAGTAATAACTGTGTAGAAGTTGGCATGTGACATTGCAGATGATGGTGTGCCATGTCTGCTTTACAGTCTCTCAGCTTGTAAACTACACTTATACCGGAGGGCGGTACAGCACCATATGTTGTGATGAATTCCCACTGCTCAAAGCCTTGCTGTATAGGGCAGATAGAGGGGGGGGGGGGGGGCAAGAAGATGTGACAGTGCAAATCACGTCATCAAGTCCCTGGGAAATCACTGTCACTGTACATTGTAAGAGAGAGCTGACTAAGGCCCATGCTTTGAAATGCCCAGCTTTAGTTATTTAAAATATTGGGAGGCATGACAGCGCATGGGGAAGCAAAGTACATGAAACAAGTATGTCACAAAGCATGGGGCCAAATGGAGATAGAGCACAAAGTAGAGAGGACTACAATGTAAGGAATCATGGAGCTATGAGTATGGGAAAAAGGCAAGTTGTATAGTGAGCATCACACTTGGGAATACATAACCTCACAGGATACAGAGCTTATGAATTCTAAAAGGGAGCACAATGTATGAAAAAGTTTAGCAAACTGAGCAGGAAGTCTTGTGAAATGGGAAGAACTCAGGGGATCATAAAGTAAAGAGCACAGGATGTCTCCAGGCAATCATAGAGAAGAGAATACATGGACTGTCGGAATTTAAAGAATGTTCATTTACCTAACAAGAGCAACAGTATTAACACAACTGCTACTAACCATAGAGTAGAGAACACTAAGGAGGGAATTCAGTTAGCAGCAAGTCTCGTCGCGGCCCAAGTATGTGCAACTAAATGCCCTTATTCTATAGGTGCTGTCATTGTATTGTCCCTCTCAGGGGTGTAGGGAGGGAGGAGCACCTGGAGTAGGTGAGGCATTCGTTAGCGGCAGTGCAGGATGCCATCCAGGGTTCGGGCTGACATGACCTGATACCACCCACAAGGATCATCATGGCGTGAGTTGTCTGAATTTTCAGTGAAGGGGGGTGTCGAAGCCGGATTATTGGCTGAGACAGAATCTGTTAAAATCAAAATCTGCACGACGCCATTTTTTCGAATGGCAACAAGACGCCATTTTTCGAATGGCCGCCCATAGTCATTTTAGCGAATCTCACACAATATCAGTAGATATGGCAATGTTATTATTTAGCGTCATGCGTTTTCCACACAGTAGAACACTATTGAAAGTCCTCATTATATAAATACATACATTTACTAAAACATATAATATGAACAATCCTGCAAAGCACGTATCACAGTGCACTCCACAAACACGTAGACGCACAACGTTGACTAGCGTATTTTCTTAATATCCTTACACTTACACATTGCACACTTACATAGAAAGGTTCCCTAGCATTAAGGTTAATATTCAAGGTTATATTCATTATTAATTATGTTATGAAGTAACTGTATTTAAGATCTAAGGTTTAGTACATTATAAGCAGACAGTGTTTGGTGCTATTCTAAACCACTGTTTATTTGCAGACTTCCGGTTCCATCGGCAAGGAAATCGCAACATGCGTTTTCAAGATATGGATCATAGAGAGTTAGGCATTGAAATGTACTCTGTAATGTAATGTTTATTAGCCAGTTTAGACTTGTTCTTCGGCGGGAAAACGCACACAAAGAGCTGTTGGAAGGCTGAACTATCACAATACAAACTGACCTATGAACTGCATCGTAACAGAAGAACCAAGAGGAAGAACCAATGGGATCATGCCAACTCGTTCTATTGTATTGCCTATCTCTGCAAGGGTACATAAGCAAGCACCCTGGATCTGGTAGTTAGTCATCTTTCTTTTCTGTTGGCGGAGGTTTCATAGTTGATGCCGGGAAATCTGGATCCAGAGTGCATGCGTATGTATCAACTGTACCTTGTGATTGTATAATTTGTTTGCGCTAATTGTATTTAGAGCACAGCGTGTAACTATATGCTTTTTGGTGAATAATATCTATTTGTTCTTTGGAACCACAATCAAAGTCTGGAAATCAATTATTTCTTTTGCGACTTACAACTCTAAATAGCGACATTTAGGGTGTATGGATCATTAGGTATTAATAGTTGGGTGCTCATAGAGTGAGTACACGCTGCCAATTTACACGGTAACACATGGTTATCGATCTCTCAGCAAAGGGTGGAGGCGCCATACGCAGGAAAGAACGCATTGCCTTCGAAAACCTGCTACCACTTGATGCTGAGAGACCGCTATCCGTTATTGTTTGAGTTCAAGGAGCGCTGATCAGAATCCAGGGACAAGGAAGGAAAAAGTTTGTTTTCCTTCTTTGATAAAGGTTAGTGTTAAAAGGGGAAGTCGCACAATATCGTACGCATATTTCCTGTATTGCTGCCACGTGTTGAAACGGTTATTGTATGTATAGCGTGATTGCTTGTTAAAACCTCTGAATTATACTGCCATATTAAGGGAAAAAGGTTTTTATTTTCTGACAGATTTCCCCGACCCTAGGAAAGAACTAGCAAAGTGCCAGAGATTTGTAAAGGATTTAGGTAATGCTCATGAGCCAACTAATAAAGATTGGCGAGTGGTATTACGGGCATGTCTTCCACACAATACCGACGTGAAAAAGTTTATCATGGCCTCTGTATTGGATGGAGATAGTCCCATAACGGATGCAGGTAATCAGGACAATATAACCCACATTGTCACCCAATTGACTGTATTTTTCCCATTAATTGTTAACTGGAGTAAAATCTTCACGCTGCAGACTATTACCCAATACACCGGCACAGAGGATATAAAAGACAACACCCATCACAGGGAAATGACAATCACAGTGCTTATGGATGGTCTTAAGGACACTCTAAAGGCCAGGGTTCAGACCTCACTTCCTGGGAGGTATGGTAGACATACTCAGAGAATCTGCAATTGAACATGATAAAAACATCCTTAGGAAGAGAGAAATGCAGAGCGAAAAACTAATGACTTTTAGTATTCAAGCTCTGGAAGGAATGCAAATAACACTGCACACTCAGCCACAATTCACTCATCCCATACAACCTCCAAACCCTTATCCCTATACACAACCACAATCTTTCCTCATTCCCCAACCCACACAACATCCACCTTTCACAAACGTCAACCATGAAGGTGTTATAGATGTAACAAAGAGAGCCACATAAGTAAGTTCTGTAAGGCTAAGAAATGGGAACCACCAAACCACGGAACACCGACATACCCACAGGATGGGCACCCACAACAGACAGGACAATTCCAGCCATCACCTGCTCATGTCGCAGCAGTAAATGCTTTGCTGGAAGAAGATAGTCAGCTCTAGGGATCAGGTCACACCTGTAGTCTACAGCCAGTCAGGTTAACTGGGGGTATTAGAGAAGAACCTGTAATGTTAGTTGATGTAGCTGGTACTAAACATTCTTTTCTCGTAGACACATGGGTGACCAGATCAGTGATAAAATCTCCATCTAATTTACAGGTGACCAGCAATGGGTGTAACGGGTAAAGTGCAACATTATCCTTTAACCAAATCTGCAGAGGTTACTATCGGTCCATTGTATATCAGGCATTCCTTTCTCCTGGCAGCAGCGGCCCCTACTAACCTACTGGGAAGGGGTTTGTTATGTAAAATAGGATGTGTCATTTATTGTACCCCTGATGGTATATTTCTAGATATCCCAGAGAGAGTTGCGCACAAGATGAGGGATATATTGGACACTCCCCATAGGTTAATGTTTCACTCTACTGTTTCAGATAAGAATCCATCTCAGGTAGAGCAAATGTTTTCTCAAATGCCAGCTTCACTTTGGACCAAAGATGGACAGGACACTGGATTGATGGCAAACGTAGCTCCTGTAGTGGTAAATTTAAGGGGTTAATAAGGTAGTAGAGAGCCAATTGTCCATACACCCCATGCTGAGTAGTAGTAGAGAAATATGATTGTCTATACACCCCATGCTGTATCTGCTTTGCTAAATTCTGCCCAAACCAGAAATGTCTCCTCAGCTAGGTTCACGAAATCGGAACTAGCCCTAACAGCACCTGCAAACATCACCATTAAGCGGTGCAGTACGTTAAATCCAGTAACGTATTTACCATATGTGCCTCAGGATGCACAAAGGGTGAAGAGAGGTGAGTCGCTGACGGAAGGGGAGTTCTGCAGGTATATTGATGCACATGATTCTATGGAATATTTGAATCAGACCTTTACTGCAAGACCTGACATACGGGATACACCTTTAGAAAATGCAAATTTGACGTTTTACATGGATGGGAGTTGTCATAGACAAACTGACATGGAAGAGTTATGTACAGGTTATGCTGTGGTAAATGACAAAGACATCATAGAAGCCGAATCTCTTGGTCCACCTCACTCGGCCCAAGTGGCGGAGCTGCTGGCACTAAGAAGAGCGTGTGAATTAGCAAAATGCAAATCTGCTAATATCTACACTGACTCTAGGTATGCCTTCGGGGTAGTACATGATTTTGGTGCTCTATGGCGTCTGATAAATTTTATGACAGCAGCAGGCACACCAGTCGCACATTCCAGACATATAAAAGGACTACTGACAGCGATCCAACTGCCGAAGGCAGTGGCCGTCATTACGTGTATAGCCCATACATGCGAGGACGATCCGGTGTCACTGGGCAATAACAGGGCAGACGAAGCTGCCAAATGGGCAGCAGGTTTAAGAATAAACATGCCAATTAACCAAATGATGTTTCAAACGATTGATATGCAGAAATTAATTGATATGCAAACTTTGTGTTCCATTCAGGAAAAGGCAGTCTGGAGGTCCAAGGGATGTGGGCAAGAGTCCTCTGGACTCTGGAGAGATGGACAAGGTAAGCCAGTGGATCCCAAGGCGTACTACCCAAGCCTGGCTGAGGCAGCGCATGGTCTGACTCATCTGGGAAAGCAAGTTATGTACAAGTTGGTGAGAGCATACTGGTGTGCACCGTGTTTTTCTTCCCAAGCGGAAAAGAGAGCAATGTCCTGTTTGACCTGCTTGAGGAAAAATATTGGGAAAACAATCTCTACCGAACCATCCCACATTCCTCCGACCGACGGACCTTTTCAGGTAATACAAATTGATTTCATCCAATTACCACCCTGCAGGAATCTCAAGTATGTATTAGTGTGCACTGATGTGTTTTCTAATTGGGTTGAGGCATACCCAGATGCCACTAATACTGCTGTGTTTACTGCTAAGAAAATTTTTCAGGAGTTTGTATGCAGATACGGTATCCCTAGAATTATTGATAGTGATAGGGGTACTAATTTCACAGGTGATGTCTTCCAAAACATGTGTAAGTTGATGGGTATAAATAGTATACTTCACACCCCTTACCGACCGCAAGCCAGTGCCAAGGTGGGAAGGATGAACGGTACTATTAAAAATAAATCAAGTAAGATCATGGCAAAAACTGGACTGGGGTGGCCAGAAGCACTACCACTTGTCCTTCATAGTATCAGGACAACTCCTAGACCCCCTCTCAATCTGTCCCCCTTTGAAATACTGTTTGGTAGACAACCTCATTTGATTATAAGTCCGCAGGAAGATTTGAAAAGTAACAACGAGGTTACTGTAAGGTATCTTATAACAATGAGTAAACAGTTGAAGCAGCAACAGCAGAAACTGAAATTGTTGTCACATGATATGCCAGAAACAAACTGTCATGATGTTGAACCTGGAGAATTTGTTATGATCAGAAATTTCTTGCATTCAGGTTGTTTGACAGATCGGTGGGAAGGTCCGTATCAAGTGTTGCTGACAAGTACAACTTCCTTGAAAGTGGCAGAGAGAGATACCTGGGTCCATTCCACTCACTGTAACAGGATCAACCAACCGGTGGAGAGACAAGGCGGAATCAAGGCAGATAACGTAGACCTGTCAATTGCGAGTCTGTTCCCGGAGGGTTAAAGGTTACAGTGAGATACCTGAGCTAAAGAAATTTGTAGATCATTGTTTTCAGTAAAGGAGTGGCCTGCTGTGGTTATCTTTGTGTTCTCTCCCAGAGTTTTCATCATCCTGGGTTGTTTCGGGATCTCTGGTTTCTGTGATGGAGGACAGAGGCCCTGATTCAGAGCTGGACGCTCTAACAGAGCGCTCGCTCTGAATCAGGGCGTTTTTTATATTTTTTATGGAGCGGCCTCCTGGCTGCTCGCATTGCTGTGGGTTGCCACCCACAGCTAATGTGAGCAGCCAGGATGATGGTCGCGACGGTCTTGACCATCGCGACCATCGGGCTTGCGACGAGACCCTTGTGGTAGGGTCTCGTGGCCGCAAGCCCCAGTAGTGAGCTTTCGGCTCAAACGGAGCCGAAAGCTCTCCCAGTGACATCAGTGGGGCCGCCCCCAGACGGTAGGCGTTCTCATGGGAATGCCTCCGTCTGGGCAGCCACCCCCCCGGCCCGCCCACCAAAGGGGGCATGCTGTCACTCAACCTCGACAGCACGCCCCCTTTGGTGCGAGTCCTGGAGTGACGGATTGCCCATCGCTATCCGGGTCTAGCGCATGCGCACGATGGAGCCGGTTCCATCGTGCGCATGTGCTCTGGGCCACCATTGACCCAGTTGCGAGCGCTCAGCACTTGCAACCGGGCCTGAATCAGGACCAGAGGACGGAGAGGGGAGCTGATGGTGATATCGATGAAGTGGAGTTGGGAGAAGGAGCAATACAGTCACAAGGGCGGTATCTGACCAAACCCAGTACAGTAATTGTTAAGAGATCTGTTATGCCTGAAACTCGGAGACAGTGTGAAGTTCTATCATCTGAGGACTATTGTATTTGTGAATTTTGTGGGTCTCTAATCGATGAGAGATGCATCCAACGGTGCCAGCCTAAGTATAACCAGTATTGGGGTGGGTATCCTTTAGGGGATTATCATACCATGGTGGGCAAAGTTTTAAACCAGACTGACTGTTGGGTGTGCTCTCACGTGCCTCAGGGACAGCATAATGTAGGATTAGTGCCATTTCCATTAAATGGCTCTGAGGTCTTAGAATTACAACAAGGGAAGAAGCTGGATGGGAAATTTCTTATGTCCAAACCACCTCATTTTAAACTCCACCAGTACCAAGTGGATAGATCACTTTTATGTTTGAACATCACCAACTTCAGTAAACCAGGAAGTTAGGAGGTTACTGGGAATAACCAGACGATGACCTTCTCACTAAGAGCTGATTATGAGCCTATAAATTTTGAACTGTTACGCACAATTAGGTTAAGTGGGAAACACTTCCGGTATCGGTATACACTAAGTGACACCAAAGAAATGGTTGGTAGAGTACCAGAAGGGTACTGTGCCAGGGTTATACAACCAGAAACGTGTGTTAGCCAGATGGGAGAACCTGAGATAGGATCATTTGTTAAGGAAATGTGTTGGATGATTATGATGCATTCTGTTCCTTATGTTCTCCCCGATGATGTATACTTCATATGTGGAAGGAAAGCGTACAAGTGGCTCTCTCCGAGTTCAGAATGTTTGTGTTATCTGGGAAGAGTACTCCCAGAGGTTATGACCCTTACACATGGTGAAATGTTTGGTATTCATAAAAACACACCATCACCATATCTTCACACACAGTATGAACACAATGACAAAATAAATATACTACCTGGTGATGTACATAAAACCACACAGTTGATTAGTGAAACAACTGGCTTTCATGTTTTAGTAGCATTGGATCCCACCAGGATCGCTCGGGGTACTCTAAATTTCAGATATATTCAAGATCTTGCTAAATTAATAGATAATATCACCGAGATGTATGATGACACGTTTAGGTACACAGGTAAGGAGTTACAAGCTTATAAGAAAGAACTGGTGCAACACCGATTAGTTTTAAATTATTTAACAGCTGCCACTGGAGAGTATTGTGTAACTTTGGCCACCCAATTTGGTGTAAAGTATTGCACATTAATCATAAACGATACTAGTGACCCCAAGGAGGTGATAGACCGGAAGATGGACGAAATTCTGCAGTTAAAATGGGAATTTCGGAAAAACCATAATGCTTCAGTGGCTGAAGTAGAGGAAAAGGTAGAAGAATGGGTTTCTTGATTGAACCCAGTGAAATGGTTCTCCGGCCTAGGAGAGTCGGTCCAGGAAATAGTTGCTAGCATAGGTAAACTCCTGATCCTCATATTGGTTGTCATCATAGTAATTGGCTTATGTGTCAAATGTGTTCCTACTGTGCTGAAATGTGGAGAATGTAAAGATAAGGTAAATCGAAGGAATTAAATTATGATGGTGGTCACTAATAACAATATGAATACTGAGGTAAATGAAGAACTGCATTACAAGCCTGAACTAGAATGTATCATCAGATGATGTATAGATTTAGCCATGCATGAAATATATATTATGAAATGTTATTTTACACATCCCAATAATGTAAGTCCCTATCCCCTTCAAGACTTCCTTTATAGGTTAGATGCATTCCCACATCTCTCCCGTGATCTCCCAAGATCCGCGGTGTGCGTATAAGGGTAGTTTTATGTCCCCCTCAGAGACACATTATTGATGGTTTAAGAACCACCTTGTGCCAACCCATAATATAACATTAAATAATATGTCACAGTGTAAGCCTAAATTAATTTTAAAATCAGAGTGTGATAGCGTATTGTTTGCTAACAAAGGGTGGACTGTCGAAGCCGAATGATTGGCTGAGACAGAATCTGTTAAAATCAAAATCTGCACGACGCCATTTTTTCGAATGGCAACAAGACGCCATTTTGCAAATGGCAGTCCAACGTCATTTTAGCGAATCTCACACAATATCAGTACAAATGGCGATGTTATTATTTAGTGTCATGCGTTTCCCACGCAATAGAACACTGTTAAAAGTCCTCATTATATAAATACATACATTTACTAAAACATATAATATGAACAATCCTGCAAAGCACGTACCATGGTGTACTCCACAAACATGCAGACGCACAATGCATACTAGCGTCTTTTCTTAATATCCCTACACTTATACATTGCACACTTAAATAGAAAGGTTCCCTAGCATTAAGGTTAATATTCAAGGTTATATTCATTATTAATTATGTTATGAAGTAACTGTATTTAAGATCTAAGGTTTAATACATGATAAGCAGACCATGTTTGGTGCTATTCTAAACCACTGTTTATTTGCAGACTTCCGGTTCCATCAGCAAGGAAATCGCAACATGCATTTTCAAGATATGTATCATAGAGAGTTAGGCATTGAAATGTACTCTGTAATGTAATGTTTATTAGCCAGTTTAGACTTGTTCTTCGGCGGGAAAATGCACACAAAGAGCTGTTGGAAGGCTGAACTATCACAATACAAACTTACAAACTGACCTATGAACTGCATCATAGCAGAAGAACCAAGAGGAAGAACCAATGGGATCATGCCAACTCGTTCTATTGTATTGCCTATCTCTGCAAGGGTACATAAGCAAGCACCCTGGATCTGGTAGTTAGTCATCTTTCTTTTCTGTTGGCGGAGGTTTCATGGTTGATGCCGGGAAATCCAGATCCAGTGCGCATGCGTATGGTTCGACTGTACCTTGTGATTGTATAATTTGTTTGCGCTAATTGTATTCAGATCACAGGGTGTAACTATATGCTTTTTGGTGAATAAAATCTTTTTGTGCTTTGGAACCACAATCAAAGTCTGGAAAGCAATTATTTCTTGTGCGACTTACAATGCTAAATAGCAACATTTAGGGTGTATGGATCATTAGGTATTAATAGGGGGCCTGGCACACACTGACAGCAGCAGTCAGTGTGTGATGAACTATGACAGAGATGGTGGGGGTAAGCTTGCCAGCTGGAAAAGGGGCCCGGGGCATTTTACGGCGGGGAGCAGGCAGCTACTATGATGTAGTAGGTGGACAGGCTGTGATATTCATACTGTACATAGGAGACAGGGTGTCCAGGCCAGAGAGAAGTAGGGTAAAACCATAAAAATAAAGCCACAGTGAACAGGGCCATAGCTAGGGTTGTGCAGCCGATGCTACCGCACAGATCGCAACTGCCCTGAGGGCGGAACACCGGCCGCCCACCTCATTTTCTCTCTAGTCTCTCTGCAGGAGCTGGGCGGCTGCTGCTTAAAGCTTGATGCTTTAGGACAGTTAACAGCCGCAGCCTCCGGCTTCCCTCCTACATGTGACAGAGTGTGACTCACCTTATTTATCAACAAGTTTATCACTCAAAGGGCTCTATTTATTAACATTATTTTTACTAAAATAAAGTGAAAAAGGGTGTTTTCACACCCTTTTCACATTATTTTAGTATCACCTATAGTTACTATAGGGCAATTGGAGTAGAATTCATAAAATTCTACTCCAACCCCTAAGTATCACTTATTTTTAGTAAAGCAGATCACATTTCCCATAACTGTAATGGGAAATGTGATCCGACCAGAGTTACTAAAAATAAATGTGAAAAAAATATCGGGGAAAGCCCTGTGATAATAACGCCACCTGGAAGGTCTCCCCTGGTTACCGGCCTCCTGCCCTGCTCTAACGAGGAGAGCAGAGCCGGGAGCCAGTCCCAGTAATCAGCTGTGTGGTCTAAACAGACCGCAAGCTGATTACTGTAAAAAAAAGAAAAAAAAAATAGTAAAAAAAAAAAATTACTTACCTGACTCCAGGGACCGGTGATCGGGGCTCCGGTGATGACTCCCCTCCAGTCAGCTGGTCTCCCGGTCATCAGGTGTTCGGGCCCCAGTGCAGTATGGGAGATCACCTGACCGGAGCAATGGAGAACATCACCGGAGGTCTGGAGCATGCAGGTAAGTGTAAGTAAGGGAGAGGGGGGTTTCGGGGGGGGGGAGGGGGGTGTCGCGGGGGGGTCCGCGGTCGAGGGGGCGGGGCTTAGCACTGGGGGGCAGGGCTTAGCGCCGGAGGGGGTTTAGCAGTGGCGACCGGTCGGCATATGCGCGGGCACTTAATCACGGTATTTTTTGCGAAAATACCGTGATAAGGCTCCGAAGGGGATTCGCAGGGACAGAGCTTTATCGTAAGCTCTGTCCCTGCAAGGGATTTTTAAGAAATCCCTGTGATATTGCCTGAATTCGCAATGCGAATTCAGTCGGTAATATCACACTACAATCTGCATTACCAATGCGGATTGTAGTAAATAGAGCCCAAAATGAGGGATAAATATCACTGTTTGAGATAAATGGTGCTCCAGCCAA
The DNA here is from genome assembly GCA_031769625.1 of Taudactylus pleione. Taxonomy (NCBI): domain Eukaryota; kingdom Metazoa; phylum Chordata; class Amphibia; order Anura; family Myobatrachidae; genus Taudactylus; species Taudactylus pleione. The sequence goes on from JAUIMM010000725.1 coordinate 1,664,862, forward strand.
TCAGATAAGAACTGTCATGTTAGAAAAATAACAGTTAGGAGCTGATTGGCTGGAACACCATTTATCACAAACAGTTATATTTCTCATTTTGAGTGATAAACTCGTTGATAAATAAGGCTCGATCTCCGGCGCTGCCTCCTGAATCCCAGCAAGTGCTACAAGCCTTCCCACCCAAAGCTCACACAGTTCCTTGGGTGAAGTCTCTCTGTGGAGGAGCTGCTGCTGTTGGGTGGGTCAGGCAGGGAGTGGTGTATACCTGCCAACACTCCCTCATTGTCAGGGAGACTCCCTGAAATAGTAGCAATCTCCCTGTCTCCCTGAAGAGCCTAGCAATCTCCCTGATTGCACCTTACCCCCATTATGAAGCTGTTATATAAAAAAAAAAAACAGAGATATACATTCAAATGGGATCATTAGTATAATTTCCCTGCATTGGCTATAAGGCACAGTGATCCCTATAGCTACATGCATTTTCTGAGAGGTAGCAATCTCCCTGTCTCCCTGAACAGCCTAGCAATCTCCCTGATTGCACCTTACCCCCATTATGAAGCTGTTATATAAAAAAAAAAACAGAGATATATACATTCAAATGGGATCATTAGTATCATTTCTCTGCATTGGTTATAAGGCACAATGATCCCTATGCATTTTCTGAAAAGTATTAGGGGCCAATTTACTAAGCAGTGTTAGGAGACAGAGTGAAAAGTGATAAGAAAGTGATAAGGTGCCAGCCAATCAGCTCCCAACCGCCATCTCACAGGCTGTGTTTGAAAAATGACAGTTGTGAGCTGATTGGCTGGCACCTTATGACTTTTCACTCTGTCTCCTAATGGTGCGTACACACTGGGCGATTAAAGTGGACGACTGAACGATAACGATATCGTTATCGTTCAGTCGTCCACTTTATCGTCCATTTTTAACACAAAAAAGATGAACGATGACGACGACGCGCGTTCCCGCGGGTCGTTCGTCATCCTCGTTCATCGGGCTGACATGCAGGCCAACCTGACGACCTCGTCAGGTTGCTGCATGTCAGGGAATGGGTGAGAGAGCCCGGCGCTGAACGATATCGCTAATGATATCGTTCAGCGGCTGTGCTCAATGTCATGAACGACATTGAGCACAGCCTGCCGGGGACACACTAGACGATATCGCTCAGGGAGCATATCGTCTAGTGTGTATGCACCTTAACACTGCTTAGTAATTAGACCCCTAATGGTGCGTACACACTGGGCGATTAAAGTGGACGACTGAACGATAACGATATCGTTATCGTTCAGTCGTCCACTTTATCGTCCATTTTTAACACAAAAAAGATGAACGATGACGACGACGCGCGTTCCCGCGGGTCGTTCGTCATCCTCGTTCATCGGGCTGACATGCAGGCCAACCTGACGACCTCGTCAGGTTGCTGCATGTCAGGGAATGGGTGAGAGAGCCCGGCGCTGAACGATATCGCTAATGATATCGTTCAGCGGCTGTGCTCAATGTCATGAACGACATTGAGCACAGCCTGCCGGGGACACACTAGACGATATCGCTCAGGGAGCAAATCGTCTAATGTGTATGCACCTTTAGTGTGTGTTCATCAACAAATAGATCTTACTAACTGCTTTTGGGCTTGTTTACATTTGTATGTAAGGTAAGTTTATGACACGCCCCTCAGATGTAGCACTACGTCCACTGTAACACGCGCTCATAGGTGTTGCTTTCACAATCTCCCTGAAATGCTTTTTAAAAAGTAGGCAAGTATGGAGTGGTGTTCTGCGGCTGCACTGTGTGGACACCAGGACACTGGACAGTGACAGAACCTGCCAGGTGAGGTCCAGTCCACTTTGTTGTTAACACTGCTACAGACAGGGGCAGGCGGTGGGGCGGCGGTATCCAGGAGCAGTAGCCAGCAGCCTGTCCCAGCTATTTATTAACATTATTTTTACTAAAATAAAGTGAAAAATGGTGTTTTCACACCCTTTTCACATTATTTTAGTTTCACCTGTAATTACTATAGGGCAATTGGAGTAGAATTAGTGCCGGGGGGCGGGGCTTAGCGTCGGTGGGGGGTAGCAGCGTCGGTGGGTAGGCGCATGCGCGGGCTCTTAGTCGCGGTATTTTTTCCGAAAATACCGCGACTAGAGTGCGGATGGGATCCGCAGGGACAGAGCTTTATCGCAAGCTCTGTCCCTGCAAGGGATTTATAGTAAATCCCTGTGATATTGCCTGAATTCGCAATGCGAATTCACTCGGTAATATCACACTACAATCCGCATTCAATATGCGGATTGTAGTAAATAGAGCCCCCTGTGAGTTACTGTCTGTGAGTGACAGTGAATTCTGGAAACCACATGCTGGCTATGCCCTCTTTACCAAAATTCGGTATAATAGGCCGTAGCGTAGACATGCTACACATCTGGTCTCTCTCAGCAGGGGTGCACACAAGGTTTTTAACATTGAGCAGGACAGAGGGATGGTAACTTTGTTTAATATTTAAAAGTTACAGGGCAATTAGTTTGTCCACACTGGAGATTGAATGCTAAGGCTTTTAAACAATTATATTTATTATGTTAATTGCCCCAATTTACCCTTATGTCATGATAAATAAAAAATCCAGACTCATAAGGGTTAAGGTGCGTATCCACTACACGAGAGTGGAACGACTGTGTAATAGGTCAATCATTCATCATACTGTGCAGTGGATAATGTGCCCGCACTGAACGATATGTCGTTCAGTACGGGCACCCTCCCTCATCCCCGAACATGCGCAACCTGACAATCTCGTCAGGTTGGCCTGCACGTTCAGGCGATGACAAATGCCAACAACGACCAGCGGGAACGCGTATCGCTAGTTGTTGCCGGCATGTTACTGCATGATTAATGAACGATGTTGAAATCGTTCAATCGCTCATTTTTCTCGTGTAGTGAATACGTGTCTTTACTGTGTGTAATCCTATATACTTTCTGGAGGTGGGGCAATTGCTCTAATAATTTTTTTTAGAAACTTACGGATATATTTACCAAGTGGTAGGTTTGGAATCTGCTGCAAAACCTCCTATAAACCCACCCAAATAAATGACCTGGTGGGATCATGTCACTGTACTCTGTCAAAAACTGATTGTTCATAAATACTGTATTTGGTCACCACAAACCACCGGTGATGCCCATCATTTCAGAAAGATGACAAACCCTCTGCTTAGTAAATTTACACCTTCGAGATTGAAAAAAAAAATATTGCAGCAATCCTGAGATGGCACTAATGCTGTGATACTTGATAAATTTCTCTCCCATGTAAAGGGGGTAGTTTATCACATGTATGGATTGAAGCTTAACAAGAAAAAAACTATCTTATCCAAACTCCCATTCTCCTAAAGTAAGGAGAATGATAAATTTGATAAAAAGATATCTATAGCAGCATTCAGCTTTCAAAGTCTAAAATACATATTCAATCTTTGCCTCATGTATACGTCCGAAGATGCCTGAGGGCCTGTACTAAAGAGGACTAACACGAAGCTCATAAAAAGGAATAATTTGACCATCACTGACAAAACTGACAAAAATAAAAAGGTTAGCGAATGAATGAAAATAAATTGTGACGGTTCAGAGAGGAATAAAGAAAAAAGGTAAATTTCATACGTGCCCCCTTCCTGGAATCTCTTTGCTCACAATTTTTGGAGAGCTTTCCTGGGCTCCCGATAGAGTAAGCTCGATACCCAAATCTGTTCACTTCCCCAAGATTTAGAGGTCTATTTATCAAAAGAATTCTGGACCGCATGCGTAAAGTTTGCAATGCGCGTGCGCAAACTAGCTGCTACGATCAGAAATGTCTCTCTCCTTGAACACAGCCAGGTCGGTAGTTTAAGTGACAGAATGAGGCGTTTGTGGGTGGTAACAGGGGAAGGTGCTTGAAAACGGGGGAGTGGAGATCCGATCGCAGGCGTGCCTAATTATGCGAACGGCGTTTTATGGGAGTGCATAATTAACAAAGTAGCGTCATGGCACACGTGACATGGGTGGTTTGTACACTGACCTGATCGTAGTGCTTAAGGGAGGGTATGGTCAACCTTAAGCTCTACGACCAATTCCGATGGTTCCCGATGGTCTCGATTAATCCTTATATGCCCGGAGATGACGTGTAATGTGTACGAGAAGGGGGCGTATTTTTTGTCTTCCGGCCGCTTCCTCCCCTTGGTCGGCCAGCTAACGATCCGATCTTAAGGACGCAACATGTGGGTGCATCATTTGCATATCCGGCCCCTTTTCCCGTACGACCGTGCGGCCGCAACGACCGACTCTGAATGAGGTCCTCTGTCCTTAAGACTTGAAGAAACAGCAATTTCGGAATGTTTAAGGGAAAATAAGTTCCACAGATATTTAAGAAAAATAAAACACAGGAGATATTGGACATAAATGCTTCCAGCAGCCATCCCCATAGTTCTCTATAGGGATGGATATATGGAGCCATTTAACAAGCTTGGCTTTTTGAAGCAATATCTTTAGATGGCATTGACCAGCTTTACCCTATGGAGATCGCATGCCTGGAGTGGGAACTTCTGAAAAACATTACATTGCTGCTTTTCTTCAGTAAAGGTTTTGAAATATATGATCCTACTGTACGTTTGTGCATCTACTTCTGGCCCTCTGTGTCCCGTGTATACTGTAGTTACAGTAAGTTATAGTGATGATAAAACTAGCACAGATTAGTTTAAGCAGTGAAATAAGGATATATTTTGTTTTGTAATAGGTAGCAGCTGGGCCACTACAATACATTTGTATTATTTCATTATAAGAAAAGGAGAGGAGGATTCCGCACAGAGCTGATTCTATATGAATGGTTATATAACTTGCAATTATTTATTTATTTTGAACCAACCACCCTACATTTTTAAAGCATTATCATTAGTAGTGTTGGTGGTGCTCTCAGAGCCTAGATTTTGGCATGAAACAAAACAAAAGAGAAAGAAAGGCTTTTTGTTGGGGCACACTTGGATAATATTCGGAAATTAGATTAATTAAAGTATAACTTTTATTTTATTTTTTTTAAATTTAAGAGGTATGTATAATATGTATTGTGCTTAAAACAAGAAAAAGTTAATTTTAAACAATATGCAGGTGTTTAACAATTGACACCCTCAATTACTCAATTGGTGAAAATATTAAGTGAATTCTGCATTCCACTGAAAATCTTTTAAATGAATATCTCACGCAAACTCATATAAATGTAGGTCTATCTCTTTGGGAGAAGTCCATTTAATAAATGAGAGTCGAGAATCAAAAAAAGTTATGCATAAGCATGCTTTAATCATAGGACAAAAACAACTGTATACGTTTTCCACTGTCGACGTGTTCACATAAATTTCTCATATCATTGGATGTTCCAAGAGAACCTGTTATGGCCGTGCAGTTTTTAGTGTCAAATCACAAAACGACCGTATATGTTTTTGACTGTCGACATGTTCACATATAATATTCTCACATCATTAACTGTTCCAAGCGAACTGTTATAGCAGTGCAATTTTAAGTGTCGAATCACCATATTCTTGCTTGTTACCTGAAGGATAGTGTACCGCTGATATAATTAGGAATTTTGAATTTTATGTGAACACGTCGACAGTGGAAAGCGTATACAGTTGTTTTTGTCCTATGATTAAATTATGCTTATGTATCACTTTTTTTGATTCATGACTCTCATTTATTAAATGGACTTCTCCCAAAGAGATAATCCTACATTTATATGATTGTGCGTTAGACCATGTGCTAGGGCAAATCTTATCTTTACGAGGGACTATAACCTACAGCCATACTTCACTGAATCTGCCCAATCTCGTCTGAATATTTTTGCCAATTGATTAATTGAGGGTGTCAATTGTAAAACACCTGCATATTGTTTAAAATTTACTTTTTCTTGTTTTAAGCACAATACATATTATACATACCTCTTAAATTTTAAAAAGATATAATAAAAGTTATACTTTAATTAATCTAATTTCCGAACATTATCCAAGTGTGTCCCAACAAAGAGCCTTTCTTTCTCTTTCGTTTTATTAATTCATTCTATACAGATTTTGATTGGTAAAACATAAATATAGAAAATGTAATGTAAAATATAGTAGCCCCCCAGCCTCCACCCATGGCGTAACTAGTTTACTTGATAAAGTTTTATGTCCATTGCTACAATGCTGAAAGGTAAGAAAGAATAACCAGTGATGCACTATGCACATTGTTATTGGTCTCTAATTATAATTTCCTCTGCAGGGGCCCAAGGGGTCTATTTACTAAGCTTTGTGAGGAGATAAAGTGAACTGAGGTAAGGTACCAGCCAATCAGCTCCTAACTGCCATGTCACAGGTGGGATGTAGTTATGGGACCGCCAGTCACAATCCCGATGCCAGAATGCCAGCTAGGGATTTATGACAGGCGTCGAGATACCGTCGCTTGTCATAATCCCGACACCTGGATCCAGGACGCCGCGGGACCGAACGAGGTAAGTCCAGCTGCCCGTCCTCTCAGCTGATGGGGGGAGGGTTAGGTTAGGGGGCTCCCGGGGGGATTTAGGATTAGGTACCCCCCTGGGAGGATTAGGGTTAGGCTAGGGGATGGGGGTAAGGGTTTGGCGCCCTCGGGGGGAGGTTAGGGTTAGGTACCCCCCTGGGAGGGTTAGGTTTAGGGAGTGGGGAGGGGGGGTTAGGTTTAGGCACCCCTGGGGGAGGTTAAGGTTAGGCACTAGCAGGGGAGATTAGGGATAGGCACCCCTAAAGGAATGTTAGGGGGGGAGAGGGGAGGGTTAGCATTACTTACCTCCGCTGCCAGGATTTCCTCCTTTTGGCCTCACGTTTTTGGTATTTAAACCACCGGCTAAACAGCCGCCAGCTTTACAGTCTCATTCCGTCACAGGCTGTGTTTGAAAAATGGCAGCTAGGAGCTGATTGGCTGGTACCTTATCTCCGTTCACTTTATCTCCTAACAAAGCTTAGTAAACAGACCCCCAAGTCTCTGACACTCAATGTAAAAGCTGATTAGAAGTTGCTTTTGTTCACTATGTATGTACAACTGCATGTTATTATCATTTCTGTTTTTAATTACACTGTAAGTTAGTTTGTAAAGTTACAACAGGGTGCTGGCCCCATACTTGACTTCCCATCATGCCTAAATACTGAAAACACTACACACCTAGGAGCAATAAGTACAGTGATATACAGTAGAGATGTGCAGGACTAGATTTCTGGAATCAGAACACACCCAAATTTAGGGGTTCCAAGCTGAACCGGGTCAAGGTTCGGATTCACTTTTGTGACGCGGTACCAACCGAGTCCCGGTTCAGATCTGTTGCTGGTTCAGAACCTGGATTTTGGATTCGGACATTTTAGCAGATTATTGTTTTTTAATCGATTTTTATCCAAACCCAAAAACAAACCAAATCCAAAACCTAAACACTTGAGGGTGGTTTTGCAAAACCAAAACACGAAGACGAATCCAGATCCAAAACACTGGGGGCCGCGCACATCTCTTATTTACAGATAACGGAAGATAACAGCTGCTAATTAGACAGAACAGTAAATCCCAGATCTGAGAGTGCAGTTAATCTTATATAAGCAAAGACGTAGAATCAAGGTACAGAACACTGGTTGGCAGAGCCACAAGTATGAGTAACTACAAAGCAGAAGACACAAAATGATCTAAGAGCAAGGACGCAGAAAATGATTTTGTTGGAAATGCAGGAAAGTGCTTTAAAAGGATCTCTGTGAGTCACACTCAATATAAGGTGACAATTCACTGAGCAGCCAAAACAATAATACTGTATATATAATAATAATAGTAATAACATATGAAATAGCTCTCATCTGTAGTAACACTGTATGGGGAAACTCACCGCTTTCACAATGTTCCAAGAACAGCTGGACGTCTCCCTTTGTTGGACAAGACCCCTGTGGCAACAGCAGGTATCTTGCTCTGTCTCTGCTCTCCATTTATAGTGGTCAATGCTAATAAGATTCCCTGTTTTGCTTTCAGTGCACAGGCTGTTAGTGTATCACCTGCTTCTGCTTCTCATCCAATACTTTATCTCTTCTTATCTGAGGACACGTGACTTTGTCATTATTAAATGTTCTCTAAATCTTCATATTGTCCTGCCCTTTTAACATTTTCATTCCATGTGTCATGACAATGCTTTCTCTCACCCCACTGAACGATTGTTTTCATCTAAGACAAGTGCATCCTCCAGTATCTACTTCCTCTGCAATCTGCCTTCATCAGCTCTGTCCCTGCTCATTCAATGACCTAGTGTTAGATCTGTCACAATGTCTGTGCACAGTGTGTCCACTGGTGGAAGAAGTAGGATCCTAGTAACAGGAAGAGGACAGGCAAACTGTGGTTAGCATTCTGCTAGCTGAAGTTACACTTCCTAATGCTGTCTGTAACACATATTAGAATCGACAACAATACACTACTGAGATAAGTTACGGCTTCCTGTTTATCCCTTTTCTGTGGTCTTACTTAGATAGCTGTTCACTGCCCAACTCTGTCTACCTCTCGTTTTACCCTTTCATCTCCATATCTCAGTATAGATGACCCCCTCCCTGCAAGTTCCTCTTTGAAAAACCGCAGCAAGTTATCTGCAACCAAATGCTTTGTATATCAATGATCTGCATACCCGAAGCATACACGTCATTCATTGCTGGGGAAGACATGTTTTCAAAAGTGAAGGGTTGGGAGGTGATGATACCAGCAGAGGGTTAATCACTAACAGAGGCCGACGGCAAGCAGCCAGTAACCCCAGACATTGTAGAATTAGTAAGGTCCTAATGCTTAAATTGTAGCACCTACTCTGCAAACTAATTCTCATTGGACCTGGCCATATCACCATGCACATCCCTATTCCTTCCTGCTAGGCCGTATGTACTGTAGACGTGAAGCAGCCCCATCGGATCAATTCTCTATTTCCAATTCCACCTCCTGCATTACTTTTAGAAGAAGAACTGTTTACTGTTTAAAGTATAAAAAAGAAAAAAAACTTTTTTTTAATACGATAGTTAACAAAAAAACAAAGACCTCAGAACATGTGTATGCTGGCCCATAAACAGTCTGCTTAAATCATGTGACATATTGTATGTATGTTAAATGCAGTCCTGTGATCCGCAACTCAAGAGAGTCATCCACACCACAACATCTATGTTACCAACAGGGGCTGTTCCATTGCCTGAAACCAGGAGTCAGTGGATGCAGGTCACAGTGGAAAAGGACTAAGGGGACCATTTATTTTTTAAGAATTGACACATTATTTAGTATTGAGGTCATTTAACATCAGGATCCCTCTGCAGATATCTCTACTTTCACTTGCAAAACCAATAACTGTCTATGGGCACTGCAAACATGGCCAAACTATCAATCTCCAAAAGGCTTAGCTTTTCTGAGCTGGCACCTGGTAGCTACTGACAATTTAAGATGATATTAATCACAGAAGTCAATAGGCTACCTTTCTGCATGACTTTTCAATGTACAGGGATTCTCAGATCCCTCCGCAGCAGGCATTGCAATGCGCAGTCAGTAAGCCCTGGAAGAATAGTGAAAGCTATCACTATACTGAAACTCTGTGCCGGGACAGCGTCTATCAAATGCTTCATCCTGGAAAGATATTCTTGATAAGTTGCTCCTAAGTTACATCTCTAATAGCAGCAAATAGTGGTGATAAATGAGGTTAGAGGGACACCTCCATTTTCAACATGAAATACCAAGTCCAAAAGTAAAAGATTGTCCAAAAGTGTCAACCACATTTAAGTTACCTGTATTTCGGTAGAAACCCGTACACTGCCTTAGCAGAAGCTACTGGTTAATAATTACTGTTATACGGATACTGTGTTTATCACATGGTTAATGTGACACAAATACATGAGAGGTGTGAAAGTTCTATAACTAGCTGTGAAAAATATCCTTCCTTCCTATTTCTCATCATTTGACCTCACTAGCTATCACAGATACAGTATATTTAACTTCAGTGACCATTTAGTATATACTTCCAGAAAGCAAGTTTTTTTTTTAGTTTTTATTCTTTACTTGTTACACGGAGCCAATAACATACATTAAAGCATACAAAAACAAAACATATCTATACAGTATACAGTGTAAAACCATATGCAGTTTCTGCATAATTTTATGTATTGTAGTTATGCCCTAAAAGCACAATGCAAGAGATTTTACAGAAAGTTTAGCCCCGGTAGTTTACACCATCTTCAGATGGTATAAACCACTGTAAGCCTATGTAGGCTCCAGGAGCAGGAGAGAGATCTTTCAATCCCTTTGTCGCAGTCCCCGGCCGGCTCTGGAAGCTGACGCTGTGCGCATGCGCAGTGTCAGCTTCCCCCAGAGAAATCTGCCACTTTTGTGAAAGATTTCTGCTTCTTGCCGGTGATATAACTCGCTGGGACAGCGGTCACTGCAACCGCTGTCCCTGCGAGTCCCCCTTTGTACATAGCGGGGTTATTTTCATTAAAATGTAAAATATTTCTGGCGATTTGGATACATACTAATCACGGCTGGTCCACGAATATTAGTACATAGACCCTCTAGACTACCTATACATTTTTGCACTGTGGGACTATGCCCAAGCTCCTATAGTAATCCCAGGCAAACTTTGGGGAGAACATACAAACTTGACATAGATGGGCCCATAATCAGAAGCAACCCCAGCGCTAACCTCATTGCCACCATGCTGCTAATAATTTTAAAGGTGTGTTTATAAGATAGGAAAGAGAGGAACTCAATATGTAAAGGCCTGACAGAAAATTAAGAAGAGTATGGTTGAAAAGTAATTCAGATATTGGGACTCCACTGTGTAAAAAGACTAAAGCTTAGGAAAAGTGTGTTATGGAAGACTTCAATGGATTGCTTTACCATATCATTAAATGCGTGTATTATCCGCAGCTCATCTTGAACCAAACAATGGCTGAAAAACTGCTTACACATTCTTAGTCTATCTATCTATCTATCTATCTATCTATCTATCTATCTATCTATCTATCTATCTATCTATCTATCTATCTATCTATCTATCTATCTATCTATCTATCCACCCACAGCAAGGAGGAAGGCAGGACTTCAGCTGTGGATTGTTTAGTTCAAATTAGAGATGAGCGGGTCCAGTTCTCCGAGAACCGGACCCACTCGAACTTCATGTTCCGAGGTGAGATCCGAGTATGGCTCGGGTTTTCCGTGTGACTCAGATCTCAAAACGAGCCAAAACGTTATAATCTCGTTGTCGGATTCTCGCGGGTTTTGGATTCTATAAAGGTCCCGGTGATTGGCGCCATTTTCACTCCGGCTGGGGACAGTGTACAGAGCAGATGTGCTCTTGATGTAGTTGTCAACTTGTCAGGTAATCAATCATTGTCAGTGACTTGTCTTTGTCACTATTTGTTCAAGGGTGCAGTGTTGTCAGGCTGGAGCTGCAGTACATAAAGTGGGGGGTGCTGCTGTGTCACTGTTGTCCTGTCCATCAAGGGGCTAGGGCTGAAGATCATAAAGGGGTGCTGTGTTGTCCAGGGGTGCTCTGTAAATCCAGGGGTGCTCTTCCCCAGTGTAAAAAAAAGTTAAAATTAAAATCTTTTTTTTTTTTAATTTTTTGTGTGTGTGTGCTAGGTAGTAGTAGTAACACTATTATTGTTTGGTGACATTGCTGGCCAGACCGTAGTTTATCATCCACGTATTTGTGACTTTGTCTATCCACACTCGGCAGGGGTGCTTTGTTGACCATAAAAAAGGGGTGCTGTCTGTGTTGTTCATCAAGAGGCTGCTACCTCGTTCAGGGGTGCTCTTCCCCAGTGTAAAAAAAATAAAAGTGAAATAAAAATTTACTTAATCAGTCCACAAAAAATAAAAAAAAAGATATTTTGTGTTAATAAAAAATAAATTAAAAACTAATAAATCCTTCTGTCCTTTCCCTATCTTCAGCCCATAAACGTATTCCAATTCCCTCAGGCATCTAATTAATGAAAACATTCTTGGTTTTTAAACTTCCTAGGGGTTGTATAGTTTATTACACTGCCATCCTGTCTACCATTGCAGTGCCACTCTGTGCCATGTTGGAAGCTTAACTGCCACATGTTAGTGCTGCCCACTGCTGTCGCTTAGCTTAGTCAGCCATCTAGTTGGATGCAACCTTTTGGCCTAAACTAGATGAAATCAATATCGTGAGCTTCGAGGAGGTCAAAATTGACTGGAAATGACTGGAAATAAATGTTATGGAGGTTAATAATACTGTAGGAACAAAAACAGGCCCAAATTATGTGATTGTACATGTAGCTGTGTTTATGATTTTTTTAGGAAAAATACAGATCCAAAACCAAAACACGCAAGGGGCGCTTTTGGCAAAACCAAATACATATCCAAAACACGAGGAGATACAGATCCAAAACCAAAACCAAAAACATGGGGGTCGGCGCACATCCTTAGTTTAAATCCAAACTTAATCCTGGGAATGGCTCATCCGATCTATTGCCTTGGTTAGCAGGGTGTTTTAAGCTTATTGAAATTAATCTTGAAGTTGGATAGGGAAAAAAAGCAAATGTCCTGCATTAATATAGGAGATGAGAGAGAAAGAGACAAAAAGTAGGTGATCAGAGAATGTATGTACTTTGTGTTGCGAGTTCCCAATTTGAATACCTTCCTCTGAGCATCTGCATTCTCTTCAAGTAGTGGTGCTGCAACTGGAACTAATAGCCCAAATGGGGCTTTATTGGAGTTGTGCATACTCAGCAACTTCTTTTAAGTATAGTGTCAGTTGTCAAATGCTATGAGAATCTAGCATTAATTGAAGAAATTAGATGAAAGAGCTCAATGCTGTCCCAAAGCACATACAAGTAATGTCTATATTTGTCACCATAAGCATAGACGGCAGGTTTACATTCGAGTTACAGAGCTTTTATCGTATTGATTCAATTGACCTTTTACTGTACATACATCAGCACAACTAAAGTCTTTCCTATAAGTGATTTTTTATGAGCAGCTTCATATCTAAAAGTTGGCTAACATATAGTTGGTATAACTTTTTTGAGGTGAGCATTATGACTGTAAGGTGTTGTTCAATGTTCTGTGTCATGTTTTACATCCAACGGATCTTTTAAACCAGTGGTTCCCAAACTTTTTTGAATCACAGCGCCCTAGAGTATCGGCATTGTTGTCATGGCACCCTTAAGCCAAAAGTTTGTTATTGAGAAATTCAGAAAAAATAAATGATTAAGTATATTGTGCTTATCTGTCATCCTTAGGCTCAGTTATGAGGTGATGAACAGGTTTGCGCTTCTGTTTGTCCACATATTTACATTACATTGACTAAATAATTTGATTTGGTGCAAGACCACCAACCTGCAAGTGTCCTGGGTGCCACAGCACACAGTTTGGGAACCACTGTTTTAAACAATTTAACCTCCAGGACCATGGATAGCAAGTAATTGCCTGACAGAGGGTGAGGCAGAATAGAAAATGATCAGAATAAGTAATATTACCAATTTGCTCTTAGAATGGTAAACATAAAAGTAGTTCATTTACATATAGACATTTTGCAGTTTAGTCTCTTTATGTTGGCTGTTCAACAACCCAGAAAGCAATTCATATGGATCACCTATTTGGTATCTATGAGAAGTGTCGGAGGTAGGGTTGCTATAATATTCGTTTAATCAAGGACACATATGAATTACACAGGATCTGTGGCTGGCTGACTTCAAGTCTTAACTTTACCTGATCAGCCACAGAACTTGTGTAATTCATAGATGTGCCGGATTAAAGGGATATTATAGCATCCCTATTCGGAGGATACATCAATAAGGAGATCTGCCTAGGACAAGACCTCCATTAGCAAAGTCATGTAATCTGGATGGTTTCCTTTGCTAAGGTCAAGTGGCCCATTCAATCATATATTGATTTTTTTTTCAAGCAAAAAGGGGAACAAATTTGAGAAAATAACTCCCACCCCTCTCAGACTTATAGGAGTGCATTGCTGAGATAGGCCCTGGAAAACATGTACTGTAGGGCATGATTTACAGTCTCACACAAAGCGGGTGCATATTCTATGTATGAACGGTACTGTGCCACCCAGTTACACCTGCTGGGCCACAGGTGACGATGCGTCTGAGATGCGTATAACTTTAAATCACCTGTAGTTATTAAAATTGTATGTGCAGGATTGTGTGCAACACAGAATTAGGCCCAACATGTTTGTACTCACTTGTACTGTAGAGCAGAATCCAATATGCATTACAGAACATCATATCTAATAAACATATATTATGTTCTTATGTGCATTACAGGGAGAAAGATGAGGGGGCAGAGATGAGAGACAGGGAGATGGGAGGATAGAGGTTAGAGAAGGAGAGGTAGGGGATGATATTGGAGGACAGGCATGGAGGTGTTGAGGACAGAGGTGAGGAGGACAGAGATGACATACAAGAGACAGTGGGGTGTGGACAGACATTAGATATATGGAGATGAGGGAGGACAGAGATGAGACAAAGGAAAAAACACTCTTCAACACCGAGCAGTGTGTCCAAAATACTAGTAGTAAATATATACTAGGGCAAGGGCTTCATAAGGTGATTTGCTGCAAATGGTGTCATCATGGCCCCACCCTCAGCCGGTTTTGCCTCTATTTGCGGCACTATATTATACTGGGCACGGCGTTAATGAAGTTGCAGTACTGCACCACAATTTTCTGCATTATGCCGCTGTTGTTGGGCAATGATGACGTGAATCACATTGCCACACTCTCTGATTTTGCCAATTGGACCTCTTCTCTGGTATCTCCCAGAGGGGAAGAGACAAAAGTTGGCAATTATGTTCTTACTATACTTGGCTGCTATCACTGGGACAGATAAATAACACACAGGTGTGTCAGAAATGTTTGTTTTATTAGGTGTGACATTGACATCTTATGTATACCAGTGGTCACCTGTGGATCTTGATAATATACACCTGTGCACCTGCTAGATGACCTGGAAAACATGAACTGGGGTCCTGAGAACCGAGCTTGAGAACCACTGATCTTAACCAATCAAATTGAGGTTTAATAGTAAAAATTGTATCCAGATACAAGAATAAAATGTATTTTTATACAGTATGTATTTTCAAGTTTGGCTTCTACAGGTTGAATCTCCCATATCCAAAATGTTTGGGACCAGGGGTATTTTGGATATCCGAAGATTCCGTATGTTGGAATATTTGCATACCATATTGAAATGTCTTAGGAATAGGGCCCAAATCTAAACACAGAATGCATTTATGTATTATATACACCTTATACATATAGCCTGAAGGTAATTTTATACAATATTGTCAATAATTTTGTGGCTCAAACAATGTTTGCGTACATACATGAATTCATTTATGTTTCATATACAGCTTATACACAGAGCCTATAGGTCATTTTATACTTTATTTTTAATAATTTTGTGCCTTAAACAAAATTTGTGTACATTGAATCGTTAAAAAGTAAAGGTTTCCCTATGTCAGTCATACTAAAAATATTCCGTATTTCTGAATATTTGGATATGGGAGACTCAACCTGATTTAACAAAACAATTTTGCTAAGTGTTTTAACGTTTCGATGAAAGGTGACGTGTCCTGGAGTACCCTGCAGTTTGTTTCATATAGACAGATTATAAAGTATTTTGAAATACTGTGAGACAGACTGTACTCAATACTGTGCCCAGTGCAGACAGACTGGGCTCTGGTGATCACATGGCTGCCGTACCCCAGATTTATATTTATGCTGGTGAGTCACCATGCTGTAGATAAACACACATTTTTAATTATGTCCACAAAATCTGCTGCCACTACTTATTTCCCTTGTGAGATAAACTGTTTGTTTAAAAAAATCCACAATTGCAGCGGTACAACAACATATTAAAATAAAATCCATATTTACGTTTCACAGCCAGAAATATGAGAATCGATATTTTATGGCCTCATTACACTTGAGTGTGGTCACTTGTAATAAAGATCAAGGCTCTTTGGCACTTGACATAATTAGTGAATGGGAGAAGTTATCTATGGACACTTATATCATGTTACCTTCTATCATTTGGATATTAGGAACCTGTTTATGATTAATCTATTGACTGCGACAATAAGTCTGATATTATTGTTGATAATCACAGTAATAAAATAAAAATCAGTTATCACAATTTAACAAAGAAATATCACCATGGCAACTGGGCGATACAGGCCTGAAGTGGTTAGAGCAGGGCGACAGGGGCGTATCTACCCATTGGCCAGGATGGCACTCACCAGGGGTGCCAGCCAAAGGGGGGGGCGCCATCCGGGGTGCCACCCGTGGCCAGGGGGTACAATGAAAACAGGGCTGCCAGGACTGCAGTTCCGTGTATGCCCCTGTGGCTCGGCGGCTCCTCAGTGCAGCAGCAGCATCGATGAGACACACATGACGTCACAATGTCAAGAGCGCCTTGTTAAAAAAAAACTTTATTTATTCTATTGTACAAGGCAGCCGCCGGCAAGCAATGGCGGCTGCCCGGACCTTGACATCTAGGAAGTTCCGGGCAGCCGCCATCGCTTTCCGGCGGCTGCCTGGTACAGTCAGGGGCGTAGCTCCAGGCGGCGTAAAGGATAGAGGGTGCGCCGGAGCCCGACTCTGCTACAACAGATACTGCATGGCCGTATACAGGTCACAGCTGACTAATCAGACAGCCGCTTGAGCCACGTAAGCTTCCCCCCTCCGCGCTTCCAAAAAGAGTCATGCGTGTGACATCATACGCACGCGCATATGACTTCAGACGGGCGGAGGAGATTGGACTGGAGAGATGAGGTTCCCGGGACGCACCTACCCACCGTGGAGGGCGCTATCCATCAGGATCAAGTAATCCACAAGTTGGACACTGCTGCACTACTGGAGCAGGTAAGCTGCATTCAACAGGCAGCTGGGAATTTAGCAAGGGGGAAGGGGTACAGATAGAGGAGGAATAGGGGGTACAGATAGAGGCAGAAAGGTGCACATATGACACTGAGAGGAATACGGGGTACAGACAGGCTGAAGAGGGTACAGTTAAAGGCACAGAAAGAATAGGGGGTACAGAAAGGCACAGAGAGGCAGAATGGAGCACAGATAGAGGCACAGAGATGAATTGGGGATACATATAGAGGCACAGAGACGAATATGGCATATAGAGTCAGTGGGGGGTATATATAGAGACACAGAGAGGCAGACGGAGGAAAAGAGAAGCACGGACAGACACAAGGAAGTACAGATAGAATTATTCCGAAAATATGGGGGGGAGGGTTCGCCAGTCTATTACTTTGCCAGGGGCGCTCGGACCCCTAGATACACCCCTGCAGGGCGACCAAGATATTTTGTGGGTCAGTTTGCCATTGATAACTACAATAGTTGCTAAAAATTAGCGAAACCGCAGAAAGCCTGGTGGCATAGTAAGACTATCCCATCACACTTGTATTATCACCAATCTCTGTATACTGGTGATGTGTTGGCTAAGACATCAGTAAATCTTTCACCAGTCTGCATATGTTAAATTTAGGTAGAATATGGCAATTCATAGCTCAGTTGGATAATTCAGGTGAAAACTGTAACATTTGATATGTCTTCCATTATACTGCACATCACTTCCCTCTTGCCTTCATTGTGATACAAGAAAAAGGAAAAATGTGTCCCATAGCACTCTGCAAAGGACCAGCAATGATATTTGAGTACTACATGATAATAGAAATACAAAGATCTTAGTGTACATATATTTGCAATGATATGTGTGAGCCACCAGGCTGCAGCAAGGCTTCTCTGTTCTGGTTTTCCCTAATAGCTAAAATTATGCTAATCACATCCTTTTATCCCAGCCCCATCCCCATGGACCAGTGATTCCAGGCATTTTGCTGCAACTGATGCGACCTAAAGAGTCCAGTCCCAAAAGTGGTCAGCTAAAAGGAGAAACATAAAGTCGGTAAGTGTCATGCTTCGGCCCTTAAAAGCTACTTTCTTACCACTCTGGTGCCTGTCCAGGCTAGCGATGAAGTTCGCTCATGCTGTGCATCACTCCCGGATAACACCAAGGTCCGCTCACGCTGCACATCACTCCCAGCTGGTACTGAGGCCTGTCTCTGTTGCTCCTGCCCCGTCAGGTCAGTGTCCTGTCACTGAGCATGGAGATGGCTCTCCATCGCTCCTTGCTCACAGCGTGTCTTCCCAGCATGACGGCACACAAGCTGCACACCAGAGTTCCCTCCTAAACCACAGTATGGGCTCAGCCATGTTGGAATCTGTCACCGGATGCTCTTCCTACACTCAGAGCGCTGCTCCCAGACCAGCTGATTGCAGCATCCAATCCCTGGGGATTCTCCACTATAAATTCCATTTCCTGACTGGCCTCTGTTGCCAGTACAATATCGTACTCAAATCAATTAAGTTTCTTAATTCTTCAACATCAGTCTCAAACCGATAAAGTTAATCAATTCTTCAACATCGGATGCAAATTAATCAAGTTCTTCAATTCATCAATATTGGTCTCAAACCGATCCAGCTCTCAATCCAGCATCATCGGTGCCCAGCCGGGCTAGGACTTATGTTTATGTTTTGTTTATATTCATTTGGCCCAATAAAGACTGGCGCCAACCAGTTTGTACAAGAACCGCTGACTTGTATCCTGTTTCTACAGCTGCTGTGTGTGTAAAGAGGGAGTCCATCTACCCCAGGAGAGGGACCCCTATCCTGACTGTGTCACATTATATATATCACTGTCACTCCCAGTTTTGTTTACCTCCCTAGTCATGTCCCTGTACAATCACTAAAGATATGTGATGTCACTGTGACACTCCCAGATCCACTCACCTCCCCAGTCATGTCAATGTATTTTTACTATAGATATAACTGATGTCACTGTAACATCCCCATATCACCTCATCTTTCTAGTTATGTCCCTGTATTTTTATTATAATTTTAAGTAATGTCTTGCACCCCATGTTCCTATATGTAAAAATTTTGTCAGCTTATCCCCCAGGTGTCATTAGTTAGTATTCTTGGGTGTGGTTCTGTCTCTTTAAACCTGTGAGTCAGCACTTAATAGATCCGAATACTTGAATAAGTTTGAGGAAAGATAAGCACCCTGTTTGGTGATGGAATATTGCTAGTTCACTAGGGGTTAAAGGAGAGGAGGGGGCATAGCCAGGAATGTGCCCATCAAAATAGTAGCCTATGGGGCATGGGGCTAATAAGGGGCAAGGCCCTTACTATTCATTCTAAATAATCTGGAAGAGGAGCAATCTTCTTCTTTTCCAGTTTTGGAACCCCACCCAACACCCGTCTAAGCTGTTTTGTATGTAATTCTTGAAATGTTTGTGGACTGTGTAATTTAACATTTTTCCTTCCAACAGGTGGAGGTGCAGCCTGGCGGGAAGCAGTGCTGCTAGGCGGCCTATTATAGCGTAAGAGTGCCTGGTAGCATTTGCCTTTTGATAGCGGCGAGTTGGTCATTCCCCTTAGGGGGGGACCGAGCCATCATCTTAGGGAGGGGTCAATGCTATGCCAATTAAGAGTGAATGGTTCTACCCCAGGCCAGTTTGCGCCATAGGGGATCCGCCTCTTATTTATTTAGTCAAATATGATGGTCGGGCTGTGGCCTTGGAGCACTGCTTTTTACTGCCACCATCTTTCTAATTACAAATTGATCAATAAATTTCGGCTGTGTCCTCTTTTCATTCCACGTAGGTGTCCGTGTGGTTATTTCTAGTTAGTAGTTAGGTGAGTGAATTAGCATAATGTAAGATTCAAACAATGGGTGACTTAAACCTGTTTGAAAAGCATAATGTGTATTTGAAATCTGTGTGATACCTAGAGCTAAATGTTCATAGTTTTGAAGGTCAGTGTAGGGACTGGCCAGTATGGGAAGACTGTGAAGAGGTTGGTCAGCTTAACAAATTATTGCAATACTTTGGAACTAACATTCTCTGGTAGTAATAGTACAGTTTTCGAATATAATGGTGAGTGCTGAGACTGTATGATTTTTTTTTTGTTTAAATGGTGCGGTCACATACCACTGGCACCATAGATGTTTGAGTGCTGTGGGTCAAAGTCAATTGTTTGTATATATATATATATATATTAGGGGTGTCCACCGGCCACTTTTCGTGTTTTGTGTTTTGGTTTTGGATCTGGATCTTTCTTCGTGTTTTGGATCTGGATTGGTTTTGCCAAAACCACCCTTCCGTGTTTTGGGTTCTGGGTTTTGTGTTTTGGATCTGTATTTTTTTGAAAAAAAGCATAAAAACAGCTAAAATCACAGAATTTGTGGGTTTTTCTGCTCCTATGCTATTATTAACCTCAATAACCTTAATTTCCACTAATTTCCAGTCTATTCTGAACACCTCACACCTCACAATAGTGTTTTTATGTCCAAAAGGTTGCACCGAGGTAGCTGGATGACTATGCTAAGAGATACGAATGGGCGGCACAAACACGTGGTCCATCTAGGAGTGACACTGCAGTGGCAGACAGGATGGCAGTTTGAAAAACTAGGCCCCA
The DNA here is from genome assembly GCA_031769625.1 of Taudactylus pleione. Lineage (NCBI taxonomy): Eukaryota > Metazoa > Chordata > Amphibia > Anura > Myobatrachidae > Taudactylus > Taudactylus pleione. The sequence goes on from JAUIMM010000725.1 coordinate 1,685,374, forward strand.
AACTATACATAATGCAAAGAAAAAAAAGAGGTGCAAGATGGAATTGTCCTTGGGCCCTCCCACCCACCCTTATGTTGTATAAACAGGACATGCACACTTTAACAAACCAAACATTTCAGCGCCAGGGTCTGCCACACGACTGTGGCTGAAATGATTGGTTCGTTTGGGCCCCCACAAAACAAGCTGGCAATTAATCTGTCCCTGCACAAACTGGCTCTACGGAGGCATGATGTCGTCCTCATCCTCCTCATCCACCGATTCCTCACCCTCTTCAGTGTTGTGTACATCCTCATCCTCACAGAGTATTAATTTGTCCCCGCTGGAATCCACAACCACAGGTCCCTCTGTACGTTCTGGAAGCTGGTCTCCCTGGAAGAGTTGATAATTCATTTTATGAACATCATCTTCTCCACATTTTGTGGAAGCAACCTCCTACGCCTTTCGCTGACAAGGTTCCCAGCTGCACTAAACACTCTTTCGGAGTACACACCGGAGGGGGGGCAACTCAGGTAAAATAGAGCCAGTTTGTACAGGGACCTCCAAATTGCTTCTTTTTCCTGCCAGTACAGGTACGGACTGTCTGACATGCCTACTTGGATGCTGTCACCGATGTAATCCTTTAACAGACAGACGCACGCTTGTCGCTGCTGCTTTAAGGATGCAGGTGCACATTTCACAAAGACAGAAAAAAAAAGAAGAATATTTTTATTGTTTGTGGAGCGCACTTTGAGGGTTACACCACCCTTTAACAGACAGACGCACGCTTGTCGCTGCTACTTTGAGGACAGTATCATATGCAGTGACAGTAGACTTGTCAGAAATTGTTGGCACGTCCTTCAGTCCGGACCAGATGTCCAAACCGGCCCTTGACTTATGATACAGGCGCACGCTTGGCGCTGCTACTGTGTTGATGCACGTGCAGCCACAGAGCACACAATTCACAAACACAGAAAAAATGTTTTTATTTTGTTTGGAGTGCCCTTTGAGGGTTACAGCACCCTTTAGCGGTCAATCCAGCCGGCCCTTTATTTATGGGACACAGGCGCACGCTTGGCAATACTTTGTTGACGCACGTGCGGCTACTGCGCACACAATTCACAAACACAGAAAATATTTTTTTATTTGGTTTGGAGTGTACTTTGGGGGTTACAGCACCCTTTAATGGTCAAGCCAGCCGGCCCTTTACTTATGACACAGGCGCACGCTTGGCACTACTTTGTTGATGCACGTGCGGCTACTGCGCACACAATTCACAAACACAGAAAATATTTTTTTATTTGGTTTGGAGTGTACTTTGGGGGTTACAGCACCCTTTAACGGTCAAGCCAGCGGGCCCTTTACTTATGACAAAGGTGCACGCTTGGCACTACTTTGTTGATGCATGTGCGGCTACTGCGCACACAATTCACAAACACAGAAAATATTTTTTTATTTGGTTTGGAGTGTACTTTGGGGGTTACAGCACACTTTAACAGTCAAGCCAGCCGGCCCTTTACTTATGACACAGGCGCACGCTTGGCACTACTTTGTTGATGCACGTACGGCTACTGCGCACACAATTCACAAACACAGAAAAAAAATATTTTTTTAGCACTTGGGGGGAGCACCCCTGACGGACAGAGCACCCCCTGGACAACACTACAGCACCCCTTTAGGACTGGGACACTGCACAGGACTTTGGAGTGGACACAGCCCCTATGGACAACTGACTGCACAACACAGTCCAGCCAGCCCCTATGGACTTTGAAGTAGTGGACACAGCCCCTATGGACAACAGCAGCACAGCACAACACAGCCAGCCCCTATGGACTTTGAAGTAGTGGACACAGCCCCTATGGACAACAGCAGCACAGCGCAGCACAGCACAGCACAACACTACTCTGCACTACACTACACTACACTACACAGCCCAGCCAAAACCCGCGAGACCCGGAAGGCGGGATGATGACGTTTTGCCTCGATTTCAGATCCGAGTCAGGCGGGAAAAGTCGAGCCTGACTCGGATCGGCCTCGGATCGGGGGGTTCGGATTTCAGAAATCCGAACCCGCTCACCCCTAATATATATATGTATATATATATATATATATATATATATATATTTATATAATATATATCATACTTGCAGATATTCAGCTCCCTCTTTCCGGGAGGGGGCTGAATGTCAGCTTACAGTGTGGGGTGTGACCGCACGATAAAACTGTTGTGGGGGCATGGCCAGTGCGGGCCGGGGGCGTGGCTGCAAGATCGCGTCATCGCAGCTCCTCCCCCTCTCCGCAATGCTGGAGTAAATGGCGTTGTAAAGCGGAGGGCCGGGCCATGATGACGCGATTCAGCCCAAATCGAGTCACCAGGACCCCCTGATGCGGGGGTTTTGCTATTAACTCTGTGGGGGGCTAGGGAGGGATGGCGGCTTGCGGGAGGCGCTTGCCTGCCTTCCCGGGGGGCCGGGAGCAGCACACAATAAATCGGGAGGCTCCCGGCCAAATCGGGTGGGTAGGCAAGCCTGATATATATATATATATATATAAAATGTGAAATGGTACTGAGGTAGCGTTCAAATACGTGTATTTCTATGTAGATGTACTTTCAGTCTTATTCACTATAATCCTGTCTTCACAGTGGCAGTTTAGTATTCTCCAATAAATCACTTGTTGAATGATTCCAATTGCATGAAAAAGAAGAGTGAGAAAGAAAGCGCCGTATAGTGTAGTAATTTAGGGCATAAATGGCACACTCTGTATAGAAATGCGTACTGTATTAACCCACATACAAGAGTATTGGGTTTTATGTGTATAAGCTTTCTCTTGTTCCACATGGAGGATTCCTCTTATACTCCAGTGCACATCACACTTACCGGATCTCGCACGGGACAGTCGAGGAACAGCAAACAAACCGGAGAGATCTGGTAAGTGTGATGTGCACTGGAGTATAAGAGGAATCCTCCTTGTGGAACAAGAGAAAGCTTATACACATAAAACCCAATGCTCTTGTATGTGGGTTAATACGGTACGAATTTCTATACAGAGTGTGCCATTTATGCCCTAAATTACTACACTATACGGCGCTTTCTTTCTCACTCTTCTTATTCATATATATATATATATCTATGGCTTTACACATAGAAGTAGATAAACGGCAGCACTCCATACTTGAAAAAGTATACACACCACTTAGGTACTTTATCAACGTTTCACTGCTTTATTGCGCTTTTGTCAAGCAATAAAACATTTTTGTATTACTTCTATGTGTAATGTCAGCTGCTTGCTGACAGCTTTGGAGGGCACCCACCAAGTTCTTTTATTTGGAAGCTGGAGCGCAAACATACATATACATGTATACACATACATATACATCTATAAGCTCCTGTACCCACCTAATGAACACACACATTATATACAGTATGTATATAATATATATATATATATATATATATATATATACATATATATATATATATATATATATATATATATGAGATGAGCGGTTCAGATTCTGTGGAATCCGAACCGCTCTGAACATAGGGGATCCGAGTCCACCCGAACCCTGTTCGGGTGTTCCCCGCCTGCCTCGGATCCCCGCTCGGGGCCGAACGGCGGTCTCCTGATGTCGGATTCTCACGAGAGAATCCGACGTCAGGGCTCCTCTAGTGTAGGGCAGACCGCTGTGATAGTGTTCTGCCCTACATAGACACAAACACATAGCCGCCAGTGGCAGCTGTCTGTTTGTACTAGCAACCAATGAGAGTTAGGCAGACTCTCATTGGCTGCTGCATGGAGAGAGCTGGTTGGAGCTCACTCATGAGCTCCATCTTCCGGCTCCCTCCACACTGCTACTGGGGGGCATACTACTACTGGGGGCATACTACTACTGGGGGTATGCTAATGGGGGCACTACTACTGGGGGGCATGCTACTGGGGGCACTGCTACTGGAGGGCATGCTAATGGGGCACTGCTACTGGGGGACATACTACTAGTGGTGGTATACTAACTTGTGTAAGGGACACCACTGCTGGGGGCATTGTATAAGGGGCATTACTACTGTGGGCTTTGTGTATAAGGGTCACTACTGTGGGCATTGCGTAAAAGGGTTACTACTGTGGGCATTGTGTAAAAGGGGCACTACTGTGTGTCATAACATAAATAAGAGACACTACTTTATGGTGTAATACAAATCAGGGGCACTATGTGCAGTGTAATGTGAATAAGATTGTGCACTGTGACTCCTAGGGCCGTAGCCCACTTTGTAAACAAGTACTGTGATTCTGCTGGCCGTACCCCACTGGGTGGGTGCACTACTTTTCATTTCTGCCACTGCTGTGTGGCAATGTGTCATAGATGTGCTTTAAACTGTGGTGTCTGTGTCGCTGCTTTGTCGCTTGGTAACCAGTCAGCTCACTGCAACCTTTGGCCAATAATAATGGTGAAAACTATAATTTAAACTGTAAGGTGGTCTAAATTGACTGTAAATGACTGGAAATTACGGTTATTGAGGTTAATAATACTCTTGGAAGAAAAAAAGCCCAAATTATGTGATTTTATCTTTTTTTTGTCAATTTTTTGTAAAAACATCCAAATCCAAAGCAAGTCACCGCAGTTTGGCAAATCCAAATCCAAATCCAAAGCCAGATGATGAATTAGAACCAAATCCAAATCCGGCAAAAATGGTCCAGCGCACATACCTAATATATATACACAGGGGCCAGACATAACATTGGCCTATGGAAATTTGATCTGGACATGCAGGGCTGCCTTCCCTCCTGAGCTAGGCAACATGGGGATATAGGACTGTACAGGGGGCGGAGCTTTGACTGCCCGGGGGTGGATGGGGCTTCGGGTCGACCAGCTGAGGGGAGGGGATGAGGGTGAGAATGAGCTAAACTTCTGGCGGCCTTGAGGTGAGTGAGCAGGGCTGTTGGTGATGACAGAAAAAAATATTTCTTTTTCCTGGGTGCACTGCAGTCAGTCTATCATGTGGGCCTATTTTCAATGGGAGGCTTGTCGCTGCAGCTCCACCCGCCTCATTGTTAATCCGGCCCTGGGTGCTGGGATGCCCTTGTGCTATAAAGCACAATGCTGTTTTTTACTAGGGGATGCATTTTTTGGGATGCCCGAGCCCCCATGTAATTAAGCCCCGCGCTGAGCTGCCTATGTAGTTGCTCACACTGTGTGTCATCCCTTCGATAGTACCATCAGCCAATTGCTTGTAATTGAAATTTTGGGAGCACCTTATGCTCTACCCCTGAATTTCCCACTATCAGCCTAGCCCTAGACATAATGCCTTCTTCAGATTCAGTTAGCTGTGGGGGGGAAACTCAACTCTGGAATGCATGGACGGTGCAGAATAAGAGACTGATGTAGTGACAGAACATGGAGAATATGTGACTCTTTTCTGTGATATGTGATTATTACTCACCTGTGCCAATATCTGTAGGGATTTCCTCCTCCTTACACTGCTGGTCACCTGTCACATATGTCTCTTCTTCTCCCTCCATATCTTCTTACTATCAGTCAGACATTCACCCTAAATAACCCAGAACACAAAAACACTTTAAGCTCAGGTAATAAAATAAGACATTATTAAACTGTAGAATATCAGTGTATAAGACACACAGCTGCTGTACAGATCATATAGTGACAGACACTTTTGGCAGGGCCACCATCAGGGGGGGACTGCCGGGCCGATAGGGGGCCCGGAAGGCAGCAGAGTTGATAAGCTCCGGCGGTATATGGTAAGTGGTGCTGCAAGCCAATCAGGAGCTGCAGCAGCGGCGGAATGCTTCAAATTTAAAATACTGCTGTTACCTGGGCCCATCTCTCTATCCGGGAGAGTGTTAGTGGCAGCTGCATGCTTGAAGCAGAAGCCGAAGTCTGGCAACCGCCAGCCAGCTGAGAGAGGGCAGCCTGCCGGGAAGAGAACAGCCAGGGGATAGGGAAGAACAGCAGCAGCGGCGGTGGTGGGGGAGAGAGCAGAAGTGACAGGGGGAGAATCAGTATGCATCCACTACCGTGCAATGGCGAAGAGCTCAGACGGGCAGGAGAGGCTGCGGTGGATCCCACTTCCTATCCCGCTATCCCTGTGGTATAGACAGACCAGGTACAGAGCCTCCTGCTCTCCCACCTTCACCCTGCTTTGCCATCTTCACCCTGCTTTCCCATCTTCACCCTGCTTTCCCACCCTCACCCTGCTCTCCCACCATCACCCTACTCTCCCACCTGCTCTCCCACCCTCACCCTGCTCTCCAACCTTCACCCTGTTCTCCCACCCTCACCCTGCTCTCCCACCTGCTCTCCCACCCTCACCTTGCTCTTCCACCCTCTTTCCCACTCTCACCCTGCTCTCCCACCCTCTCTCCCACCCTCACCCTGCTCTATCACCATCACTTCTACTGTATATTATAGATTGACATGTTAACACCCACCCCCACTGCCCAAACTTTGATATATTTTTAAACTGGTTTACGCACATTATGCACAGCAACACCCACCTCTGACAAACTGCCCCCCCCACCCAAGGGGGGGCTGCTTATTTTGTGAGTCCCGGGCCCAACAATCTCTGATGGCAGCCCTGACTATTGGTGACCCTAAATCCCACCTACCTGATCCTCCTGTGGGTTTCTGTCATTCTCCTCTGTACAATACTGGGAATACAGAGGATGGGGACATCTCTGAGGTATCTCTGTTACTGGGTCCATCTGTAGGAGATACACAGTGACTGATTACATGTTGTATATGTGATTATCAGATGATGTGTACAGTAACCTAAGCAACCCATAGCCAGACCCCCTATACTGCATTTAAAAGTATATACTGTAATACAGCACTAAAATGGGTAGATAATGGGAAATGTCAGCACTGTGGAATTGTAGAAGCCATTTTGGAATAAGAATCCATTTTGTATGCCATGTATGAATGGAGGGTGGGTGCACAGGACAGGATGGAGTTAATTCATTGTACAGATCCTGTCATATGTGCACTGAAAAGCATATGTACATAAATGGTAAGGCATGTGATTCCAATGTTTAAGCAGCACTATAGTCTTACTGCAGATAATGAATACTAGATGTGTTGCGTGGAACCTATAAATGAGTGTCTGTTAAATAAAGCAGCAGAGGAGAAAATGCTTGTGGTTACATATACACAGTCGTGTCCGTGTCTCTTTACACACATGATCATATGTAGCCTTTAGCAAACAAGACTCTGAGGGTGATCAATAAGGGACTCAGGGGCCTATTCATTAAACGTAAAAAATTCAATGGAGATAATTAGCTTTTGAACTCTCATGGAGTTCTAGCTAATTATAGGTGGAATTCATCATTCCACCTCTCCATAAGTATCTATTCCGAAAAGCTGTCATTTTTGCGATGACAGCTTTTCGGGAAATAGATACTTTTCCCTGCCTACACTACCTTATCGCGTCTGGAAACAGTGCTGCGCATGCGCTGTTACATCTGTAAAACCAGCGCATGCGCAGCACTGCCTACAGATGCGGTAAGTTTCGTACCCCCCCCGACCCCCCCTCACCCCCCTCCCCCCTCCGCTCACCTCCCCCCCCCCCCCCGACTTACCTGTCCGCGCAGCAGCCTCCGGCTCCGTCCTGCTGGTCTGTCATGTGGTTTCCCAGCAGACCACATGACAGATTAGAAAAAAAAAAAAATTTTTTTCTTTTTCTAAACTTTCTTGTGCTCAGCTGGGGAGCACACATGACAGACCAGCCTCCGGAGCCTGAGGACGGAGCAGAGCGCCGGAGGGACTCGTCGGGGGACCTGCACACGCTGATACAGGTTAGTGGATTCTGCTATTCGCCACCTCACAGTTGCGAATAGTAACTGCATCAAATTCCGAAAATTGATAATTTTCGGAATTTGATGAATACCATAATTTCCACATCCCCATACTAATGTACTAATACTAATGTACTAATGTATGGGGAGTGTGGAAATTAACGCAGGGGGACTTAGCAAGGAGATATCTGTGATATCTCCTGTGCTAAGTCTGTTCATGAATACCAAAATAACGTTATTTAAGGAAAATGTCCTTAAAAACATTATTTTAGTGTTGATGAATAGGCCCCTCATTCAGTAATCATAGCTAGTGTCCTGATTTGACAGCACCATACAGAAAAATGTAAATATAACTTTTATAAGTAAATGAAACTCACAAATGATAAAACCCTAAGTGATGTGTGTGATTGTCCCTTGTGATTAGAAAGTGTGTCATATATAAAACGGGTATAATGGGCCTAATTCAGCAGTACATACTGTACAAGTGCACTGCTGATGGCAGATTCCAGATATCGGGACTCCACGTGTGCTCAGGACCCATTATGTGAGTGTGCAGAATGGGTCCTGCGTAGTCGCACAAGGACCCTTCAATGCCTCTGCCTGACTGATAGGGGGCGACCAGTGTTCCCAGAAATGGGAGCGTAAATGCCACGTTTTCCAGGAGTGGCAAAGCCAGGGACAGCCTGGATCAATCGATGCAGTATCCTGGCCCCGCAAGCCAGCCAGCCTAAGCCAAGGCTTACTCAGCTGGCAGGTCACCCGGCGCTGTCCATCATCGCGACCATTGACCACCGATTGTCACGATGGTGATTCCCTCTTGCGACTTCCGTCACAGTGCTGGGATGACAAATGCAGCAGGGGGTATCATACACCTCCTGCTGCATTTACGTATCTGCAAGGACGTAATTGCAAAGCTGCCTGTGTGCAATAACGGTATAATATCAAACAATATCCTGTCTATTAATGTCAGCCCATGTTACTTCTTAGATGCATTTCCCACGTGGTGCCTATCACCTCTGACTTGGAAGCTGGACGTCTCGTACTCCAGGCCTGCTTCCAGGGTTTGGGAGTCTTTTTGGGGACTGACTGCCTAGGGAAGGGCTGCCCTTTAGGCTTTCCATGGGGCCGAAAGGACGAGGTCCGTGATCCTGAAGAAGTAGATGCACAAGGCAGACACGCAGACTTAGCAGCTGCCAATGTATCCACAATCTTGTCCAAGTCAGGACTGAACAAGATTTCCCCATTATAAGGCAAACACTCTAATCCCTTCTTAGAGTCCACATCCCCTCTCCAGGAGCGCAACCACAAGGAACAGTGAACTGACACAGCAGCAGGCGAAATCCTGGAAGTCAAGAGGCTGACATCCAAAGCCGCTTCATTGATATATGTGGCTGAATCACAGAGGTTACCCACTAGAGACACCTGATCTTGAAAAACATGTGAGCCCACACTCTGCAGCCCCAGAGTGTTGGCTCACAAATATATAATATGCGGCCCACACCCCTGCCATGATCGGAGCACAGCTCTAATCGGGCAGTGTTTACTTTGCAAGCTGGCAACAGTGGTCTCTGACGTGATCAGAAGCCTCTGATCGCTGTAGAGGCCTGCTTTCCCAGTGATACAGTGTGCGGGTGATGTAATGACGTCACTCGTGTCACTCGCAATGAGCGGAACCTGTGCCTGCTGCTCTGGATCTAATTAGATCCAGTCAGCAGCAGCGCCTACGCGGGACGGTGGGAATGAAGACGGCGCGGACTGGAACGGTGTCCAGCGGCCGTCTTGAAGAAAGGTAAGTACTGCATAGACAGGTGAGTGGGGCTTGTTCTATATTGGGAGGGGACACAGCTTAGGGGGCACAACATAAGAGACATTACTGGGGGCTCTGCATAAGGGGCACCACTAAGGATATTACTATGGTGCTCTGCATAAGGGGCATTACTGGGGGCACAACATAAGGGGCATTACTGGGCACTCTGCATAATGGGCATTACTGGGGCCTCTGCATAAAGGGGCATTAATGGTGGCTCTGCATAAGGGGCATTACTGGGGCTCTGCATAAAAGGGGCATTACTGGGGGCACAACATAAGGGGCATTACTGGGGGCTCTGCATAAGGGGCATTACTGGGGGCACAACATAAGGGGCATTACCAGGGGTTCTGCATAAGGGGCACTACTAAGGGCATTACTGGGGCTCTGCATAAGGGGCATTACTGGGGGCACAACATAAGGGGCATTACTGGGGGCACTGCATAAGGTGCACTTCTATGGGCACTACTAGGGCACTGCATAAGGGGCACAAATTCAGGGGGCATTGCAAAAGAGGCTCTAATACAGGGTGGAATTGCATAAGGGGCACTGCATTGGTTTTATTAATAATAAACCTTTCAAAATTGCATTTTTTTTTTTTTGTTGCGGCCCGCACACTCGTAGACCTTGAATATTTGGCCTGGTTGGTATTTTCAGTTTGACATGCCTGCTCTAGGGAGTCTGCCCAAAATTCCATAGCCTTTGCTACCCATGCTATAGCCATGGCAGGCCTGGCAGCTGCTCCTGAAAGGGAATACATTCATTTCAAACAAAGTTTTACCTTCCTATCCGTAGTATTCTTTAGGGAAGATATGGATGGCATAGGTAGAGTAGCACTTTTAATTAAGTGCGTAACATGAGAATTCACCACAGGAGGTGTTTCCCATTAACGCCTCCTGTGGCCAAACGTCTCTGAGGCTCGTATCGCTTCCCAGGTGACTGCCAAGCCACTGCCATATGATCCACTAGTTGATCAGATAAAGTAAATTCCGAAGAAGTAACCTTTATTTCTTTGAACAGAGCATGTTTGGACCGGGGAGCTGGTGGTTCATCCTCCTCAATGACCAAGGCCGAATGGACAACCCGTATCAGAACAATAATATGGATCATAGACTTAGCCTTGGTGAAGATATTCTGTGACAGCTTCGGGGGAGGGGGCGAACTGTATATGTCATTAGGCCCCACCCCACCACCGGAAAAAGGCAGCAAATTGCGAGTCTGCGAGCAGGGGGTGGTGGAAAATGACACGAATTGCGCTGCTTTAGCCACGCCCCCTACTCGCGAACCCAAAAATACACCGTAAAATATCCCCATCCTGCCCACTTCACTAGGAAGTGGGCGGGATGCGGGATAAATGCCTACTCTTCCAGGGGTGCGGGGGGTTACCTGAAAAATTGTGAGCCTCCCGCATCTACTTCCTCCAGCCCTCAGCAGAGAGGAGGTGTGAGGTATAGAGCAGTGTTTCCTAACCTTAGTCCTCATGGCCCACTTGCAGTGCTGACATTAGGGATAGCACTGCTTCAGCACAAGTGGATAAATCAAACTGACTGAGATAATAATTAAGTTGTGCAAAGGCATGGATATCTTTAGTACATAGAGGTTGGTTTATGAAGAGTTGTGTTGTAAACCCCGGACCTTCTGATCCTTTTTTATGATCGATAGTTAAAAGGCAGTGCTTTTACTATAAGTGTCTCACTGGTAAAAGCATTGCCCTTTTAAATATCTTGCATAACAGAAGCGCCAAGTTTTACAACCCAACTCTTCGTAAATAAACCCCCTTGACTGTTTCATTTCTGGGCCATGAGGGCTGGGTTTGGGAAACCATGGCATAGAGGAACCGTCAAGTACACCTCTCCCTACTATGACAGCCTAAGCTACTGTAAGCTTTCAGAGAACATCGTGGTCCCTCCTATGGGAATATTTCGTAACGGTCGGTTTGTCGGTCATCTGCGGCTTTGACAGATTATAAAACAGCAATAGGAATTAATGATCAATCTGGCTTGTTTAGAATTAATTTGTATTGCTCTCTCCATCCACATCTTTATTACTGACTGTTTAATTGAACAATATCCTGTTTTCCTTGAATTAGTCAAATTGTTCAAGAAGGTTAGGCCAGTATCTAATGAGTTGCGATAAATGACCTCACTCGGGGCTATCCTATTAGCCCCAGTACCAACACTTATCGGGGATTTCGTTTCCATGGAAACCAAATCCGTGATAAGAAACCATTTTTCTCCTGACCATAACTTTTCTCGGATACCATGTGTTTTCATGAGAAAAACAGAAAGTTTTTGGAAACTCGTCAGAAATGGTAAAACTTACTTTCGTTAACTCTCTTTCTTTGAAGTCCATAGGGTCCACAGGGAGACCTTGGGATGTAGGTGGTGGTTGAGGACTGGGCACCGAACAGTTAAAGCTTTGATCCTAGAATGCAACGGTCTTTCCCCCTATACCCGGCCCCCGAGCCAGAGGCACTTCAGTTCATGACAAGCCTAGGGCCAGAGTAGGAGAGGAGAGAAGGAAGACTGGTACACACATGAATCACGTTCTCACACAGAAGGAGACGGGAAACAGGTGAAAAAGAAAACATAGCCCATAGCAGCCAGGTGCATGAGGCCGGGTGCCCTGTGGACCCTATGGACCTTGAAGAAAGAGAGTTAATGAAGGTAAGTTTTACCATAACTCTCATTTTCTTCTTCAGGGTCCATAGGGCTCCACAGGAAGAACTTGGGGATGTCCCAAAGCAGTTATTCAAGGGTGGGGATGCTCCTGAGCTGAGAGCCAATTAACCTACCAGTATATTTTTGGAGTGTGGGAGGAAACCGGAGTACCCGGAGGAAAACCACGCAAGCACAGGGAGAATATACAAACTCCACACAGTTAGGGCTGTAGTGGGAATCAAACCCATGACCTCAGTGCTGTGAGGCAGTAACGCTAACCATTACACCATCTGTGCTGCCCCAACCCAGCACACTCCATCTCGGAGTCCTATTCAAAGTGTTCACCCAATCCAGCACACTCCATCCTGGAGTCCTATTCAAAGTGCTCACCCAATCCAGCACACTCCATCCCAGAGTCCTATTCAAAGTGCTCACCCAATCCAGCACACTCCATCCCGGAGTCCTATTCAAAGTGCTCACCCAATCCAGCACACTCCATCCCGGAGTCCTATTCAAAGTGCTCACCTAATCCAGCATACTCCATCCTGGAGTACTATTCAAGTGTCCTCCCAGCATACTCCATCCCGGAGTCAGACTCAAGTTCTCACTCCAATCCAGCGTACTCCACCCAGGAGTCACATTCAAGTATCCAATTCTTATTCAGCAAACCTCAGCCTGGACTCTATTTCAAGCTTTAATATTCCTCGTCTAATTCTACAGTTCCAAGTCTACAGTTCTTGTTGACCCATTACTTTGTGTACTCCAGAGACTTTTGTGTTATAGTTTTATTCAGTATCTTTTGTTGTGCATCTCTGCATAGAGGACATTATTCTACATCTCATATTAAAGTCCTCATTCAGCTGTATGACCAAGAATTACATTAAACCATCTAAATTCCAACTACCCACTGGTCCAGGTGTCTGTTCATCAACCCAGTTCGGGTTCACCAATCCCAATTACCCGAGCCGTGACAGTTTGTACTAGCCACATGGATCCTTCTGGTACACAGAGCCCTGGGCCTGGATCTGTCCAGGATCTACTGAATCGCCTGGGTAGTCAGGAGTCGGCTCAAGTACAATTGATGCAATATGTTCAGGATATATCTACTCATCTGGATAATGTTCAAGCTCTCCTCTCTGGAATATCTACAGCGGATCTCCAGTCCAGTAATCCTACTTCTGTAACCTCTCCTACAGTGGCCTCTGCTCCAGTGCCTCATCTTCAGCTACCTCTTCCCAATAAATTCGATGTGAATCCAAAGCTCTTTCGTGGATTTTTAAATCAATGCGAGGTTCATTTCGAGTTACAGGCAGCAAGCTTCCCTACTTCCAGAACTCGAGTAGCATATGTCATATCAATACTGACCGGTCAAGCCTTGGACTGGGTCTCTCCTCTCTGGGAGAAAGCTGACCCAATTCTTTCCAACTATACCGAGTTCCTAACCACCTTCCGGAGAATCTTTGACGAACCAGGTAGAACAACCTCAGCCTCAAATGATGTGTTATGCCTCCATCAAGGAAGCAGGACTGTCAGCCAATATGTGATTCAGTTTCGCACCATAGCCTCAGAGCTGACCTGGAATGAGGATGCCTTAATAGCAGCCTTTTGGAATGGGTTGTCAGAGAGAATTAAGGATGACTTAGCTTCCCGTGAGCTGCCTTCATCCTTGGACGCCTTGATTTCTCTATGTAATAAAGTCAACCTGCGTCACAGAGAGCGAGCCATGGAAAGAAGTCGGTCCGACTGCCCTAAAGGTCGTCCTGTTCCTCGAGTGACTTCACTTTCTGACGAGCCTCCTGACGAGCCTTTGCAAGTGAATCGTTCCTGATTATCTACTGAAGAACGTCAAAGAAGACATCTGGAAAATCTTTGCCTGTACTGTGCTTCTTCACATCACTACCTCAAGTCTTGTCCTTCTTGTCCGGGGAACGTTCCCCTCCTAAAGTTAAGTGTACCTATAGAATCACAGAAGAAGATGGATCCTATCCTCATCGCCTTGTTGGAAGTGAACCAAGTCGATATAAGTGTTCCTGCTCTTCTTGATTCTGGAGCTGCTGGGAATTTCCTCACTTCAGACTTCGTTCACAGACATCGCATATCCACCGAGTGGCTACCACAACCAGAGTCTTTGACTGCTATAGACGGTAGTCGAATTGTTTGTGGGAGGATTACGCGTTGCACCAAACCTCTAAAGCTCAAAGTTGGGGCGCTCCACGTGGAAATCATGTCCTTCCTAGTGATTCTAAAAGCCTCTCATGAATTGATCCTGGGCCTTCCATGGCTTCAAAGATAATCTTCGTATTGATTGGACTTCTTTGCAAATTACCTCTTGGAGCTCTACTTGTTCTCAGAATTGTCTTCCTCAAGAAATTCCTATACAAAACTCTCATGTGAAACCCTTTGAAGGTCTCTCTGAGGTCTACCAGGATTCTTCTGATGTGTTCAGTGAGCGAAGAGCTGACACTCTTCCTCCACACCGTGAATGAGATTCGCCTATTGATTTAGTTCTGAGGAAAACTCCAATTTTGGATTCCACATCCTTTGCCTCTACCAAGCTCTTGCCTGATCCTCCTCGAGGAAAGACCTTCATGGCACCAGATCTTCTGAAGGCTTTCCATGTCAAATTTCTTCACAAGCCTAGGAAGTGTCCAGAGTCCACTTTTAAAAGGGGGTACTGTCACAAACTGTACTAGAGACCTCTGTCTGAGACCTCTGCATCCTCCCATTGGCTTGTCTCCTCGCAGCTTGCTGAGTCGTCAGCCGCTGCTGTCAGTGGAATCCAGTGTGGGGCCTAGGCCTGAAGGTAGTTTCCTGCATGCCTGCTGTTGCCTAGGTATCTCAGCCACACTTCCATGGACTTCCAGTGCTTCTGCATGCCAGACCTCTGGATCATGGGCGTGGCCATCTTGGATCAGGTCAGGTGATCCATGCCCATTCAGTCAGCAGCACTCTCCAGTGACTCCAGCCAATCACCATCCGGCCAGAGGTATAAAAGCCCTTCCCTGACTCTGCCAGTACAATAGTGCTCTTTGCTACAGCAAGACCTTTGTTCCTGAGCTCCACTGGTTTCCTTTCCAGTTTGCCTGCCTCAAGTTCCTGTATACTCCAGTACTCCTGCTTCCAGTCCAGCACACTCCATCCCGGAGTCCTATTCAAGTGCTCACCCAATCCAGTACACTCCATCCTGGAGTCCTATTCAAAGTGCTCACACAATCCAGCACACTCCATCCCGGAGTCCTATTCAAAGTGCATCCAGCACACTCCATCCCAGAGTCCTATTCAAAGTGCTCACCCAATCCAACATACTCTATCCCGGAGTCCTATTCAAGTGTCCTCTCCAATCCAGCATACTCCATCCCGGAGTCAGACTCAAGTTCACACTCCAATCCAGCGTACTCCACCCAGGAGTCACATTCAAGTATCCAATTCTTATTGAGCAAACCTCAGCCCGGACTCTATTTCAAGCTTTAATATTCCTTGTCTAATTTTACAGTTCCAAGTCTACAGTTCTTGTCGACCCATTACTTCGTGTACTCCAGAGACTTTTGTGTTATAGTTTTATTCAGTATCTTTTGTTGCGCATCTCTGCATAGAGGACATTATTCTACATCTCATATTAAAGTCCTCATTGAGCTGTATGACCAAGAATTACATTAAACCATCTAAATTCCAACTACCCACTGGTCCAGGTGTCTCTGTTCATCAACCCAGTTCGGGTTCACCAATCCCAATTACCTGAGCCCTGACAGGATGTCTCAAGAGCCACACCATCAAAGACAGATGACCCCAGTCCAGGGGAAGACAGGGACCCTGAGACAACAGGTCTGGCCACTGAGGTAGCAGGAACGGTGTGTCTATGGAAAGGCTCCAAAGATCTGAGTACCAATGCTATCTGGGCCGTGCTGGGTCCACCAGCAGGACAGTGCCTCCGTCTTGTTTTAACTTCCGCAGGACTCGAGAAAGAAGGGAGACTGGAGGGAATAGGCACACCAGATGGAAGGTCCATTTCACTAATAAGGCTTCTACGAAGGCAGCCTTGGCATCCCTTGTTCTGGACCCGTACACTGGCAGTTTGTGATTGTGTCTGGAGGCCATGAGGTCCACCTCTGGTAAGCCCCATTTGTCCATTAGGAGTTCAAAGACTTCTGGGTGGAGAGACCATTCCCTGACATGCATGTTGTGATGGCTGAGGAAGTCCACTTCCCAATTTAGACCTCCCAGAATGAACACTGTGGAGATGGCCGGGATGTGACCTACGGTCCTTGTAAGAATGCGTGACACTTCTGTCATGAAAGACTTCAAGTGCCTCCCTGGTGATTGATGTAGGCCACTGCTGTGGCATTGATGGACTGCACTTGTACAGGCTTGCCCTGAAGAATGTCCTGAGCCAGAGTGAGGGCTTTGTAGATGGCTCTGAGTTCCAATACATTGATTGGCAGGGTCGACTCGGCTGATGTCCAATGTCCCTGGAAGGAGTGTTGACTGGTCACTGTGCTCCAGCCCTGGAGACTAGCGTCTGTCGAAAGGAGTACCCAATCCAGGAACCAAAAGGGGCAAACCTTGGTCAGATGGGACGTCTGAAGCCACAAGAAGAGGGACAGATGAACCTCTGGAGAGAGACCATCATTTGAATTTTGATCTGATGGGGCTACCTGTTCCACCTTGACAGGATTAGCTGTTACAGGGACCTGAAATGGAACTGAGCGTACTCTACCATGTCGAAGGTGGATACCATGTGACTGCATAGGAATTTGCACACACGTATTTGCAGTGTGGAGATCTTGTCTGATGTCAGGAAGATTCTCCGAACCTGAGAATCCAAAAGAGCTCCCAGATGAACCATCTTTTGTGAAGGATTCAGGGAGGATTTCTTCCAGTTGATTAACCAGCCGTGCTTTTGTAGGAAGGCAATAGTTTCCTGAAAATGTCACTGAAACACCTCTGGGGACCTTGCCAAGAGCAAGAGGTCATCCAAGTATGGTAGCAGCCAAACCCCATGACCACGCAGGTGGGCCGCCATGATAGCCATAATCTTTGTAAATACCCATGGAGCTGTAGACAGGCCAAAGGGGAAAGGCATAGGAAGTGTTGCTGTTGTATATCCGGATATATTGCTGATGAGAGGGTGCTATAGGTACAGTACATGTAGGTAAGCGTCGTGAATATCCAGAGATACTATTATTATTATTATTATTATTATTATATATTTATATGGCGCCACAAGTGTTCCGCAGTGCCTTACAAAATATATAAACAAATCGGTTGATTTACAGTGACACAGTACAGTACAATACAATACAACACAGGACATGGATAATATACATTGCTACATTCGCGACTATAACACCCAGATAAGCAGCAATGCAAAGCAACCAAGTGTTAGGTGCCCTGGTAGAGAGTAAGAAGAAGATGAAGGTAGAGTAAGGAGAAGCACAAGAGGGTAGAGGGCCCTGCTCATAAGAGCTTACATTCTAAAGAGGAGGGAAAGACAAACAGGTGTGACACAGATGGGGTAGGCAGAGAGGAAGGAGTATGTAGCAGCAAGTTAAGATGAGAGCTGGAAGGCTTTAATGAAATAGTGGGTCTTGAGAGCCCTTTTGAAGGATTGAAGAGAGGTGGAGAGTCTGATGGGAAGCAGGAGAGAGTTCCAAAGGTGGGGAGCAGTGCAGGCAAAATCAGCAGACGGGAGTGGGAGGAAGAATCAATTGGCATGAGAAGCAGCGTGCATTTGTTGAATGAAGAGGGGGGACAGGAGAGTGAAGGGAGATGAGAACAGAGATGTAAATAGAGAGGAATGGCTAAGGGCTTTGTAAGTGAGTGTGAGAACCTTAAATTTGGTTCTAAAAGGGAAGGGGAGCCAGTGGAGAGCATGTAGGAAAGGGGAGGCAGATGCAGAACGTTTTGAGAGGAAGATGAGCTGAGCAGCAGCATTGAGTACAGACTGGAGAGGGGAGAGAAGGGAGTTGGTGAGGCCAGATAGGAGGAGGTTACAGTAGTCCAATCTGGAAATGACCAATGAGTGTATGAGTGATTTAGTGGCATCCTGGGTGAGAAAGGGTCTAATCTTGGAAATATTTTTAAGATGAAAACAACAGGACTGTGAGAGCTTCTGGATATGTGGTTTGAAGGAGAGGGAGGAGTCCAGGATAACTCCAAGGTAGTGCACTTTGGGGCTAGAGGAGATAGTTGTGCCATCAACTGATAAAGAATTGGTGGGAAGTGTGGTTATGTAGGGGGGTGGGAAGATGATTAGCTCAGTCTTAGACATATTAAGTTTAAGAAATCACTGGGACATCCAGGAAGAGATGGCAGAGAGACAGTTGGAGACATGAGTGAGGAGAGAGGGAGAGAGGTCAGGGGAGGAAAGGTAGATCTGAGTATCATCATCATAGAGATACAGTCCCCAGGCTCCATAGCTAGGATAATAGAGCGCAGTGTTTCCATCCTGAACCTGGGAACCCTGATAAACTTGTTCAGGGATATGAGGTTGAGGATAGGCTGATGAAACCCATTTGGCTTCTGAACCAGAAAGAGAGTAGAAGAGTAACCATTCCCTCACTGCGATAGTGGGACTGGAACTATAACTCCTGCTTGAGCAAGGACTGAATGGCTTTCTGGATGAGCAGGGCCTTGTTCAGGTCTGAAGGAGGGCTTGTGTAGAAAAATTGGTGGGGTGGTCGTCTTTGAAATGAAAGGGCGGACCCATGGGAGACCACTTGACTTACCCAAGCATCTGTTGTGGTTTAATGCCAGCACTGGGCAAACTGAAGAAGTCTGCCTCCTACTCTGGGGTCCCCCTTGGGGAGGCCCGTCCCATCTGGCTGAAGGCTTGTTCTTGGAATTTGAAGCAGGGCGTTTGGTTGTCTGGGTCTGCTTTGTCCTGGGCTTAGCGGTCCTAGTGGAAGCCGACTGCCTAGGAAAGGACTGACCCTTAGGCTTACCTTGGGAACAAAAGGACCTAAAGGATGTTGTCCTAGGTTTTGCAGTAGCTGATGAAGGCAGAAAGGCAGTCATTGATGCTGCAAATAAGGCTACAATCTTGTCTAAGTCTAGGCCAAACAAGAACTCCTCATTGAAAAGTAATGCTTCTAAGGCTTTCTTAGAATCTGCATCTGCCATCCATGACAACAGCCACAGAATGCGGTGGGCAGACAACGCCGTGGTCAAAACTCTAAAAGCTAGGAGGCTGGCATCCAAGGATGCTTCTCCAATATATGAAGCTGCATCTCTTACTGTATGTGAGCTACATAAGACATCTGATCCCGAGAGGCGTCTGAGGGAGAAGATTCTTCCAGTACGTCTGCCCAGCTCTCAATTGCTTTAGCCACCCATGCAATAGCCATGGTCAGGCGAGCAATGGCGCTTGAAAGAGAGTACACAGATTTAAGGCCAGTTTCAATCTTTCTATCCGTACGGTCCTTCAGTGAGGAAACCGTAGGGATAGGTAATGTAGCAATTTAATCTCCCATCTTGCACAATGATATGCAGAAAATAGGATAACAAGAGGTCAAGCATTTTTGGATCTGAAACCTCTTACTGGGCATCTGCCAAGCCACTATCATATGCTAGTTGATCTGAGAGAGGAAACTCTCCTGAAGCCACTTTTGTCATTTAAACAGTGGGTGCTTTGATTTGGGGACGGGCTCATCATCTTCTATTTGTAAGATAGATTTAACAGCTTGCACCAAAGCAGGTATATTAATTTTAGACTAAAGCTCTGCTTCTTCCCCCGAAGGGGACTCAGTATTAGAGAGATCAGCATCTTCTGCCTCCTCAGATGACACCTCAGAATCTGAGTGCTACGTAGACTGTGAAGATAAGGGTTTCTCACCTTGCCACATATTTTGAATGGCTATAGAGGTAGCCACCAGACTTTGTACTGAGTTAGAGAGTATGTCTACCCATGGAGGTGGCATAGATAGGACGTACCTGTATTGCTTGTACCTGTTGTGGCAACCCCATAGAATACAGCCGGGACAGTACCTTACAAAAGGAAGCCCAGGGGGGCTCTTGGGCAGGGGCTGGGGGGTCTGATTGAGCTGATGGAGAATAACACCGAGCACATAACCCATCTTGTATTAAATCCTCATTTAAGCCTGCATCACTTTGCATGAGAGCAGTATGGGTGCAGCTGCTTGCTTGCTACTATTGCCTTTGCTAGACATAGCTGCAGAGTAGTATACTGTATTTAAAATTGTAGTTGGTTTAAAGTCACATTTTAGTCTCTTTTTTTGCTTTGTTTTAGTCACGATTTAGTCAGTGGACCTCATTTTAGTCTAATTTTAGTCAATGTTTTAGTCATACTATTTGCAAACAGTTTAATGATCCTGTAATGGGTTTTACTGAAAAGCTTTTCTCTAAATTTCCCTTGAGAACTTGGAGCCAGCAAACCTGTAACTACAGTATGTGTTTAGTAATCTAGGCTCAGTAGGCCGAGTGAGAATGTGTTATATAAATTAATGCCTTACGTTTGTTAGAACCAGTGTAAATTTTGACAAGGATATTAAATTTAGTTTTAGTCTTAAGGCACCCATACATGGTGTGATAAAGCAGCCAATCCGAAAGATTGGTTCGTTATTGCTGCTATATCGCACCGTGTATGGGCAGGATGTCAGGCCGAGCGCGCTCCCGTGGGGTCGTACATCACATCCCCAGATCTTCTTGCAGGTTCCTTTGATCTGGTGATGCGATGTGTGATCCCATGCAGTCCAATGCGGGAGGGGGAGGTGGGAGCTGGCATATTGGGCGGTCAGCCACCCAATTGCTCCGTGTGTGTGAGGACCGCCCGATATGTCGGGTGTCGGATCCACCGTCGCGTCGCATTGTGCATATCGCACCATGTATGGGGGCCATTAGTCGCTTATTTAAAATTAAACACAGATTTCCTCATAATTTTGATTATTAATATGTTTATATTTTTGTTCTTGTTACAATTTGGTCCTCAAAAAATTTTTGGGCCACGATTACTTTTAGTCAAAATTTTTGTACACAAAATGAACACACAATACTACCACCCAGGCACTGCCTGGACACGGCCACTACTCATAGCTCAGTGTCAGAGCAAGAGGGAGACTTGTAAGGGAAGCCCAGAGAAGCCAATTATCACTTTGCAGGAGCTATAGAGGTCAGTGGCTGAGACTGCAGTGAGGGTGCACAGGGGGATGAGTACTTTTGCATCCACTGTACAGTCCTGATATACCAAGTAGTTTAGATATATGTCCTAGTACTTCAATACAGCTAGGTCCATACAGGTTTGGCATCTCTGTAACCAGGGTCTGGAAACATAGAAGTCCTCTAGGACTGGAGGTCTCACATGCCTAGGCTTATGTAATAGGATACAATCTGCAGCCACAGCAGGAAATACTGTAAGTCTTCCCATATTTTTAAAGCGGCAATAATTTTAGATGGAAAAACAAGCTTGGTTTTAAATTTAAAATGATTGCTGCTTTAAAAATACGGGAAGACTTATAGGAGTTCCCCCAGTGGCTGCAGATGGCACACTATTACATAAGCTCTGGTGTCTCAGAATCCTTCATCTCTTCTGTCAGTTCCCTATTTAATAATATCATCAAAAGTCATGCCACTGTGACGTTCCAAGAACCCCTCACCTCTCCTGTCAGTTCCCTGTATAATAATATAGGTAAGAGTGATGCCATTGTGACATTCCCAGAACCCCTCACCTCTCCTGTCAGTATCCTGTATAATAATATAGGTAAGAGTGATGCCACTGTGATGTTTCCAGAACCCCTCACTTCTCCTGTCAGCAGGTAGATGATCTCCAGGGTGAGATGTACTATCCTCTCAGTCATGTGACTCCTGTCCTTGTCCATCCTCCTCGAATTAGTGGCGCATCTCATCCTCTCGTGACTTCCAATAAAGACTTGAGTTCCTCAAAGCGCAATCGTCTAGAAATACATATTTTATATTAAAATAAACATCACACAGTACAGCATATGATACATTGATTTATCATTGCCTTCTCTTATCTCCTCAAGCCATACAGTCCTGTTGGTTAGTGTTCCCAAACATTTCCTATAATGACTATTCAGTGACAGATACACAATAATATACTTAGGCACACATTATACATCCTCATGTCCAGCACATATATGACCCCATTCCCACAGTCATTGCCCATTACACCCTCATACGAACAGACCTGGGCACATATTATATAGCCTCATGCCCACTCTCCTCCTCTGTTCCACCTCCCCCCCAATCCATCCTGCACTTTGGAGTCCCACAGGGTTCTGCCCACGGTCTCCTGCTCTTTTCTCTGTAAACCTCCTCTCCGGGTAAACTGATCAGTTCCTTCGGCCTCCAGTATCACCTCTATGCTGACAATACACAACTCTACCTCTCCTCTCCTGATCTCTCCCCCTCCCTCCTTGCTCGGGTGTCCAGCTGCCTCTCTGCCATCTGCTCCTGGGTGTCCTTATGCTTTCTCAAACTCAACATGGCCAAATCTGAACTCATTGTTTTTTTTCCTTTTAGAGTCTCTTACCCCCCTTGACCTCTCCATCACTGTTGACAACACCACTATCTTCTATGTTCCCCAACTCCGCTGCCTTGGGGTCATCCCCAACTTGTCCCTTTCCTCCGCCCATCACATTTAATCTTTTGCTCAATCCTGTTGTTTCCTGTTCCGCAACTTCTCTTGCCTCAGACCCTTCCTCTCCCAAGATGCCACCAAAACTATTGTCTATGCATCGATCATTTCCCATCCTGAATACTACAACCTTCCCCTTACTGCCCTCCCCCGCTCCCATCTTACTCCTCTACAAACTGTAAATAACACTGCAGCTAAACTTATCTTCCTCGCCCGCTAATCCACATCAGCCTCCGCTCACTGCCAAGCCCTACACTGGCCTTCCCTCCTACCAAACCCTTTATAAACGCCTCATCCTTATGAACAAGGCCCTCTCCAACTCCACTGCTCCCTACATATCCAACCTCATCTTCATATATACTTTCATCCCGCCGTCTTCGGTCAGCCAATGTCCGTAGCCTTTCATCCCTTGTGGTTACTACCTCTCTCCCATGCTGCACCTCACTAGTGGAACAATTTCCCTCGTTCAATTAGACTATACGCCAGCCTGCATAATTTAAACAGGTGCTGAAATCTGTTCATAAAAGTATACCAGTCATCACTTAGATGTCACCACGTAGTTTACTTCACCCTATTACATCTCTCCCACTCCCTGCCCTCAGCTCCCCTGTATCTATTGTTTGTCTCCCCCCTACCTTTAGTACGATGCAGTCCCTAGAAAACCGTGTTCTGATTGCATGAGCTTATTATTTTCCCTGCTAGACTATCACATGCGCAATCTGCATACCAGGTCCCGGGCTGACTGCCACCCAGACAGCCTCTGTCCCTCATAAAGGTCGGGGGCCCCCACTGCATATAACCAATGACAATGAATTGGAAGGCACTAAATACTTTTGTACCGAAGCAGACAACGTGATATCTGTATGACAAAGGGAAATAAAGGCTATTTGTTGCAGCAGCTATTAGGAAAATAATATATTATAGATGACAATATAAGACTAATATGATGCAATAGCAGCAATGGAGGCTGTAGCCGGCAAATAAGAAAATATTATTAGTAGCCAAAGAGAAACGGGTGGTACAATCATATTCGGTGACAGCTACATGCTAAATACTTTTTCCAGGACTTGCCGCTTCCTATTTCTTGGTGTGGGCACATAGCACCTGGCTGGTACATTTACATGCTAATGGTGCTGTGCTATGGAAGAACAACATGCATGAGCTTACATAGTAAGGGGAAGGGGGAACAATTGGAGGGATAACTGGGATGGATAAATGGTGGAGGGTTAGAGGAGAACAGTACTGAGGTGTGAGAACTGTGGCATGCTTTAATAAAAAAGTTTGTTATAGGGGGAGCTTAAAGCTGGGGAGATTGGTAGAGAGTCTGACTAGGGGCAAAATACTTATTATTATTTGCAGCATATTATCTGAAAACTCCAGCAAATGTTATGTATCCTCCAACTAAATGTACAGGGAACCACATCATGGCACAATAGCAGCCCCCATAGCTTTCTACAGGGGCTGCTTTTATGACAAATTTACCAAGCTCGGGAAGGAAGCCGGTGTAGCCTATGGGCCACATCTCACAATAGTTACCAGGAGAGGGTTACGTGGCTCCATCTATGGCACCCTCCACTCACGCATGCATGGTCAGCACAAAGCGTATGTACTGTAGTGCACCAAGCTCCTGAAGAAGGGATCGCATTAGTGATCCCGTCACTTCTAACACAACACAGGGACAGGCTCCAATATGTCCCCAAGAGTGATTTTAATTCAATTGAGCGAACCTTAATTTCCTATTGCCACAATAACAAATTATAATTATTAGGTCTGAGACTAGATAATAAATATGCCCCTAGGAGAGAAAGTATAATTCAGGGGATGGGGGCACTTCTAGATGAATAATGGGGTCAAGCATGCAGGTTGGGAGGTCTATAAACCTAAATATATAAAATCCATTCACCATGATCACACTCAGCTATTTCAGGATATTTGGGGTTCCTGAGTACATATTAGTCATGACAATTCCTTCCCTTAGTTCACAAGCCAGTTCCCGTTACTGAGGCTCTTATAGTATTTATCAGTTCTCTCTCTCTCTACTACCCCACCCCCACCCCATACTAGCCATCCCCACTCTCCACCTCCTCATTGTACATGGTAAATTGTGACCAGTGTAGTCAAATATTACCACTATGGATACTATGCATTTCTATGATTCGCTAAACATCTCTAACTACTTCTGTTGAAACTTTGTATCAGTACCAGTTCCTGCACCCCCACCCTGCTTTTTTACTGTTCTCCGTCCATTTCATTTTATTGTGTGAAATATTTTTTATCACTTTTCTAATTGTTTCTTTATTATTTATGTCATTTTAATTCTTTCACATTTCATTAACACTTATTGATTTATCTTTACACATCTATCCTTTACACTTCACTATCACCTTTTTTCCACTTTTCGTGTGATGCCCTGGGAATGGTCCTTGGCTGGAATGTTTTGGGGTACCTTGCTTCTCCAGTGGCGGATCCACAGGGGGCAATTAGGGCGATCTCCCCCCCTACACATAGCCCCGATTTCCGGAAGTGACTGTCTGTCACTGTCAGCCAGCTGAGCCGCTCAGCTGCCCTCATAGGCAGCTGAGCGGCTCAGACAGCTGACAGTGACAGTCAGCCGGCAGTGTATTCAAGAGCTGCAGCGGTGCGCGCAGGCGGCCGCTGCACACAGCAATCGGACCATGTGTGAGTGACAGTGACTCACCAGTCCGACTCTGGCAGGGCAGGGAGGGGACCCGGGCGGCGTGTGGCAGCGGGCAGGCTGAGAGAGAGACTCAGTTAAGTCTCTTCCGCGGCTGTGGGCTGTTTTCGTTTGCGCATGCGCAATGTCATATTTTCTGACATGCGCAGTCTGTTTGCGAGGACGCTGGGATCCGTCAAGGCGGGTGCCATCTTAGGAGCAGCGGAGGCGGAGACGGCTGATGGTGGTCAGTGAGAGCGTTGTTGTGTCCTGTGGCTTGCTAGCTGCTGCCTGTCACTTTTCACTTTTTACTGTGAGTGCACAATGTGGGGCTGGAGCGGAGCCTGGTGGGAGGGAGAGCCTGCTTTGCCTTTTACTTTACTGTGTGGCTTATTAATATTGGGGGGACAGATGGGGGGGTCTGGTGCACATGTCTGTGAGGATGGGGAGAGCCACTGTTGGGCATATTATTAGATTTGACTAAAACTATCATTCCGATGGGACCCAGAAAATGTCAGGGAGGACCCCAATTTAGTAGAATGAGGGGTCCCTGGGACCCATAATTTTTTGCCTTTCCGCGATCACTGACTCATTCAGTTTGTATACTTTTTTTTAGTGTTTTTTGAAAATGGGAGGGGCAGAATTGTAAGTGGGAGGAGTTATAAATAGAGGGGAGGAGTTAGTATAAAATCGTAAATCGCACCCCTAAAAGTAAAGTCTAGATCCGCCACTGTGCTTCTCGGACATGAATCCCTTAATGTTAGGGACGCCAGTATAGAGGAGCCTTAACGATGGCCTGGCACTTATTCATATATTTACAAATGTATGTAACTAATACCTCTGAATCTCTATTATCATGTAGGATTTAAGTATTTTTTGTTGATTTTGCTACAGTGTTCTGGAGGGCAAATCCCTTTTTTTCTGTGGTTCAGTATAAACCCCGCCCTTTACAAGTACCTGTGCTATGTCATTAAGCTGATATGAGCACCATACTTTTTGTTTGAAACCCTTCATACTACATGGGTAATGTCTAAATCCCCTTCACGGAGAGGACCCTGACATCATCAGCCAGTGTCCAGCGTCATTCCCTGCCATCCAAGTGGGCATAGAGGGGGAATATAACCATGTGGCGAGCGCAGCAAGCCACCGTGCCCGAAGAGTGGCGAGCGCAGCGAGCCCGCGAGGGGACAACAAACTTCTTTTAGTGGGAACAAACTACCTCTTTATCTGGCTGTCATGGGCAGGAACTGCACTTCCGCCCTCATTCACGTCACTTCCAGGTCCCTAGCGCGAAGGGGAAATACAGCCAACCATACTACATGCTCTGTTTTTTAAACTTATTATCAGGTTGTATGCCCTGCTTCCCATTGTAAACATTGCAATGAATCTGGGTGGTGTAGTTTTGCTGACCTCAGTCTATAATTAGTAGCTTTGCCTCTGTTTTTTATTGCATGTGGTGATTATAACCTGAAACTATTAGGTATGCTGACAGGATGCTGTGAATTATTCATTATTTATTACATACTCAACTTATCATGTTGTATGCCCCACTTTTTTCCATTATAAACATTGTAATGGATTATGGGTAGTGTAGTTTTATTGACCTCTGTTTTTAATTAGCAGATTTCCCCTCCATTTTTTACTCTATGTGGTGATCAGAACTTTGCATTCACTATACACATATCTGCTGAGCATAATCTGATTGTATCCTACTTTATCCCTCAGCAGGACTACTCCTGTTTTGATACAGGGACTAGTAAATGCTATGGTCTCCTAGCTACAATGCAGTGCATTGTGGTCATGATTTCACTTTTTGTTTCACCATGGCTGCTGAAACAGAGCTTGCATCAGGGAGTGGTGAGTGCTATGTTCCATTTTGTTATATGGTAAGTTTACCACACGACTGCTATCTGATTATATCATTGATATTAGTAGCAGCTATAACTTTGCTCATTGTTGTGTATGTATGTGACCCACATGCAGACTTTTAATTTATCTATTATCTGATTATATAATTTATAGGAGCTTTAATTTTGCCCACTGGTGTGTATATATATGACCCATGTGGAGTTTTTAACTATCTATTGCATTGCATGTTTATACATTTCTTTTGGATATTCTATACGGATTATTATGTGCATATTGTAGAAAGGACCCTCATCTTGAAAAAGGCGCCGAAACGCGTTGAAGAGTGTCGCTTCACCCATTGTATGCAGTATCCCATCCATTCTATATGCTACCCATTTGCCCTTACTGATCCGGGTCCATCTTTTGTAGGGCAATAGGAATCTGCATAATATTACCATCTGATGGTATGGTCTTACTGCTGCATTTTATATATGTTTTTATGTATAATAAATAGCATAAATAGCTGTCTTTCATGGTACTTGATGACGGTCTTTTTTCTTTTACCATGTCCTATCACGACTTGAAAGTCCCCACATTCCATTAAGGACCACAGGTCGAGGTTTCTGAAAATATAGATACCTTTATATGTCCATACATTGCCCTTACAAGTAAGCATACATGGCACAGAAACAGACAGATCTCAGGTGCACAACTCCAAATTACTGATTAATATATAAATGCAATAAAATTTTGCAATCAATACAGGTTTTTAGCATAATCATGGCCAAGGTTATGGGCCTACCCACCATATCCAGGTAACCTCTTTAGGGTAGGTCCCTGACATACTAGTGTTCAAATCCAGAGTGCAGGACACCCCTAAATCAGTGTACCCTAGCCACCCCAGGGGATTGCCATAGTGAGAAAAGTGAAGTATTAAAAGTAAGAGCAGCTACTTAACTTTTCTGGGTACTGGAATGGGCTACAGACCACCGAAGAATTCCGGAATGTGACGCAGACTACCTAAAATAGCCATTCAAGGTGCTGGAAAGGGGTGCCGGTCACCTTAGATAGCCAGAACAGGTGCTGGAACAGGGCCACCTTAGATAGCCGGAACGGGCCGCAGACCAACTTAGATGGCCGTTACGGAAACCGAAATGGGGAGTTGACCCTGTTAGAAAGCCATTCTGGATCCTGGAATG
The DNA here is from genome assembly GCA_031769625.1 of Taudactylus pleione. Lineage (NCBI taxonomy): Eukaryota > Metazoa > Chordata > Amphibia > Anura > Myobatrachidae > Taudactylus > Taudactylus pleione. Next base: position 1,713,953 of record JAUIMM010000725.1, read on the forward strand.
GGGCATAGACTGGTCGCAGGCCACCTAAGATAGCCGGAATGGAGTGCAGATCACCTTAGCCAGCCCTTCAGGGTGCCAGAACGGGCTGCAAAGCACCTTAGATGTATGTCCTGTTCTGTGCTACCCCCCATCTTCTGAATTTCCTGTTCTGTGCTACCCCTATCATCGGTATGTCCTGTTCTGTGCCACCCCTATCATCTGTAAGTCCTGTTCTGTGCTACACCCCATCATCTGTATGTCCTGCAGTGCTGTAGCTACTGCTCCTGATGCCCACTGCAGGCCAAATCCCCTCAGTGTGACATCATGCGGAGGGGGCGTGGCCTACACCCGTCACTGGGAGCCACTGATTACAGCAATGCCTGGAGCATCCTTAGGACTCTCCGGGCTGCTGTAACAGCAGCGTTGTGACCGTCTGGAGCATCCTTAGGATGCTCCAGACGGCACTGCTGCAGAGCCAAATGCAGAGGCCGTGGGTGAGCGGCGGTGTCGCCCACAGAGCGCTGTGCTCTGTGCGGCCACACCGCTCGCACACCTCTAGTTACGGCCCTGATTTCATGTTCTGTGCTAACCCCCATCATCTGTATATGCTGTTCTGTGCTACCCCCATCATCTGTATATCCTGTTCTGTGCTACCCATCATCTGTATATCCTGTTCTGTGCTACCCCCATCATCTGTATATCCTGTTCTGTGCTACCCCCATCATCTGTATGTCCTGTACTGTGCTACTCCCCATCATCTGTATGTCCTGTTCTGTGCTACCCATCATCTGTATGTCTTGTTCTGTGCTACCCCCATCATCTGTATATCCTGTTCTGTGCTACCCCCATCATCTGTATGCCCTGTTCTGTGCGCTACCAGTCATCTGTATGTCCTGATCTGTGCTACCCCCATCATCTGTATGTCCTGTACTGTGCTACCCCCATCATCTGTATGTCCTCTTCTGTGCTACCCATCATGTTTATCCTGTTCTGTGCTACCCATCATCTGTATGTCTTGTTCTGTGCTACCCCCATCATCTGTATATCCTGTTCTGTGCTACCCCCATCATCTGTATGCCCTGTTCTGTGCGCTACCAGTCATCTGTATGTCCTGATCTGTGCTACCCCCATTATCTGTATGTCCTGTTCTGTGCTACCCCAAAAAATTTGTATGTCCTGTACTGTGCTACCCCCATCATCTGTATGTCCTGTTCTGTGCTACCCATCATCTGTATATCCTGTTCTGTGCTACCCATCATCTGTATGTCCTGTTCTGAGCTACCCATCATCTGTACGTCCTGTTCTGCGCTACCCCCATCATCTGTATGTCCTGTTCTGCGCTACCCCCATCATCTGTATGTCCTGATCTGCCCTACCCATCATCTGTATCTCCTGTTCTGCCCTACCCATCATCTGTATGTCCTGTTCTGCCCTACCCATCATCTGTATATCCTGTTCTGCTCTACCCATCATCTGTATGTCCTGTTCTGAGCTACCCATCATCTGTACGTCCTGTTCTGCGCTACCCGCATCATCTGTATGTCCTGTTCTGCGCTACCCCCATCATCTGTATGTCCTGTTCTGCCCTACCCATCATCTGTATATCCTGTTCTGCCCTACCCATCATCTGTATGTCCTGTTCTGCGCTACCCCCATCATCTGTATGTCCTGTTCTGCGCTACCCCCATCATCTGTATGTCCTGTTCTGTGCTACCCCCATCATCTGTATGTCCTGTTCTGTGCTACCCATCATCTGTATGTCCTGCTGTTGTGTGCTACCCCCATCATCTGTATGTCCTGTTGTGTGCTACCCATCATCTGTATGTCCTGTTCTGTGCTACCCATCATCTGTATGTCCTGTTCTGTGCTACCCATCATCTGTATGTCCTGTTCTGCCCTACCCATCATCTGTATATCCTGTTCTGCGCTACCCATCATCTGTATGTCCTGTTGTGTGCTACCCATCATCTGTATGTCCTGTTCTGTGCTACCCATCATCTGTATGTCCTGTTCTGTGCTACCCCATCATCTGTATGTCCTGCTGTTGTGTGCTACCCCCATCATCTGTATGTCCTGTTCTGTGCTACCCATCATCTGTATGTCCTGTTCTGTGCTACCCATCATCTGTATGTCCTGTTCTGTGCTACCCCCATCATCTGTATGTCCTGTTCTGTGCTACCCCCATCATCTGTATGTCCTGTTCTGTGCTACCCCCATCATCTGTATATCCTGTTCTGTGCTACCCATCATCTGTATATCCTGTTCTGCCCTACCCATCATCTGTATATCCTGTTCTGCCCTACCCATCATCTGTATGTCCTGTTCTATGCTACCCATCATCTGTATGTCCTGTTCCACATACACACGTTAACTTACCTCATGCATGCCATTCTTTAGTGCTCTTCCACTCCTGTCTGGCTCCGCTTTGCGTCCTCCTCTAGTCTCCTGGAGTGTAGTGCTGACTTGCAAGTCTTCCAGTCTGTGGGCCTGATTCAGAGATGGATGGCAATGTGATCACTGCTACGATTTCGCACGCAACGGAGCACTGAAAATATGCTTATGTTAGCAAAGATTACCCGAGCATAAAGATGACCACTGCTGCCTTCTTACCTGCGTGCGACGATGCATAGCAGAGATGAGCTGGTTCGGACCTCAGAGCCCAGAGACCTCAGAACCCACCCGAATTTAGAGATCGGGGGCGAGAACCGAACCCACCCGAATTTAGAGATCGGGGGCGAGAACCGAACGTGCGCTCGGTTCCCTCGCCGGCCTCGGATCTCAAACCTCAGAGCCGAAATCTCACGGCTCGCAATCGTTCGTCTCTGCTATATAAGGAGTCTGCTGTGTCCATCTGGGCTGGTGCTGTCTGCTGTGTCCATCTGGCCTGATGCTGTCTGCTGTGTCCATCTGGGCTGGTAGCGTGCTGCCTGTGTCGTCAATCGCTGCTGCCTCGGTCAGGGGTGCTGCGGGGCTCCAAGTTCTGGACAAAAAATATATATTTATATAATGAAAAGTGTATTTTTTTTTTGTGTGTGCGTTAGCCGCACTTATTATCAGACAGCAGCAACCTAGTGCTGCCTGTGTCGTCAATCGCTGCTGCCATTTTGAATTTGATAGTTTGGTCACACTCAGCCTCTCGTGTATGCCCCTTTCATTTTTTAAAAATGGCCACATGTTAGTGCCGCCCACTGCTGTCGCTAAATGTACCCACACACTAGGTAATATTTTACACGATCAGCCCAATTCCGACGCATCGGGACGACAGATCGTGTAAAATATGTCCTAATCGTGAGTCTCTACTCACGATTACAATTCCGATGCGCATACCCGCTGGTCATACATCGCATCCTCAAATCTTGACTGCTGCAGGCAAGATCGAAAAATCTTATCACGATGCACTGGAATAGTATAGGATGCACGATAGATCGTTGGTCAATTTGGATAGTTTTTAACACCAAAGTGTGCCCACAACTGCAGGAGGAGACATCGGACACGATATCGGATCGTGACCTGAACGCCTACTGTGTGGGCACCTTTAGTTTAGTCAGCCAGCTAGCTGGATGCAAAATTTTGACACTAGGCCTAACCTAGATAAAAAAATCAATATTGTGAGCTGTGAGGTAGTAAAATTGACTGCAAATGACTGGGAATAAATGTTATTAAGGTTAATAATACCGTAGGAACAAAAACAGGCCCAAATTATGTGGTTTTACCTGTTTTTATCATATTTTTAAAAAGATCCACATCGAAAACCAAAACACACAAGGGTGATTTTGCAAAACCAGATCCAGATCCAAAACAAGAAGGAGATACAGGACCTCATTCAGAGCCGGTCGTTGCGGCCGCACGGTCGTACGCCACCGATGTTCGCTAAACTGCGCATGCGTAAAGTTTGCAATGCGCGTGCGCAAACTAGCTGCTACGATCAGAAATTTCTCTCTCCTTGAACACAGCCAGATCGGTAGTTTGAGTAACAGAATGAGGCGTTTGTGGGTGGTAACAGGGGAAGGTGCTTGAAAACGGGGGAGTGGAGATCCGAACGCAGGCGTGCCTAATTATGCGAACGGCGTTTTATGGGAGTGCATAATTAACAAAGTAGTGTCATGGCACACGTGACATGGGTGGTTTGTACACTGACCTGATCGTAGTGCTTAAGAGAGGGTATGGTCAACCTTAACCAGTACCGATGGTTACCGATGGTCTCGATTAATCCTTATATGGCCGGACATGACGTGTAATGTGTACAAGAAGGGGGCGTATTTTTTGTCTTACGGCCGCATCCTCCCCTTGGTCGGCCAGCTAACGATCCGATCTTAAGGACGCAACTTGTGAGTGCATCATTTGCATATCCGGCCCCTTTTCCCTTACGACCGTGCGGCCGCATCGACCGACTCTGAATGAGGTCCACAGATCCAAAACCGAAAATAAAACCAAAACACGTGGGGTCAGCGCACATCCTTAGTAAATATGCATTACACAAGGCAAAGAACTTTGGTGACTGAGAAACTTGTGGTGATGTTGACAAAAAAGAGGTTTGAGGGGAGGGGGTGCTGGGGTAGGAAAGATGATAAACTCTGTTCGGACATATTGTGCCTTAGGTAGCATTGGGACATCCATGTGGAGATAGCAGAGAGAATATTGGTCACATGAGATAGCAGATAAGGACAGGGGAGGAAATCTAGATTTGGATGTCAGCATTCATGTCATTATGTTGTGGCAGAAGATTATAATGTATTGCTTGTAATTACAGAGGGCATTACAGGTGAGAGGCATGGTCATTTGTCACCTCTGCTTACTTATCAGTAAATAAGGAAGGCTGATGGATACATGTAATGCACGGCTGAGTACCAGTATACGTCATTTAATTGCCTTTTTCTTTTCTAGCTTACAGTACTTTGCATATTTGTTTCTATTCTATCTAAAAATAGTATAGCATTGATATGTTACTTCCTGCTGCATAGTTTCATGTAGAGTCAACACTGTACAATCTTCAAATGTCTGCCATTATTATATTAGTAGATGATTCTGTGCTTTTTTTAAAACTGCTTAATCTCAACAGGTTCTGCATAACTCTTGGTAATACCGGGGATACAGCTATTTGTCTGTACAGTCTGTGGCTTAATGTTATGTTTTGAATCTTCATTGGCAGCATTCCATAATTTTCCACCACTGAGGGGTCTATTTACTAAGCACTGTTAGGAGACAGGGGGGTCTATTTACTAAGCACTGTTAGGAGACAGGGGGATCTATTTACTAAGCACTGTTAGGAGACAGGGGGATCTATTTACTAAGCACTGTTAGGAGACAGAGTGAAAAGTGATAAGACAGTGATAAGGTGCCAGCCAATCAGCTCCCAACTGTCATTTTTCAAACACAGCCTGTGAGATGACAGTTTGGAGCTGATTGGCTGGCACCTTATCACTGTATTATCACTTTTCACTCTGTCTCTTAACACTGCTTAGTAAATAGACCCCTGAATCACCTGGCTATGCTAACAATGACATCATAACATTATCAAAACAACACCAACTGTCCAGGCCACACCTCTTTTGTAGTCCAAAATGTTGGGACTATTGGAAAATATAGCCCAGCAGATCTGCTGTATTGTGGGAAGATTAAATAATTTTTTTAACGACGGAACAGAACATTTACAGTAAAGACTCTAAGGGGTATATTTACTAAATGCGGGCTTACAAAAATGGAAATATTGCCCATAGGAACCAATCAGATTCTACATATCAATTATCTAGTACCTTCTAGACAACGATAGTTAGAATCTGATTGGTTGCTATGGGCAACACCTCCACTTTTGTAAACCCTCATTAAGTAAATATACTCCTAAGGGCAAATTCAAATAGCTGAATTCATAGGTGAATAATTCCCCTTTGAAAACGTAATTATTTCATCTCACACCGTTAAATCCACATATTGTTCACACTTAACTGTGCATGTGTAGGCAACATGCATCATACTTGTGAATAAGGTTTTTTTTTAATACAAAAAGTATAGGCAAATGCAACTTTAATGAGGAGCTTATGCAGAGCATGTAAAATGTACCTGCTATCATTTCATTTCTATAATTGAACTGTGTAATTAATACTTGAAAAAAAAACAGAACAGCAGCACATTGCTGCTATGCGAAAATATCACTATTCGAGGCAATTTAAGAAGCCTACTTACTAATATGTTCCCAAATGTTGACCATACAGATAAAAAATAATTCCAACCCTATTCATTATTTAGATGAGTAGTAATGTACTCATCACTTCACCAGGCCAATCTCCGTTGTTGAGCTTGCTTACCTAGATGTGAGCTCGCCATTCCACTGCTATGAACACCCCAGTAAATAAATAAAGGGCTTTTAGAAGAAATTACATAAAAAATAAAGCTTTTATATATTACAAATGTAGTGTTACAGTACATGTCATATGTATCAAACCCTACTTTATTAAACTAATGTTTATTTCATGGGGGTCACAATAGCAATGTTCATTTTAAATTTTTACTTTTTTACTGCTATACTTATTGAGATGGCTTTGCTAAGCTTCTATTTATCACAGAGCACAGAACTATGAAATAGTATATTTTTGTCACCCCTGTCAAGCTTTACCAGTATCTCCTTGTTATATAGAGTGAAGCAAAAATAAACCTGATTGCATTTACCTGTGCTGAAGCTCCTGTCATCCTGAGTGGCGTGGGGGGTAGTGATCACTCCATCTACAGCTGGGTCATGTTTTTCAGGTCTCAAACTCAGCATCCATCTACTCTGTTCAAATCAGAAGATGTCGGCAAGATGACACAAGGCAAAGACCAAGAACATTCAGGATAGGCAAACGCTATCTACAGTATCTGCTTGGACAAAACATGCTATAATCTTCCCACACGTTTCCTAAAGTTCCATTACCAAATACAGTTGACATATTCACATACAAGTCACTTGCAAGGGTTCCAATTTGAGTCTTCTTTTATTTCACATCTTCAAATCTTATTCCTCCCAAGCACAGATGGAGCCTTTTCTCTGCCACTCAAGCCCCGAAACATTATCGCCTGTTGTACTTTAATAAACACTGAATATTTAAATTTTCTATCTAGTCTTTCCTAATTACAAATTACAATCATAGCAAAATACTGTTGCCTGGATTATCTATTGTTTTCATCTTGAGTCTGCTCCTGCTTTTCTACAAAGTCTTGCTCATGATCCACTGTTAATCTTGGGATCATCTATAATATTATTTGAAGGCCCCATAGCAAAAGTTTGTAAGGACCCCTATGTACCGCCCAATGATGAAACATGTATATAACACATGTAACTTTGACAAGGAAGATGGGCCCCCCCGAAGCTCTGTGTCCCATAGCAGCTGCATCCCATGCACCTATGGTAGTTACGCCAATGATTCTACTCTCTACTACAGTATAATTCCATCCCGCCCTTCTCACTCACTGATCCCTACATCTGGAGTGCTCTCCTACTGAACATCACCAGGCAAGTTCAGTCACTTCCTTCAAGCACCAATTGGAGGGTTTGTCACCCATTTGGAAATAAATGTCACACACAGAGGAGTCTATTCATTACCGAGTGCCTATTGGCTACCAAAATTAAGTATTCAACTCTCCACAAGTTGCAGCAATGGATACTTAAGTACTGAAGCACTTTAGTATTGTTCGGGTTGCGGGACAGACGCTCTGAAAAGCTCATTACTAGCGGTAAAAGTTTACACTGCCGGGCAGTATAAGTGTACATATGTGACTGAGTTCATGCATGCGCAGAGAGGGCCGCCAATTTCAAGCAATTTGCTGAATTATGGGTAGGAGGGTGGGGGGGCTCATCCAGCCCATAATAATGAATGGGCTTGTTAATTAATACATGCTAGTGTTTGCACTGTACAATGTCCTGGAACTGCTTGCACGCCAGTAGTGGCATTGCACATATGTATGCATTTCAATCACAACTTTACCTGAAGAGACAGAATTGTGATATTGGGCATTCTCAGTGAGGGTGCATAGACTCAACTGCAGGCTATGAAGAGCTGGGTGTTAGTGTAAAAATAAGCCTGCTTCAGGCTCATCATGTGCACCTAGTACAAGTCTGGTGCAAGTGCCCACTGATAATATTGACTAGCAGCAACCGAGCATACTGATAGGGGAGGGGCAGACTGCAACTATAGCGCTACATACAGGCAAACGTGCATTTATTTCCATGCACGCAATTTGGGAGCACATACATCCAGATTCCATCCAACGCAGCATCAGGCCCTAAACCCACAGCTATGAATGAACACATGCGTGCTTGTACTTAATAATGTGTTTATGGTTAACCAATATACCATGGAGTATATACATATTTCAGCACATGGAGCCAATACTGTCTTTGGTAAGTAACGTACAGTATTTTCTGCATTTTCCGTTTGTTTGCATCTTCTAGTTTGGAAACTTTTGCCTACAACGGTGGTGTAATATGAATAAGATACACATATGAAATCCTAATAGTTACTCCTATGCAGAATAAAATCTACCTTAAATGTGCAATTTGTTTGCTTTGTAGGACCCCTAGTGGTGTTTCTAAAGTACTACTTGTAGAAATTGTTAAATTTTAAGACATTTCATAATAACATTGTAGCTACTATTGTAATATTGTGTGTATATGTGTGTGTATGTATGTATATATATATATAATATATATATATATATGTGTGTGTATGTATGTATATATATATAATATATATATATATATGTATATATATATGTGTGTGTGTGTGTTTATTTTTATTTTATTTTTTTCAAAATACCTATAGGAAACTAATTCCTACAGAGCAAAAAGGGTGATCAGGCAAAATATTGATTAATTAATGTTACCCCATTTTCATAACTCTTCTGTTCCAATCTGTGGAGTAAAATTTATAGCAGAGTTTACAGGATACGTGTTTCAACACTTTTAAAGTGCTGTTGTTTTTACTCTTTATTCTACAAATATGTACTTAGGGCCTGATTCAGCAAGGATCACAACTGCTAAAAGCGATCTGGATTGGGTTTGCCAAAACCACCCTTCCCCGTTTTGGGTTCTGGGTTTTTTGTTTTGGATCTGTATTTTTTTGGAAAAAAGCATAAAAACAACTAAAATCACAGAATTTGTGAGTTTTTCTGTTCCTATGCTATTATTAACCTCAATAACATTAATTTCCACCCATTTCCAGTCTATACTGAACAACTCACAATATTGTTTTTAGGCCAAAAGGTTGCACGGAGGTAGCTGGATGCAACACGAGTGGGCGGCACAAACACGTGGCCCATCTAGGAGTGACACTGCAGTGGCAGACAGGATGGCAGTTTGAAAAACTAGGCCCCAAACAGTACATAACGCAAAGAAAAAAAAAAAGAGGTGCAAGATGGAATTGTCCTTGGACCCTCCCACCCTTATGTTGTATAAACAGGACATGCACACTTTAACAAACCAATCATTTCAGCGCCAGGGTCTACCACACGACTGTGGCTGAAATGATTGTTTCGTTTGGGCCCCCACAAAACAAGCTGGCAATTAATCTGTCCCTGCACAAACTGGCTCTACGGAGGCAAGACGTCATCTTCATCCTCCTCATCCACCGATTCCTCACCCTCTTCAGTGTTGTGTACATCCTCATCCTCACAGAGTATTAATTCGTCCCCGCTGGAATCCACCACCACAGGGATGTGCTGGAATTTGCCCGGATGTAAAGCCCACACAATATTGGTGGTGTTGTCAGATATCACAAATCCCCAGGAGAGTCTAAGTGGGGTAAGCCACTGGGCGATTATTTCCCTCAGTTTCTCTAAGATTTTTGTCGGCGGTGTGCCTCTTACTGAAACCGGTGCTACACAGCGTAGCCTGCATTGGAAGGAGCTGGCGTTTCTGAGATGCTGCTACTGGTGACACTGCTGTTGTTGCTGCATAAGGCGATACATTTAGCCAGTGGGCTGTCACAGTCATATAGTCCTTAGTCTGCCCTGTCCCACTTGTCCACATGTCCGTGGCTAAGTGGACATTGGGTACAACCGCATTTTTTAGGACACGGAGGACACTTTTTCTGACGACTCTGTACATTCTTGGTATCGCCTGCCTAGTGAAGTGGAATCTAGATGGCATTTGGTACCGGGGACACACTACCTCCATCAATTGTCTAAATCCCACTGCACTAATGGTGGATACCGGACGCACGTCTAACACCAACATAGCTGTCAAGGCCTCAGTTATCCGCTTTGTTTCAGGATGACTGCTGTTGTACTTCATCCTCCTCGCTAAGGACTGTTGGAGGGCCAATTGCTTAGTAAAAGAAGTGGTGTTCCTACTTCCTTTCTGTGATGATGAATGACTCCCAGCAGCAGTTGGCGTAACAATGCAGGATCCTCCCAAAGAATCCCGGATAGGAGAGTCAGTCATGCCAGTGACATGGCCTGCAGGACTACTTTAGATCCTGACTGAGAAGGAAATTGACAAGGAGGCAGTTGACTGTGTGGTTTGCAGGCGCTTGGATACAACAGGAAAAAGGGATTTAGGTGTCCCTGGACTGCTTACGGTCTTAGCCACATTTCTGAACTTGACAGTAACTTTTTATGAACGTGCCGCAGGTGACTTATAAGGGAGGATGTTCCTAGGTGGTTAACGTCCCTACCCCTACTTACCACCTTTACATATGATACATATGGCAAGACAATTGTTGTCCGGATTTGGATAGAAATATTTCCAGGCCAAAGAGGTGGAATGTTTGGTCTTCTGCCCAGGCATGACCGTGATGGCCTTTTTCATCCCACAGACAACAACTGTCTCCCCCGGTGCCTGATTTAAACAAACCACCTCACCATCAGAATCCTCCTAGTCAACTTCCTCCTCAGCGCCAGTTACACCAATATCCTCATCCTGTTGTACTTCAACAGTGACATCTTCAATTTGAATATCAGCAAGTGGACTGTGGGTGCTCCTTCCAGCACTTGCAGGGGGCGTGCAAATGGTGGAAGGAGCCACCTCTTCCCGTCCAGCGTTGGGAAGGGCAGGCATCGCAACCGTCGCCACACTTGGACTCTCCATGGGGATTTGTGATATCTTCTTAGAATTAGAAAGCACAGTTCTTTGCTGTGCTTTTGCCAGCTTAACTCGTTTGATTTTTGTAGCAGGAGGAGGGCTTCCATCGTCATGTGAAGCTGAACCACTAGTCATGAACATAGGGGAGGACCTTAGCCGTTACTTGCCACTCCATGTCATAAACGGCATATTGGCAAGTTTATGTTTCTCCTCAGACGATTTAAATAAATTTTTTAAGGTCATTTCCTGAACCTTGCCATTTAGGATTTTATATGCCCTCTACTATGGCATTGGGCATCGGCCTTGGCAGACGACGTTGATGGCATGTTATCGTCTATGTCATGACTAGTGGCAGCAGCTTCAGCACTAGGAGGAAGTGGTTCTTGATCTTTCCCTATTTTTTATTTTTATCGGACAAATTTTTGTCCTCCATTTATGTGATATTGATGCACGTGCGGGCGGCTAAGGCGCATACAAACACAGAATTTTTTACTTTTTTTCCGGCACTTTGGGGGTTACACGACCCTTCAACAGACGAGCCGGCCGGCCCTTGATTTATGACACAGGCGCACGCTTGGCGCTGCTACTTTGTTGATGCACGTGCGGCTACAGCGCACACAAACAGAAAACATAGAATTGTTTTTTTTGCACTTGGAGGGAGCACCCCTGATGGACAGAGCACCCCCTGGACAACACTACAGCACCCCTTTAGGACTACAGCCTTTATAGGACACTGCACAACAAAGCCCAGCCAGCACTTATGGACAACAGCAGCACAACTCCCACCCTCCCTCTTCACTGTCCACAGCCAGAGTGAAAAATGGTGCCGACGCGGGGACTTTTTATAGAATCCAAAACCTGCGGGATGATGACGTTTTGCCTCAATTTCAGGTCCGAGTCAGGCGGGAAAACCCGAGCCTGACTCTGTTCCCGCCTCGGATCGGGGTGGCTCGGATTTCAGAAATCCGAACCCACTCATCCCTAGTGTGTATGTATATGTATATATGTGTGTGTATATATACATATACACACACAGACATATATATATATATATATATATACACAGTCAGGTACGTAAATATTGGGACATTGACAGAATTTTCATATTTTGGCCTCTATTTACCACCACAATGGCTTTGAAATTAAACAAACAAGATGTGCTTTAACTGCAGACTTTCAGATTTAATTTGAGGGTAATTACATCTAAATCAGGTGAACGGTGTAGGAATTACAATGGTTTCTATATGTGCCTCCCACTTTTCACCTGATTTAGATGTAATTACCCTCAAATTAAATCTGAAAGTCTGCAGTTAAAGCACATCTTGTTTGTTTAATTTCAAAGCCATTGTGGTGGTGAATAGAGGCCAAAATATGAAAATTCTGTCAATGTCCCAATATTTATGCACCTGACTGTATGTGTGTATGTATGTATGTATGTGTGTATATATATATATATATATATATATATATATAATATTATATTAGAGACGGCGGCTCTCACAGGACTTCCAGTAAGTTAAATCATAGGATGCTTAGACCTTATTACTGCCAACGTTTCAATCTCTTTTATTAGGGATTTTCCTCAGGGATCTCTAATAAAGGAGATTGAAACATTGGCAGTAATAAGGTCTAAGCATTGTATGATTTAACTTACTGGAAGTCCTGTGAGAGCCGCCGTCTCTACCACATATATTGCACGAAGGATACAGGTTTCGCTCTTCAACGTGGAGTGCCAGTTTTTGTGTATGTTTGTTTGTATGTATGTATGTGTGTGTATATATATATATATATATATATATAATGTGTGTGTGTTGAAAGCAGCACTCCTCAAAATAGTCAAACAAAGTAATAGTTACAATCCGATGCCCTCCAAGATCTGCATGGTAGTCATGTAGCCATAACAGAATATCCAGCCGGCGACATTAGACATACACATGTAGGGTGCACCCTGACGTAAATGCCAAAATAGAGCGTTGAAACGTTGGTCTACGTACATGTGTATGTCTAGTAACTGTTTAGATGGGTATATATATATATATATATATATATATGTGTGTGTGTATATGCGACCTGCAGTGCTGCCTCATTGATGTGGGGGGGGAGGAGGCGAACACACAGCGGACACAGCCAGAGGAGGTGGTGCACCTATCTTAAGTGCCCTGGGCCCACTGAAGGTTTAATCTGGCCCTGCTGCCATAATGCTATACAATTCGCACCTTCGAGGGGACATCGGCCGCACCATTGGACATTAGAGCGACCTTATCAGAGTCGCATGGATCGCCATGCAATTCTAATCTGTGTTCCCTGGTGGTAACCATTAGAACATATGTACTGTTTATGCGCAGATGCCAAGTGTTTTAAAATCTTGGCATCTATCGGTATCTATCTATCCTGCCTGTGTCCCCTGACTACACTAGAGACTGGGTGTACTTGCAAATGTCACGTATAATGTTTCTTTACATTATTTTTTTTTTTAGAGGGGGCATTTCTCTATTTAACATAGCGACTTTGGAACATTTAATATGCCACCTCCACACTTTCACCTCAGGGGCTAAAATGTTTGTGTGTTGGGGGGTGGGGGGGAGTAGGCTTTAGTTTTGCCTAGGGTGCAGAGAAACCGTGCATCGGCCCTGTGTATATTCAGTCCAAATAAGTTTTTTACAGGGGCTACCCTGTGTTCCTTCATCCAAATACTTTTTACAGGGCTGCCCTGTGTGATGTAAGCTGCCCTTCATCCAAATAATTTTTACAGAGGCTGCCCTGTGTGGTGTAAGCTGCCCTTCATCCAAATAATTTTTACAGGGGCTGCCCTGTGTGATGCAAGCTTCCCTTCACCCAAATAATTTTTACAGGGGCTGCCCTGTGTGGTGTAAACTGCCCTTCATCCAAATAATTTTTACAGAGGCTGCCCTGTGTGATGTAAGCTTCCCTTCATCCAAATAATTTTTATAGGGGCTGCCCTGTGTGGTGTAAGCTGCCCTTCATCCAAATAATTTTTACAGGGGTTATTTACTCCATAAAAATAATGCACTCCATAAAAATAATGGAGGACAAACATTTGGAGGATAAAATAGGGAAAGATCAAGAACCACTTCCTCCTAGTGCTGAAGCTGCTGCCACTAGTCATGACATAGACGATGAAATGCCATCAACGTCGTCTTCCATGGCCGATGCCTAATGTCATAGTAGAGGGCATGTAAAATCCAAAAAGCCAAAGTTCAGTAAAATGACCCAAAAAAATAAATTTAAATTGTCTGAGGAGAAACGTAAACTTGCCAGTATGCCATTTATGACATGGAGTGGCAAGGAACGGCTAAGGTCCTGGCCTATGTTCATGACTAGTGGTTCAGCTTCACATGATGATGGAAGCCCTCCTCCTCCCGTTAGAAAAAGAGTTAAGCTGGCAAATGCAAAGCAAAGAACTGTGTGTTCTAAGAAGATATCACAAATACCCAAGGAGAGTCCAAGTGTGTCGGCGGTTGCGATGCCTGACCTTCCCAACACTGGACGGGAAGAGGTGGCTCCTTCCACCATTTGCATGCCCTCTGCAAGTGCTGGAAGGAGCACCCACAGTGCAGTTGCTGATATTCAAATCGAAGATGCCACTGTTGAAGATGTCACAGGATGAGGATATTGGTGTAGCTGGCGCTGAGGAGGAAGTTGACGAGAAGGATTCTGATGATGATGTGTTTTGTTTATATTAGGCACCGGTGGAGATAGTTGTTGTCCGTGGGATGATAAAGCCCATCATGGTCATGCCTGGGCAGAATACCAAAAAATCCACCTCTTCAGTCTGGAAATATTTCTATCCAAATCTGGACAACAACTGTCTTGCCACATGTAGCTTATTTAAAGGTGTGATAAGTAGGGGTAAGGACATTAACCACCTAGGAACATCCTCCCTTATGTCACCTGCAGTGTGTTCATAAAAAGTTACTGTTAAGTTCAGAAACTGTGGATAAGACTGTAAGCAGTCCAGGGATGCCTAAATCCCTTTTTCCTGTTGTATTAAAGCGCCTGCAAACCACACCGTCAACTCCCTCTTTGTCAATTTCCTCCCTCCTCGTCAATAGTCCTGCAGGCCATGTCACTGGCATGACTGACTCCTCTCCTATCCGGGATTCCTCTGAAGGATCCTGCATTGCTACGCCTACTGCTGCCATTGCTGCTGTTACTGCTGGGAGTCGTTCATCATCCCATAGAGGAAGTTGAAACACCACTACTACTTTTACTAAGCAATTGACTGTCCAACAGTCCTTAGCGAGGGGGATGAAATACGACAGCAGTCATCCTTTTGCAAAGCGGATAACTGAGGCCTTGACAGCTATGTTGATGTTAGACATGCTTCTGGTATTTGCCATTAGTGCAGTGGGATTTAGACAATTGATGGAGGTAGTGTGTCCCCGGTACCAAATCCCATCTAGATTCCACTTCACTAGGCAGGCGATACCGAGAGTGTACAGAGACATCAGAAAAAGTGTCCTCAGTGTCCTAAAAAATGTGGACAAGTGGAACAGGGCAGACTAAGGACTATATGACTGTGACAGTCCACTGGGTAGATGTATCGCCTTATGCAGCAACAACAGCAGCATCTCAGAAATGCCAGCTCGTTCCAAGGCAGGCTACGCTGTGTATCACCGGTTTCAATAAGAGGCACACCTCCGACAACTTCTTAGAGAAACTGAGGGAAATCATCGCCCAATGGTTTACCCCACTTAGACTCTCCTGGGGATTTGTGATATCTGACAACGCCACCAATATTGTGCGGGTATTACAGCTGGCCAAATTCCAGCACGTCCCATGTTTTGCTCACACAATAAATTTGGTCGTGCAGAATTTTATTGAAAATGACAAGGGGCGTGCAGGATACGCTTTCGGTGGGCCGAAAAATTTCTGGACACTTTCGCCATTCAGCGACTGCGTGCAAAAGACTGGAGCACCAGCAAACACTCTTTAATCTGCCCTGCCATCATCTGAAGCAAGAGGTTGTAACACAGTGGATCTCAACCCTTTATATGCTTCAGAGGATGGAGGAGCCCTTCATTCACTTTGCCATGATTCCAGGGTGGTCAATCTGTTGAAATCAGACCACTACATTTTGGCCACCGTACTCTATCCCAGGTTTAAAGCCTACATGGTGTCTCTCTTTCCAGCGGACACAAGCCTGCAGAGGTGCAAAGACCTGCTGGTGAAAACACTGTCAGCTGAAGTGGAACGTGACACGGCAACACCTCCTTCTTCATTTTCTCCCGCTACTGGGGCTGCCAGGAAACAAGTTAGATATCCTAACCAACCCGCTGGCGGTGATGCAGGGCAGGCAGGACCAAGTTTGGGCATCTGGTCCGGACTAAAGGACCTGCCAACAATTTCTGACATGTCTACTGTCACTGCATATGATGCTGTCACCAGAATGGTGGAGGATTACATTGGTGACCGCATCCAAGTAGGCATACCTGTACTGGCAGGAAAAAGAGGCAATTTGGAGGTCCCTGTACAAACTGGCTCTATTTTACATAAGTTTCCCCCCCTCCAGTGTGTACTCCGAAAGAGTGTTTAGTGCAGACGGGAACCTTGTCAGCGAAAGGCATAGGAGGTTGCTTCCACAAAATGTGGAGATGATGTTCATCAAAATGAATTATCAATTCTTCCGGGAAGACCAGCCTCCAGAAACAGTGGTGGTGGATTCCAGCGGGATGAATTAATAATCTGTGAGCATGAGGATGTACACAACACTGAAGAGGGTGAGGAATCGGTGGATGAGGATGAGGACGACATCTTGCCTCTGTAGAGCCAGTTTGTGCAGGGACAGATTAATTGCCAGCTTGTTTTGTGGGGGCCCAAACAAACCAATCATTTCAGCCACAGTCGTGTGGCAGACCCTGGCGCTGAAATGATTGGTTTGTTAAAGTGTGCATGTCCTGTTTATACAACATAAGGGTGGGAGGGAGTGTCCAAGGACAATTCCATCTTGCACCTCTTTTTGTTTCTTTGCATTATGTACTCTTTGGGGCTTAGTTTTTCAAACTGCCATCCTGTCTGCCACTGCAGTGTCACTCCTAGATGGGCCATCTGTCGCTTAGCACAGTCATTCAGCAACCTTTTGGCCTAAAAACAATATTGTGAGATGTTCAGAATAGACTGTAAATGAGTGGAAATGAATGTTATTGAGGTTAATAATAGCATAGGAACAAAATTTTTAGCTGTTTTTATGCTTTTTTTTTCAAAAGAAATACAGATCCAAAATCAAAACCCGTAAGGGCGGTTTTGGCAAAACCAATCCAGATCCAAAACCAAAACACGAGAAGTGGCCGGTTCACACCACTAAAATAAATACACCATGAGCCAAACTCGAAAGTACTTTCCATAGACATGAATAAAACCTGGGAATTACATCAATCGTATTTAAAAACACGGGCGTAAATTTGTCAAACTTTGGCCAAAATTGAAGTTGACCTCTTGGCCAGCGTGTTTCACATGTGTTACCACTTCAAATCACTGCACACAATTATGATGCCTATAAAAGGGGACCAAGCAGCTGCATTCATTTCTTTGATTACATCATGGCAAAATGCATAAGTGTAGCTTTGATGTAGAGTGCTGTGGAATTTCTGAGGCTCTACCACCTGGCTGAAGGGAACCTGTATGTAATACTGCAGGCCGCACGGCCGGCATTTCGAATCTCGGCAGCGTCAGGTCGACAGAGGAAGAGATCCCGGCAGCGGGAGCCCGACAGCGCTGGAAATCCCGATCGTCCCCAGGTAAGTACTAACTAACCCCCCCTCCCGCGGCTGTCCGCTCCCGGCATCGGTAAAATGAGCGGCGTCTGCATCTAGACGCCGGTCATTTCACCCTCGCCGGGATATGACAGTCGAGAAGCCGGCTGTCGGTATAATGTCAGCCGGCTTCCCGATTGCATCCCAGCTGAAAGGACCCAGAGCAAGAAACTGAAAAAACTCAGCAGATTCTCTATGTTCCGCAGAGGCTGAGCAGGCCTCGTTTTTTTAGAGGGCATTTGAACCTTAACGCACTGGCTGATGGCAAAGTAATACAAATGTTCCAACTCAATCGTAACAACTTACTCCATCTGTATGACCTTGTCAAACTAGACTTAGACCCTGGGACAGCACTCTCACGCTGTGTCTCAGGCCTGCATAAATTCCTAGCTGTGTTGCATCACAGGTAAAGTTATTGGAATCTCATAGACCACATCTCACACAGGCCCTGGCTTTTTTCCAGCATGTAATAGCCACCTCTGTCTGCTTCCCTAGCCAGGATTCACAGTGGCATGCAGTCAGGTTAGCTTTTTATCATATGACAGGCATGTCTAATGTCCTGGGTGCGATTGACTGCACACACATTGGACTGAGTCCAAATAGGACCTGTGTACATATCTACTGTATACCAACAGGCATCATGCCCACTCTACTAATGTGCAGGTGGTTTGTTGTACAAACATATAACTCATGAGTTTTGTGGTGGGTTATCCTGGCGCATGTCATGACTCATTTATCCTCAGTCAGTAATCCCTCCATGATAAATTTGAGGCTAGACAAATGTCTGAGGGTTGACTTCTGGGAACGTACAAAGTTCACTGGCCCTTTAAGGAGAACACACCTTCCTGTATGCTATTTAATTATGTTTCTCCTGACTACTGACTTTGTTTTCACTTCTAGATTCCACTGCTGACCACGAGTATAATGATGCACATAAGGCTACTAGGCCAGTGATAGAAAGATGTTTCGGCTATTAAAATCTCAGTTTCAACTGTCTGGACAAGTCTGGTGGCAATTTGCATAATCTGTGTTTACAACGGAATCAGTATGATATACCGCCGGCAGTTCAAATCCCAACAGCGGCAGCCCGGAAGGGGTGAAAATCCCGATCGTTAATTAAGGTAAGTATCGCTAACCTTTCTCCGCCCCCTAACCCTCCCTTAGGGGTGCCTAACCCTAACCACCCCCCAAGTGCCTAAACCTAACCCACCCTACCCCGCAGCTCTTCCCTAAGTCTCCCAGGGGGGAGTGCCTAACCCTCCCCTCCCTTTCCCTAGCCCAACCCTCCTGGGGGGCTGCCTATCCCTAAGTCCCCCCTGGGAGCCCCTAACCTAACCCTACCCCCCCCACCGCGGCTGTCTGCGCCCAGCTTACCTTCGGGCTCCCGGCATAGGTAAAATGACAGGCATCGGAATTTCGACGCCTGTCATTAGACCCTTGCCGGGATTAGACAGTTGGGATGCCAACAGTAGGCATCCCGACTGCATACCTTTACAACAGCCTATTACACATGATTATGTATTAGACAGTCATCGGGCAGTGGAATTTGTTGTATTAGGTGATAGTCTGAACACAGAAAGTGGGAGGCAGGTAAGGCAGCAGCTAATTGATGAGCACTTCAGCATTAAGTATATGTATCACCTATTTAAATAAACTGACAGTTTTTCTTTTGCACTTGGATTTTTAAGGATCATAAACTTTACAAGGGTAAACTGGAATTTATTCTCAATGTTACAATGTTTTCAGTTTAATCTGCATAATGTTGGCAGTTTAAAAACCACAAAGGTGAATATCACCATGTTGAACACCATAACACCAATAAAAAAATAAGTGCAATGTTTTTAGAAATGCAGGCTGCATGTGTGTGTTTATGCTATAAACCTGGACTGTTAGGGTGCATGATGATAAGTAGAATTTGCTTAGTTGTTATGGGCAACAACTCAACTTATAAAAACAAAACTTTAATAAATGTACCCCTTCCAATGGTATTATACAGTTTTTGCTTAATCTTGTAGATGTAATACTAACAATAAATACATTAATGCCCAACTGCTTTGCTAGTAACTATAAATTCAAACATATTTTGATAAATCACATCTTTACCAAACAAAATAAATAAAAAAAAACCTACATGTCACTGCTAAAAAAATGCATACACCAGTAGTCATTGGTTGTAAAAAGTGTACCTAAAATTTATTTTACACTTACCAGGGCGCCTGGGCTCATCCGTGTCGTGGACATTTGCGCGCTTAGGGCCTGATTCAGAGCCGCTCGTAAGCGGCCGCTCGTTCGCTCCGAGCGATGTTTGCCCAACTGCGTATGCGTACAGATCGTTATATGCATGCGCGAACCAGTCAGTGTGGTCGAAATTCATGTGCTCGCAAAATAGCGAATGCCTGATAATTTGAGTGACAGAATGAGGCATATGTGGGTGGTAACAGGGGAAGGTGCTTGAAAACGGGGAGTGGAGATCAGAACGCAGGCGTGCTTAAAGGTCAAAACGGGCGTTTTATGGGTGTGCATAATTAAAACAGCAGCGTCATTGACCACGTCACTGGGTTATTTTATAGCCAGAACTGCTCGCAAGATTGTGGTAGCAAAAACCAACCACAAGAATAGCGAGCAGTTCATACCCTGGTCGATGTACTCGATTAATCTAATAAATAGCGGACATGACGTAGGATGCGAGCGGCCAGGGGGCGTATTTATCCAAAAACCGACCGCAAGTTTTGTTCACTCGTTCAGACCTAGAGGCGTGAACAGACCGCAAAGAGCAAACGGTTCATTTGAATAGCCACCCCTATTTTCTGGACGAGCGAGCGCTAATTGCGTCTGGCTCTTAATCACCTCTGGATGGATGAGGATCTTCAGTGGCTCCTTGTATTCCAGGTAGTGAGTCTGGTAAGGGGAGCCAGAGCTTGTCTGCCAGGCCATCTTTGCCTCATTGCCCATCTTGCTGTTGACCCTACTTTTGAAGTCGGACAGGCGCTTCTTGCAGATGTCATGACTCCGGCAGACATGCTCCTCATAATTGTCAGCTACCACCACCTTATCCAAGATGGCCTTCTTGCATCATGCAAAGATACGGGCAGCTTCGCGACCAAAGAGAAGACAGTGGAGCTTCATGACTTCCTGTACCAGAGCCACATTCTCTGCAAAGGTAAACTTAACATTGCAGACAAATCCTATGAAGAAAAGGGAAGGAAGTATTGTGCTAGTTACTGGCCAAAATGTATAATAAAATAAAATACCAGAGAAATGGAATAGGGAGAGAGATAAAAATAACCAAACTAGTAATACTTTTGAATCTGAACAAGATCATCCTAAAGAAAAGATTTCTTTTATCTCTAAATATAATGTGAAATCAAAGAAAATTAGAACACAGAGAAAATATCCTGGAGAAAATCGAAACACGCAGTGTTTCCAGACATTTATCAATCCACCATAATGGGGACCCAGTGGGTCTGTCTATTGTGGGGGTGGAGAGATTTATGGAAACAAGAGGAGGTAACAGATTTAAGAAATTATGTATAGGAGAATCCTCTTGGTTCTTCAAATTGGATACCTTATTTCCTAGAGTTCTAAATTAAGCCCTAGACTATTTATTTTAAGAGGACTAAACTGCCAGAGAGCTAAGCCTTTTACGTTCCATTTGTCAGTAATGAACATATAAGTGGACATCCGTCGCCATATGTTTCCTGGCTGAACGAGTGGAACCTCACTTCCATTTTTCCAAGTTGGTCAGTGTTTATATTATTACTATCATCTATTATTGTTTCTTCTCTAGTTGTAAGCATAAAATGGAAGCCTCTCAAATTAATTTGGGAATACTCTCCAGGTGCATGAAAGGGAGAGGTCATACTAAACAGAAAAACAGAAAGAGGAGTATCCCCTAGATATCCCCCAGCACTCTAAATTGTACATGCAACAATACTTGAAAACTATATGGTAATAGAGATTCAGAGATATTTGTTGCATGCATTTGCAAGTACATGGTAGTCTGCCAGGCCACTTCATGGCTTCTCTGATACTGGTAGTCCCTACTTTGCATGATAACAGTACCCACTCTGGGCCATGTAATTATCTGTTGTAAGGCCTCATGATGAAGGTACACACAGAAATACATCCAAATTGAGAGCCAGCTTACCTGGGAGTCACCCCTGGGAACTCCAACTACTACTGTAGCACTACAAGAGCTTTGGTATGACCCCTCCCCTTCATATACCTGAAGAGTATGGCCAAATTGATTTGAGCAGCTTCCATTTTAGGTTTGCTGCTTTGAGAAGCATGAAAGAACTAGCATTTTGAGGGCATGCTGGCTCTTGTAGTGCTAGTTGGAGTTCCCAGGGGTGACTCCCAGGTAAGCTGGCTCTCAATTTGGGGAGTTTATTACAGATATAAAACGCTGGATACAAATCAATATACCTGTGCTGGGACGCCAGCACAAAGGTAAATTAAACACAATACATGAACTTTGATCTCTTATATTTTGGATGACGGACTTAATGTGCATAAAAGAACAGCATACCCTTTGATACATTCACTAACATAAAGCTGATTTTCTGAGAAACCGATTTTTTGAATTTCAAATTACAGCAGAATTGTTTTCTTTGTGTCTGTTTTCTCTGCTTTTGTCCTTTTTCTATTTCTCTATGGATTGTTATTTTTGTATCCATGTCAAATATGTTACATGTACTAAAGCTTGTATCTAATGATGTTAATTTATAAATTAGATAAAGTGTTATTACTTATTGCTATCTCACTGTAGTCTCATGTTTTCTTAACTCACAGAACTAAGGCTTGACCTGGTATTTTATTTTATTATACATTTAGGCCAGAACCTAGCTCAGTACTTCCTCCCCTTTTTCGTCATAGGATTTCTCTTCAATTGTTGCTTGCACAAACTTTTTGTACTTGCTACTAGTTATATGAGCCGGGAGAGTGTAGCTTTTTACCTATGAAGTGTTAAAACGTAACATTGCAGCCCATCTTTGTCTTGGTGTGCTGCCTGGGGAGGTCCTCACTATCCCCATCACTGACCTGGGGATCCTGTGCTGCCACCACCTCCACCTCACTCTCCACCTGACTACCCTCTTCCCCTGACATCCTACAAAACTACAACTAACACAGAACACAAAAAAGACACACAACCACCCTCCTCCACTACCACTACACTAACAGCACACACCCCTCAGACACACACAAAAAGCACTGAGAAGAGATCAAAATAAAAATAACAAAGACAAAAAATTAGAACATACATGTGTCCTTCAACATCTAACCTCAATACGTCATGCAGCTTGCTATGCCTGGCGGGAGAGAGGCTTCAGGTCCGTGCAAATGTGCTAGCGTCAGGCGTCATTTTTTTGCCAAAAATGTGTGAGACTGTGCTGATTACTGTGGTATGTGACACTTGTGTATCTGTGTGCACCTGAGTCTGTATATGGGAGACTGTGCTGATTACTGTGGTATGTGACACTTGTGTATCTGTGTGCACCTGAGTCTGTATATGGGAGACTGTGCTGATTACTGTGGTATGTGACACTTGTGTATCTGTGTGCACCTGAGTCTGTATATGGGAGACTGTGCTGATTACTGTGGTATGTGACACTTGTGTATCTGTGTGCACCTGAGTCTGTATATGGGAGACTGTGCTGATTACTGTGGTATGTGACACTTGTGTATCTGTGTGCACCTGAGTCTGTATATGGGAGACTGTGCTGATTACTGTGGTATGTGACACTTGTGTATCTGTGTGCACCTGAGTCTGTATATGGGAGACTGTGCTGATTACTGTGGTATGTGACACTTGTGTATCTGTGTGCACCTGAGTCTGTATATAGGAGACTGTGCTGATTACTGTGGTATGTGACACTTGTGTATCTGTGTGCACCTGAATCTGTATATAGGAGACTGTGCTGATTACTGTGGTATGTGACACTTGTGTATCTGTGTGCACCTGAGTCTGTATATAGGAGACTGTGCTGATTACTGTGATATGTGACACTTGTGTATCTGTGTGCACCTGAGTCTGTATATAGGAGACTGTGCTGATTAATGTGGTATGTGACACTTGTGTATCTGTGTGCATCTGAGTCTGGAAACACAACTTGGTGTGAAAAAAGCTGTGGCCGTTGCATTGTAGCCCTTTGCATGCTGATTGAGAGAATCAGTCGCACACAGATATACAAGTGTTACATAATAAATTAATCAGCACTTTCTCCTGGTGCATCCTAGTCTCATCGCATTGCAACTCACATGCATTTTTGGCAAAATAGACGCCCAACGCTATCAGAGTCTCCTGGGACCATGCACGCCAAGAGGGACTGTTTGATGCAACTGCAGCAAAGATGAGTGAGGACACATCTGTACTAGTAATAAACAAGACAACAGAGATCACAAGACTAGTTACACGCAATAATCAGCACTCATCAATCTCAGAAGCCAAAAACCTACACAACAACTTGCCTGCACTCTTCTCTGAATTCTAACTAAGGTTCGGACGGTTTGGGGCATATTTATAAAGCTCTGACATGTCACTGGCAAATGTGACAGCTTCAACCTATGAACAGGGCTGCTGACAGCTTTGCTGGGTCCAGGTAGTGGGAGGGGGCGCGCCCAACATGGGAAGGTGTGGCCAGACCCTTTCCTTCAAAAGATGAAAAAAATAGCATCTTCGCAGCTGGGCCTGGGTAAATAGTACCCCCCTCCCTCTCAGCATCCCTGCTTATAAAAACACACTCGGAAGTGGCTCGTATTTTGCAAACATGGAGTAGTCGGAAACATCGAATGTCAGGGAGGATTTGTATGTGTTCAGGAAAACACGGTTGGGACCACTTGATTCCATACACCATCGAAAAGCACAATTCCGGAAAAACAACTAGTAGTACATTTGAGTGTTTCAGTTGGCAAAAACCACCCAGGTCCCTGTGATGCCGATCGTGTTTAAACTCGGGACAAACATGATTCTTTGTAAATATACCCCTAATTGTCCCGTGGGTACTAGAAATTATTCTATATATAAAGATACTGGATTCCTTTAAGTCTAAACACCCCAAATGCAGAAATAAATAATCAATTCTCTCATCTGCTCATATAGTTTCCTATAAGAATCTGATCCATTGTGACAGACAAGTGGAGGTATGAGGAATGACAGAGAAATTTTGAGCAGGAATTTACAGTACATAGCAGTGTATGATAGATTTTATATCCAGAAGTGTAGGGCAAAGTCACAAGCAGGTCAGGTCCAGACCAATATCTGGCAACAAGGTATCCAAAAGTGCAGGGCAGATGCAGGTCAAGGTCCAGGTGGTATATTTACTAAAGGTTGTTTTTAATTGATTTTAATAATCGATCAAAATCAATTAACATTGATGTTGTGTTTTTCAGGCAAATCACACATTTACTAATACTTGATTTAGCCCCAGAAACACAACATCAATGTTAATCGATTAAAATCGACCTTTAGTAAATATACCCCCAGGTCTGGTAACAAGGTATCCAAAAATTTTCAGGGCAGTGGCAGATTAAGGTCCAGTTCCAGGGCTGCTAACAAGGTATCCAAAAGTGCAGGGCAGAGGCAGGTCAAGGTTCAGTTCCAGGTCTGGCAACAAGGTATCCAAAATGTTTCAGGGCAGAGCAGATTATGGCTCAGTTCCAGATCTGGTAACAAGGTTTCAAAAAGTGCAGGGCAGAGGCAGATTAAGGTCCAGGTCTAGTAACAAGGTATCCAAAAGTGCAGGGCAGAGGCAGGTCCAGTTCCAGGTCTGGCAACAAGGTATCCAAAATGTTTCAGGGCAGAGGCAGATTATGGCTCAGTTCCAGGTCTGGTAACAAGGTATCAAAAAGTTCAGGGCAGAGGCAGATTAAGGTCCAGTTCCAGGTCTAGTAATAAGGTATCCAGAAGTGCAGGGCAGAGGCAGGTCCAGTTCCAGGTCTGGCAACAAGGTATCCAAAATGTTTCAGGGCAGAGGCAGATTATGGCTCAGTTCCAGGTCTGGTAACAAGGTATCAAAAAGTGCAGGGCAGAGGCAGATTAAGCTCCAGTTCCAGGTCTGTCAACAAGACATAAAAAAGTGCAGGGCAGAGGCAGGTCTCCCAGTATGGCAACAAGGTATCCAAAAGTGCAGGGGTGCTCCTCGCAGGCACAGAAGTTAGGAGGCAAGCATCTGTAGGAAGACTAATCACCTAACAATTATTGTTAAATCAGACATACTTAAATTCTGCCCAGCAGCTTGAATCTCTGAGCTGGCCTGTGTCTTCTCTGTTGTGCAGATGCCCAAACAAACGGAACCCATGAAACCTCAGCACAAGTGCCTCTGTTAATCAGAACTTCCCCGGCAGCAGCAAAACACAAGTGCAAGGTCCGGGAACAGCAGCCTGCTCTCAGTGAACATTCCGCTGATGCTGACAGTAAGTATAAACCCTTGTACGTCTGATATTGTGTTTCATCTGGACTAATCTTGAGATGCGTCTGATTTAACATATGTGTCCAACGCTAAAAAAGACCCATTATGTTCTGATTGTAAGTTTTCTGAATGTATTTGTCTAACTGAGCCTAGATTATCTGTTTGCTATAGCGTATAAAACATGTAAAGGGCATGAAGCATTTGCTTTCTATTATCTTGGAAACATTTACCTAGCTAGTTACAAATTACATAAAATATTGTGTTGATCTACAGTATAAACAGAAAATACCACGTCGAAAACCAGGATATAAAAACATACAAACAAGTAGCCAAGAGTGTTTATTTTGGAACTTACTGTGGTTCACATTAACATAACTATATAAACATGTAAAAACATCAAAGGTGCCAGATGGGGGAGGGGGGAGCTCGCACTCCCCCCCCCAAAAAAAAAATTCAGAGAGGCGCCAGGGGCAGGGCCGGCGTAATGCAGTAAGCGGGGCATGGATTGGAGGGAGGCACCGGGCTAGAGAGGCCCCTTCCCAGCTCCGCTGGCCATGTAGTTTCCTAATCTGTGAATCTCTTCATCTCTTCTCTGCGTGCGTCTGAGTAATCACATATCCTCCCCTTCTGACCCTAAGCACCTACCTATTCTCCTTCATTTAAGATATTTTAAAATACTGTCATACCTGGGACCTCATGTTTTATAGTCAGACAGCTTTCCAATGTAGTAATTTGCTGCTACGGTGTTTTCTAACTATATGAAGCTACTTCACATTCTTAATAATTTAAAATACAGTCATACCTGAGATTGGAACCTAGCACCTTGTACCAGGGACGGTCTGGGGCTGTATCTCAGCCCTGGCAGTCCGCCCTGCACTTGCGTGTGATGGGGCTGTGGTTAAATTAAGGCTGCGTGCTGCTAGTCACGGGCGCTGGCCTCGCGGCACGCCCCCATCTCTCCCTTTCACAGCAGCCGCCTGCCCATCCATGCCTCCACCCCATCCGTCTCCGTGATATTATAGTTATCCAGAGCCGTGGGGTGGAGGGCGGAGGACTCTTCCTTTCCCCCTCCTCGAACCGGTCCTTAGGCCATTGTCCGGGCATGCCTTGTCCTGTACTTTTCAGTCAGTCACCTTACCAATTTAGCCATTTTCTAATACAAGGAAAGCCTGTGAATTCTAACTGTACAAAGCTACTGCACATTCTCATAAATTTAAAATAGTCACACCTGGGATTCGAACATATCATCCCATACTATGCAGTCAGTCACTTTACCAATGGAGCTATTTGCTCTTGCATTCTAAATCTGTAAATGCTAACTATATGAGGGCACAAACGTATAGTTTGCAGGGGGGCGCCGGATATCCAAGCACCGGCCCTGCCCAGGGGTACACTGAGTGCGCAAGTGCAGTGCATTGCTGGAAGCTGTGTAAGCCCCATAAGACTTCGCATAAAAGGTCAGAGAGGCATGTGCTGAGCTCTGATTGGTGGAGCTCATGACATGCCTCTCTGACCCGTGGAGGATCAGGGACGTAACTAGGGTGGTGTGGCATATGCCGCCGCACAGAGAGCAACAACCCTGAGGGTGGAACCGACCTCACACCGCAATCACTATACGCCGGGAGCACACTGCTATATATATTAATAGTGGCGCACGGTGCCCGGATCTTACACTAAAGTGCACACTGCCTACCCGATCCCGCAGCACCGAGTCCTAAGCCTAGGCGGAGGAGAAACGTCCTAACACCTCCTCCCACAGTTCCTAGAGTGGGTAAGTGACTGGACGTGGGAAGAGAATGAAAGGGTGAAGTTAAAGGTGATGCCTAAGTAGTATACTTGAGGAACTTTATAAAAAGGTGAGGAGTGGTGGAGAGAGAAGAATGATAGCAGTTAATAAGTTTAGTCTTGGACATATTGAGAAATGTTGAAACATCCAAGAGGAGATACAGTAGCAGAATGAAGAGAATGGAATTAGAGAGGTTTGGGAGGACAGGTATAGATAGGTATAATAAGCATAAACATGGTACTGCAGACCAAAAGAGCTGGTGAAGTAGCCAAGTGAGGATGTGTACACTTAAAAAGGTTGGGTGCCATGGATCCTTGAGTGACTCTTAGAGGAAGCGGAGAAGGGAGGAGGAGGTGGAAGTTGTGACTGAGAAGGATCGAATCGAGAAATAAGAAGAAAACCACGAGAGGATTTGTCACTAAGGCCGAGATAGTGAAGGGGGTCAAGAAGAAGTGGATTGTCAATGGTATCAAAGACTGTGGAGAGGTTAAGATGGATAAGGACACAGTATGCAATGGGCATGTTAAGGTAAGGGTATACAGTATTAATGATAATACTCTTCTGTCAAGAGTTTGTTTAAAACCTAAGTTTTCATATCATATGAGGAGAAGAGAATTTAGCAGAGAAAATGTCATTGGTGACAAGGATATGGGCAGTTTCTGTAGAGTAAAGGGAGCTGAAAGCCAGATTAGATAGGTTAAAAAGAGAGCTTGCAAAGAGGAAGTTGGCTAGACAGGTGACAATCCTCTCAAGAATATTGGAAGATAAGGGAAGGAGAGTGGTTGGATGGTAGTTTGACAAAGTTCGGGCCATAAGAGGGTTTTTTGAGGATAGGAAATTCTAAGTTCTACTTTAAGGAGGAGGGGTTGTGGCCAGTTGATAGAGAAAAAACAAAGATGTAGACCAGGTTTAAGCAGACATTAGGGGAGAGTAAGCAGATGAGGTGAGAAGGAGGAAAGAGCACAAGGAGGGGGAGCTAGAGCGGTCTGGCTGGAAGACATCCGTTGTCTGATATATTCTATTTTGAAGGAGATGAAGACTCTATGTTGTAGGTAACTGAAGTTAAAGGAGGAGAGGGCTGGGAAGGGCAGAGAAGGTAGTGAAGAACTAGAAGATTGAGAGAAGAAGGACTGTTTGGATAGTTTTTTGGTGGACTACAGGAAGAGAGAATGAATTTGAAGTTCACAGGCATTTGGCAGTACGTAAATATTTTTTGGGGGAACCTGGTTATTTTGGAGTGCCAGGACAGGGTAAAGAGACTATGATATTAAGTATGAGACAATGTAGCACATTCAGCTACATCAGTTACCATTAAATTACTATTTTATCTACAGTTCATGCCATCATCCAAATCAAACAATAGATACAATAACAGCTTTTAGTAGGAAGCACAAAACAGAAAGGTAAAGGGCAGTTTTTAGTTAGCCTAGCAGGGGTCCAGCTTCTGAGCTACAAGTAGTAATTTCTCACCGGGAAACTGCAAGATTTTCCTTTAAGGAAGAATCAAGGAGCATTTCAAAAAGTCTCATCATAGGTGAAGAAGGAAAAGAAGAGAGGGAGTGAGCAGCATCACCTCTGGAGCTGAAGGGGCATAAAAAAACAAAAGACCTGCTTACCGCCACCTCTTTCCAGCAGGACAGGTGGAAGTAACAGCAGCCTATAGTAGATAGGTGTCTTATCTGTACAAGTGCCACCATTCATTGCACTCTACAAGTACTAAAAAGAAAGGATGAAAGTAGAATATTAAGCATACTGCTCTATGAAAGGTCTGGAGCAGCGAACCCAGCATGCATGGTGAGTCATCTGGAGTGACATCTGCTAGCTCAAGAGTTGGCAGTGGGA
The DNA here is from genome assembly GCA_031769625.1 of Taudactylus pleione. NCBI lineage: Eukaryota > Metazoa > Chordata > Amphibia > Anura > Myobatrachidae > Taudactylus > Taudactylus pleione. The sequence continues at coordinate 1,743,791 of JAUIMM010000725.1, forward strand.
GCTCTATCAGCATTAACTGAGGACATGACTGGAGGAAGGCAATCCCCAAGTTTATTTAAAACTTCCCTGAACCAGTCAAGCCCAGAATGAGAGACTAGAAGAGGTCTATAGAGAGAAGTCAATCCAGCGAAGGAGGTTTGCATCAAGTGAGGCATTAAATGAATAAAAAGGCAGAGAGCCCAGAGCAAATCAATCTCACTCACTCAATTATATAGATTGGAATTCCTAACAATGCTAAATATATTCCAGAATACATTCACTGATGAGATCCCAGCATTTAAATTTAAGATAAAAGTGTCTGGCTTCTCAATTTATTTCAATTAGGTAGCATGCCTTCGTGTAATTACTGTATATAGAGAGTTTATGCAGGTTACAAAGGGATTAAATGGAAGAGATATTGGCAGCCACTGGAAGCCTAGCTAATTAACCGTCATATGTGATAAAAGTGTTATTAATTATTTCAGTGAAAATATTAGAGAGCAACATTATCACGATATACAGGGGTCATAAATAATTAGCATGTAACCAAATGTCAAATTTGTTTCCATACTTTTAAAACTGTTTAAGTCCACAAAATGTGATACATATCTCCATTTTGGTCAAATAAAAGGACATTTTAGGGCTATAATTGTACCGTAGGCAAGAAAGAAGCTAATGGAGGTTGTGGCAACTTTTGTGGAGTCAGCATAAAAAGTTGGCATACAAGGATGGCCAGGCCACCAGCAAGAGGAAGCATTGTGGGCACTTCAGCACCAGGTTGCCAGCAGTTGGAAGAAGAGAAAGTTGGTGGTTAGTGTTAAAAAAGAATAGACAGCTTGGCACTTTGCAATTGCAGTTGGTAATTTGCCGCTAGCCGTTTTATCTTCATAGACAAAGAAGTCTCCATGAGAGGCTGAAACAGTAGTTTTACTTCAGCCCATGAGGGAAAATAAGTTGGCATAATGGGAGAGGGTGAAAAAGGGAGTGGGACAGCAGCGACTACAATTGACATCTGGCCAATGGTTCCTTCATCAGGGTTACCAAATGAATCAACATTGGGTAGTAGGTGAATGTGGCCAGCAATTAGTGGCAGATGGTAATTTGATAATGGACCTCAAGCTGGCATAGGAAATGCAGTAGACATTAATGGACAAGCACGAGAGGTGATTATTATTGCAGACGAGGGTCACATTGAATGCACTGCTTGCAATATGACCATAGGCATAGTCTCACATGAAAGGGGAACAGGTACTCACACAAGAACTGAGAGCGGCTATTTAACAAACAGATCAGTGTTTTCTGGGTAAAATACTTTCATTTTCAGCATGGCAATTCAATGGTGAATCAACTAATAAAGAATTAGAGGCCAGAAGAGCAGGTGTCAGTCATACATTGATGGCGGTTCCACGGGGCCCACGACTACGGCAATGTACAGCAAGGAGTACCACCTCCCAGTTATTTCTGTAAAGCCAAACATTGGTGACATGGTTAGGATCTTGCTTTGTAGCATGAGTAGCAAGGCATGTGTTTGAAGAAGTGTATTGTGATCTGATAATAATATCAGATAATAATTATAGGGAGACCTATGCGTGGTTAACTCAAACACTAGACATTTCTGTAGCTATAGGACTAAAGGAAAGAACTTGGAAAGTAGGTTACTTGGGAATTTCTGATATTGTGTCCGTCAATTAAAGACTTGGGGCGGTATTCAATTAGTTTCGCACCCGCGATACTTTTCCACCTGCCTCACTTTTCGCCTACATTGCGTGTTTTGGAGGCGAAAAGTTTTCGTATGCTCCCCCGCTATTCGCCGTACACAATTCCAAAGGACGTGAAAACGCGTCCTGGCGAAACTCAAACAGGCGAAAAGTGCTGTCAGAAATGGCGAAATGAGCCTAACACACCCAAAAGATGCACTAACATCGGGGATCAGTATAGATGTCCCTGATTAGCCCCCTTTAGCTATTTGGGGCACTTACAGTAAGTGCTTTCATTTGCCTCTATATAGCGTCTTTGCAAAAGTGGTGAATAATAGCATTAAGCAGGTTTTTTTTGAGAAAATAAGTAGTTCTGTCAAATTTGGGGTACTTGAAAATGGGTGCTAGCATGGTTTAAATTTGCTAAAGTGAAGTTTTAAGTAGGGGTGTGCACCGGCCACTTTTCGTGTTTTGTGTTTTGGTTTTGGATCTGGATCTTTCTTCGTGTTTTGGATCTGGATTGGTTTTGCCAAAACCACCCTTCCGTGTTTTGGGTTCTGGGTTTTGTGTTTTGGATCTGTATTTTTTTGAAAAAAAGCATAAAAACAGCTAAAATCATAGAATTTGTGGGTTTTTCTGCTCCTATGCTATTATTAACCTCAATAACCTTAATTTCCACTCATTTCCAGTCTATTCTGAACACCTCACACCTCACAATAGTGTTTTTATGTCCAAAAAGTTGCATCGAGGTAACTGGATGACTATGCTAAGAGATACGAGTGGGCGGCACAAACACGTGGTCCATCTAGGAGTGGCACTGCAGTGGCAGACAGGATGGCAGTTTGAAAAACTAGGCCCCAAACTATACATAATGCAAAGAAAAAAAAGAGGTGCAAGATGGAATTGTCCTTGGGCCCTCCCACCCACCCTTATGTTGTATAAACAGGACATGCACACTTTAACAAACCAAACATTTCAGCGCCAGGGTCTGCCACACGACTGTGGCTGAAATGATTGGTTCGTTTGGGCCCCCACAAAACAAGCTGGCAATTAATCTGTCCCTGCACAAACTGGCTCTACGGAGGCAAGATGTCGTCCTCATCCTCCTCATCCACCGATTCCTCACCCTCTTAAGTGTTGTGTACATCCTCATCCTCACAGAGTATTAATTCGTCCCCGCTGGAATCCACAACCACAGGTCCCTCTGTACGTTCTGGAGGCTGGTCTCCCTGGAAGAGTTGATAATTCATTTTATGAACATCATCTCCACATTTTGTGGAAGCAATCTCCTACGCCTTTCGCTGACAAGGTTCCCGGCTGCACTAAACACTCTTTCGGAGTACACACTGGAGGGGGGGCAACTCAGGTAAAATAGAGCCAGTTTGTACAGGGACCTTCAAATTGCTTCTTTTTCCTGCCAGTACAGGTACGGACTGTCTGACATGCCTACTTGGATGCTGTCACTGATGTAATCCTTTAACAGACAGACGCACGCTTGTCGCTGCTGCTTTGAGGATGCAAGTGCGGCTACAGCCCACACAATTCACAAAGACAGAAAAAAAAGAACAATATTTTTATTGTTTGTGTAGCACACTTTGAGGGTGTCACCACCCTTTAACAGACAGATGCACGCTTGTCGCTGCTGCTTTGAGGATGCAAGTGCGGCTACATCCCACACATTTCACAAAGACAGAAAAAAAAAGAACAATATTTTTATTGTTTGTGTAGCACACTTTGAGGGTGTCACCACCCTTTAACAGACAGACGCACGCTTGTCGCTGCTGCTTTGAGGATGCAAGTGCGGCTACAGCCCACACAATTCACAAAGACAGAAAAAAAAAGAACAATATTTTTATTGTTTGTGTAGCACACTTTGAGGGTGTCACCACCCTTTAACAGACAGACGCACGCTTGTCGCTGCTGCTTTGAGGATGCAAGTGCGGCTACAGCCCACACAATTCACAAAGACAGAAAAATAAAGAACAATATTTTTATTGTTTGTGTAGCACACTTTGAGGGTGTCACCACCCTTTAACAGACAGACGCACGCTTGTCGCTGCTGCTTTAAGGATGCAGGTGCGGCTACAGCCCACACATTTCACAAAGACAGAAAAAAAAAGAACAATATTTTTATTGTTTGTGTAGCACACTTTGAGGGTGTCACCACCCTTTAACAGACAGACGCACGCTTGTCACTGCTGCTTTGAGGATGCAAGTGCAGCTACAGCCCACACAATTCACAAAGACAGAAAAAAAAAGAACAATATTTTTATTGTTTGTGTAGCACACTTTGAGGGTGTCACCACCCTTTAACAGACAGACGCACGCTTGTCGCTGCTGCTTTGAGGATGCAAGTGCGGCTACAGCCCACACAATTCACAAAGACAGAAAAAAAAAGAACAATATTTTTATTGTTTGTGTAGCACACTTTGAGGGTGTCACCACCCTTTAACAGACAGACGCACGCTTGTCGCTGCTGCTTTAAGGATGCAGGTGCGGCTACAGCCCACACATTTCACAAAGACAGAAAAAAAAAGAACAATATTTTTATTGTTTGTGTAGCACACTTTGAGGGTGTCACCACCCTTTAACAGACAGACGCACGCTTGTCACTGCTGCTTTGAGGATGCAAGTGCAGCTACAGCCCACACAATTCACAAAGACAGAAAAAAAAGAACAATATTTTTATTGTTTGTGTAGCACACTTTGAGGGTGTCACCACCCTTTAACAGACAGACGCACGCTTGTCGCTGCTGCTTTGAGGATGCAGGTGGAATCTAGACGGGATTTGGAACCGGGGACACACTACCTCCATCAATTGTCTAAATCCCACTGCACTAATGGCGGATACCGGACGCACGTCTAACACCAACATAGCAGTCAAGGCCTCAGTTATACGTTTTGCTTCAGGATGACTGCTGTCGTACTTCATCCTCATCGCTAGGGACTGTTGGAGGGTCAATTGTTTAGTAAAAGTAGTGATGTTCCTACTTCCTCTCTGGGATGATGAACAACTCCCAGCAGCAGCAATAGCACTAGGAGGAAGTGGTTCTTGATCTTTCCCTATTTTATTTTTATCGGAGAAAGTTTTGTCCTCCATTTATGTTATATTGATATATACGTGCGGCTAAAGCGTACACAAACACAGAAAATATTTTTTTAGTTTTGCTGGAGAGTAGTGCACTTTGTGGGTTACACCACCCTTTAAGAAATGAGCCAGCCGGCTCTTTACTTATGGGACACAGGCGCACGCTTGGCGCTGCTCCTTTGTTGATGCACGTGCAGCCACAGTGCACGCAATTCACAAACACAGAAAATAATTTTTTTTTTGGTTTGGACTGGAGTGTACTTTGGGGGTTACAGCACCCTTTAACCGTCAAGCCAGCCGGCCCTTTACTTATGACACAGGCGCACGCTTGGCACTACTTTGTTGATGCACGTGCGGCTACTGCGCACACAATTCACAAACACAGAAAATATATATTTTTTTGGTTTGGACTGGAGTGTACTTTGGGGGTTACAGCACCCTTTAACGATCAAGCCAGCCGGCCCTTTACTTATGACACAGGCGCACGCTTGGCACTACTTTGTTGATGCACGTGCGGCTAGTGCGCACACAATTCACAAACACAGAAAATAATTTTTTTTTTGGTTTGGACTGGAGTGTACTTTGGGGGTTACAGCACCCTTTAACGGTCAAGCCAGCCGGCCCTTTACTTATGACACAGGCGCACGCTTGGCACTACTTTGTTGATGCACGTGCGGCTACTGCGCACACAATTCACAAACACAGAAAATATATATTTTTTTGGTTTGGACTGGAGTGCACTTTGGGGGTTACAGCACCCTTTAACGATCAAGCCAGCCGGCCCTTTACTTATGACACAGGCGCACGCTTGGCACTACTTTGTTGATGCACGTGCGGCTACTGCGCACACAATTCACAAACACAGAAAATAATTTTTTTTTGGTTTGGACTGGAGTGTACTTTGGGGGTTACAGCACCCTTTAACGGTCAAGCCAGCCGGCCCTTTACTTATGACACAGGCGCACGCTTGGCACTACTTTGTTGATGCACGTGCGGCTACTGCGCACACAATTCACAAACACACAAAAAATATTATTTTTTTTAGCACTTGGGGGGAGCACCCCTGATGGACAGAGCACCCCCTGGACAACACTACAGCACCCCTTTATGACTGGGACACTGCACAGGACTTTGGAGTGGACACAGCCCCTATGGAGAACTGACTGCACAACACAGTCCAGCCAGCCCCTATGGACTTTGAAGTAGTGGACACAGCCCCTATTAACAACAGCAGCACAGCACAACATAGCCAGCCCCTATGGACTTTGAAGTAGTGGACAACAGCAGCACAGCGCAGCACAGCGCAGCACAACACTACTCTGCACTACACTACACTACACAGCCCAGCCAGCCCTAACTCCCACCCTCCCTCTTCACTGTCCACAGCCGAGTGAGAAAATGGCGCCGACCCAGGTACCTTATATAGGATCCAAAACCCGCGAGACTCGGAAGGCGGGATGATGACGTTTTGCCTCGATTTCAGATCCGAGTCAGGCGGGAAAAGTCGAGCCTGACACGGATCGGCCTCAGATCGGGGGCTCGGGGGGGTTCGGTTTTCAGAAATCCGAACCCGCTCACCCCTAGTTTTAAGGAATGTCAAAAACACACCTTCACCATGCACCTGCAATCAAAAAAACACCTACCCCATACTATCAGACCCCCCAAAAGTCAATTTCGCTACTTTTTATGTGTGTACCACCACTATTTTTTCGCCCCCATTTTCAAAGTATTTTTTTGGGGTGTTCCTCTTTTCTTTTTTTTTTTTGATGCAGTTACCCTTTGGGAGGCTGTCCCAATTGTGCAGAGTGCTTTCCGCACCTTTGCACCCCAAAACCGCAATTCTGCTCTTTTTCCTGCTTGCTATTCATAGGCGAATCTTTTTTGTCTAATACATTGCATTGACTTTCCGCGTATGCAAAAAATGTTTGAAATTGAATACGGCAATACTTTTCCGCCTGGCGAAAAGATGTCATCCGCGATACTTTTTCGTGGATTCAGACTTTTCGCCGGCAATTGAATACGGGCCTTGGTTGCAAAATTAGATGAGAAAGTTGATCATAAAGGGTAACGATGGACTAGGAATCAGGTGCCAAAAGCCTTTGTAAATTTACCCTTCAATGAGAACACCTGTGGATCTTATAAAATGTGAAAGTTAGTAGTGAATTCACCTGGGCATCAGCTAGTAAATGGAAATAAAATGGTAGGGGTCCTTGAGGACATGATGAGTTTGTGAAAACTTTGGGACATCCAAGAAGAGATGGTGGGAAGACAGCAGGACACATTAGGGATTAGATAATGGGAAAGGTTAGGGGAGGAGAAGTATATTTGGGGGTGTAGTAGGTATTCAAATCCCGACAGCGGAAGCCCGGCAGGGGTGAAGATCCCGATCGCTAATTAAGGTAAGTACCGTTAACCTAATTCCCTACCCTAACCCTCCTTTAGGGGTGCCTAACCCTAACCTCCCCCGCCTAGTGTCTAACCCTAACCCCCCCTTCCCCTAGCCTAAAACTAACCCTCCCGGTGGGATGCTTAACTCTAATTCCCCCCGGGAGCCCTAAAGCCTAACCCTCCCCCTTCATTCGGTATGCCAGGCATCGGGCTCCCGGCATAGGTCTAATGACAGGCGTCAGGATTTCGACGCCTGTCATTAGTACCTAGCCGGGATTAGAAAGTCGGGAAGCCGGCGGTCGGCATTTAGACCGTCGGCTTCCTGACTACATCCCATATTTGGGTGTTATCATCATAGCAGTTGGAGGCTTAAGGAGGTGACCCAAAGGGAGGATGTGTCATGCAGGCAAATGGAGCAAGGAAGCACAATAGAGGGTGGTCCACAGTGTCAAAGACCACGGAGAGGTCCAGAAAGGTAGGCAAGAAGTAGGCCCGTGTGATCCCTTAAGTAATAAGTAAAGGATCAATTACATCATTGCCAAGCATTTGAATGCCTGGACAAGCAACCTGCAATGTAACTAATCAGTGGCAACAACAATGTACATACTGTATGGGCTGCTCGCTGCCTGGTGCACAGGAGAATGTGGAATATGAATAAGCAGAAGCAGAGCCTCTGAGGCGTGTAGACTTGTGATGGAACAATGTCATATCAAACCAGTGGTCTGGCTATTTCAATAGAATGTTTCATATTTGAGGTGGTTCAGGGATCTCAGTATGATGACACCTGTCAATTCTTATAGCTGAGCAGAGAGAGCAGATACCTGGCATTTATGATACAAGTGGTTCAGAAGGTCCTTAGGGAAGATTTTCAATGCTGGTGGCTCAGAGTGACAGCATAATAGTCCCATTGTACAGAAGACATATTACAATCCAACATCGCCCCCCCCCCTCTTACCTGTCAGCAGCCCAGCACACACTGCTGTGTGTTGGGATGCAGTGGGAGTCCCCACTGCCTGTGGGGGGGAGCGCCCCCCTTGGATTTGCCCCGGGCTGAGGGGCTCACAGCACCCCTCTCCCCAGTGTGCAACGCCGCTTCATGGCCATGCAAAAAGGTTGTTTTTTCCCTAAGGGGGTGTGGTCATGCCTCCTGCGAATAGGCCACGCCTCCTTCCCTGTTCCAACTTTCTACAGCCCTGTATTCCCTACCACATGTACACATACACACACTTCATTAGGTTTCATATTTTATCCCATTTGTCGAGATTGTTGCCCATCACTATTCTACATCAATCACTTCTATCAACAAAAAAATCCAGGAAGTAGTTCTAGCACTTCCTGAGTACCCAGCGACCATATTTGTGTCCAAATTGGCAACACTTATGGGTGGACAAAGTGAACAGATGCAGGCCTGAAACTTGGGGCACATGGCTGTACACTGACTGGTAGATTGTCTGTCTGATTTTACTTGCAATTCAGAAAACAGCTGTGTAATTGCTTTTCCATTGGCATTACATTGTATATTGAACTGATCAGTGGGGGAAAAAAAGCTTCTTTAATTCTATTTTGTTTCCATTATGTAAGATTGCGAGTTAAAGCTGCATACACTTTATAGCCACTGTAAGACATCTTTGGCAGTTAAAGGGTTACAGGTTTAGTTCCTCTATAGTTGAGCAAATATCTTTTCCTGTTTGATATCATCGTACAGTTGCGGTCTATTCTCTGTGTGTAGCCATCATCTCTCTCTCTCTCTCTCTCACTTGTTCCTTATTTCAGTCGCAAGAATATTGTAGGGAGGAGAACCTATCCGACCAGCTATGCAGGCCATAAAGTGTGTTGTGGTGGGTGACGGGTAAGTAATCGGGATGATGGGGCAATTAGAGGGGTACAGGCTGTAGAATTAGGCGACAAGGCTGAATACTTCATGTAAAACCTGAGAGTAGAATCCGCTTTTTATGCTATGTAACCATACTTCCTGTCCTGTGTATGTGCTAAGTGTTGTACAATGAATGTATACATGTAATTTCTAACAGTAAGTACTGTGACAAATGGCACCAACGTATTTAATGATATTTCTCTGTTTTTGGATTCAAATCATTCACCTGTTCTTCTATTGACACTGTTTGTTTGTTTATAAATATTTATTTTGTTTTTAAAACTACTTATTTCCCCACTCTGCTGCTCTCCATGTGTTTGGTATGTGAGATAAGATAGGTGTGGAATGAATGTGAAATATTACACACAAATTTGCCACCTGATTATTGAATACTGGGCTCTAGGCCATTGCTTTCCTTGCTGCCAAAGTGACTAAGCATCCTGCTCTGATCACTGTTAAGAGCTCAGATAAGAATTTGTGAATATGCCCTGTATTACATAATATTATTAATACTTATTTACGGAATTTTACATATTTTTGGGCAATAAAGGACGTAGTTGAATTGATATAAGCAATTAGTATTGTGACATGTAGCTGTTCTGCTGAAAACACATGTATGTAGTGTATGAGCTCAGTTATCAGCCTTAAGTGTCCAATAGTGAGGAAGTTAAAAAAATAAAACGTAACTTTATACCGTAGAATAGTAACAACCTAATTATTAATAGAATCGTATTTCCATTTTGAAATCCTCAGCAAAAATTATTTTTACATTCTAGTTTTTCTATTTTCTTTAATTTACTTGGGGGAGGGTTGGCACATGCAATGAGAATCATCATCCCCTGAGAGCATGGGAAGGACACTCTGATTGGGGTATGAGTCATGACCACATCCCAACATCAGATCAGGGCAGATTGCTGGAAGTAATGAGTGACACTGAACCACCACACCCTGTCAGAGCGAAGACTCATCCCCATTCTTACTCTTCTGTAGCAAGGCGCAGGCCCCTTTATAATGTTGTACAACCTATTTTCTACCCCACCATCACAAGTCATTAGGCCTCCAAATATATAATCCTGGTGGCGGCATCTTTCCGGTGAAAAATTCGGAAAGATGGCTCATACACAGAAGAAAGGAAAAAAAGAGCATATACTGTGACAGTGTGTTTTCTAGCTCCTGTGTGGATCCATCTTTCTGAATATATCACTGGAAGATGGTGCCGCTGGACGAGTATAGGGAGGGGGAAGCCTCACAGGCAGGCGGAGTGGTTGGTACTGGGAGCAGGGTGTGCAGCTTGAGGCTCCTCAGGGCCTATAAGCCCATGTGTACCCAGAGGTGTATCGTGTAGCCATGGCATCTAGACAGGGCCAGATTAAGGCTTGTGGGGGCCCCGGGGCAACTAAGTTGTGAGGGCCCTATCAATAAAATTGCCTCATGCATCCCCTTAAGCCGGCTACACACTAGACGATATGACATCCCATCTGGCGGATTGGAGGATTTATCGTCCTCATCGGGCAGTGTGTACCCGCTATATTGCTGCATACAGCTCCATCGGGCAGTGGCATCACAAGGAGGGTGTGGGCCGCTCCCGGGTGTTATCCGTCGATGGGTGACACCAAGGTACAGACTGACACTCCCCCACAGTGACAGGAGCCAGGTGCTGCACTGTAGTATTAAGTGCAGCACCCGGCTCCTGACACTGTGAGGGAGCCGGCACTGCAACACAAGGCAGTCAGCACCCCCCCAGTAATATTAAAAATGGGACCATGGGGTATCGGGCAGTGAGACCATGCCCCCATTCCATGAGGCCACGCCCCTTCTCACGGGTCCATGTTGGGGTGCGCGCAGCTATGCCGCACTTAAAACGTCCCACCCCGCACTAGGTGACACCGCGGGGAGGGACGCCACTGCCGACGGGCAACATCATCAGCGGGGCCATGCTGTCGAATGCAGCATGGTCTCTGCTGTGGCACCAATGTTCCCAACATCAGCAAGTGTGTAAGCACTTGCTGACGCTGGGACCCGGCGCACAAGACATCGCTCTGGGTACACATCGTTTAGTGTGTACCCAGCCTTACATTCTCTGCTCTGGACTCTCTACTAACTGGCAAAGTCGCAGCATACTACATCATGTCCACGACACTGCTGGGAACCGACTCTCAGCAGCATAGCGGACATGCTCTAATATAATGCCAGGGGAAAATGTAGGAATTTCAGTGGGGGGCTATATACAATATATATATATATATATATATATATATATATATATATGTATATATACACAGTATAGACTGAGAGAGGTGGAAGGGAGGGAGGGAGAGAGAGGGAAAGGAGAGAGACAGGAGAAAGAGAGGGAGGGGTAAGAGGGAAGGAGGGACAGGGAAAAGAGGGTGAGCAGGATGGTGGAGAGAGACAGAGGGAGGGGGAGAGAGAGGGTAGGGAGGGAGACAGAGAGGAAGAGAGAGGGAGGAAGGGACAGAGGGGGAGAGCAAGAGAAGGGGAAGGAGAGTGAGAAGAAAGGAGGGGGGCAGAGAGAGAAGGGACTGAGAGAGCGTGCACACATATCTGTTGCAGCTGCAGGAGCCATCAGTTTTCTGATGGGGACAGGCACTTCACGGCATTAGGCCCCGCCCCCTACACATGCACCCGCAAATCGCTGTGTTATCTCAACAAGGGGGCGGGGCTTCTATAGGCAGCCACTAGGGATGGGCAGAGTGATTCACGTACTGCATTGAGAAACATGGCTCAACTCAGTGGAGTGTCTCAAGACAGTGTCTCGGGTCACGGCTTATTAGAGCTGTAACAAGCAGGGGTGCCGGCGACTCTGAGTGAGTTGCTGACAGCTCCGCACTCCGCAGCCCAGCACTGCAGATCATGTTTCTGCACTGACTCTCCTGAGTCAGTGCACACTCCCCGAGCCCTGGCAGTAGCAGCGCGACTCTGAGTGAGTCGCTGACAGCTCCTCCCCCTACACTGCTGAACCGACCGGATCATACTTCTGCACTGACTGTGGCCCTGATTCAGAGCCATTAGCTCTGACAGAGCGCTTTCTCTGAATCAGGGCCGGCCATCTGGTTTTTTAGAGCAGCCTCCTGGCCGCTCGCATAGCTGTGGGTGACCACCCACAGCTATAGCGAGCGGCCAGGAAGATGGTCGCGATAGTCAAGACCATCGCGACAATCGGGCTTGCGACGAGACCCTTGTGGTAGGGTCTCGTTGCCGCAAGCCCCAGAGAGATTTCGGCTCTCATAGAGCCGAAATCTCTCCCACTGACATCACATGGGAACGCCTCCGTTTGGGCAGCCACTCCCCCGGCCCGCCCACCAAAGGGGGCGTGCAGTGACTCAACATCTACAGCACGCCCCCTTTGGTACGAGACCCGGAGCGATGGTTTGCCCGTCGCTATCCGGGTCATGCGCATGCGCACTGGGCCACCATCGACCCATTCAGGCCCTCAGTGCAGACGTATGATCAGGTCAGTTTAGCAGTGTAGGGGGAAGAGCTGCCACTGACTCAGGCTCCCCCTGACAGAGAGGCTAGAGAGGTGGGTGTCTTGACACACCAAACGTTGAGTGACTCAAATCATTCAAACATCTGAATGATTCGAGTCATTGTGTTGAGACACTCACTCAGTAGCCATCTCTAGCAGTACATCAGTCAGTGTCCTGAGAGTGTGCTGTCTGTGCCTGTGTGATTCTGCCGGGAGCCCGGCTAGAGTGAGTGGCCAGCTACCGGTCAATATATCTGCAGCGGTGTGGGGGCCCCTGGAAAACTGCCCCATCCGCCCCTCCTATAATCCGGCCCTGCATCTACAGCATGTGCATTCTATTACACCCCCCATCCCCGTTATGAATTGTTCTAGGGAGAAGGTATATCCAGCATCTGGGGGAAAGTTAAAAGGAAATAAATCAATCATTGGGGCAGTATCGGATTATGGTCCCTTGGGGCCCTAGGCCTTATACCTTTTCACCCTGTCTCTCCAACCCCATGTGTATGTGTGTGTACATGTATTGCTTGCAGCCTTGCAAGAAGAAGAAAGCATAGAGCTGCCCCTAAACATGAAGTTGCCGCCGGCACCTGATGAAGGGAGCATCCTGCTGCCACTTACCTTTTGCTGCCTCCGAATGGGTTCCAGTTAATAGATCTACATTAAAAATGTCAACAATGTCTAGATAAACACCATATGGTAGACAGTCAATAGGTCAAAAGGGATAACAGGTCAACATACAAAAGGTCTTCATGGATGAAGATAGATATAAAAGGTCAACATGGTCAATAGGGCTAGGCACTAGGAGGGGTGGTTAGAGTTAGGCACTTACCAGAGGGTTAGGCACAAGAAGGGACAGTTAGGGTTAGGCACTTACCCCGACAATTAGGGTTAGGCACCAAGAGGAAGGGTTAGGCACCAAGGGGAAGGTTAGGGTGAAAATTAGCAGGGACGTCATACTCCCACCCCTTATCATGCTCCAGAGTTTTGATATAAAAACTATATTTTTATACATTTGTGCCTTCCCAGCCATTGACTTCACCGCACGTCACTGAAAATTAGGGTAAGAAAAAAAAAGCATGTGTCGACCATTTTTGTGTCAATCGTTTTTGTGTCATCCTTTTGACCCTGTTGTCCTTTTGTACCTGTCTATCGTCATCCATGTCGACCTTTTGTTTGTCAGCCTTTTGTCCCTGTCTACCATGTGGGGTCTAGCTAGACATTTTCTATGTTTTTCATGTAGATCTTTTATACCAAACCCTTTCCTAATGCGTCACCTTCTGATCCCCCTCCTCCCGATGTGCCCATTCCTTGGTGCTCCTCTCTCCCCTCACTGTTGGCTGGGGCAAGTGGGTCTCGCTGATGCAATTAGACTGACAGGCGGCAGTTAGAAGAGGAGTAGCTTCCGTCACCAGGTAGAACTAATAGGGTTTGCCTACTAGAGGGCCAGGAGGAGCTGTGATAGGCCCACATTGGCCTACTCTCACTGCTGTAGTAACACATTTGCCCCTCTCACTGTTGTAGTAATACATTTCCCACTCAAACTGCTGTAGTAATGGGATGTTAATAAACCTACCATCGGGATACCAGCCATGCCGAAATCCCGGTGCCAGAATCCCGAACTGCGGCCAGAAGACCAGCACCAGAATCCTGACATCAGTGGAGATGCCAATGTCGGAAACCCGACAGCCAGCATGCCAATCGTAAGTATAGCGGGACAGGTTAGCTGTTAGCCATGGGGGGGAGGCATAGGTTTAAGCACCACAGGGGGGGGGTTACGGCTAGGCTGCGGGAGGGGGCAGATTAGGGTTAGGCACCCCTTGGAGTGGTTTAGGGTTAGGCACCACCAGGCGGATGGGGGTTAGGGTAAGTCACTAAGAGGGGAGGGTTAGGTTTAGGCACTATGGGGGAGGGTTTGGTTTAGGCACAAATTGGAGAGTTGGGGTGCGGGTGGGGAGGGTTTGGTTTAGGATACAGTAAAGGAGAGTTATGGTTAGGGGGTGAAGGGGGAGAGTTAAGATACTTACCTAACTCCTGTTGGTTTTCTCAGCTTCAGGATGCCACTGTATGTCTTTTGACAGCTGGCATCCCGACTGCCAGTCTTCCATACCCAACCAATACACATAGGCCTGCTCTCACTGCTGTAATAACTAGAGTTGTGCGCCGACCCCCGTGTTTTGGTTTTGGATCTGTAACTCCTCATGTTTTAGATCTGGATTGGTTTTACCAAAACTGCCCCTTTCGTGTTTTGTTTTTGGGTTTTGGATCTGGATTTTTTATCAAGAAATTATAAAAACAGCTAAAATCACATAATTTGGGCTTTTGTTTGTTCCTATAGTATTATTAACCTCAATAACATATAATAATTTCCAGTCAATTTTGACCACCTCACAGCTCACAATATTATTTTCATTCAGTTTAGGCCCAAAATTTGCACCAAGCTAGCTGGCTGACTAAGCTAAGCAGCAGCAGTGGGAGGCACAAACATGTGGCAGTTCAACTTCCAACATGGCACATCAGGAAACAAATGGTTTTTATTATTTAAGAGGCCTGAGGGAGTTGGAGTATGTATGTAGTTGAAGGCAGGGACAGGAAAAGTTGATTGGTAGTAAATGAAATTAATTTTTTGTTTCCGAAGTAAATTTATAGGGGAGGGGAGGAGTTGAGGCATTTACAAAAAATATTTTACTCATTCAGATCAGTCCTTGCCCCAGAAGAATCCTTGCGCACCATGACTGCTTCTGCTGCTTGGAGTGGATTTTCATCCCAGAAGAGGACCAGGAAGAGTCCTTTCCAAAATAATTGACTGTTAAATAATCTTTTGCAAAGAATCTTGAAAAGTATTTCCCAACCTGTACAGGGACATTAAAAGAAACATAGTTAGTTAGTGGCCTCCAAACTGCCATTGTACCCACTACCACTTAACCAGCACAGATATGTGGACAAGTGGACAGAGCAAATGCAAGATTTAAGATGTAAGGTTTAAAACTTACGTTGGGTCTTTCTTGAGAATCCTTGAGCGCCATGTCTGCTTCTGCTGTTGGGAGTGGATTTTCATCCCAGAAGGGGACCAGGAAGAGTGCTTTCCAAAACAATTGACTGTTAAATAATCCTTTGCAAAGATTCTTGAAAAGCATTTGCCAACCTGTACAGGGACATTAAAAAAAACATAGTTAGTTAGTGACCTCCAAACTGCCGTTTTACCCACTGCACTTAGCCAGCACAGATATGTGGACAAGCAGAACAGAGCAAATGCAAGATTTAAGGTTTAAGTCTTATGTTATGTCTATCTTGAGAATCCTTGAGCGCCATGCCTGCTGCTGTTGCTGGGAGTGGATTTTCATCCCAGAAGTTATGAAGACATTGTTTCTTTCTTCCCAATGGACACAGGGCCTGATTCAGACCTGCTTGCAAGCGGGTCAATGTTTGGCCCCTGCGCATGTGCCGCCTCCGGCGTACGCATGCGCGAGCCCCAGCAAGCGACTGCAGCTCCGTTGCTCCGGGGCTCAGTACAAAACGGGGCGGCTGTCGATGTTGATTGACAGCTCGCCCCATTTTGTAGGCGGTGAGGGGTGGTGGCTGCACAAATACAAGTGTTCCCTTATGAACGCCTGGCGTTTGTGAGCGGCCCTACTGACATCAGTCGTGATGTCAGTAGTGGACTTCCTGCTCTATTAGAGCAGGAAGTCCACTCGGGCTTGCAAGACCTGAGAACCTACCACAGGGTCTCCTCGCAAAGCCCGATGGTCTTGATAATCATTATCATTATCATCATAAACCAATAAAAGCCATACGCTGCAAACATATTATTACAACAATAATTATAATATAAACACTGGCATCGAGCATGAGAAGATGGCTTAGATGTTAATAGAGGAACTAATGATTTTAAGTCAACACCTGGTTATCAGATCCTAACTGGAAAATATCTAAAAAACAGTTCAAGCAAAAGGAACTCAAACACCATTTGGAGGTAAAGTACACAATCAACATTCTGTTGGAAGTGAGTTCTGTAAATAGCAGTAACCAAAATTGAGTAGATAAAGTGCATGCATAAAGTTCATTCATAGTTACATACCTCCCAACTGTCCCGATTTGAATGGGACAGTCTCACTTTTTAGGCACTGTCCTGCTGTCCCACTTGCAGGCCACAGCTTCAGGGGGAGGTTGATGGGACACTCTGTCACATGCTGCTCTAGGGATGGCCATCAACGTTTTCAACATTGATGGTTCATGGCCCTGTTGTACTAGTTTTGCCATCGATGGCAGAGAACCAATGTTTCTCTGCCATCGATGGATGACTGTGAACCAATGTTTTTTTTTCTCTGTACAGGATGGAGCTTAGCCCCGCCCCCTGTGGCACCACCCTCATTTTAGATTGGCCCACGTCCCGGCATCCTCTGGCAGCAGTGGCCATCGAAGGGGGTGCAAACCATCGATGGTTCACCGTAGATGGTTTTTATGACATCAATGGTTGTCACTGATGGGCCCATCTATGGTAACCATCGATGGACACCCCAACTATGGCCATCCGTACGCTGCCTTGCAGCAGCGGCGAATGGATGATGTATGTATGCATGCATCATCTGCACTCATGTCCGTAACTAGGGTAGTGCGACCAGTGCCTTGTACAGGGCACCGCAGGGCAGGGGGCGCTGTTTGGGCCTGTCAATTTTACTGTTTATTATCATTCTCACTTGTAGCTTCCTCTTCTTTTATCCCCAGCATCTCCTGGCTTCCCCTATCTCTTCCCTGACCCTTTCCCGTGAGGACATGGCCCTTTTTCAGGTGCACTATCTTATGTTATTATTTAAAAATGGTGTCCTGAATCTGATTCAGGTGCAGGTGCTGAATCAGTAGCGTAAATTCATCCCAGACGCCCGGAGGCAAGTTCTTATTTGGTGCCCCTCCGTCACAACCGCTGACACAGGCCCTGATTCAGAGCCGGACGCTCTGACATAGCCCTCGCTCTGAATCAGGGCCGTCCCTCTTAGCTTTTAGAGTGGCCTCCTGGCCGCTCGCATAGCTGTGGGTGACCACCCACAGCTATAGCGAGCGGCCAAAAAGATGGTCGCGATGGTCAAGACCATCACGACTATCGGGCTTGCGACGAGACCCTTGTGGTAGGGTCTCGTGGCCGCAAGCCCTGGAGTGCTTTTGGCTCTATCAGAGCCGAGAGCACTCCCACTGACATCACTTGTGATGTCAGTGGGGCCGGCCCCAGACGGTAGGCGTTCCCATGGGAACGCCTCCGTCTGGGCAGCCACGCCCACAAAAGGGGGCGTGCTGTCACTCACCATCGGCAGCACGCCCCCTTTGTAGCGAGATCCGGAGTGACGGCTTGCCCGTCGCTATCCGGGTCTCGCGCATGCGCACGACTGAGCCGCCTCCGTCGTGCGCATGTGCACTGCCCCAACATCGACCCGCTTGCGAGCGCTCAGCGCTCGCGAGCGGGTCTGAATTAGGCCCACTGTACGGAGGAGTGAGACAGAGAGTTGTGGGTGAGGGGGGCTTTGGACGTGTTACACTGACAAAGAAGCTGCTGAGAAGCAGCAACACCAATGAGTAGGGACAGACTATAGATAGACAGAGGCGACAGCTGATGGTCTAACACGGAGCTCTCCACTAGTGTATAGTGGCTTCCCAGTTGCCAGGAAGAGGTGCCATGTATTGGGCGGCCGTAACGGTACACTACAGCCCTAACTGGGGTGAATATATTGTGGGCAATGGAGCAGGTGCCCCTTCAGTGCTAGACCATTGTCTCCCATAGTTCTGCCCCTGTGTTGAGTTGTCCCAGTACACCACTTAACAACAAACTTAGTTGCTTTGTTCCTCCATTCTCCTGACAACACCACATTAAAGAACTGTCTGACTGGATTCATCTGACTCGTGCATGGACAGCCCCGAAGGACGGATCTTCACAAATCCAGAATCTTTGCCTACACTCCCAGTGTAATGGGAATTCTTTTAACATTCCAGGAGTCTCCCAGATGTTCCGGAAGTGTAGGCAACTCTAGATCCTAGAGATAACACAGCATAAAATCCTCTCCCAGAGAATTTCTAATAAAAATACAGTAATTACTTAACCTCTTTCCTGGTGTTGTTGCATGGAATACGACCACAGGCAGGTAGGATTTCACTGCTGCAGTCTCATCCCATGCAACCGCAGACTCTGCACCTCTCTTGGCCATTTCAGGAGGCACCAAATCAGAGGAAGTGATAACCCTCTCAAGGGGTCTGGCTGCGATGCCGAGGGTCAGTATCACATATCCCTTGTGCGCCTTGCGATCGGCATTCTGGAGCCACAGGCATACAAAAATGCTTGGAGGGGAATACATACAGTATATGGGAGAGGGAGGGCAAGAGGTGTGCGGAGGAGGGGAGAGCATATAGGGCTATCTATGACCACTGAGATAAGTTAGAAGAATGATACTACAAGGTGGATAGATTAAAGCCTACAGGGCTTTTAGAATTATAAAGGGAAAGAAAAAGTGGTGTACTAGACATGCCCACATGGTGGTGCTACATGCTACTAGGCATATTTGTAAATATGCTTTTATTAGGGATGAGCGCCGAACCCCGTGTTTTGTATTTGGTTTTGGATCTGTATCTCGTTCAAGGTTTTGGATCTGGATTTGGTTTTATAAAACCACCCTTGCGTGTTTTGATTTTGGATCTGTATTTTTTTTACAAAACATGATATAAACAGCTATATCCACATAATTTGGGCCTGTTTTTGTTCCTACAGTATTATCAACCTTAATAACAATCATTTCCAGGCATTTTTAACCACCTCACTGCTCACAATATTAATTTCACTACTTTTCACCAATATAGGCCAAAGGCTGCAGCAAGCTGGCTGGCTAAAGTAAGCAACAGAGCAGCGGCACAAACGCACGGCAGTTTAAAAAAAGATAGGACATCTATGAAACATTGCCACAAAGCAGTGGCAGACAGGATGGCAGTTTGATAAACTATCTCAGTCGGCAATGCTCCAAATTGTGCAAAATGTAAAGAAAAGAGGTTCAAGATGGAATTGTCCTCGGGCACTCCCACACACTCTTATGTGGGATATTAAAAAGAACATACACAGTTTAACAAACCAAGCATTTTAGTGATTAAGACTGACACTTTTGTGGCTGAAGTCCTTGGTTTGTTTGGGCCCTCACAAAACATGTTTTGGAAGGACTACCTCCAATCATTAAGAAGAAGGTTGATGATGAGGGTGTTGGTGGTGGAGATTGCATGTGCTGGTCCAAATTGCTGGTAGCTGATACTGGACTGCTTGTTATTAATATACACATTATTATAATTTTGTTAAACAAATTGCATGAACTCGCTGCAAATCACGTAACAGGGAGGAGGTGCCTAGATGGTTACATCCCTTCCTCTGCTAACTTTGGCTTTACAAATGGTACAGATGCCTTCACAGCTGTTGTCAGAATTTAGATTAAAATAATTCCACACCCAAGACATGGCTTTTCTGGATTTCTTTTTATGACAAGCAAGAACTGTTGCCACTGGTGGCTAATTTGCACAAACAACATCCTCATCCTCCTTTTGCACTTCCTCCACACTATCATCCTCATTTTCTATTATTTCACCATCTAATAATACAGCTGTTATATTTATTTCCTCTATCAAAGGATTGTTTAATAGTCAATTGTTTTTTTTTAATTACTACTAGTAGCAGTCTTCTTGGTCCCTTTCTGGGATGAAGATCCACCCCCAGCAGCAGCAGCAACAGGTGTAGAACTCAAGGATCCTTCTGAGGAATCACGGATAGGAGAGTAGTCAGTCATGCTTATGAAATTGGATGCAGCAGGACTACTTCCGATCACGATTGAGGATGTTGATGATGCAGGTGTTGGTGGTTGAGATTGCAGGCGCTTGGATCTAACAGAGAAGGCAGCAGCTAGGTGATGCTGGACTGATTGTTACATTTCTAGCCAAAGTTTTTGAATTTTGCAAACACTTTGGAATTTGATGAATGCACTGCAAGTGACGTAACAGGGAGGTGGTGGTTCCTAGATGGTTAAGGTCCTTACCCCTACTCACTCTTGCTTGGCAAACATTACAGATGGCTTGACATCTGTTGTCCGGATTTTGGTGGAAATAATTCCACACATGAGAAGTGGATTTTTTTGTCTTTGTCTTTCTCCCTGGTATGACAAAGGGATTTTTCATACCATGGTCAACAACTGTTAACTGATTTACACAAACAACATCCTCGGCATCAACATTCTCATCATCAACATCCTCATCATCCTTGTTAGTGCCAACTACAGAATTATCCTCCTCATCCTCCTGTTGCAATTCCACAGAAGCATCCTCGATTTCTACGTCAGCATGTTGACTTGTGCTGCTCATCCCCACATTTGCAGAAGGCACACAAATGGTGGAAGGAGGATCCTCTTCAAGTACAGTATTAGAACGGTCAGGCTCACACATGCAACCGCAGATACACTTGGGACCTTATTCAGACCAGCTTGCAAGCGCTGAGCGCTTGCAAGCGGGTCGATGTTTAGGCCCTGCGAACGCACAGCGGCCGCACTGTGCGTGCACAAGCCCCGAAGCGAGAGAAAAATTCTCTCATTCCGGGGCTCGCTACCAATGGGGCGGCTGTCGATGTTGATAGACAGCTCGCCCCGTTTAGTAGGCGGGGAGGGGGGCTGGGTTCACAAACGGAGGTGTTCCTTAAGGAACGCCTGTCATTTTGTGGGCGGCTGCACTGACATCAGCAGTGATGTCAGTGGGGAGCATCCTGCGCTATCAGAGCAGGAAGGTCCCTGGGGCTTGCGGTTGCGGAGACCCAACCTTAGGGTCTCGTCGCAAGCCCCAATGGTCGCGATGGTCTTGACCATCAACCTGGTCGGTCACTAAAGCTGTGGGTGGTAACCCACAGCTTAGCTAGCGACCAGGAGGCTGCACTTGAAAACACAAGCGGCCGTCCACATTCAGAGCGACCCCTCGCATTTTGCGAGCCTCTGAATGAGGGCTTTGGACTCTCCTTGGGGTTCTGTGACTTTTCTGGCAACACAGTAGGTTTATGTGCCTTAGTGATTTAATTTTTTTTGACACTTCCACCTGGAGAAGGGCTTACATCATCCTAATGGGGCCTATCCATTTGCCGACTTTCTGCATGATGCCACCAAAACCAGGAGGTTTTGGTCGGATCATGCAGAAAGTCTGCAAGTGGATAGCCGGCAAGGACCAGCGATGCGCGTGCATGCTGGGTCCTTGCCGACCCCGACTATCGAACATGCTGGTCAACCTGTCGACGATCGTCAGGTTCCACATGTTAATAAGTAGGGAGGTTGGGCTCCTGCACTAAAGACGTTTGGTGAACGTCTTTCAGTGCAGTGTCCCCACCTCAGCAACATGAAAGTCTGAACACTGGATGTTCAGACTTTCATGTTGTTAAATGGATAGACCCCTTAAGATGCAGAACCACCAGTCATAAATAAAGGTTAAGGCTTTATCCTTTCCTTGCCATTTCGTGTAATAAATGGCATATTGCCAATTATTTTGTTTCTCTGCAGCTAACTTAAAAAAAAAATTAAAAGTTAACACTGTAAAACATTGCTTGTTTGATTTTAAATGCCCTGACTTAAGCCCTTGGACATCGACCTTCATAGATTACGTTGACGGCCTTGCATCGTCATCATGACTGCTGGCAGCAGCTGCAAGACTGGTATGTGGTTCCTCCTCTCCTCTCATTTGATCATCCTCCATATCAACAAACTTACACTGCTGTCTGACCAGCAGTGTCACCAAACAATAATAGTGCAGCTAAGTTGCTAACGCACACACACACAAAAAAAAAAAAATATATATTTTTTTGTGGATTGATAATATTATTTTATTTAACTTTTTTTTTAATACTGGGGAAGAGCACCCCTGAACCCCTCTAGTTTTTATACATTATTTACCAAATTAATGATTAAAAAAAAACGATTTTGGAGATCTTTTTTTTTTTTAAATTGCAAGTCAAAAGGATAAACTGCTTTAATTACGTCACATGTATTGCTTATTTTGTGATGTTAGAGATTACCATCACAAAATATGCAATGCATATGGTGTAATTCAAGGAGTTCACCGTTGAAGTGAATATATATCCCTCCCACACTGGCTTATGTTTATTTTTATTTTACCTACTGTGCCAATAAAACAAATAGTGATCAACAGCACTCAGCTACCTTCCTGCATGATTTGTACACCCACTATTTAATGTAGTCAACTTGCCTATATAATAATTTGTAAGGTGCTATATGCTGCGGGCCCAGGAGAGACAGGGGGAGTGGACCGAATTTGGTAGGCATGCCACACCACTTCAGAAACAAAAATACTATGCGCACTGCGATGGGGGATATTTCTCCTCCACATCTCAATCAATGTTAAACCAGAGTAATTAGTACCCCCTTCCCTCTCACTCCCATCTGCTTCCCTGCTCATTACAGTGTATAAGAGAAGCATGTGAGCTACAGGGACACATGGGTTTGTAGACATGTCAAATGGTTCCTATGTAGCCTGGGAACAGGAAGCTGAGTGGAATAAAGTGTCTGTACATTACATAAGCAATACCTGACTCCCCTACCGATTATGCGTAGGTTCCTGATGAAAGCGGTTAGGCTGTAGCTGATGGCTGTAGAACTCACCATCAAATTCCTATATGACAAGTGTATTATACTGGATGAATAAAAAAGGTGACAGCCACAATGCATGAACACATGTATTATAACCAGGGCTGTTGAGAGCAGGGTCAGGCCTGATATTAGGAGGCGTATCCAAATCTGGGAGGCATGGCCACGCCCCCTCCAAAATGTTTTGGTAGCCAGTACATTGTACCTGCCCATACCATCTTACCGCTGCCATTAGCTGCACCACAGCGCTCAATAGTGAAATGGCCCGAGCCGGCTCGTGAGTGACCGGGGGCAGCCCAGAAGCTCCCGGAGGGCTTCGCATGCCCCCAGAGTGCAGAGAAACTGGGGTGTCGAGAGGACACACCAAGTGACCTGTGGCCTCTCCCCTCATGCTGCATGGTCACGTCCATTTTTGCATACGCGTGCTGCAGTACCGGCAAGAAACTTGCACCCTGACATGGTGCAAACACAAGGTTTAAGGACTCTCAAAGCCAAAACTATATATGCTTTGAGGCAGGTTCATACTTACCTACTCTTTGGAAGCTCCAGGAGACTCCCGATTTTTCAGGTAGCCCCCAGATCCCCGGAAAGTATGTGGATCTTCCACATTCTGCCCACTTCCTAGTAAAGTGGGCAGGATGGGGAAATAATACCAGGAATAGCGGGTCTGTAGAGAGAACGGGGCCAATATGATGGAATTTGTGCCATTTAAGCGCCTTCCCCCACAGACCCACTAGGCCTAATGACATGAAGAGCCCCGCCCCGCCCCAGGAGTGGTCATCTGCATTTTCTCTCTGGGAGAATGTAAAAGTCGGTAAGTAATATAGACAGTCTGCGAAAGCATGGAATGCAAAGGTGTGACTACTAATGGTGCAGCAGCTGCTATGGGGCTATGGGGGGGGCTGTCGTCCTTGTCTGTCTCGTGTTTCTATGCAAGTTTTTTATTTTTACATTGGCTGGTACATGAGGCCCTTCTATGGGGCCCACAGATTACTAGTTATGCCCCTGATGGGATATCAAAATAAACAGTGCTAAAGGAGACCTCTGTTTATACACAACACATGTATTCTATGTACTCATTTATGTACGACAGTCTTGTAGCCTCTTTTGATCAGGAAGTGGTTGAAATGTTAAACACTATAAGCCGTAAACCAGGAGTTTGAGACAAAACTCCTTGTACAATTATAATGTTATCTGGGTATTCAAATTAAAAGATTATAAGATCGCATTGTACTTCATTTTCATATGCGCAAGACACAAGATCATTGAAGGTTTTGTAAAGCCAGGTGCAAAACCAGTAAGCTCTCCCATGGAAACTAATTATACGAAATTAATGATTAACCAGGTTATTTCTCTACCAGATAATCCCTATCAGTGGCGGTTACAACCAGGGCTGCAGCATAGACGAAAACTACCACAGGGCATCCGGATAACAAAAACATTGACTAGTTGACACAGGAGTCTGTGGGGGCAGATACACCAGGGAGGCCGCTGATTGCTCTGTCCCGGCGGATGCAGCTGTTCCCAGTGACTCCTGGCAATAATAAAAAGCGTTTGCAGATCCAGTTAGTGTTTTTGTGTTATCCGGCTCCCCCTCTGGTAGTTTTGGTCTGTGCTGCAGTCACGTCATTGCAAACACCACCACTAATCCCCGGTACAGAATAGCAGTAGGAAAATTGCTGTACGTTGCCACTGTCACTGAAATTGACATTAAAAAAGCACTAAGGGGTAGATCAAGCCTTGGGGAGAGATAAAGCCGAGAAGTTACCTAAGGCAACTAATCAGTTTCTGTCATTTATCTTGCATAGTTTATGAATTGACAGTTAGAAGCTGATTGGTTGCTATGGACAACCACTGCACTTTATTTCTCTCCAAGGGTAGATATGTGAGGGGCGGGTGCGGTGCAATGCCTGCTGCCATGCAGGTGTACGTCTGTTACTTACCTTGTGTCGCACCCTCTCACCTTCAGGCCGTGTGTTGAGCAGACGGTCCTGGAACCTCCGAATAGAACACGGACACGATGACCTAGGGGGAAGGAGACGAGGTGAGTACCGTCCTTCCTCGCGTCGACCGACGCGCCCTACCGAACCGGTGGATAAATTCAGGTTTTAAGTGAAGATCATCATTGGCACTTTTGGCCTCAGATCCCGAATTTTCACCTATCGGTACTCACGCACCAGGTGAAGATCCGTCCTTGCACCGGGTTGCAAGGTTCACCGTCCGCCCAGAAGGAAGGAGATAGATAGTGACAAACAGGGAGAGACAGTACACACAGATATTCCTCACCGTGTCCACTCTTGCTCTTCGTCCGCTCACTCGCCTACAGGTCCCTGTAAGGAGATACACAACACAGCCGTGCAGGGCCTAAACCTATGTCAAGCAACTACACATACTAAAACGGCATCACCCTCAACCTACAGTGTGTGTAGTGCGACAGATATAACAAAAACTAAACATTTGCCCTGCACAGAACACCAAACACAGACTAAATACACAAGAGCAAAACACAGTGCTGTCCCTTTAAATGTCTGCTACCTATCCAGAGCTGGCCAGCTCCTCTTCTCGGTGACTGGGGAAACCACTACCTCATGGGTGGAAGCCGTACAGCTCTCCACCACTGCTCACACCTCTAATCATCTATGCGGGGGCTACCTTTCTATATGAGGGGCACACCTAATGGGCTCAGGGCCCTGGACCTAACGCCCAGGGTCTTACATGCAGCTCAGGCCTAGGTGCCTGCCAAACGGTGGTAGGTCGTGGTCTAGGCCTAATGGCCAGATCACTTATTATGGGGCTCAGGCCTATTTGCCTGCCTATCTGTGGGGCTCATATATAGGGCCTAGTGCCCTCCTGTATGGGTACAGGCCTATGCCTGATTTATGGCCACGGGTCTGGTGCCCGCCTACTTTATTGGGTAGTGACCTGGGCCTAGTACCCAGGCCACTTATACCTAAGAGGGGATCCTTTTTGGGGCCTAATGCCCGCTATAGTGCCCCGGGCCTTGTGCCCGCCTAATTACCCACGGGCCTAGTGCCCGACAACGCTCCACGGGCCTAACGCCCGACAATCCTGGCGGTCTAGGGAGGGGGTATATGGTGGGCCTCACGGAGGGCCTACCTGCTACGTTGGAAGAGGCTGCGGGGGGGAACTTTGTGATGCTCTTTTACTTTCCTCCCCCGCAGTCCTCTCCGGTCTTCAGCCGCATTCTTCGGCCGCTGGCCCGTCCTGGCCAGCGGCGCCGCCTCTTCTTCCTTTCTTCCAGCCGGCGCCGCCTGTCTTCTTCTTTCTCGACAGCGGCGTTTTCTGGCCTCTTCCGCGGCCGCCGCCCCTGTTGCCGCGCCGCTCTTCCGCTCTTCGGGAGGTCTTCTCTCCTCCCTCTCCGCCGCCGAACTGCTCTTTCCTGCTCGGCGCCATCTAATACAAGACGGCGCGAGTGGGCGGGGCTATGACGCGGTGAGCCGCGATTGGCTCGTCGCGTCCGCCTCTGATTGGCTGCTGGCCCGCGAGCCAGGTTTGGCTCGCGGCCAGAGCCAAACGCCCGCCGCGCCCAACGCCTGACCGGCGCTGGGAGCAAGTACTCTCTCCCAGCGCCGACTACCCGCCGCTTTTTGGCTGCCGGGCGCCAAGCTCCGCTGAGCTTGCGCCCGGAGCCAAGCTTCTCCCGGCGCCACAGTACCACCGGCACTGGTGAAAGGGACCAGGCGGTCCCTTCACCAGGTGCCCGCGGTATCTGCACCGACGCTAGGGACATTCCTGTCCCAGCGCCGGCAACGGATGTGTCCCGCAGAGGACACATCCCTTCTGCCTGCCCCTGCACGTCGGCTGATGCTGGGATCAAACTCGTGATCCCAGCACAGCCTTCCACAGATACATACCGGCACCTCCCTGGTACTCTTATGTAGAAGAGTCTCAATGCCAAGTCAAATGGATGGAAATACTGTCAAATTAGTTATATTAAAGGTACCATGAACTTTAAACTTTCAGCAACGTACACATGTCACCTGACCACATATGTGGATGAGGATTGGGCTGGAGAATCTACTGATAAAAAGCCCAACAGCTGCTACTTATTTTTACTTACTGGAGGAAGAGTCAGCTTTACTAGCAGAAAAACAATCCTCTGTATTGCTGTCTTTTACAGAGACCAAACCATACATACCCACTCTCCCGGAATTTTCTCCTAATTTTGGGGAGAGACAAGTAACCTGCAACCAAGCAATTTTCATGTACCTGGGCAAGGTACCTGATGGCACAATTCACTATGAATCATGTCATCACAGCCCCGTCCACAGCGATGGTTTTCCAAAAAATGCAGTAAAATGTTTAAGGGGACGGGCCTGAGATGATGTTATTTACTGTACCACCATAATGACTAAGATGTGGAGCCTAGAACCGTTGGAGACCAGTGGTCTTAGTGTAGAGGTAAGGGCCCTTAACTATATTGTACATATGTTCTGTGACTGTGATTATCACCATTGTATAGGTAAAGGGGCCCATACATCAGCAAACACAAAAAAAATTCACTCTTTCTGTGATTATTTTCCCCAATCCACCAATCAGCGCCCATACATTACAGATATTGTTCAGTGATTTGAAGATCATTTTCAGCAAATAATGATCTGCCAATCTTGAAAGGCCCATCCTTTTACTAGTAACGGTCTGCAAATCTACTGATTGTTACCATACTGTACATTAGCTATCTACAGCCCCAAATGACAGGGCCATAACTTGGGTGGTGCGGCATGTGACACGGCACAGGGCATCGGAGGACAGGGGGCGCTGTTCGGCCGTGCCTGTTAATTTTCTGTTTATAATCATTCTCACTTATGGCTTCCTCTTCTTTGATCCTCGGCATCTCTTGTCCGCCCCTATCTACTCCATGTGGCCTCCTCCCCAAGCACCATCAGTCACATCATCCATTATTTAATGCACACATTTTAAAATACTGTCATACCCGGGACTCAACGCACTGCTGATATTTGCTACATATATACACTATAAGCAACACTTTTGCTATATCTTTAGCCGGTGATCTACACTACCGGCTCCAGGCTTGTGCATAGGTGTTCTGATGGACAAATCCTGCTGCAGGTGCAGCTTCACCAACGCTCTCCTATATCTAGAGCTAGTGAGTTATACTGCATAATTATTGTGTTTCATCACTGCAGCCACTGGTTTCACACTGTATTTGGCACCGACGTCTGGATAACAGTGGTACAAAGGGATTGCTACCTCTTCATCATCTTACGGGACAAATCAGATTTGTCATGCCCCTTCCCCATGAGGCTAAGCCCCTTTTTCGGGCACACCTTATGTCTCTATTTTGAAAAATGGGGTGGCGCCATTGCTCTTTCTGCCCCATGGCACCAAAAAGTTTAGTTACGGCTCTGCCAATTGATCTGTGAAATCCAACATGTTGGAAACCTGATTTACCAACTCCAATCACTTTTTGGTTAGAATCTGTGATCTGTAAACCCCATACATTGCAGATTTTGTTACACAATTATCTGCAAAATGCAGAATTCCCCCAATTGATTGTTGATGTATGTGGGCTTTAAGTTTTATCCCATTTAGCTACTCCCCTGGATTGACAGTTCAAAAATGTCTTACATTGCAAATATAATCATTGTTCCTACCTTACCGGAATGTCCTGTAGATTCGCATATTTTTGTTTGATCTCAGGATCCCAGTGTAGTTGAAGGTCCAGGGGCTCAAAGATTGACTCTAATCGTGGCATTGAGCATTAGGAGTTGGGGCTGTGATTATACAATTAACCACATGACGCCCTGCGCATCTATCACCTGCATCTGTTGTCTGGGATGTTCCAGAGACCTTTAATAAAATATCGGCAAGTACAGTAGGAATATAATATATGCAATATGTGTCTTTCTTTTCACTGCAAGACACATTTCATACACCTCAGCTTTTCAGCATGCACATAATGTAAATAAGGCAATAGCTTCTTTTTATTAAGCAAATCATATACTGTATGTAGGTGGATTAGTGTATTGCATATAAATGCTGTTTTGACACTTATGCCATTTTACCACACCCTGTTTTGTCTGTCTGGGTGCAGTTTGGCATCTAGGAACGCCAATTCATCTAAATATAGTGTTTATGAAAGCAGAAATAAAATACATTTATGTTTTTAACAGATTGTCTGTAGTGATGTGATTTATGTGACTCAATAAAAGTGATAGGGTAATGCAAACAAAGAAATAATAATGACAACAGTTGGTGAATAAATCTGCATACATTATATGTATACTGGTTATGTTTTTGCAGATGATTATAAATGAGTTATTACCATAAATCGCACTTGTTGCAGCTTATAATATGTTATATAGTACGGCATTGAGAAGATGAGAGAGCTACACTTCAGGCATATAAATTTATACTATTAATTTATTTTTATTGTTCATGCTGTGTGTACCTCAT
Organism: Taudactylus pleione; assembly: GCA_031769625.1. Taxonomy (NCBI): domain Eukaryota; kingdom Metazoa; phylum Chordata; class Amphibia; order Anura; family Myobatrachidae; genus Taudactylus; species Taudactylus pleione. Next base: position 1,773,381 of record JAUIMM010000725.1, read on the forward strand.
GTTTGAAGTGCAATGATTTGCAATGGCTCCATTCTCGGCCAACGTATAGGAAGCCTCAAATGCATCACAAACAATGTATAGAATGAGACAAAACGTGCACCAATTCTGATGCAAACGTAAAGTCCTTTTCAGTAGTGGACCTGGAGGAACGCCCTTCTTTACCACCTGGACACCAAGCTAAGACCCTTTATTGTAATAATCCCACTGTGAATTGTTCTGTAAAACTAGTAATCCATAAAGAAGAGGTTGGGTTTCCTTCTAGACACCTTAATTATTGCTTCCTGCATGCAAACACAGAGATCTCTATGAGATTGCTCTGTCCTGTGTCATCACAATAGTTTACTTGCATTTGTCGCTTTATATTAGCCAAAAAGTTGACTCCCCATGCAAAGGCATAGGGATGAGAACACTTGTTCTGTTATACTAACCAATAAGAAGAGAAGGGCCTATTCATGATCACTAAAGGGACTGTTACACATGCAGAAATGCTTGTTTCTGCATGGTTTACCTAAATGGCCGCCTAATACCAAAAGTTCTTGGAGTTTGCTTGTGGGAATCAACGCCATCTGCAGATAGGTTTGGTTCCTGGAGACCCGCTCCTTCCTATGGGATAGAGGTCTGGGGTTGCAAAGAGGGATCTGATCGTATCCCTCCGCCGTCTCTGTAGGCCAAAACATTACGCATGCGCAGAAGGAGGCACAGCAACCAGTGAGTAACAATGCTGCTTCGATAGCAGTGTTAGTTGATCGCAGGGAGAGCTGCTTTTCAGAGCATCTGTCCTTGCACCGGAGCAATAATGAATTGCTCCAGTAAGTAAGTATCCCCCGCCAGTTTGACACTTAATTATTGTTTGCCGCCAGGCCCAAACTGCTGTTCACTTTAGTGGCACCCGCTGCTTTTGCTGAGCAGCAGTGAGCGGAAACACCTCCCAGATTTCCTTTCTGCATGGTCTAGATGGCAGGACAGAGGATTTACATCAGGACAATACCAGGAAAAAGCAGTAGGATGCGCACATTTTTTTAAAATGTCTCTAACAGACTGGGGGCGGGATGTATTAATGCTGAAATGCGGTCAAATCTCAGAAAACTGCATTTTTCGAGGGTTTGACCGTATTTTCCTATATACAAAGCTCCGGAAGGTTTTGCTTGTAGTACAGTACCCGATAGGCAACACCCTCTATAGATGGCATTGCCTTAGGCAACACCCTCTATAGATGGCATTGCCTTATAGGAGCCTTATAGGAGCCTATGCAGGGCCGGAGCTGCAGCTCCAGGTCCTCCATTGCAATAGGCCCACAGGATCTGCAGAGTTGCAGAAGACAAGAAAAAAATATTTTCTTATTATAGCCTGGCTGCTGCCGGTCACCCAATACCCAACCACTGAAAGCGCAACTCCCCGATTCCCCGTCTGCCCGCCCTACCGGCGGTTCAAGTAACGGCATTGGGCATAACCAGTCAGTGCGGCCGAAATTCATGTGCTCGCAAAATAGCGAATGCCTGATAATTTGAGTGACAGAAAGAGGCGTATGTGGGTGGTAACAGGGGAAGGTGCTTGAAAACGGGGAGTGGAGATCCGATCGCAGGCGTGCTTAAAGGTCAAAACGGGTGTTTTGTGGGTGTGCATAATTAAAACAGCAGCGTCATTGACCACGTCACTGGGTTATTTAATAGCCAGAACTGCTCGCAAAATTGTGGTAGCAAAAACCAACCCCAAGAATAGCGAGCAGATCATACCCTGGTCGATGTACTCGATTAATCTAATAAATAGCGGACATGATGTATGGTGCGAGCGGCCAGGGGGCGTATTTAACAAATTTACGTTCGCGTGTTTTGCTCGCTCGTTCAGACTTAGAGGCGTGAACAGGCCGCAAAGTGCGAACGGTTCATTTGAATAGCCACCCCTTTTTAGAAAACGAACGACCGCAAATAGCGAGTGGCTCTGAATGAGGGCCAGTGTTAGCTATTGGAATCAAGCAAGTTTTCGGAGCTTGATTAATAGCACAGTCACAACATCCTTATTGTGCTATGTTCTTGACAGTAACGCAGGAGATATCTGTGATATCTCCAGTAATGGTCTCATGATAAATAGTTAGCATACTTAAACAAGTCTTTTAAAGATCTGTTATTATATACTGCTGCTACAGAACAGTAACAAAAGAACATTTTTTGAAGATACATATGTACATTTAAATTAAATAAAACAGATTTGACACTTATTTACTGCATAGTAGGAGAGTTATGCAGTAACTTTTTGCTGTCTGTAGAGTCTGTTCTACGTGCTAATTAGAGATGTGCACTGACTGTTTTGGTTTTGGAACTGGATTCATCTTCGGGTTTTGTGTTTTGTTTTGCAAAACTACCCTCAAGTGTTTTGGTTTTAGATCTGGATTTAAAAAAAAAAAAAATTATAAAAGATTTTAAAAACAGCTAAAATCATGAAATTTTTGCAATCCAAAACCTGAAATTTGGATTTCAAATCCAAGTTCCTAAACACTGGAAGATCAGAACCGTGACTCTGATTTATCCAGATCTCCTCAGGAGATTATGGACCTCATTCAGAGTCTCTCGCTAGCGCTGTGCGCTCGAAAGCGGCCCAATAATTTGCATATGCCCATGAACACGCTTCGTTCTGCGTGTGCGCGAACTGCTCTGTGCGATCGCAGGCTGCTCGCTTGCCCAGCAAAGACAGCCCAGTTAAATGAGTGACAGGAGAGGCCGTTTGTGGGTGGTAACAGGGGCAGGACACTAGTAACGGGGGTGTGGAGGGGCGAACGCAGGCGTGCCTGAGTTTTTCAACGTCATTTCAGAGGCGTGCATAATTAACACGCAGCATCAGAGTACACGTCACATGCCTGTTCTTTACACTGAAGTCCTCTCAGTGCTTGCGGTAGGGTAAGGCAACCACAAGTGCTGCGATCGCTTCCGATTGTCCTCGATGTACCAATGTTTTAATACACTTCCTGGAGATGACGTGTGCTGGTGGGTGGCTCTGCCTGTGCGATTGGGCGTACGCTGGCCGCTCGCTAAGACATGGTGGACGTGCCTATGCCTTGGAGAGCGATCGCTTCCCGTGGCGTCACTTTGACAAATTTGCATACGCTGGGGGCGAGCGATCGCATCTAGCGAGAGACTCTGAATGAGGTACTAGATCCACTACTCGGATCTGTCCAGATTCATGAAATTCGGGTGGATTTCGATTTTTTTAGAACCGAACCGAACATCTCTTGTGCTAATTCAACACACAGTATTTTGCAGCCCTTTCTTGTGAAATACATTGCTGAAAAGTTATGCAAACATTTAATTTCATACAGAGTAGCCCTTTCTGGCAGCCTGTCATTGAGATCTTTTTTTTTTTTTAAAGTTTAAATAAGGCTTAAATCATATACCTAATGTTTGATGGACATTCCACCAGAGTCAAAGCCCCCTGAGATTCAATGGCTACTATAAGTTATCATTCCATACACTTACATTTACAAATGCCTGAAGGACCTGGAAGTCAAAACAAACTCCTGGATAAAGCTAAAGGCTCTTGAGATCAGATGCAAAGTCTGAACCAGGAGCCCCAGGCATATAGAATCGCCAGTGTAGACTTTGTAATACAGTAGATGTTAGAGACTTTCTATATCATCCTTATAGTAGTCACTGTGCAGTGACATTACAGAGCACCATTTCTCATGTATGTCTATATCCATCACCTCCCCGTCTCTGTCTCCCTTTTTGTATTCGCCTCTCTCTCTCCCTCTGATGAAGTTAAAGAATTTCATGTCTTAAATGGGTTTGCCAAATACCGTATTCTGCTATGTTTCACAATTGGCCCCTGCGTGGCATTATTCTGTAACAGCATTTCATAATGGTAATGAGTGTGTGTATTTCAGCTACAGATATACAGTAGGTTTTCTTTGAGAAATATCTTCAAAGGAGCAGGTAGCACAGGGTAACGTGTAATGGAAGAGAGAACCTGTACTTGAACTGTCTGTTGCAGGGATATTTTAGAACATTCTAAAAATATTTTAAAAGCCAGTCAAAGTGACACCATAAATTTCAGATGGTTTCAGTATATGCATAATATCTTTATTAATAGCTAATAGCTACATTAGTTGTTGTTTATTCAGAAGTTGATAATAGTATCAGGGGCATTGAGAGAGGGGGAAGCCCCCGTCAGTGAGTGGTAAAGAGGGCCTTGGTATTCCCAATGGGGGGATGGCCACATCCCCACACAGTTGGCCATGTTTCCAGTGCCAGGGCCAGATAGATCTCCCCGTGATCCTGAATAGTAAATTCATTGTACTGCTGCTGTTTTGCTTAAATTATTTCTCCTACAATTACTATATGCCAGAGTACATGACATCATAAACACAAGCTGCTAGTCAGGGATTTCTCATCAAGGGGTCTATTCATGATGTTAATTATCGGGATCTGAACTGACCCCGATAATTAACATTCTAATTCGCAGCGGGCGCCGGCGCAATTCATTATTGCTCCGGCGTGGAGACAGCTGATCCGAAAATCAGCTGTCCCTGCAAGTGGCTTCACTGCTCCTTTCGGAGCAGTGTTACTAGTGCACATGCGTGACCTACAGGTCACGCATGTGCAAAATAGCCTCCTAAAGGTCCCTCTTCACAACCCGGAACTCCTCAGTGCCAATACAGGGGCCCCTCTGCCCTCTTTTCTGCAAACGTAATGTCACTATGTCACAAAGAAGGGCAGAATACAGGTAACTGAGTGACAGTAGCGGTGAAGCACTTCGGGGAGACAGCTGATTTAGATTCACAGCCACACTAAGGACTAATATGTATGGAAATAGAAGAAACATAATGGGACTGCAGCTAAGGGTTCCATACTTTCAGGTTTTGTGGCCTATTCATCATCACTTAATTTTTACAAAAGCAGGTGAAAATTTAAATTTTCACCTGCAATTGTAAAAATTAAGTTATGGGGACATTCATTAAGAAGGTAAAACAGGAGATATCACAGATACAGTATCTCCTGCTGTCCTCATACACTAGTATCACAGATATCTCCTGCTTACCTCCCTCTGGCAGAATGGCCCGCTGTCCCCATACACTAGTATCACAGATATCTCCTGCTTACCTTCCTCTGGCAGAATGGCCCATTGTCCCCATACACTAGTATCACAGATATCTCCTGCTTACCTCCCTCTGGCAGAATGGCCCGCTGTCCCCATAAACTAGTATCACAGATATCTCCTGCTTACCTTCCTCTGGCAGAATGGCCCGCTGTCCCCATACACTAGTATCACAGATATCTCCTGCTTACCTTCCTCTGGCAGAATGGCCCGCTGTCCCCATACACTAGTATCACAGATATCTCCTGCTTACCTTCCTCTGGCAGAATGGCCCATTGTCCCCATACACTAGTATCACAGATATCTCCTGCTTACCTTCCTTTTGCAGAATGGCCTGCTGTCCCCATACACTAGTTACTAGTATCACAGATATCTACTGCTTACCTTCCTCTGGCGGAATGGCCCGCTGTCCCCATACACTAGTATCACATATATCTCCTGCTTACCTTCCTCTGGCAGAATGGCCCACTGTCCTCATACACTAGTATCACAGATATCTCCTGCTTACCTTCCTCTGGCGGAATGGCCCACTGTCCCCATACACTAGTATCACAGATATCTCCTATTTACCTTCGTCTCGCAGAATGGCCCGCTGTCCTCATACACTAGTATGGGGACAGAATTCATCAAGCTCCGAAAATACAATATTTTCAGAGCTTGACCACGGGAGCATTCGTTGCTCACCCTACTTAGGGCCGGCTCCAGGCATGTTCGACCAGTGCGGTCGAACAGGGGCGCCACCCCATAGAGGGCACACCCTTCCCAGCCATTCCCGAGTTCAGCGGGACAGTCCTGTTTTTTGGGCATGAGTGCGGCATCTATTCAGTGCAGAGGCATTCAGTTTTTTGGGCATGCGCGCGGCATCCATTCAGTGCAGGGGTAGAGCTGGGGGCAGCCCAGATACTAATGTAGTGCTGGGCTCGCCCCAGCCTGATGTTATGGCATGGGAGGCGTGCCATACGGGCAAGCCCTTTTAATTAGGCCACACCCCCTTTTTGGCCACGCATCATATTTGGGGCGTAGAGGTCCATCGCTGCACAGGGCGCGGCCAGGGATGGAGCTGGGCCTGACCCAGCTCCTTCCCTCCACCCCTGTCCAGCTCCTTTTTGCCGGATGTTGGGGCTCTTGTATGCATGTGTGACCTGTAGATCACGCATGCACACTTGGCACATTGCTCTGAAAGGAGCAGTGAAAAAACCTCATGGAGACAGCTGATTTTCGGATCAGCTGTCTCCGCGCCAGAGCAATGATGAAACCCTCCGGCGCTTGTAGCGAGTAGGAATGTTAATTATTGGGGTCCGTTTGGGGTCCCCGATAATTAACATAATGAATAGATAGAGCCATATGTGCTCATCCCTCACTACTGATAAGCCATCTTAGTGAAGACTGAAAAGTGAAGTGATAGCTTTCACTATCATTCTACTGCAAAATACAGATCTGGCTTAACCTATTGGGCAAACATGGACATCGGGTCACAGATATCTCCTGCTTATATATATATACTGTATGCCACTTTGGATCATTCATGGATATGCTCCTGAGGAAGCTGGTTGTGATTTGAATCAGTGAAACGCGTTGAGCCCTAGATCTGGAGACTCTCCTATCCTTTCACCTGGCTACATAATCTTCTGGATTTCACAAACCTCTGTTGACTTTGGTGGATTAATTACTTTTCGGTGGATTATTACAGACGTATCATTATCTACATTGGCCACTGAATGTTGCCAAGGACTGTGGACAAATCAGTCATCCAATACCGGTAATTCTTCTCACCTAAGGGATACTTTATCTACATTTCTTTCATCAGCCAGTATATGACTGTGTTCTATTTGGAAGGAGGATCAATTAAGGAACAATCAGATATGGTTCACCCATACTTTTATGTGGCTTTTAAACACTAGTATTTATTATTTTCATTATCATTAATTTTATATTTATTTACTAAGAATTCCAACTGTCCATTAGTAATCCTTTTTTCTATACATTAGTATATACATTAGTAGCATTGGAATCTTTTTGTTTCTTGTATAGGGATCTGAATATCCCTCTCTAGTGAAAAAATAGCCTATACAATGGCTAATGGCATCTGAAGATGGCATTTTTTGTCAGAGCCATTTCCCCCGAAAAGCTAAGCCAAGCTTTTCAGAGCTTGGTAAATGGACTTGATGGCTTTCTCATAGTGGTCTATTTGAACAGTAGTGTTAATTAATGCAAGAGATTTCTGTGATATTTCCAGCATCACAGCTTTTATGCAGACCCCCGATACCTATATAAGAGAGTAATGTCAAAATAGCAGTATCCGCATGATTTTTGGAAAAATTAACAATGATAAATAAGCCCCTTAAGGGACTATAATCCTTCAAAAATGGTTTATGCTTAGTGCATGGATTCTGGTAGGCATCATGTGGGGATGCGGTCAGAATCCCGACAGCTGGGATTCCGGTGGTCAGAATGCTGACGCCGGAATCCTGACACTTATCTGAATACCGGCGCCGGCATACCGACCGCCGGGATCCTGAAGGTAAGTACTGGGGTTAAGGGGAGGGTTAGAGAATTTGATGAAGAAATATTAGAAAACACTCTCAGCTTCTTCCAACGATGCAGAGTGGGTGTGACTGTGGGATGGTCAACATTAGGGGGTGTCAGGCCAATAGAGTGGTCAAAGCTACATTCTTCCATTGTGACCCACTGATTGGCTGAGGGATTCCCTGCATAATTAGCCAGGTGGACGGGTTAGTGGCAGTTTTGAATAACTTCACCCACTGCCTAACATTAGCTGGGGAACACGTGTGCATTATTTTGATTAATTAACCAGCTATTTAAGAGGAGCACACATTTACCTCATTACGGATTTTGTGACCAAGACGTCATACAGGCAAAACGTGCCGTAAGTCAAAGAGACTTCTGGTCTTGGTCAGTGCACTGACCAGGATCACGGAGCAACCACTGGTAGTATCAACATTTATTCCTTATGATGAGATTTTGTATACTCTACCATTCCATGCAGTTTCTGCACCTGGGCATTGAAATTACCTATGTCTATGTGGGACAGACAATATTCTAATGTTTAGACCACACTCTATGCAGTTTCTGCACCTTTAGAAAGTCAATATGTATCAAGCCAGTCCGCAGAGTGAATATATACAAAATGAAAATGACTCTTACCGCAAGCTGCGCCAGTGGGATAAAATCAGCAAGTCCTTGACGCGTTTCTCTGGGTCTAACAACTCCCGGTTTCCTCAGAAGGTGACGTATATGTCTGGTGCAGAAAGGTGTTTATATAGTGTGTTTCCTTCAGTTTAATCAGAATAATTTGCTTCCACCTATATTTCATCCCACCTGGCTATAACAACAACTTGCTTATATAATAAAACTAAAATGTCCTGAATAAATATACATATTACAGTATACTGTATATTCATAATAAATGCTATAAATAGAGCTTATGGGCACAAATGACATAATTGTACTAATGTTAAACAAAATCAAAGAGCAAAATTAATAATGAAATAAAAATATTAATAATAAAATGAAAATGTATAAATATAAACCAAAATTGGTGCGTATAAAAAACACGCATATATATATATATATATATATATAGATAGCCAAGGTGTGGCACTCGCGGCATAATCTCAATGGATAAACGATACGTGACACACAGTTAGTCAACGTTTCAGTTCTTTACTGAACTTTTTTCAGAACTGAAACGTTGACTAACTGTGTGTCACGTATCGTTTATCCATTGAGATTATGCCGCGAGTGCCGCACCTTGGCTATCTGTATCCTAAGAATTCGTGAGGGCACCGGCAGCAGATATAATATTTATGTGATATTGGGAGTGCCAGGCCATCTGTGATTGTATATATATATATATATATATATATATATATATATACATATATATATATATGACAGCGGCACTCCAGAAAAAAACAAATTTATTTTTTTTCTGGAGTGCCGCTGACATATATGCTACATTGGGGAAGCATTACACTTTCCACGGAGGGCACCCAGGCTTGTAATCCAACATATGGGAGTGCCATCCATACGCTATTGATATATCTCAATAAGAAAATTAAAATTAGATAAAAAATGGAATAAGTAAAATGTCCAAAATAGAATATACAGCAGAACCAGAGTGTAATTATTAGGAAGCACACCGTGGGATGGTCAACATTAGGGAGTGTCGGGAGCCAAAAGGGTGGTCAAAGCTACATTCTTCCATTGTGACCAATTGTTTGGAGTCTTTAGCATAGATCCATTTAAGAATAGTGTTCAGCAATATGGCATGGTAGTAGCTAGTGATATGAGGGAGTTGTAGTCCAGCCATATGTTTACATTGATATAATAAAGCATTTTCTCATTTATATATTTTTCTGTTTTCACCATTCCTGAAATGGAGATAGCTGAAGAAGGGTTGCAGTTGTATTGGTTGTATGGGCCAGGATTCCTATTGGTTTGCCCATTTTTGCAAGAGACAGGGATTTTCTCCATGTGATAAATAGGCCAGAGAGACAGAAAAGAATGATACACTATAACAGCAAATATTTAACAAAGTTTCCAGTGGCACGTCTCTGCTGAGAATGTCATAAGCAATATCCTCATGGCATACCTGTACTGCAATCCATATCATGGCTGGATTTCAGTATAACAGAGGTTCTCAAACTCAGTCCTCAGGACCCCACAAAGGTCACATTTTCCAGGTCACCCAGCCGGTGTACAGGTGTATTCATTACTCACTGACACATTTTAAAAGAACCATAGGAGGAGATAATTATTTCACTTGTGATTCTGTGAGGAGACCTGGAAAACATGCACTGTTTGGGGTTCCGAGAACAGAGTTTGACAACCTGTGCAGTATAACATATTTTTTTTTGCATTTGCAAAACTCATCATTATACTTTATCTTACCAAATCCAGAAAATAAGAATATATGTTAAGATTTGTATTCAACATCTGAAAAAATAATTTTATTGTTCATATCAGAGGTTCCCAAACACTGTCTTCAAGGCTCCCCAAGAGTTCAGGTTTTAGAGATATCCATGGTTGAGCACAGATGGTTAAATCAAATTGACTGAGGTACTAATTAAGTCACCTGTGCTCAACCATGGATATCTCTAAAACCTTGCACGGTTGGGGAGCCTTGAGGACCATGTTTGGGAACCTCTGTTTCATTTTGTCAGTATTGAAAAACAGGAGCAAATATTTAAAACAGTTCTACTTAATCACGGTCCTCAGGACAGACAGTCCAGGTTTTAAGGATATCCATGCTAGAGCAGAGGTGAATTAATTAGTACCTCAGTCACTTTAACTTCATTATTTGTGCTCAAGCATGGATATCCTTAAAACCTGGACTGTTAGTGTTTCTTGTGGCCTGAGTTTCAGAAGCACTGATTTTCCTGGAAATTTTCCATTGAATAGTGGGTCAACTTAGGAAAATCTCTATTGGAATTTAGTTGTAGTATATTATTTTGCATGTAAATATGTATACAGCGCAAATTCAGATGGAATATAAACAATTATAGCTCGTCTGAACTATATCAGAGGTCCTGTCTTTTGGGGTTTTTGTCAAATCTAAAAACTGGAATCAGCCTTCCCATATGACCTTACATTGCATGAGACTCTTATCTACAAATGTACAACTTATCTCTATATTTAATCCTTTCAATGCATGCTTGTGTACACTGTTACGTCAGGCGTTCCATGTGAGGCAAACTGCCATCCTTTATCTCTTTCTGTACAAGAAGAACCCTGTGCCACTGTACTTCCGCGTTAGTCTTCCCCTCTTTATGAATATGAGTTTTTTATATATATATTCTTCCCTGTTTTCTGTGGTTCTTCCTCTTGTATGTGCCTTAGTTCTCCAAAAGTTGTTTACTCATTACAGTTAGCATTATTAACTGTATGTACAAGATCAGGGCCAGCAACAGAATTCTTGGGGCCCGGTACACTTGGATCTCTGGGGCCCCTAAACCTCCCCCCTCCCAGTGCCCCCTCCTTGACCCCTCCTCCAAACACACATGCTGGGTCCACACACACATGCATACATACGTATACTCACACACATATGCATGCATACATACATATACACACAGATATACACACACATATATACAGTACACACACATATACATACACACACACGCATACATGTTAAAAACGACAATAACATGCATACATACTCACACACATATGCATACATACATACATATATACACACATATATACAGTACACACATACACATATACATATACACACATAGATATATACACACATAAATACAGTACACACACGCATACATACATAGGAATCGGTATGACATACCGCCGGATGTAATACCGATGCCGGAAAGCTGAAGACTGAACATCTCGACAGGGTAAGTATTTTAACTATAACTAACCCTAGCCTCCCCCCTAGTGCCTAACCGTAACCTCCCCCAGGGGTGCCTAAACCTAACCCCCCTTCCCCGTACCCTAAACCCAACCCTCCCGGGGGGTGCCAATCCCTAACCTCCCCCCGGGGGTGTCTAAACCTAACACCCCCCCCCCCCGTGTGGCTGTTTGCTCCCGACGCAAATCTTACCTTCGTTCGGTATGACGGGCATCGGGATTTCTGCGGGTGGATAATGTCAGGCGTCAGGATTTCGACGCCTATCATTAGTCCCGTGTCAGGATTTCACTGTCGGGACCGCATACGTATACACACACATACACACACATATACAGTACACACATGCATGCATGCATACATATACACACATACACATATAGAGTATACACACATATATACAGTACACACACATATACATACACACACACACATACATGTTAAAAACGACAATAACAGTCACTTACCTTCATGCTGAGGTAGTGGACTCTCATGACACTTCGCTTCGTCCCTGCACTCTTCAGCTGGACCAGTCGGACCCAGAGTGTGTGTGTGTGTCGGGGGAGGGTCGGGGGGTGCGCGAGGGGGGAGGAGGGTCGGTTGGGCAGCTACAGAGAAGTTGAAGGAAGCTGATGGGAGAGGATCAGGAAGGAAGCAGGAGGGATGAGGTGCCGGAGCTGGGTGCAGGGGGATGTGCGGCCCAGGAGGAGGAGCACCAGCCCCTGCGTGACCCAGATTTGACTGGGGAAGGATGTCAGTGGGCGGGGCTGTTTAACCACTTGCCTGGCATGGTCGTATCAGATACGACCATACCAGGCTGGGCTTTCCCTGACATGGTTGTATCTGATACGACCAGTCATGAATGGCCACTAGGCGGCTACGGGAAGTTAATCTTCCCACTGCCGCCTATATTAGAGGGACCTTCTGGTCCCTCTACACCTGCGGCACCCCCTCCTTTGTGTCCCGATCACTGCTGGCCACAGTGATCGGGCATCTGGCGGCACCCCCCTCCCGGCGTGGCTGCAGGCTCCAGTATATCCCGATCACTGTGGCCAGCAGTGATCGGGCAGCCCAGCCGGCCCCATCCCCTTCAGTGAGAAGCAGCAGCGGCGGCTCTGGTAGCCGCCACTGCTGCTATGTATCGGAGCCGCCAGCGGAACACCCTTCCGCTGCGGCTCCGGGAACACACAGTGATCAGTGTGATCACTGTGTAGAAGTAGCAGCGGCGCGGCTCTGGTAGCCGCCGCCGCTGCTGCTGCTGAGTAGCCGGGCCACCAGCGGGACACCCTCCCGCTGTGGCTCCGGCACAGCAGTGATCACATAGTGATCACTGGCTGATCTGAAGCAGCAGCGGCGGCTCTGGTAGCCGCCGCTGTGCCATGGGTCCGGCCGCCAGCTGGACACTCTCCCGCTGCGGCTCCGGCAGTGATCACACAGTGATCACTGGCCGTGTATAGAGAGCAGCGGCGGCTCTGGTTGCTGTTCTAAATATCCGGGCCACTCCCTCCAGCTTCAGCTGCTCCTCCTCCCCCATAATGCCCACATTTCTAAGGGACCTGGCCGTAATAAAATAAATATATATATATATATATATATATATACAAACATATTTATATATGCATATATATATATATGAACATATATATATATATGCATATAATATATATATATATATATATATGTGCATATATATATGCATATATATATATATATGCACATATATATATATGCATATATATATGCATATATATATATATATTTATGCATATATGTATATATATATATGCGCATATATATATATTTATATATATATATATATATATATGCACATATATATATATATATATATATATGCATATATATATGCATTTATATACATATATGTTCTATATATATATGCATATATATATATGTTCGATAGATATCGCAGAGCCTCCGTTTAGGGATGTCAATCAACCATTGATGGTTTGCAAACATCGATGGTCTGACTGAAAACAAGTGGTTTGCCATTGATGGTGGCCATCAATGTTGCACCATCGATGGTAGCCATCAATCGATGTTTAGGAAACATCGACAATTGTGGTCTACACAGATCTTGCCCAATTGCTAAACAATTGATTGCTTCTAACGATGGTTGAACCATCAATTGTATAGCTGTCAATGGCCATTACTACAGTATAACATAAAAAGTGCTATTTTTATGGGTTTAAAAAAAAAAATTTCAAATAAAATAGTGATGGATAAGTTTAAAATTATGTTCTTGACCTAATTCAATCTTAAAAGAAATCGACAATTTTGGAGCAGTTTTTGGAAAAATAATTTGTGTTAAGTGGTTTTACTGGATGCTGCTGGCCCTTTTTTTTCTCTCCCTGATCTTTGGGGCCCTTCTGATCCTTGGGGCCCAATATGGTTGTCCCCCCTGTTGCCGGACCTGTACAGGAGAGGAACAAGGTTACGTCTCTAGATCCTCATCACCAAGATATTCCCTAGCATGTTACAGTAATTGGAAGGACAAATTAAGATATATACTGTATTAATAGCTTTCATTTATATGATTTACCTCTATAATGTCCAGATTACTACATAAGTAGTGTACATGCTGCAGCTCTTGTCTCTGTGTAACACCTACTTTTGTTTCTTTCTAGTTTCCTTCCTGTCGAAGGCCATTGGTAAAGATTAGGACACATTGTGAAATGTCAATTTGTTGCAGGATAGAGGGGGTGTTGGAGAACAGGAGGGTGCCTATGTGGTCTATCATAATGCACCCATATAGACAGGTGCCTAACGCAGCTTCCTCACTTGCCCAGTCCATTTTACCAATATGCATTATAAATGTTATTACTGTATGCATCGGATACTGGTAGAGATTGTTAAAGAGTGAGGGAGGGATGTATCATAAATCGCATATACTATGTGATACATCCCGCCTGCTAACGCATGCATACTGGCATTTAATAACGCCAGTATGCATGAATACCTACCTCCTGGGACAGCTCTTCTGATAAGATCCATCTCTTGCGAAGTTCTGACTCCCAGGTTTATGACCTGGGAATCCTATTGCACTTCCACGGCTATTGACCTGTTCATGAGCAATCCTTAGGCAGATTGTATGGCCTGCTCATGCACAATAGACAGTGAGGCAGAGAGGGATCATTTAAATCCTCCTCCAGGGTCATTGTATGGAAAGAAGCCCTCAGGCTCCTATAGGCAACGTCAGTTATAGATGGAGGTGCCTATCATGCAGAAACTTTGGAGAGTTTCACTTTCTGGAGCCTGCTACATACCGGCATATCACAGCCCCATTTAATTATTTATTGGCAGTGTCGGTAGAGATATCTGCTGCAGACCATTTTAATACATATATGGAACCAGAAGTTTTACTGCATTTGTTTGATTGAATGAGAATCATGGAGATTTAGGGGCACATTTATTAATGATCGCATTTTGCAATGCGATCAGGGCATCCAGTACCGCCCATGATCACATTGCAAAATGCGATCATATCTGCTGAATGTATGTACCGGCACATGCAGGGAGACCCTGCGATGTGGCCGGGGTGCATGCGGGGCTGCTGCGCATGCGCAGTCCCGCGGACTGCACATGAGCGGCGCCCATTGCCAGCGGAGGGATCTGGGAGATCCCTCCGCTGGCTGATATGCAGTAGGTTGCCTATAGACTACAGCGGCTGACGCTATCTTCAGATGGTGCTAGCTGCTGGGGCCAATATCGGGAATGCTTCACATTCCCGATATTGATACATTTGGAGCATCGCATCCCCCATAGAAACCTATGGGGGAGGAAGCTGCCGGCGGCAATGGAGGGATAGCAGCAGGTTTCTCCGATACCTGCTGCGGTCCCTCCTTCATACATCCGGGCGATACTTAGTATTTGAGATAAACCCCCGAAAACAGGTGTTTTCGGGGAATTTACCTCAAATTAACTTTGATAAATGAGCCCCTTAGGTCCATAAGAGAGATACAGTATTATTAGAAATGTTTCTAAGATGGGAGGACTACAAAACTATCTTAGTAGCCACACTTCATGGTTTGGTCTCTAATAAGTTGTCCCTTTACTCATTCATATGACAACGAATAATATTTTGTAGCAATAAAGCTGCCCATACATTGCACAATAATAGTGCAAACCAGCTGACCAAACAACAGGTTTGAGTAATTATCGCTCATTGTATGGTACTGAATGATGATCGTTCACATTCTGAAAAAGGCTGATCCACCCGACTGTCATTCAGCCAACTACTGCATTGAAATGGAGATCGCCTCCATGCATCGTGTAGTGTATGAAGCCATTCCAATTATCAGGCAGTTGGCTCCTCTTCATTCCTGTTGGCTGTTCTGCTACACGATTGTACAGTGTATGGTCAGCTTCGGATTGTGTCGCTGGCATTTAACACTATTATTGTCCAATTGTACTCTATCACTTCTTTTGTTCTATATGTATTCATCCCAACTCACCCGATTTTGGTCACGGTCTGCAGGAATCATTGGGAGTCGAGTTTTGACCAACACTTACTTGGCAGTCACAGAGTTTGTCCAGAACTACGCAGTGTTTGGGCTTGTTTTGTCCCAATTTTGCATGTCTAATTAAACAAATAGACCTATTACCATTCTCACAATACAACGGCTAGCTGATGTTCTTTCTCTTCTCTTACAGAGCTGTAGGAAAAACATGTCTGCTGATCAGTTACACGACCAATGCCTTCCCTGGGGAATACATCCCAACTGTGTAAGTTCATTAAACCAGGGTACAGGTATGGGGACTGCAGTACAGTGAGGATATCTTACGCATAGATAGTATCACCAAGGGGTCTATTTACTAAGCAGTGCTAGGAGACAGAGTGAAAAGTGATAAGGTGACAGCCAATCAGCTCCTAACTGCCAACTCACAGGCTGTGTTTGACAAATGACAGTTGGGAGCTGATTGGCTGGCACCTTATCACTTTTCACTCTGTCTCCTAACACTGCTTAGTAAATAGACCCTTGGGTTTCTTCCTGCAGGCACCGAAAGGAAGACTTTTAAACAAGAAGAAGGATATTTATTTAACATGTCAACTATTATATTTTAGGAATGACCCAAAATTTCTAGAGAAACAGTCCCAAGTGTCATTCTGA
Source organism: Taudactylus pleione (assembly GCA_031769625.1). Taxonomy (NCBI): domain Eukaryota; kingdom Metazoa; phylum Chordata; class Amphibia; order Anura; family Myobatrachidae; genus Taudactylus; species Taudactylus pleione. The sequence goes on from JAUIMM010000725.1 coordinate 1,789,986, forward strand.
AAAATAGATAGCAGGGACTGCCTAGCAGTGGTAGAGACTTTCCGCTCCCTGCTAATCACATGCTGTACAGACAGTCCCAAGGGGTGGTGTTTTCTCCCTCTGAGACGGTCAGTCCAGACTGTGATACCAGAGCGCGCAGTCCCTGGACGCCGACCGGCTTGGTAATTTGTGCTCATGCACGGGATCGCAATCCTGCTCATGCACAAAATCACAGACCCCCCCCCCTTACCGCCGGTTAGTAGGTATAATTAATAACTTGGGACCGAATGTCATGGCTATTACTGCTCATTAAAAAAGTGATAACATATTTGCATCTTCACTTTCTAGAAGCACACTTGCTGATATAATGTAAATATATTGTACCTGCCATAAGAGCCAACTTTGTGGGTGCGGCGGATGCTTGAGCACCCCTAATAATTGTGCTACCCCTAGCCATGTCTATGCATAGTATTTTACAGTCGTATAGTGGATGTAGTGTTTAATAAGTTAGCTTCTATGATACCTGCCATAAAAGGCACCATTCTATTTATAGGCAAAGCTAACTACAAACTTGTGTATTATAAAATCAGGGCTGTAACTGGGCACATCAGCGCACTGTGTTGGACCCGCCCACTGAGCGAGCAACGTCATGACGTTGCACAGAGGGGGCGTTACCGGCAGCTCCGGTACATTATTGACTGACCGGGCGTCCTGCATATAGTGTGCAGGGTTCCCCTCTGGAGGGGGCTGCAGCAGCAATCCTGACTGCAGGGTGACGTTCTGGGCACCTTGTTAGCCAGGAGCAAGGGCTGGGTGGAGGGGGCAACGGTGCCGCCCATAGTACTTCTGTGCTCTGTGTGATGGCACCGGTTGCCCATAGCTAGGTACGGGTCTGTATAAAATCATCAGGTCATAACAATTTGCAGATAATTTAATGTGACTTGAATTAGGAGCAGGGAGCATGTGAGTAAAACAACAGTGTAAATAAGTAATCATATTGCCTTTCTCCGATAGGTTCGATAACTATTCAGCTAATGTGATGGTGGACAGTAAACCAGTGAATCTGGGATTATGGGATACAGCAGGACAGGAAGACTATGACCGTTTGAGACCACTTTCCTACCCACAGACAGTATGTATAATCATATAGGTAGTGACATGTAACGCTATAAGTTCCAGGGTAGGTACCATGGGACACTGCACCTGCAGCTCTCCAAAATGGAATAATATAACTTAGAGCACACAAAAAAACAAAAAACAAAGTCATAATAAGGTAGTTTAAGTACAGAGCTGCATGCACATATCGAAACATTTCTGTATTTGAACAATTTCATGTAGTGCACAACATGTTGCTGCCCGCTGAGGTGCATATTTTGTCTTGCAGGACGGTATTTAAACTAGATCCAGGCTTGCAGATGGAGTATTTATTTAGATGTTACCAGCTTTGCCACCTGCAGGGCTGCTGAGACATTTTGCAGGCCTCGGTGCCAGCGAAGGGGGCATGGCCAAACTTAGGGGAAACTAATTGGCGAACTACCTTTTCTGTTATCACAATGGTAATAATATAATCAACCACAAAAAATATTTTTTTAAATAAATACATTTATTTTCTACAGTTTGTGAGTCTAGCCTGATTAACAACCTGCATAACAACCTGCATTGCATTTGTACCAAAATATGCAAACATATATAAACACTCACTGTCAGGGCCGGATTAAGGCTTGTGGGGGCCCCCTGAAAACCACACCGAGCCTACCCCTGTCCACCCAAGCCAGACAGAGCCTACTCCTTCCCCCCCCCCTCAAGTCACACAGAACCTACCACCCAAGCCACACGGAGCCTACTGCCTCCCTCCCCACCCCTGATTACTCGCCTGACCTCCCAATTCTGGCAGAGCTGCTTCCGAGTCCCTTCATTAGCGTCATGGACGTGGTGTATCACATAACCCTGATGAGGGGACTCGGGAGCTGCTCTGCACTGCATGCAGTAGAACCCAGAGCCACGGCAGCTGAGCTCCCATCCGGGAACAGGTGCCGCTGGACACCTGTTATTGACAGTTTTCCTGGCCTCGCAAGTGACCAGGCACCGGCCAGGCTGAGGTAAGCCTCAGCTACTGGCGCCTTGTCGTTGAAGCAACAATCGTGACCATTGGTCGCAATGGTTATGATGGTGATCAGAGGCAGCGTCTACGGACGCTGCACTCAGATCGCAAATGCAGCAAGGATGTGTCTATTTCATACAGACACCTTCTGCTGCATTTACATTTTAAACCAAAATAATATCCTCCGCACAAGATAAATAACCTTGATAAATATTCACTTTTATAATTAGAAGCTGGTCCAAAAATTCAAAAATTACCAACTACTCATTTAATTAAAGTTATCTGGGATGTGCCACCACCAGACTTAATCCGAAATAGAGACCAAAAGAGAAGAAAAAGAAGTCTAATTGGCAGTGCACCTGGACCAAAATTTACGTAAAATATAGCTTTTATTTATGTTAATTAAAATACTTCAACTGTTTAGAGAGACATTTACCCTAAGCGAAATATAAATACTTAACACAAACACAAAGTGTACACATATTGACAAAACATCCATATAATAGATGTGTGAAATTTTTTTATAAAAAGTATATATATATATATTGTGAGAAATAAATCTAAAATCAAGTTGCTTACTATGAACCACTGGTAGTTATGTTTATTTCATTTGTTCAATAATAATAATATTATATAGTGCCGCATTGATAGTACTATCTCTATTAGATAATGGTTAATACCTATGTTTATAGTACTATCTCTGGCCCTGATTCAGACCCGCTCGCGAGTGCTGAGCGCTCGCATGCGGGTCAATGTTGGCCCAGTGCGCATGCGCATGACTGAGGCGGCTCTGTCGTGCGCATGCGCGAGACCCGGATAGCGACGGGCAAGCCGTCGCTCCGGGTCTCGCTACAAAGGGGGCGTGCTGTCGATGTTGAGTGACAGCATGCCCCCTTTGGTGGGCGCGCCGGGGGCGTGGCTGCCCAGATGGAGGCGTTCCCATGGGAACGCCTACCGTCTAGGGCCGGCCCCACTGACATCACAAGTGATGTCAGTGGGTGGACTTCTTGCTCTGTAAGAGCAAGAAGTCCACTGGGACTTGCGGCAACGAGACCCTACCACAAGGGTCTTGTCGCAAGTCTGATGGTCGTGATGGTCTTGACCATCGCGACCATCATCCTGGCCGCTCGCACTAGTTGTGGGTGGTTACCCACAGCTATGCGAGCGGCCAGAAGGCCGCTCTAAAAATACAATAGGCGGGCACTGATTCAGGCCCTCATTCAGAGCCGCTCGTTAACAGCAGTACGCTCGTTGCGTTCCGATGTTGGGAAACCGCGCATGCGTCGGTGTAACACTGCGCATCTGCGTACGGCAGATTGCGAGCTTTTTTTGTCTCGTTCGTCAAATTGCGAACAGGAAGTGACATGTCAAATGTGATTGACAGAACAGGGCGTTTTTGGGCGTTGACGGGGGTGGAGATGGAAAAACGCAGGCGTGGCGAGGCGTTTTTGGGGCGTACATACATTATCTGATGCGAACGTCAAATGTGTTCGTACCAAGTCATACGTCACTGGATGATCCTCTTTCCGTTCAAACTGCTCGCACAGCTTGGGGTCTGGATTACTCGACCACATTGGCGATGGCCTTCTCCTCCGTCCCGGGCCTCCACGATGTTTCATCGATTAATCACGGCTTGTGAGAAAAACAATCAATTTTGAATTGAAAACCAGCTTGTAATGTGTTTTGAAAAGAGTTTTTTTGGTTAGCACAAAACCGTACGCAGGTGGAAATCATAGCTGCTAATTTCAGGATTACACAATCAATTAGCGTACATTTGTAGGTATGTTTTTTTTTTATGGTATTTTGTATTTGTGCTATTGTAACAATAATGTCATCATGTTTGTGTGTATTTTACCATTTTGCTTTGGTCAGGAGAATTTGCATCCTTATGTAATTTTTAAAGTGTTCCTTAAAGAGCCCTTTATTTTACAATTTTTTTTTTGTTTTTTGGGAGGTCGTTTTTGCCTTGTGGGCCATGATTAACTGTAAACCATTTATAAAATAATGTCAGAATACAATGTCGAAAATTTTTTCAAAATTTATTAGAAAATAAAAACATTTTCTGGCCCATTTTTGGCCCAAACTTTTTTGGCAGTGTTATTCCAATAAAAATTTTAATTTGGCCAAACATAAAAGGTATGGAAACAAAACAAAAAATTAAAAACAATTCACAAGAAAGGAGAGGGAAGTTTTGGCCAGAAAGGAATATGGGGCAAGCACAGAAGGAGTGTGGGAAAAGTAGCCAGTGCTGTCAACGTTTTTTCCCCCGTTTGGCTGGGGGAGGGTGGGCGCCAGACCGGGTCCGGTATGTCATCGGGCTGGCCTGTCCAGAGGCAGATGTTGTGGCCTCTGGACTAGGCACAGGGCTAGGCACATTTGGAGGATTGGCTGATGTTGTGCCAGAGGTGGAGGATCCTGATGTTTCGGCAGGAAGGGAGGTCGGCTCCACCATGTCCCGGCGAACGAGCTGCTCCAGGGCATTGGCGATGCGGATGTTGGCCCTGGTATTTTCCGCCAGGGCCTGACCAATGGTCACGTTGGCCGCAGCATTTTGCTCCAGGGCCTCAGCCACCCGTAGCAGACTGGCGTCCATCCTCTGCAGAATCAACGTATGGAAATCCGATTTAAAATTGAGTTCTGTGAGGAGTGCCACTGCCTGCGAGGGGGATTGCCCTGGACTGGCTTCTGCAGGGTCCTCAGCCGGATGTACTGGTTCCTCCCCTGCAGAGCCAGCAGAAATTCTGCGGCCAAGGCTCCCCTCTGGAGCAGACTCATCCGCCTGTGTCTCTGTGTGAAAAATGAGAAAAGAGTCACATTAGAATCTACATATTGGCACAATAACATTTCAGAGTTGGTTACATCACAATATTTACCTGGGACAACATGAGGAGCCGCAAAGTCTGGCATGTCCGTATCCATGTTCGACACGCCAAACACCTCCACAGCCTGCACACACCCCTGTGCCAGCTCTTCCAAATCATTCAACTCCAATGACACAGGGGTGGGACCCCCACCTGTCCCCCTTGCATGCCTAGCCCTGTCTGCCATTTTTTGTTTCAGGCGATATTTGAAGTCTTGCCATCTGTGGGTGAAAAAGTAACCATTATTCCTGTTGTTTTTTTTTTTTTGGTTTTAGGGGGGTCAAGTTTTTACTTACCGCCGTTTGACATCCCGGGCTAGACGGACATAATCACCCACCCTATTGACAGCACTGGCTATCTCCTCCCACATTCTCCACTTCTGGCTTGCACCCATATTCCTGTCTGCCTGTGGCAGGATGTCCACACATTTCCGAACCAAAACCTCCATCTCCTTTCTTGTGAATTGTGGCTGCCTTTTCTTTTTCCCTGCTTTGCCCGGAATACTGGGCCCAGCAGCCTCTTCCATGTCATCCTCCTCACCTATTTGTTTAAATGTTGAGAAATTTAAGCTTGCAAACTTTCACTATATTATGTTTCAAAATAATCCTTGTTTGCAAATGCCTGAAAAACTTACCGGCCGACTCTTGGCCATTGTTTCCCTGGTCTGTAGCCATTTCTTACCTCCAAACAAGAAATACACCAGAACGTTTTTTTTGGGTCATGACGTATTTATACATGCATCCTTATTTTTCATCCGCATCATTGATTGTGCGTTCCTATGATCCCTCCTTAATTTGTGCGGGAAAATAAACACTATTTATGGCTTGGGGCATCTCGAGTCGAGGTGGCGGGTGTTGGTTGTTGGAGGTTACGTTGGTCGGAGTGGATTGTTGGTGGGATTTGTATTTGGCGGTGTTTGGAGTTTTTTTCAGTGTGTCTTTTTGGAGTTTTTCTTTCCGTTCGCTTTTTTTAGTGTGGTTGTTTTATTTGTCGTGTAATTTTTTGGTAAGTTTTTGGCCGTCTTCCTTTTGTTCACTTTGTGTATCCTTCTTTTTGATAAATTTGGGGTGCTAATTTTTTTCAAATTCTCCTTTGGTAGGTTTCTTTTGGCTCTGCCCCAACGACCTTTTTATCCGGTGACTTATATATCCTCTATTGGTAAGTTTGTTTTTTCACTTGTTTATTAAATGTTCATATTTTCTTTAACGCAACTTTGTTTGACCTTACACTTTTAACCTTTGGTTTTGTGATTCCTAAATGTATGAACTAATTAGCGCATTTTTATCTGGTTATTTTCTGTCTTGTAATTGCGAACTAATTAGAGCATTTTTATCCGCTTATTTTCTGTCTTGTAATTGCGAACTAATTAGTGCATTTTTATCTGGTTATTTTCTGTATTGTATTTGCGAACTAATTAGCGCATTTTTATCTGGTTATTTTCTGTCTTGTAATAGCGAACTAATTAGCGCATTTTTATCTGGTTATTTTCTGTTTTGTATTTGCGAACTAATTAGCGCATTTTTATCTGGTTATTTTCTGTATTGAAATTGGTTGTGATTTCCCGTTAGAAATTTTTAAAGAATTTGGGGCCCAAATTGTGGTAGTCTGCGCACTGTCGTTTTGCTCTTTGCCGAAATGTGTGTTTATCCCCTTTTATGTTTTGTATTGCACCCAATTTAGATTCCTAAATGGCCACCCTAAATTTTTGCATTGTTTGTTTGTTTTTATTTTTAGGTTTTGTAAATCATGACAATACCCCGGCATGTAAGCATCATTGGATTGTATCGTAAAGATAAGTAATTTTTAAAAATTTTTTGGGCAAAAAAACCTTACATTCAATTCTTGCCATTTCAGGTTGATCTTGGTCGGATTGTTCTGGCCATGCTCCCGGAAGCCGACCAACCTCAATCTCATCCTAGGCGTAGGCATCGTAGGCGTGCAAGGCCCCAGATATATCGAACACGTGTCACCCTTTTTGGAATGCCCGATGATGAGGTGTTAAGACGCTACCGTCTTCCGCCCCAAATAATCACAGACACTCTCTCATTAATAGAGAGTGATCTTGAGCGGCAAATTGACAGTCCTACAGCAATACCACCACTTACGCAATTTATGGCGGTGTTACATTTCTGTGCCTCAGGATCGTTTCAAACAACGGTGGAAATAGTTGCGGGAATCTCCCAATCCTCCTTTTCCAGGATCCTGAGGGCAGTGATGGAGGCCCTTTTCAAGCACCTCCATCATTTTATTCAAATGCCTTTGGATATGGGTGCCCTTAGTGTGGCCAAGGCCAATTTTTACCAAATAGCTGGCTTCCCACACATCATAGGGGTTGTGGATGGTACTCACATACCACTTCAGCCTCCAGCACGGCTGGAGGCCATTTTTCGCAAACGCAAACACTATCACTCCCTGAATGTAATGGTGGTATGTGATGCCTCCATCCAGATCCTGTCCCTGAATGCAAAATTACACGGAAGTGCACATGACTCATTCATCATCCGGCAATCAGGGATATGGCAAAAATTAAACAACCTACAAGCTGGTGATGCATGGCTTCTGGGTAAGTGGAGACCTTTAGTACATAACAATGTTAAGCTTGATACACAATGATCCTGATGTTGTCACTTCTTTTTCACAGGAGACAGTGGCTACCCTTGCACGCCCTGGCTGCTCACTCCTTATTTGGCTCCCACACCAGGGCCACAAAGTAATTTTAATTCCGCACTTACAGCCACCAGACAAGTGGTGGAGCGCTGTATCGGCCTTTTAAAAGGCCGATTCAGATGCCTCCACCGCTCTGCTGGCGAGCTCATGTATTTGCCGGATATGGTTTTGAAAATTGTGGTCCTGTGTGGGATATTTCACAACATCGCCATAAGGAGTGGTGTCCCAATGCAGCCAGAGGATGCCTTGCCTGAGGATGGCCCCCCCGAGGTTGGTCGGAGGTCAGTATGTGGGGGGGCCATACGCGATGATGTGATGTGGATGATATTTTAGGTAATTATTGGCACAAAAGAAGTTCTTTGACACAATGTGTTAAGGATTTTGGGAGACCATCTAATTAATTTGTTTATTTTTTCCCATCTTCTGTTTGATTTCATAATCTTTGGGACTGAAGCGATGACTACTTCCTGCTACCCAAAACAAACCTTCATGGGGACACATTGGATATATATTCTGGACCCAATATTGCAACGCAACATTTGTGGAATCATGTTGGCATGCTCATTCGTCAACCAGTTCTTGATTTTTCTTTACTTTTTTCATATGGTGTTTGATGGGTTGTACTTTTTGTTATCACTGTGTGTATTGTTTGTGAGCCAACACTTTGGTTTTTTAGTTATGTGTTGAATACATTTTTTGAGAGTGTAATTTTGCTAATTTTCTTGAACATTGCAAGCAAGTGTAACCAGGTTCACCCACGTTAAAATTGCTTAAGGGTTAATCCTGTAATGTCGCAATTTGATCAAAATTTAAATATGCTTTCTGGGTCAAAACCAACACCAAAAGGTATTATGTACAATCAGTTGGCTTTGGAATCTCGGGCTAAGCAGGTTGCCCCCCAAATTGGAACATGTAAAATGTACTAATATAAAAATTGTAACACAAAAAAAACCCCCAAGCAGATTGTTACTGTTAGCTGTTTCATGTGCCTGTTTTCTAAAAATCTACAACTCACAATCTTAGTGACATTAATTGCAAATACTTGCTGCAAGAGTCTACTTATGTCAGTGTAAACAATCTAAGATTTGGAGACAAGGAATGAGACTGAACTCTAACTTTAAAATTTTTATTAGGAAAAATAATTTTGTTTGAAAATAAAAAATTATGGACGCAGGATCCCAGCCATACGGTCAAGGACCACCAGCAGGCCGATCACGTGGCCCCGCATCACTTGGATGCACCCGGCTAGGTCCGCCAAACGCCTCTGGTCCTCTGTGGGTTAGAAAAGTGTGGGGCTTAATACATAATTAATGAAACACCCAGAAAAAACAAGCAAAACAAAGCTATCCAAAAATGACAATATTGTGACCAAAAGCACATTTAACCCAAAAAACCAAAGGACACAAAAATGGACACCCAAAAATAAAAAAAATAAAAAATACAGTTTTGCCATGTGGGATATGTGTATGGGGAAATCAGCAGTAAAAGGTAAAGACAAACAGAGATATACCCAAACTTGTGACAAACCAAAAAAAGGAAAAGGCACAGACACAGGATTAGATCCAAACATTTTAAAACACAAAAAAGGTTAAAAGGGAAACATACCATTCAAAATGACGGCTGGCCCAGAACCAACTCCCTCGTCCTCCTCGGAGGTGGCCACATTCCCCAACGAGGTGGGAGGGGTGATTACGGATTCAGGGGAGGGGTTAGTCACGAGAGGGGTGGTTGGAGGGGAGGGGGAATTGGGATGGAGGGGAAGTAGCACAGACGGATGTGCGACAGGGTCTGTGCAGGCTGGGGAGGAGGGGGAATTTAGGGTATTTTGGGGTGAGGATGTTTGCCTGGGGGTTGGGGAGAGGGGCCGAGAGCGCCGTCTTTGACGGCAATGACGCCGTAGTCTTCGCTCTGCCCCTAAATGATGGAAAACAAATTGAGGTTAGTTTAGAACATCACCTTGTTAAACGCTAATTGTTAAACCCCAAAAAATGTAAACATGCACATGCAGATATGAGTACAAATAATAAATAGGCCATGCATGAAAACATGACATGAAGATATGAGTACAAATAATAAATAGGCCATACATGAAAACATGCACATGCAGATATGAGTACAAATAATAAATAGGCCATACATGAAAACATGCACATGCAGATATGAGTACAAATAATAAATAGGCCATACATGAAAACATGCACATGCAGATATGAGTACAAATAATAAATAGGCCATACATGAAAACATGCACATGCAGATATGAGTACAAATAATAAATAGGCCATATATGAAAACATGCACATGCAGTTAGGGCCACAAAGATAAACATGAAAACCACAGTCAAAAAAAACTTACTTTCCGCTATCTGCATGCGAAAGCATGCCAGCAAGCGGGGCGTCCGCCGTTGCAGGTTGGACCACCTGCGCTCCAGCTGGCCGATCTGGCGGCATGAGCCGAAGGAACGCAGGCGGCCACGTACCTCTGCATATGCTGAACGCTTTTTCCGATTGGTGATGGGGGGAGGCTGCCTGGTGATCTGCCTGTCCATCACCTCGGTTAAGACCATGAGTTCGCGCCTGGTGAATGCCGAGGCTCTCATGATGGCAATGGGGTATTTTTAATAAAACAATTTTAATAAAGACCAGAAAAAAAATTTGATTGGCTAATGTATTTGGGTAATTAACAGGACCAATTCTATTGGTTAGTGTATGAGTCATGTGTTCGACAGGGCCACAAATCTATTGAGAGTTATGATAGGCTTGATGCAGTGACATGCGTAAGCTAATTTAAATAAAGAAATGAACCAAGTAAAATATGCGTGGGTAAAATCAAAGAAAACAAATGGATAATTGCCTCAAACATGTATTTTGACAAATAAAAGCGAATGTTTAAGCCGTACCTATTCTGCGGGAAAACACAAACACGGACAAGAGTAAAGTTTATTGCATGTAAAAACAAAACAAAAAAAAACAAATGACGAGCAATTAAGCGAATTGATATATTGATTGGCATGATACGATTGAGGGAGGTAGGCAGAATAAACGAGCAGGTAATCGGAATCTGACAGGCCCACTTCCGGTTTGTACTTGTTCGTGCGTTCCCTGCAAGCCACATTGGGGATATATGCTCACTATTTGGCACGCTCGTTAGTTAGAGGAGGGGTCGGTAGACTTTGGGGAGGAAGTTTAGCTGCGTTCGAAATTACGAGTGAGCGCTTAAATTAACATATTTCAGTACGTACGCCGAACGTACGAACGGCCACTTGCGTCCGGGTCTGAATGAGGGCCTCAGAGCGATCGCTCTGAAAGAGCGTCCGGCTCTGAATCAGGCCCACTGTTCTATGTCTAAAATGGACTGAAGACAAAAAAGCAGTAAAATGTTCCTATCTAGTTTTATCAGAGATACTATCCTTGGCGTTCTGGTAACTGTATCTGTATATTAATTTGTTGCTAATGTTAGCATATAAGTGTTTACTAATGTATCCAACGGTTGTTACTTATATCTGACTCTCCCAGTCACTATCACTAAATATCAAGGAGCTCTCAATAGTTATATAGTAATCATATTCAAATATAGGAGCATATTTTAGCCTTCTGTCCACTAAGTGCTTTATTTTGTCTAATCATAGTTTAGAACTTAAAACTTATCCATGAGCAGTAGTGACCACGACAAAATAAAGCACTTAGTGGACAGTCAACTAAAATATGCTCCTATATTTGAAGTATTTTTCAACGATCCAGTGATTAGTGATCAGATAATACTGTTTACATGCTTCATTGATGATTTATTCTTAATTTGTAGTGGAGAAGAGAAAACCTTCATCGCTTTGATCGAAGCGTATAATGTTAGTCCACACGGGCACAGGATCTGGTATTTTTTACTTGTGTGTCAGCACCACTGGGGGCACTACATCAGCGGGGGGGCTCTATTGGGGGGGACTACTACTGGGGGCACTACATAGGGGGGGGGACATCTACTGGGGACTACTACTGGGGGCACTGCATCAGGGGGACCACTACTTGGGGCACTGATGGGGGGACCTCTGCTGGGGGCACTACTACTGGGGGCACTGCATCGGGGGACCGCTACTGGGGGCACTGCATAGGGGGGACCACTACTGGGGGCACCATCTAAAGGGCACTGCATAGGGGGTACCACTACTGAGGGCACTGCATTGTGGGGACTACTACTGGGGGCACTGAATAAGGAGGACCACTAGAGGGGGCACTGTATAAGGGGCACTGGAAAAGGGATCACTACTGGGGCCTGCATAAGGGGGACCACTACTGGGGGCACTGTATAAGGGGCACTACTGGGGGTACTGCATAGGGCACTGTATCAGGGGCATCACTACTGGGGGCCTGCATAAGGGGGACCACTACTGGGGGCACTATATAAGGGACACTACTGGGGCCTGCATAAGGGGGACCAATACTGGGGGCACTGTATAAGGGGAACTAATGGGGGGCTGCATAAAGGGGACCACAACTGGGGGTACTGTATAAGGGGCACTACTGGGGGCCTGCATAAGAGGGACCACTACTGGGGACATTGCATACTGGGGGTACTGTATAAGGGGCACTACTGGGGTACCACTACTGGGGGCACTGCATAGGGGGGACTGTATATGGGGCACTGCATTAAGGTGCATATGGAATGGAAAGGAATGTTTATAGTGATGAGAAAGGGGTGTGAGTCATGTTGACATGCCCCATTTTTAAGTGGCCACGCCACTTGTGACCACGCCCATTTTTCATTGCGGGCGCATATAGGGTGCGAGGGGCTCCATTTTTCAATTTGCCCTAGGCTCCAAATACCCTAGTTAAGCCGCTCCCTTAGCCGTTAGGAGGAATGTCTCAAAAGCCACGCCATTAGAGATAGACAGGCCAGGTCCAGATGTAGACATGGACCCTGGGACAACAGGTCTACTTGTAGAGGAAGTTGAAGAGGAACGTCTATGGAGAGCCTTTGAAGATCAGAGTACCAATGATGTCTGGGCCAAGCCGGAGCTATCAACAGGACTGTGCCCCCCTCCTGTCTGAACTTCCGAAGCACTCAAGGAAGCAGGGATATTGGAGTGAAGAGATATGCTAAGTTCCATTTTACAGACAAGGCATCAATGAAGGCCGCATCGGGGTCCTTTGTTCTGGCTCCATAAACTGGAAGTTTGTGGTTGTGTCTTGAGGCCATGAGATCCACTTCTGGAAGACCCAATTTGTCCACTAGAAGCTGAAATACTTCTGGATGTAGAGACCATTCTCCTGTGTGCACGTGATGGCTGAGGAAATCCGCTTCCCAATTGAGAATCCCCGGGATGAACACTACAGAGATGGCTGGGAGATTGCGTTCGGCCTGTGTGAGAATGTGGGACACTTCTGTCATTGCTGACTGAATTCGAGTGCCCCCTTGGTGATTGAGGTAGGCCACAGCCGTGGCGTTGTTGGACTGTACTTGTACTGGCTTTTTGTTTGGAATGCTCTGAGCTAGAGTGAGAGCTCTGTAAATAGTTTGAAGTTCCAGGATATTGATTGGCAGCACTGCCTCGACTGGGGACCATCAGCCCTGGAAGGAGTGCTGGCTGGTTACTGAGCACCACCCTTAAAGGCTTGCATCTGTGGTGAGGAAAGCCCAGTCCGGGATCCAAAAGGAATGACCCTTGTTCAAATGGGAAGTCTGTAGCCACCAGGCTAGGGACAGGCGAACTTCTGGGGGGAGGCTCATCATCTGGGATCTGAGTAGGTAGGGTAGCCCCTTCCACCTGGAGAGGATCAGGTGTTGTAGCAGCCTGGAGTGAAATTGGGCGAATTCCACCATGTCGAAGGTGGACACCATTGATCCCAAGGCCTGCATTGCAGAGTGAATTGGCATTCGGCAATTGTGGAGCAGTCTGCGCAGCCTGTGCTGCAGTGCTGAAATCTTGTCCTTTAGGAAGATTCTCTGAACTCGAGAGTCCAGGAGGGCTCCCAAATTTACCATCTGTTGAGAGGGTGTCAGGGAAGACTTTTTCCAGTTGATCAGCCAACCTTGTATTTGCTGAAAGGCAATGGTTTCCTGCAGATGGCGGTGAAGAGTCTCTGGGGAGCTGGCAAACAGCAAGAGATCTTCCAGGTATGGGAGCAGTCTGAACCATTGACGACAATGAGAGGCCACCATAACTGCCATGATCTTGGTAAAGACCCAAGGGGCCATTGAGAGGCCCAATGGCAGAGCCTGGAATTGGTAATGTTGCTGCAGTGTAGCAAACAGGAGATATTGTTAATGAGAAGGCGCTATAGGTACATATAGGTAAGCATCCTAAATGTCTAGAAATACCATAAAATATCCAGGCTCCATAGCTAGGATAATAGAACAGAGGGTTTCCATCCGAAACCAGGGCACCCTGATAAACCTGTTCAGAGACTTGAGATTGAGGATAGGCCGATGAGACCCATTGGGTTTCTGAACTAAGAAAAGGGAGGAATAATAGCCCTGTGAGGAGGGGACCCAAATTATTACTACGGAATTCAGTAAGGACTAAATGGCTTTTTGGAGCAGCAGGGCCTTGGTTGAGTCTGATGGAGGTCCTGTGCAAAAGAACTGTTGGGGGGGTTTCCTCAAGAAGGGGAGGGCATATTCGTGGAAGACCACTTCTCTTACCCAGGCATCTGACGAGGTTTGATATCAAACTTGGACAAATTGAAGAAGTCGGCCTCCCACCCTGGGAGCCCCCAGGGAGAGGCCTGCCCCATCAGGCTGCAGGCTTGTCCTCAGACTTGGCAGGTGGACGTCTAGTAGCCCAGGCTTGTTTGACCCTAGGCTTGGAGACCTTGGCTGATGTCTGTTGCCGTGGAAAGGACTGATCTTGGCTTTGCCCTGAGGGCCCGATTCAGACACGCTCGTTAGATGCGTTCGCACGCAGCAGTCAGCTGCCAAAGTATGCAAATCCGGTGATCGCACAGCAAGACATTAGCACGCCCACTATGCCTTGGCATGCGATCAGTGTGTGTATTTAGACACCCACCAGCCTGTCATAAGACGCCCACTTTCCCTTAGTAATACACGTCATCTCCAGGAAGTGTATGCAACAGTCGGTAACATCAAGTAACATCAGACCCATACGCAGCACTTGTGGCTGACCATACCCTACCGCAAGCACTGCGAGTGCTTCAGTGTGTAATTCAGCCATGTGACGTGTATTATGACGCTGCGTCTTATTTATGCATGCCTCTGAAATGGCGTTCAGACGCACAAACACGCCTGCGTTCACACCACCACACTCCCGTTTCCATGGACCAACCCCTGTTACCACCCACAAATGGCTCGTCCTGTCACTCATTCTAGCGAGGCATCTACTGTATGTACAGTGTGCACCAATCGATATCTGGCGCTGGAACCTGTTAAAAATATGTTACTGAAGTGATGCAGCGGCGTAAGCAAACTCTGTGTATGTTTGCAAAAATAAATAATTAATAAAGGAACGATACTCCCCGCTGACACTACAGTAAAATCACTATGATCTACAGCGTGCGAACACTTTCCGATCACATGGACTAGTTTGCGCACGCGAACTGCGTCTTATACTCATGCACGCATTGCAAAATTCGGCAGACTATGTGCGAATGCAGCTTAGCGAACGGGTCTGAATCAGGCCCTGAGGGCGAAAGGACCGAAAGGATGACGTCCGCTGTATTGTATTATATGCAGAGGGCAGGATCGCCGTCTTGTTAGCTGCCAAAGTAGTGACAATTTTATCTAATTCTGGACCAAATAGGATGTCTCCTGCATAAGGCAGAGACTCTAGAGCCAGTTTTGATTCTGAATCTGCTTTCCAGGAACGTAGCCAAAGGATACATCGGGCCACTACCGAAGTGGCAGATATCATGGAGGCCAGGAGAGCCATATCCATAGCTGCTTCACCTAAGTAGAAGGCTTCATCTCTAATGTGAGATATGTAGGACAACTGTTCTCTCGAAGCATCAGGGGGAAAAGTCTCTTCTAGGGCCTTTGCCCAACTCTCAATGGCTTTTGTTACCCAGGTCTTAGCCCTAGCAGGATGAGTAATAGCTCCTATAAGAGAGTATATAGATTTCTATACGTCTATCTGTAGCAGGGCCGTCTCTTCCATTGGGCTTGTTGGGCAGTTGCCCAAGGGCCCGAAGCTTCTAGGGCCCTCTCAACCCGCACCCCTGCAGCCGCGGTCAGTTGGTAAATTAAAGCCGGTGCACTGTATTCCTCCGCTCCTCCTCAAGGGGTGACAAGTACTCACCCCCGTTCTTCCACTTCCTCCGCCGGCTTCAGACCAGTCAGACAGTGTCTCTCTGAGTGTGAGAGATGACTGCTGACTGGTTGAGCAGCAGCAGCTCCCCCCAGGGCCAGGCAGTTTGGGCGTTGCCTTGCCTTGAGGGCTGCTGCTGTGTGCTGCCCAGCCGCTGCCAGTCGACTCCTGGACCCGTAGGACCCATCCCGGTCTCTGCCTCTTCAGAGGAAATTCCTCTGCCACTGCCTCTGTCCCGACTCAAACTGCCGACCCGGCCACAGGCGCACGCACCCACCCGCACCGCAAAGGTAAGGGCTGCGCTGCAGCTGAGCAACAAGCCCCGGGGCAGTGTGAGAGACACAACTGCTTATACACAGCAGCCAATCTCCAGTCCTGCTGTGGGATATTTATTTACTTGTGGGGACAAAAAAGTTGCAGGTACTTGATTTGACTGCAAAGGACGGCTTCTCAGTTCCAACTCCACTCCTCTGGTTACCAGGAGCAACCACTAGCTCTCCAGCGCCTCTGTTTTATAGTCATTTTGGAAAGATTGCACAACTTTTCTTTTTTGGGCAGCTGCAGCCTATCAATTACCCAGGCACAGTATACATAGTGAGCGCCAGGGTCAGCCAAACCTTTCTATTTTTTTAATCAAAAGTCTGACTGATTTTGTTGAAAGTACTACTAAATCTAAATGTTTAATTTTATTGACCATTTACATTTTTGCCCATGAATGGGTGGGTAGGGGACCCTGTGCATTGCTTTGCCCATGGCCTATACTGCTGTTAAGACAGCCCTGATCTGTAGTCACCAACGCGTTTCGTCCTAAGACTTCATTAAGGGGATGATGTGTAGATGGGGTATTCTGATATTTATACCCCACTGAGAGTTCAATGGAGGTCAGGAGTCCGCATCACTTTCTGTATATACCAAGCTTCACTCATGTGATCAGATAGCTGGTCAGAGTGAGGGAACTTAAAAAGTGCATGTTTTTTCTTAGGAGCGGGTTCATCCTCTTCTATTTGTAGAATAGTTTTAACAGCTCTCACAAGAGCAGGTATATTTAGTTTAGAGGGTGGCTCCTCTTCCCTGAGACGGAGTCAGAGTGAGAGAGATCTGCGTCTGCTGCCTCCCCAGATGATATCTCAGAATCAGATAACTGTGTGGATTGGGAAGATATTATAGTACGTTTAGTAGGTTTATTAGGTAAAGGTTTATCTTTTTGCATTATTTGCTGAAAAACCGTAGAGGTATTAGCCAAACTCTGTTTTGTACTGAGGTAGACAGTATGTGTATCAATGGGGGAGGCGAAGGATTTGCAGGGATCACCTGCTCTGGCCATCCAATAGGGGGAGCTACTGTACCATGAAGACAGCTACTTGATCCACAAGTTTTGCCAGCATTTGTGAAAAGGCAGCCCAGGGTGGGTCCTAAGGGTGAGACACCGGGGCTGATGGACCTGAGGCTGTGTAACAATTAATACAGAGACCATCCTGAATGAGGTCCTCTGTGGCTAAGCCTGAAGAGTAGGACTTACAAAACACCAGAGTAGGAGGAGCAGCATCAGGCTGCTTGTTATTCTTTCCTCTGCCAGCCATAGCCACAAAAATAATAGAATACACAGTATGATACAGTTCAATGTACACTTTGCAATATGTGTAATATGGCACAATGTAGTGTGCAACTGCACTATATATGGCACAGTGTAGTGTGCAACCATGGTATATAGTATGTGATAGTCCTCACAGTTATAGAGCAGATGTGAGGTACAATGAACCCCCAATACCTTAGTATGTCAGGGTATAATTGAAAAATAAGGGAGATGTATAACTGACAGTATAGAAAGTAGAGATTAGCGCTAGCACAAGTCACATTCAAACGCAGAAAAAAACATTACATGTCTGCAATTGGCACTAAAATAGACTACACAGACCACAGTGGCTGGTAGGATATAGCGCTGTATAACCTGGCCGGTGGGAGAGGTATACAGGGAAACTGGGCCCAGCGTTTCCCGAAGACCTGCTTGCCTAAAATGGCTGCCGCGCATCTGTGAGGGGGCGGGGGGTGAGTGAGGAGCAACTCAGAGAACACCAAGACGGCAGTGCAAAGACAACCTGTGCTGGGGGAGGGGCTGCAGGGAGAGTGCCTTATTCCCTGGCCAGTGTTAACCACCGAGTCCCCTGGTCTTTAAAATATGCCTCTGTGTCAGTAACATTATGCCCCGGTGGTCTAGTGGAGTAGTGGGCAAGCCATTGTCCACATCAGCGCCTCCAGTCTGTCTCCTGAGACTGTAGGCAAGACTTTACTAAGACGTGGGTCCCCTCAAACGGGGTTCCTCCTTACCTGTCTTCTGGATTCCGGGCTGCAGTCTGGGGTCCGGGGAGCCTATTAGCTAGTCCAACTCGGACCCCCACTAAGAGTATATAGCACAGGTTTGGTGTCACGGCGCCACGGAGGGGTGATGGGGCGGCAGCACAGACGTCTGGAGGACAGTCTGGTGCTGCTCGCCCGTTTGTAAATAATAAAAAGTAAATTAAATCATAAAAGTAAAGCATGGGCTGCTTAATGTAGCCCACTGTTATAATTGTGGTCCAACTTCTGCCAGACACCAACAAAACTGAACTGCCCTCAGGCTGTGGGCGGGGTATAGGGAGAAGGACCGGAGCTTTGCTGTTGTTGTCCGGTCCTCCAGGTCCCACCTACACCCCAATGTCTCCCTGTGGAGTCCTATGGACCCTGAAGGATACATTTTCATCGCTGAATAGGTGGGTTTTCACCAAGACTCACATAGTTCAACCAGTACTTTTCTTGGCAAGAAAAATAATGAAAAGCTACAGATATTGTCCTCATACAACAAGCCTCAATATGCCTTGTGGCACAAGATGCGCGGCGCAAGTGAGCTACACCAAACGGTGTAGCGTATGGATTTTTTTCTGACTCAGACTCAGTCGCACACAGATGTACAAGTGTCGCATATCAAATTAATCAGTGCAGTCTCCTTAAGTGGTTTTGCCACATCTGATTGTTTAATTTGTGCAACTAAGACACACATTCACCGAAAAAGAAGCTTGGTCCTGGCATGCCAAGAAGGGCTGTGACTGTGTTACATAAATTATAGCTAGAACTTATTGCTGGCCGTGAGCATCTTCTTCACTTATCTCTTTACAATGTTTGAAGCATCTCCCCCAGAATCTTGGAAAAGAGTTTAGCAAAGCAATTTATGACAGTCTGATTTCTTTTTTGGTGCACTGGTGAACACCACCTGAGGAATATGGGATACGTACAGTACGGTGTGGATTAACAGATAGACAGTAAAAAAGTCGACAGTGTCTAGATAGACACCAGGGGGTAAATTTACTAAAGTGTGAATTTTTAGAAGTGGAGAAGTTCCCCATAGCAACCAATCAGATTCTTCTTAACATATATCTAGCACCTTTTACAGATAATAGTTTGAATTTGATTGGTTGCTATGGGCAACATCTCCACTTCTAAAAACTCTCACTTTAGTAAATTTACCCCCTGATGTTAGACAGTCAATAGGTCGAATGGGACAAAAGGTCGACACACTAAAGGTTGACATGTAAGAAGGTCGACAGGTACAAATTATCGACATGGTCAAAAGGTCGACACAAAAAAATAGTCACCACAAAAATGGTCGACCAA
This sequence comes from Taudactylus pleione, assembly GCA_031769625.1. NCBI lineage: Eukaryota > Metazoa > Chordata > Amphibia > Anura > Myobatrachidae > Taudactylus > Taudactylus pleione. The sequence goes on from JAUIMM010000725.1 coordinate 1,809,493, forward strand.
TGATTTATTTATTTTTTTGTAGCCCTAATCTTCACCCTAACCCTCCTCTTGGTTCCTATCCCTAACCCTCCCTCCTGGTGCCTCACCCTAAATATCAGGGTAGGTGCATGACCCTAACCGTTCCTTCTAGTGCCTAACCCTAGCCCCCCTCTTGGTGCCTAACCCTCCCTCCTGGTGCCTCACCTTAACTGTCAGGGTAGGTGCCTAACCCTAACCCTCCTGTAAGTGCCTAATCCTAACCGTCGGTGTAAGTGCCTAATCCTAACCTTCGGGGTAAATTCCTAACCCTTCGGTAAGTGCCTAACCCTAAACCTAACACACAAAAAAAGGTGTCGACCACTTTTGTGTTGACCATTTTATGTGTCGACATTTTGACCCTGTCGGCCATCTGTACCTGTCGACCTTCTTACATGTCACCATTTAGTGTGTCTGCCTTTTGTACCTGTTGACCTTTTATCCCAGTCGATCTATTGACTGTCTTACATCTGGTGTCTATCTAGACATTGTCAACCTTTTTACTATTTATCTATAATCTGGAACCCGACATGTACAACCATTGTGTAATTTATTATGGCTTTCCATTAGGGGAATGTGCAAGGATACTGGGGCGAACGCCTATGAAGATGAATATCAGCAGTGTATATTCTTAGTTTTATTTATTAAAGGTATTATTGCAATATTGCAAATATTCAATTTACTTAAGAAGCATCTTCAGAGATGACAATAGAGACGCTCACAGACATCTGCAGAAATGAGCAACGAATGAAAATATGCGACTTTGTCTAAACTTATACTGCAAAGTTTAAGTGATATTTAATTCCACAAATCATTAAAAATTATATATATTAATGACAGTTCCCAGCAAGAACTGACGGCTCATTTAAGATGCCAAAAATTAGCAGACTGCAAAATAAAAATGGTTTTATTGCTGCAATGTCACATAATCAGTGTGTGCCCACAACTACTATATTATTACTAGAGATGTGCGCTGACCCCTGTGTTTTGGTTTTGATTCTGGATTTGGTTTTGCAAAACTGCCCTTGCATGTTTTTCTAATTTTGGATCTGTATTTTTTTTAGAAATTGTTAAAAACAGCTAAAATCACATAATTAGGGCTTTTTTTGTTCCTACAGTATTATTAACCTCAATAACATTAATTTCCAGTAAATTCCAGTCAATTTTGACCACTTCACAGCTCACAATATTGTTCACCAACATAGTCCAAAGGGTGGCTGGCTAAACTAAGCAACCAACAGAGCAGTAGCACAAACACACGTCAGTTATTTCTGTTTACAAATGTTTTGCAAATTAGTAATGTATTAGCAATAACCAATCAAACTAACTCAATAGTACGTTCAATAGAAAACAATACAACACAGAAATTACTAAAAATCGTGCTTGGAATATCCTTGCTCAAAACAAGTAGTCGTAGTTAACAAGCAGCAAACAAAAAAAACAGCAGACAAGAATGCCCCCTATACAAGTGCACATGCCCTCTGAACATGCCTATTCTCAGTGCCCAATCTGTATTTCCCTCCTGGGGGTGCTGGGTCACTGATGACTGGCATCTGTTTCCATGTAAAGCCCCGTTCAATCAGCCTTTTTGTTGAGCAGTTCCCAAAAGTCTCTCTAACCATAAAAACAGCGTTCTGTACCTGCGGGTCAGTAACAGTGCGGGTCGGATACAGTGCAGGGTACAGTGTGGGTTGGGCCAGGCTTGCCTACCCTCCCGATTTGGCCGGGAGCCTCCCGATTTTCGGGTGCCGCTCCCGGCCCCCGGAAAGGCAGGCAAGCTTCCCGGATGCCAGCATCCCTCCCTACCCCCCCGCAGAGTTAATATCAAAACCCCCGCAGCGAGAGGGGCCCGGTCATCGTGGCCCTGCCTCCTGTTTCACAATGCCGAAAATAATGGCATTGTGAAGGGGGGCGGGGCCACGATGATACGATCACTCTGCTCTGCCCCCAAATGCAGGGCCGGATTAACAATGGGGCGGGTGGAGCTGTAGCTCCAGGCCCTCCAATTAAAATAGGCCCACAACATCTCACAGCATATGCTTTGCTGCTGTTGACAGGAAAAAAAATCCTGCTACCGCACAGCTTGTGAGGCCGGCCAGCGGCCGATCGCGGCTCCTCCCACCCGACCCTGGTGGGCCATCAAACTTCCCCTCTCCCTTGCAGGCCGCACTGCAGCGCAGCCCGCAGTTGACACAGTGACTGGTCACACATGACGGCTGATTGGAAAGACCTTAATACTGTTCCGCACAGTACCGTGGCGCCTCCTCTGTCTATGCCACATGATGTCATCACCGCTGGTCCGCGCCGAAAAAGCATCAAGCCCAAGCTCGGCTCCGTGAAGGTAGCATAGCCAGGTGGTGACATACTGGAGCTGTGGTACCAGTGAGTAGTGCAATGCTGGCTGCTGATGGGAGTATCATGCCTGTGCTGCTGGCTTTAGTCACTGATTAGTGTGTCTTGCTTCAGCCTGAGCCTCCGTTAGCTCCTCTGTAAAGGGTGTGCACAGGGCAATAATAGAAGATTTTAACAATTCTATCTATTAACCCAACTTAATCAGTTTTATACATTTGTGGTTACTGTGATATATATCTATATATATCTATATATATATATATATATATCTATATATATATCTATATATATATATATATATATATATATCAAACCAAGTTCCGGCACTCATGAGGAAAATGTCTACTGGTCCGGGTGCCTTCCACAGTGTAAGTTACAACTGCAACAGCACTGACAAACATAATATCCAATGGCGGCACTCCGTAGGAAAAAACTTCACTCCAAACTCACACGCTTGTCAGCAACGTTTCAGCGCGTTTAATAGCGCTTTTATCAAGCCACATATAAAACTTATATGTGGCTTGATAAAAGCGCTATTAAACGCGCTGAAACGTTGCTGACAAGCGTGTGAGTTTGGAGTGAAGTTTTTTCCTACGGAGTGCCGCCATTGGATAATATATATATATATATATATATATATATCTCAACCAAAGAGGCACTCAGTGGCTTATTGACCAATGTTTAAATTTATTGTATACATTTTCCTTTCACACACACAATTCTGGATTTTTCAAGTACAGATTTGTATAAGTGATAATGCACCAGATAGGTGTGTATGTATTGCTTTTCTGGAGGGCATATTGGAAATGGAAAACCTTTAGGGCGGAATTCAATTGTTTTCGCGGACCGCATCTCCCGTGCAAAGTGACAGGAGTTCGCGGGCCGCTATGCAATTGTTCTAGATTTTCGTGCTGATCGCGCCCAAAGTGGTCAGGTTTAGCCACGTAAAGCAGCTAAACCCGACCAAAGTGCTGGGCGCGATTGCGAAAAGTGATGTTTGGGCGCCCAAACATGTCACTTTTCGCACATTTCAGCTCTCATCCCCCTGGGGCTGCGAGCTGAAATGTAGCGCTGGCAGCTGATCGTGCCCGACAGGAGCAAGAATTGAATAGCTCCGTCAGGCGCGATGGGGGCAGGAATCAATTGAATTCCGCCCTTAGTGTTAATGTCAAGGCAGATGGATAGATAGAATAGGACCAAAGTGTGATTTGATGTGTTGGAAATATGTTAGGGCATTTAAGTGCTGAGCTTTTCCTATTTTTTGCACACACGCATACTTATTCTAATTCTAAGGGGACTGTTCATCAAGGCAGCTTTTCATAACATTATATAGAAACAGCAGTTTCTGCATAATTTTATGTATCAACGCTATGCACCAACAGCCTGATGCTAAAGCTTTTTGGAGTATGGTCCCTTTGCTTTACGCCATCCTCAGATGGCGTAAGGCACTTTATGCCTATGTACACATACAATATTCACAGATGAGGTATCTACCGATCCCTCTCCTGCAGTCTCTGGCCAGCTCTGGACACTGACACTGTGCACATGCACATTGTCAGATTCCCCCAGAGGAGTCTTTCATAAATGTCCTCCTCCAATATGCCGAAGATGTAATTCCCAGGGACTGTAGTTATCAGTAGATACACCATAGAATTTCCCTGGTGGACCCCACATGCCCCAGTCTGACAAAGTTCATAACCATTACTAAATAGAATTCCGCTCATTCTTTTAAATAAAACCATTGCAGCCAGGCTGCATGGGATTGGATGTGTCGCTGCACACTACATAGATCTGCTTAGCTTCAAAATTTCTAAACTGACCATTAGCATGGCAATTATTGTTCAATAATATAGAAGGTGGTGCATGCTTCAAGTGAATAGGGGAGGGAGATTGAGGCGGGTTGAAGGTAGGCGGTAGCTATGCCCTGCATGGTGCTAGCCACACCCATGACACAGACCTCACCCCCTGCGCAGACCACAACACCCCATTTCAGTAGTCACACCCTCGCTGTGCTAGTCAAACCCCCTAAAGCAGCACACAATAGGCCCTTCATAAATTTCAGCTCCAGGCCCATGTGGACCTTAATCTGGCACTGCCCAAATGTGATATCATGGCCGGGAACTGATTGTCGGCAAGTATGGGTTGGGTACAGTGCCGGTCGTTTTAAGTGCGGGATATAGTGCGGGTCTGATATGTTGTTGGATACAGGGCCTGATTCAGAGCCGGACGCTATTTGCGGACGCTCGTTCAGAAAAACCGGCTGGCTATTTAAATTGAGCGCTCGCTCTTTGCGGTCTGTTGACGCCTCTATGTCTGAACGAGCGAACGAAACATGCACTCGCTATATTGAAAAAAACGCCCCCTGGCCGCTCGCATCATACGTCATCTCCGCTATTTATTAGATTAATCGAGTACATCGAACGGCGTATGAACTGCTCGCAGTGCTTGTGGTAGCATTTTCCTACCGCAATCATGCGAGCAGTTCAGGCTAAAAGACAACCAAGTGACGTGGTCGATGACGCTGCTTTGTTAATTATGCACACCCTTAAAACGCCCGTTTTGACCGTTTGGCACGCCTGCGTTCGGATCTCCACTCCCCGTTTTCAAGCACCTTCCCCTGTTACCACCCACAAACGCCTCATCCTGTCACTCAAATTAGCAGGCCCTCACTATTTTGCGAACTCACGATTTCCGACCGCACTGACTGGTTCGCGCATGCGTACTACAACCCATACGCATGCGCAGATGTGCGAACATCGCTCGGAACGAACGAGCGGCCACTTACGAGCGGCTCTGAATCAGGCCCTGAGTCCTCTGAATCTGTATACAAAGGGCTACAATGCAGCGGCTGCAGCTTTTTCATTCCAAGTTCCTTTGTGGTTCATATACAGACTCAGGTGCACACAGATATACAAGTGTCACATACCAAATTAATCAGCGCAGTCTGCTGGTAGCATCGCACTGTGACTTTTTTCGCCCGATGCTAGCAGAATAGCACAAGACCTGACAGCACACTCACACCAGGAAAGTCGCGCTGCATGGAGTATTGAGGCTAGCTGTATGACATATCTGTTTGAGGCAAATTTTAACATATTGCGAACATCGCTCAGAGCAAACGAGCGGCCGCTTACAAGCGGCTCTGAATCAGGCCCTCAGTGCAGGCCGGATACAGTGCGATATACAGTGTGGGTTGGATACAGTGTAGGTTGGATACAGTGTAGGTTGGAGTGTGGGTTGGATACAGTGTAGGTTGGAACGAGGAGCTCGTTCCTGGCCGATGTTATGCAATTGCGCATGTGTATGCATGGTAGTGTGCGTGCTCGAACTGGTCCGAGCGATCGGGAAGTGCTCGCTTGCCCAGCAAAGACAGCCCAGTGGAATGAGTGACAGGAGAGGCCTTTTGTAAGGTGGTAACAGGGGCAGGGCAGTAGTAACGGGGGAGTGAAGTTGCGAATGCAGGCGTGCCTCAGTGTTTCAACACCATTTCAGAGGCGTGCATAATTAACAGGCAGCATCATAGTACACGTCACCTGGTTGAATTATACACTGAAGTGCTCGCAGTGCTTGCGGTAGGGTACAGCAACCGCAAGCGCTGCGGTCAGTTCCGGTGGAACCTGATGTACCAATGGTTGTATATACTTCCTGGAGATGACGTACGCTAGTGGGCGGCTAAAGACAGGCTTGTGGGCATCTGTAAACACAAAGTGATCGCGCGCCAAGACATACTGGGCATGCTTATGCCTTGCTGTGCGAGTAGCTGCCTTGACATCACTTAGCTGAATTTCCATACGCTCGGGGTGAGCGGCCACATCTAGTGTGCGGGTCTGAATCAGGCCCATAGTGTTGGATACAGTGTGGGTTGGATACAGTGCAGGATACAGGGCCTGATTCAGACCCGCTCGCAAGCGGGTCGCGCGACATGCACACTGCCCGTGCACAAGCCCCGGAGCGAGTGCAAAAAGCACACGCTCTGTGGCTCACTACAAAAGGGGCGGCTGTCGATGTTGATTGACAGCTCGCCCCATTTTGTAGGCGTGGCGGGGGGTGGCTTCACAAATGGAGGCGTTCCCATGCAAACGCCTGCCGTTTGTGGGCGGCCCCACTGACGTCACCAGTGAGGTCAGTGGGAGAGCTTCCGGCTCTATTAGAGCCAGAAGCTCTCCGGGGCTTGCGTACATGAGACCCTACCACAAGGGTCTCGTCGCAAGCCCGATGGTCGCGATGGTCTTGACCATGGCGACCATCATCATGGCCGCTCGCAATAGCTGTGGGTGGTAACCCACAGATATGCGAGCGACCAAGAGGCCATAGCTAAAAAAACCTGCGGCTGCCCTGATTCAGAGGGAGCGCTCGCTTTTTGCGAACAGCCTCTGAATCAGGCCCACAGTGCTGGGTACAGTGTGGTGCGGTTACAGTGCGTGACTGATACAGTGCAGTTTATAGTGCAGGTCGGATACAGTGCGGGATTCATTGTGGGTTGGATACAGTGCATGTCGAATATAGGGCCATATTTAATCAGTGGTGAAAAGTCGGAGGTCGGACTTTTCGCCCTCATCGCTGTTTTTCCTGGCGATAAAGTATCAGGCGCGTGCCCGCATATCCCCGTATTCAATTAGGAATCGCCAAAAAGGGGACCCGGGCAGAAAGGTAAGTATCGAAAAGTCCTGTCACTTTTGGGGAAATCAGCCTGTAACCCCCCCAAAAGATGGTCTGACATGGGGGATCACTATGGGTACCCCCGAATTGGCCAGCTAAAGGTATTTGGGCTTTTTTAGCGGTGTCAGCAGGTGCTTTTGTGTGTCTTTGTAAAGGTTGTGAAGAATAGCATTTAGCAACATTTTTTGGGGAAAATCTAGTCCCATCAAATTTGGGGTACATGAAAATGGGTGCAAGAATATTTTGAAGTCCCTAAGGTGAACTTTTAAAATTCTTCAAAAATTCATATGCTGCAACCAACCGCATTCTAGAAAACACCTTCCGCATACTTGGGGACCCCCCCTGAGTATATTTTGCTAGTTTTTAAGTTTGTCCCCCAACTTTTTTTTTTTGCCCCCGAAATGAAACCACTTTGCTCCTATGCTACTTTTTAAATTTTTTTTGACACAGATAACTTTTAGGGGACATTCCAAGGGCTGCAGGGTACTTTTTTAAGGTCTGCACCCCAAAACCCCAATTCTGCACTTTTTTTCGCCACCTATTCTATGATGAAAACTTATCCCCATTTTTTGACAATTGAATATGGGGATAAGTGAAAATGGCGAAAATGACTTTTCGCCGCTAATTGAATACGGCCCTTAGTGTTAGATACAGTGTTGGTTGGATACAGTGCATGTCGGATACATTGTGGGTTGGATACAGAGCAGGTTACAGTGTAGGTCAGATACAGTGTGGGATGGATACACCAATAGTGCACTTACTGTGACATCGGTGAAAGCAGTGCAGGGATGCCATTGGTGTCCTCAGTGCGTGGGTGCTAGTGGTGTTGGCAGTGTGGGGGTGTCGGTGGTGTTCTGAGTGTGGGAGTGCTGGCAGTGTCGGCAGTGTGGGGGTGCTGACAGTGTCCTCAGTACATGGGGCAGCAGTGTCCTCAGTGCAGGGTATCAGTGGTGTCGGCATACCAGGGTTGTGCCAGCAGTGTCCTCAGTGCGGGGGTGCTGGCAGTGTCGGCAGTGCGGGGGTGCCGGCGGTGTCTGCCGTGTGAGGGTGCTGATGGTGTCCTCAGTAAGGGGGCAGCACTGTGAGGGTACTGGCAGTGTCTTCAGTGAAGGGTGCCGGCAGACTCGGCAACACGGGGGTGTCGGCGGCGGGGGGGAAGCGGTGTCAGTGAGCGAGGCTGGGCGGCATCTTCCTTCCTTTTCCTGTGCCCATTGCATACTTGCCAACTCTCCCTCATTGTCAGGGAGACTCTCTGAAATAGCTGTAATCTCTCTGTCTCCCTAAAGAGTCTAGCAATCTCCCTGATTGCACATTACCCCATTATGAAGTTGTTATATTTAGTATAATTTCCCTGCATTGGCTATAAGGCACAATGGCCCTCATTCAGAGCCACTCGTAAGCAGCAGCTCGTTTGCTCCGAGCGATGTTTGCCAAACTGCGCATGCGTACGGATTGTTATACGCATGCGCGAACCAGTCAGTGTGGCCGAAATTCATGTGCTCGCAAAATAGCGAATGCCTGCTAATTTGAGTGACAGGATGAGGCGTATGTGGGTGGTAACAGGGGAAGGTGCTTGAAAACGGGGAGTGGAAATCAGAACGCAGGCGTGCTTAAAGGTCAAAACGGGCGTTTTATGGGTGTGCATATTTAAAACAGCAGCGTCATTGACCACGTCACTGGGTTTTTTTTAGCCAGAACTGCTCGCAAAATTGTGGTAGCAAAAACCAACCACAAGAATAGCGAGCAGTTCATACCCTGTTCGATGTACCCGATTAATCTAATAAATAGCGGATATAACGTCGGATGCGAGCGGCCAGGGGGCGTAGTTTCCCAAAAAACGACCGCAAGTTTTGTTCGCTCGTTCAGACCTAGAGGCGTGAACAGACCGCAAACAGCGAACGGTTCATTTGAATAGCCACCCCTATTTTCTGGACAAGCGAGCGCAAATAGCGACCGACTCTGAATCAGGGCCAATGATCCTTATGGCTACATGGATTTTCTGAAAAGTATCAGTGAATTTTCATCCACACATAGATCTTACTAACTGCTTTTGGGCTCGTTTACATTTGGATGTAAGTCAGTATTATGGCACACCTCTCAGATGTAGCAGCACACACCCACTTTAACACGCGCTCATAGGTGTTGCTTTCACAATCTCCCTGAAATGCTTTTTCAAAAGTAGGTAAGTATGGCCCATTGAAGTCTATGGGCAAGCACTTATTGGCAGAGAGCTGTGACAGACGGCTCTCTTAACCAATCAGCGGTAAGCCCATTGAATTCAATGGGACTTTGAAAATGGCCTTTCAAGGCAAAACCTCAAGAACCGACAGCGGGATCTCGAGATTTTGCCTTAAATAGGGATCCGGGGAGGGCGAGGAGATCCGAGCTGTGTCTGGGATCCCCTCAGATCCCTGAACTTCAAGTGGGCTTGGTTCTCTGAGAACTGGGCCCGCTCATCTCTAATTACTGCAACACAAACATTTTGTATTCTGGATGATAAACTGAACCGAAAAGGGGCATTACTTGTAAAAAACTATTCAGGAACAATTATGTCTACCTGCATATCTATTGTTATACAGCGATGTCAATATTTTTATATTGGCACAACTTAGCTGCCTCAGCATTACTGGCCCTGAGTGGTGAGAGCTAACTTTAACGGGTCAGAGGAGATATGTGTAAAAAAATTGTTAAAAAATAACTATATATTTTATATATGAAATAGTCTATTACCACCTACGTGGTGTGTGTGTATAACTATAATATATATATATATATTTATTAACATTATTAAATATTGACCAATGAAAAAAAATGCCTTCTTTGAAGAATTTTTTTCATCCATATTCCTGAGACAGTGTGAACAGAATAAGTATTGTGGCACTTTGTGTACTTTCAGAGCCATAACTAGGGGTGTGTGAGTGGTGCTATGGCACAGGGCACAGGCCTCTCGGGGTGGCACCATCACTGCCCCACAGCAGCTCATTGTGACTTGCAGGGTGCCTGGAATGACACCCGGAAGTCAGTAGCACTGTTTCACAGCAGCCCGAACTGTCCAAGGGATGTCCTGGGCAGGCACCCTGCAACCTGTGGGATGCTCCAGGCATTGCTCTAGTCCTAGAGCGTGACATCATTACATCACTGATTTAGGGGGTGGGGCAGCACAGGGCAGAATAGAGCCCTATGACTGCCCTGGAAACCTCTTTGTATACAGTAGGTCTAAGCCTAGTCATTAGTGAAAATGTACATTTTTGCTTGTCATGGAGCTGTTCACAGTATGTTAAAATTTGCCTCAAACAGATGTGTCATACAGCTAGCCTCAATACTCCGTGCAGTGCGACTTTCCTGGTGTGAGTGTGCTGTCAGGTCTTGTGCTATTCTGCCAGCATCAGGCGTCTAAGTCACAGTGCGATGCTACCAGCAGACTGCGCTGATTAATTTGGTATGTGACACTTGTATATCTGTGTGCACCTGAGTCTGTATATGAACCACAAAGGAACTTGGAATGAAAAAGCTGCAGCCGCTGCATTGTAGCCCTTTGTATACAGATTCAGAGACTCAGGGCCTGATTCAGAGCCGCTCGTTCGTTCCGAGCGATGTTCGCACATCTGCGCATGCGTATGGGTTTTAGTACGCATGCGCAAACCAGTCAGTGCGGTCAAAAATCGTGTGCTCGCAATATAGCGAATGCCTGCTAATTTGAGTGACAGAATGAGGCGTTTGTGGGTGGTAACAGGGGAAGGTGCTTGAAAACGGGGAGTGGAGATCCGAACGCAGGCGTGCCAAACGGTCAAAACGGGCGTTTTATGGGTGTGCATAATTAACAAAGCAGCGTCATCGACCACGTCAGTTGGGTGTCTTTTAGCCAGAACTGCTCGCATGATTGCGGTAGGAAAATTCTACCACAAGAATAGCGAGCAGTTCATACGCCTTTCGATGTACTCGATTAATCTAATAAATAGCGGAGATGACGTAGGATGCGAGCGGCCAGGGTGCGTTTTTTACAAAAAAACGTCCGCATGTTTTGTTCGGTCGTTCAGACATAGAGGCGTCAACAGACCGTAAAGAGCGAACGGTCAATTTAAATAGCCAGCCCCTTTTTCTGGACGAGCGAGCGCAAATAGCGTCCGGCTCTGAATGAGACCCTCAGTCGCACATAGATATACAGGTGTCACATATCATAATAATCAGCACAGATTACTGGTGTGTCCTAGTTGCACCACATTGCGACTTAGATGCATTTTTGGCAAAAAGAAGATGCAGAAAAGATGTATAAGGAGGACATATCTGTATCACAAAAAGGAGATCTTGTGTGCTGAAGATTTTCAAATGAAAACTAAAGGATAGATCTATGCGCTATAATCTGCCAATTTTGTGAGTAGTATGGAATGAATCATGCACTAAATAAATAGTAAAAAACACATTTAATATAAATACATAACAAACAAACGTAAATGACCGGTCATAATATAAGTAAAAAACAGATACATATATTCAATAGATCTCTTTGGAAAACTGACTGTCTTTTGTGGGAATAATTAAACACACTTAAAGAGGTGGAACTGATATATACAGTCATAAAAGAACCCAATCAGCTGGGAATAGGGATAATTGACGTATCCACACTTGTAGATGATATTAATAGTAGATAATGTCCAAGTGCTCAATAGAACAGTAAGTATCAAAGTATGTAGAATTGAGCTCTATGGAGCTTCATACCATCAGGTAGATAAAAACGGTGAAGATATTCAAATAAAGTACAAGTGATAGAGATAAGACACACTGTAACCCATCCCTGACTAGCAGAGCCCTACATAGCACATTCACTGTGCAAGAGTCCTTCATCTTAAGAACACTTCAAAGGTGCTCTTATCTCATACATATATACATACATACATCCATAAATACATACATACATACATACATACATACATACATACATACATAATACATACAAACATAATACATAATACACAAATGAGATGCCATTTTCTCTTTCCAGGACTCAGAGCATAAAATGAAATAAGTGCATTTCGGCACATGAAAACCAATATAAAACAACAAAAAAAATCCTTAAGCATGAAGTTGCATGAAAATTCAGCCAGATGTCTCTTTCTTACCATCAGTTATTTAATACAGTAACTCAATGAGGGTCAAAAAAGCAATACAGTACATTATAGTATGCTTGCAATGAGGGTGTAGTATCTGAGAGTAAAGCAGCACGCAGGGCTGTAACTAGGGTGGTGCAACATGTGCCATGGCACAGGGCACCGCAGGGCAGGGGGCGCTGTTCAGGCCTGTCAATTTTCCTGTTTATTATCATTCTCACTTGTAGATTCCTCTTCTTTTATCCCCAGCATCACCTGGCCTCCCCTATCTCTTCCCTGACCCTTCCCCATGAGACCATTCCCCTTTTTCAGGTGCACTTATGTCCCTATTTAAAAAATGGTAGGGGCACCAATGCTCTCTCTGGCACAGGGCACCAAAAAGTCTAGTTACGGCTCTGGCAGCACGCACACATTGAAGTCAAAGACCACAAGATGCTCTGAGGGTGCATGGCTAGCAGATGACAAGGACCTGTGTATGGGACAATGAACGTGTAGGCTTGAACACTGAACAGCTTATTAGTGTGACTCGCAGATTTGCATTGTGGTCTATGGTGCTATAATAACCACGTAAGTTTTTCGTTTCTGCTTGTTGACAGTATAGAAAAATGTTCATAATGACTTTCAGTAATAACATCTCTCTCTTTTCCCTCTTAGGATGTTTTCCTTATTTGTTTCTCTTTGGTGAGCCCAGCATCTTACGAAAATGTCCGAGCCAAGGTGAGAATTGCTCTCCAGTCCCCACATTAACAAATGAGTGAAACAAACTTTCCTGACCTCTGTCTTGATTTTCTAACAACCATGACACAGATCCTGGTCTGGCCAATCCCAGGAAATAGGGGCGACGCGGCAGCATATCCGGGAGTGCAGACCCCACCGCACCGCCCTGCAAATGCCTCTGCCTGTCAATCAGGCAGAGGCATACGGGTGCCTGCGTGTGATTTCACAGGACCCATTCTGTACATATGCAGAACGGGCATGCGCAGATTCCCGATAAACGAGAATCTGCGATCAGCAGTGCACTATCATGCACTGCTGGATCAGGCCCTTACCTAACCTGCGATTATGCCCGTCGAAATGAACCAGAATACAGTACAAAACAGCCAGATATTATACAGCCTATGATAGTACAATATGAAGTATGGATACTGATGCATATTATAGCAATTACAGCCAGGATTTCATTGTATCTATAAAATCTGAGGCAGAGGTTATGTGCCAACCAAGCACATGGTTAATAATATAGGCCACGTATGTTCAATGTAATCATCTTAGCAGATAATCAGCTAATAAATCAGGCTCACATCTAACTGTATCTTGACAATAATTCTCCTTTAATTCAATGTTCTAACTAGAAATTCATTGAATAGAGATCTAGGGGTATATTTACTAAAATTAGAGTTTTTAGAAGTGGAGATTTTGCCCATAGCAACCAATCAGATTCTACTTGATATTTGACTAGCACCTTCTAGAAGATAATAGCTAGAATCTGATTGGTTGCTATGGGCAACATCTCCACTTCTAAAAACTCTCACTTTAGTAAATATACCCCATAGTATTTTCAGCCAAAGAACAAATATTCTTTTTGTTTTTGTAACATGGTGCTAATAATACAAGTAGCTGTAATTATAACAACCAAACAGACATTTGCTTTCATTAGCTTAGCGTACGGTATAGACTAATCAAAGATAATGTTTGACTGATTGCTGTGGGTTACATAAATATTATTGCAACATGTTAGTAACTACGTCTTTTAGTAGTCAGTTTGTCACAAATCTTTTCTTTGTCAGGTGATAAACAATTGTTAAACCAGTAATCAGCTTTCCAGCAATACCATTATTACAGCTCTTAATCATTCAATACAGAAAATTGCCCTTCGCAATGAAGTTGCAAATAGTAATTTCTCATCTCCCCTTTACAGAGAAGAGAGAATAAGTAATGATCTACCCATGACATTGCTTTCCATGCTATCATTCTCTGCACACGCTATTAACCGCTTCTCAATGATTGCATGAAGTTACACAGTAGAAAATTGGGTTGTGTAGCGCTCAGACCTATTGCATGCTAAGTGGTATTGTTTCAAATGATTGGGTGATGTGTAGAGAAGAATGGACCCAAAATGTTGCAAGATAATAGTTTACTGGTCTCAATAGACAGCAGCAGTAAGCAGAATATTGGTGCTTGTAGAGAGAAATGTAGCAATCATGGATGTGGGTTGGTTGGTATGAACAAATAATAACCTGGATGTAACAGACAAGAAGGATGGATACACCACGGTCAGTCTACATTTCAACTGCTGGAGGAAGCATCTCCTGAAAGTCACCATTGTGTGAGATCAACGTCACACGGTTAACCACACCAGGCCACCTGTGCCCACGTCTCCCTGCTACACATCCATAAGTATCCAGGCACCGACCACGCATAACCAGGACGACTAGACAGGTAAGTGGGATGCCGCCCCTAGCTCTGAAAAGTCCACAACACTAGATGGAAATTAGACTCTGCTTAACCACGTATTGGACTCTCTGAATACGGGAATAGACCATCCCGGGTACTGATAATATCCACTACCACCTTCACACTAACCGTGTTACTGGACATTGCCACATTGACTTGTTTTGATTTGTTTTGCATTTGTTTTTGTTATGTCCTAGATTGCCAAACTTGTGTCATTTTGTACATTACAATATTTGTTCATACCAACCAACCCACATCCATGATTGTTACATTTCTCTGTACGAGCACCAATATTCTGTTTACTGCTGCAGTCTATTGAGACCAGTAAACTATCATCTTACAACATTTCGCCGATGACGTAATTTTCGCCTGTTTTGAGTTTCCTCCGTATTCAATTTGGAAGACTTTTCACCTAGGCGGAAAGTCAATGCAATGTAATAGGCGAAAAAGTTTCGCCTACTTATAGCAGGCGGAAAAAAGTGCAGAATTGCGGTTTTGGGGTACAACATTGCGGGAACCCTAGTGCAGCCTTAAGACAGTCCCCCAAAGGTAAACTGCGTAAAAAAAGGTAAAAAATATTCAGGACAAACCCCCAAAAATTATGTTTAATTTTGGGGGTGAAAAAAAAATAGAGGAACAAAGTGCCAAACTATCTAAATTAATTCAGGTCGGGTCCCCATGTATGCGGCAGGTGCAATTTTGCAGATTTTTAAAAATAACTTTAGGGACTTAAATAAATGCTTACCCCCATTTTCATGTACCCCAAATTTGATAGCAATAGTTTTTTTCCTCAAAAAAAATATAAGTGCTATTCTTTACCACTTCTTCATGGCCGCAAAATTGCACCTTCCTTCAGAAGGCAAAAATGGGGGTACCCATAGTGATCCCCCATGTCTGGACATCTTTAGGGGGGTCCCAGGTATAGTTCCCTTAAATTCCCGTTTTTTTTTTCGTAAATGGGGTGAAGGGTAATTTAAAAAAAACAGGGATCATTTTTCAATTACCTATAGCAGGTGAAAAAAGTGCAGATTTGGGGTTTAGAGGTGCAGGCTTAAAAAAAAATAGCCTGCACCCTTGGGAATGCCCCCTTAAAATGAAATGTGCAAAAAAAAAATTAATAGGGACGTCCTAAAATAAATGTTCAAAATTTTGGGGTGAAAAAAAAAAAATAGGGAAACAAAATGCCAAACCAACTAAATTAATTCTGGTGGGGTCCCCAAGTATGTGACAGGTGTTCTTTTCATTGTGCAGAGTAGCGGCAGCTGTTTTTTTGAAGAAATTGTAAAATGACCTTTAGGGACGTAAAAATATGCTTACCTACATTTTCGTTTACCCCAAATTTGATGGGACCACTTTTAAAAACGAAAAAAAAAAACCTAAGTGCTCTTCTGCATCACTTCTTCAATGTCAGGAAAAATAACCACCTGCCACATCTATTTAAAAAGCTGACTTTCTTCTGCAGGCAAAAACGGGGGTACCCATAGTGATCCCTGAGATCTGGACATCTTTAGGGGGGTCCTACAATTATTTCCCGAAAATTCACATATTTTTTCGCCAATCCAAGTTTCTCCTGTTCCCGATTTCGCCTACTTTGAAATTGAATAAGGGGAATAGAGGGCACGCGCACAATACTTTTCCGCCTGGAAAACAGGCGAAGGAGGCGAAAAGTCCAGCAGGCGAAAAGTCTGGACTTTTCTCCTGAAATTGAATACGGGCCTCTGTGTGCGAGGATATCCATCCCAATGAAGTTACATGCATCTAAATGTTGCTGTGATGTCACCAAGGATTAGGTGCTGTGATTGTCTACTGGATGGCACACATACATATGTATGGCAGGAGTAAATCATGCTTCACATGCAAGACAGGCAGCAATATATACTGGTTGCTGATTGTGAGTGATTAGAACCTCCTGCGATTCATCAACGTGTTCGTTTCTTGAGAAATATACATACAGTATACTTGGGAGAAGTTCACAATTACATTTGTGGTTATTACGTTGTGCTGTGCTATTTGCACAAAAGAAAGCAAGGGTAGAAAATCAGCCGCATTACAGCTCTGCACCCAGATACTGTTGCTGGGCATTCAGCCCTAATAGCAATAAACTGATTAATCCAAAGCTGCTGTATTCTGCTTTCAGTTAACAGAAATATCTTTACAATAAATACTTATGTGTAGTGTTTGAGCGCCAAATAAATCCCTCTGGAGATTTTGATGTTTGTACATACAGTACTTACTTATGTTTTCTATCTATGCTCTAGTAGGGGCAGGGGTAAGGAAGGGGTGAGGCATCACGTCATGAACCATATCACTGCCCCCTCCCTCTTTTGATGTTAAGTTGAAATTTATGACATTATATTATAAGAGGTGAGGTCTGGATAGGGATGTGGAAGAGTTGTCTATCCAGTGGCGGCACTGGGGTTTGTGACACCCAGTGCTGCAAGTAAACCCCCTGCGCACAATCAAGTCAGCGTGGTCAAAAAGGGGCAGGGCCTTGTGGCCCACCACCAGTTTCATCATTCTGGGGGTGTGCCCAGCAGTCCCGGAGATGTTGGGCTGATCCCCTAGGATCTCCCTGCACTGCCGGCTCCTCCTGAGTGATTGGGAGCCAGGCATGTTAATGTGCAGCGCCTGGCTCCCGTTCACTGAGGAGGAACTGGTATTTTGGTGTCAAATTCTCGTAGGGTGACACCCGGCGTGGTCCGCACTCCCTGCATCCAACCAGTGACGCCGCTGTGCCTACCTTTTTGGGTGCCCAGGAAAGCTTTTCCAATTCAGCTGTCTCCCAGAAATACCAGGAGAGTAGGCTGGTACTGTGCTTATAAGAACACAAAAACATCATATCTTACATACTGCATCTAACGTCACTTGTTAATTCCTTCCAGTGGTTCCCAGAAGTGAGACACCATTGCCCCAGCACCCCAATAATTCTTGTTGGTACCAAGCTGGATCTGCGTGATGACAAGGAAACTATTGAGAAGCTTAAAGAAAAGAAGCTGGCACCAATTTCCTATCCACAGGGCCTAGCTTTAGCCAAGGAGATTGGTGAGTATGGGTACTGATAGAAGCAGCTGGATACGTGTAGGTTATAATGAGTAAAGCTAAATATAGCCTCAAATGCACTTATTTCATCTACCCAATATGTCCCATGCAGAGTTGAACATACGCCGATTTGCGGAGCATGGCTTGTGTGTGTTTGTACTATGTACCAAATATATGCAAGTATGAGGGATGCATAGTCGTACATAGGGGATGTTTCAGGCTCTGACAGTATTGCTATCGCAGCTGCTAACATGGTAGCAGCTGCGAGAGCACTATTATGCATGAATTACTGTTTTTTCCGTGCTGCATCCGTGAACGCAGCATCGGATCTCTAGCTGATCGATGCAAATACAAAAAAGAGGCCAGGAAATCTTCGTCAGCCAACGGAGATCCTGGCCTCTTCCCTCCCTCCCAACGGCGGTGACACGCCTCCGTTTTGGGAAAGGGGGACGTCGCTGCCCCCTCCCCGCCCAGAAATGGCAGCAGACTGTCAATCACTGACAGTCTGGTGCCACTTTTGTGTGGGATTGCAGACCCATACTGCACATGTGCAGTACGTACAGGTCATGTGCCGGCACAGAGGAGACACGATCGGAGATGTGCACTAACCATCGGGTTAGTGCACATCTCTGAATCAGCCCCAAAATTCAATCACATTGTCACTTGCAATTAAAGTGATTTAACTGGCTGTTCTCAAGCAGACAATGTTCATTGAGTGTTTGTCAATGCGGTATATGCAGTGTTGTGTGGAAATGGAAGTTCACTTCTCTTAAGTGGCTTCAACTAAGTGTGATAACACCATCCCCCAGCCATCTTAACCAACTCAAATAGCACACAGAAATATGATTGGCTGTTTCAGGTCACTGAGGTTATGAACTGAATGAATAATAAAATGGGTGGCCAATAGAGCATTGCAGACAAGCAGCTACACCAACACAAAACGTAACCAATTGCACCCGACGTGTCCTGAGTTATGAACAACCTGCCTCTCCTAGTACTGCTCGGCCCTACATCATGGAAGGTTTCCAGGTTGCCCTTCATGGGCCATGACAACTCGCCCCTACAATGGGGAAGTGCTGTGGCCACCTGTGACCGCTGAAGAACAATGCTTTAACGCTCTACTGTGCCTCCTGAGCAAGAGAAGTGAAATTAGAGAAAATGCAGAACACAAACATGATAAAGTGTAATAAAACAAAAGATTAAGGGCCTGATTCAGACCCGCTCGCAAGTGCTTGAGCGCTCGCGAGCGGGTCGATGGTGTGCTCTGCGCACGTGCAGCGTCCGCACTGCGCGTGCGCGAGCCCCGGAGCAAGAGAGATTTTCTCTCGCTCCGTGGCTCACTACAAAAGGGGCGGCTGTTTTGTAGGCATGGCGGGGGGTGGCTTCACAAAGGAGGCGTTCCCAAGCGAACATCTGCTGTTTGTGGGCGGTCCCACTGACATCACCAGTGATGTCAGTGAGAGAGCTTCCGGCTCTATTAGAGCCAGAAGCTCTCTGGGGCTTGCGGCCACAAGACCCTACCACAAGGGTCTCATCGCAAGCCTGATGGTCGCGATGGTCTTGACCATCGCGACCATCATCCTGGCCGCTCGCAATAGCTGTGGGTGGTCACCCACAGCTATGCAAGCGCCCACAAAAAAAAACGCCCTGATTCAGAGCGAGCGCTCTTTCAGAGCGTCTGTCTCTGAATCAGACCCTAAGAGAAAGGACAATCAAGAACAGGAAGCTGAATAAATAGGGGAGGGCAATTGGGAACATCAAAATGCAATGAGGAAGAGACCTCATTATTGGTAGACTTTTTAAACTAGCAGTAGATCCACCCCCCTCGACTTTAATAAGCTAAACCATCCCTAGTAGTCAGCCCATCATAACAGGACCTTCATTATCCACACAAAATACCCCATTTATTATCGATATCTCAAACCTGGGCTATGTGCCATTGGGCTAATTCAGCCCTCCATTATCTTTTTGTTGATATTAAAATTGAACCTCTATATACCCCTGCCTGTACCTTCTAAAATCCTACCTATAAACCTATAAGGATGACGCTTAATTTGGGTACGCAGTCATACAGTAAATAGAGACTCCAGATTTAGAACATGTGGTTCCAAAGCACAAAGTATTATTCAAGTAAAAAGTACAGTCAGTTACACGCTATTGATCCAGACACAATTAAACGCAAAGGATTTATACAGACCCCCAAGTACAGTATACATACGCCGCGCTTCCGGACCCGGTGATAGGCATCAGCAAGAGACCCCGTCGTCATTCAGCATTCAGCAAGAAGACTAAAGACCCAGTGTTTGAGCACACATGTTTATACCCCCCCAGAATAGACAGGACAATAGAGAAGTTTCTTGCTTATGCCATTGGTTCCCAGGGGAGAAGCATATGTTACAGTGCATTTAACAGGCTGGTTCAAATAGACTCGCCCAGCCTCTAACAACTGAGGGTCTTTTCCCTCCCGCCTCCCCATGCTGCATCCTAACAGTTGTTCCTAAAATATACATTTTGTAGCTGCTTGTAGTCTCTGCGATCCATAAGTTGCGAATGCATGATGCGATCTCCACACCGATAGTACCGGAATTCTGTTGAAAGAGTATGCATCAGTATGAACCCAAAGACTGCTGTCTTAACATGTATAGAACCTTAGTTATCAAATATCTTTATTTCACAGCATTTAAACTAACTGAACCAACTTAAATCATATACTTTAAAGCTTATTAAACCTTATGTGTGAATATGTAATGTGTGAGTATTCGGGGTTTGATATAAAGACGTATTTATGTGTATGAGGAAGGGTGCAGTTAACTCTCACTGAGTGAACATCTTAGCAGTGTGACATGCTGAGCCAGATAGTTCCACATGCCCTCTGTCAGCAGGCCCCCACCTTTCCTGTGTTCAAAGGAAAAAGCTCTTTTGTTCTCCCAGTCTCTTGTGTGAAATGCAAATATCCCAGCTACAAGAGACAGACCTAGGATGACACTCTAGCCTTTGAAATCATGTAATTGCAGGAAGCCTGCTAATGTAAGGTGTGTATTCTAGCCAGACCACCTGTAGTGAGGGCAAACACTATCCATAAAGCTTAACTACACAAGCCAGTTGTCACCTGGCATACTGTAAAGCCATTTCTGAAATATATATCCTTTATAATACGTAAAGTAATGAAATGGGCTTTTGGTGAATCGCCTTAACCTATGGCGATGGTCACAGATGCATTCGCATGATGCTAATAGTATTTTCGCCACATGTACTAAACTGTGAGTTTATCTAAAATGGTGCTTAGGCGGCCATTTCGCAAAATGGCGTCTTGCGGCCAGTCGCAAGATGGTGTCGCTGCGATTCAATTTTAAACTGATCTTGTCTCAGCCAATAATCCAGTTTTGACATTTTAAACCAAAGATTGTGCTGGCGGCCTGGCGCAATGATGATGACGAATTGGGGTGCTCCTCCTGCAGACATGCATATACTCAGCATACAGACAAATCTACACATATAGTAAATGTTGGCAATGTGGGAACAATTACAGCCAGACTTCACTGTACTTTGCAGCAGTCCCAATGTCAGTACCTGTGACTTACTATCAATTACTATCATCGCTAGGTTGTAGAGTTAGGGAGCTGGCGCAGAGTTGGATGGAAATCAGATGTTCATTTGTTAAAAGAAACATGCATGGAAAAATATTGTTTGTTCTTGCATGTGTAGCAGAGCTGTGCACATCTCAGCAGGGCCGTAACTAGGGTGGTATGGCCGGTGCCACCGCACAGAGCACTGTGTGCTCTGGGGTGTAACCGCCCGCCCGCTGCAATTTCAATTTGGCAGGCTGCCCGCTGCTGTGTATATCAGCAGCCGTGCGCCTGGTTTCTTGCAGCACTGCCAGCTGCCTGTCTCAGCTGTGTCTAACAGCTCCGACTCCCGCACTTGGCGCACTTGTGTCCCAGCCGCCTATTCCGCAGGAACAACCCTGGTGGTCCATTTCCATCTGTTACTGTATGTACTGTATGTATGTAAGTTTAATCGTACAGGGCTACGGAAGCCCTGTACGACTAAACTTAGTAAAAGAAGGCTGTGATACTGCCGTGCATAGGCGGCCATATCACACCTGAAGTCTGCTGTCTGTGGCTGTGCTCACTGCTCACCAGTGAATAAATTAGTGACACAGCAGCACTGCAGACAGCGGACACTTTGAAATCAGGATCCCACCAAGATTTCCGGTAATCCAAATGCCCCCACCCTCAAGCCCACCTTCAGATTAAATAATAACATTAATAAGAATAGAATAAACAGGAGCTTTGGTCTAAATAGGAGACTCACATAAGTGTATATATATTTATATATATATATATATATATATATATATATATAGTGTGTAAATGATCAGTGATTGACTCTTTTGAGTCTATGGGGCCTATTAATAATTTTTTTACTAAAATGTTGTTAAAATAGATGTTTTCACAATCTTTTTATCTTATTTAAGTATCTCTTCATTTTATAAACCGTGGTTTTGGAAGAGATATCCATGCCCTAAAAATTGTATCCCTTTTGAATGCTGATCACATTTACCTCTAATGGGAAATGCGATCAGTCCGTATTTATGGGCATATTTATCACAAACTGTACTTTTAATGTGTGTGTGTGTGTGTGGGGGGGGGGGGGGATTAATAATGCTCTTTCTGGCCC
Organism: Taudactylus pleione; assembly: GCA_031769625.1. Classification (NCBI taxonomy): domain Eukaryota; kingdom Metazoa; phylum Chordata; class Amphibia; order Anura; family Myobatrachidae; genus Taudactylus; species Taudactylus pleione. The sequence goes on from JAUIMM010000725.1 coordinate 1,831,794, forward strand.
CATGCACCAAAATGTCTAGTTATGGCTCTGCATCTCAGTATGCATCCGCTTCATACTTGCCGATATCCTGGCTGCCTCTTCCGGGAGGGAGCAACCAGGTCGGCTTAGCAGGGGGGGCGGCAAAACCATGTGATGTGCACTCCGGGCACATCACACGGTTAGGGGTGAGGCTAGGGGCGGAGCCACATACTCGCGTCATTTTGGCCCTGCCCTCGCTACACAATGCCGATATTTCCGGCATTGAGGAGCAAGGGGGCGGGGTCATGATGACGCGATTCAGCTTGCCTACTTTTCCGGGGGCCAGGAGCGGCACCCGATTTTCGGGATGCTCCCGGACAAATCGGGAGAATAGGCATGTATGATCTGCTTCCACGTGTGAATTATTTGTGCCTGATTTACTAATATTCATGGTTATCAGTGCTTCTGTAAGACTGGCTCTTTCCACCCCAGTTCCCCTTTTGTTACTATGGGCCTCTGCGCCCAAATTTTGTACAATGCTCCATTTCCGAGCATGCACAGTACAAATACACACAAGAGACGGGTGCATGGGCCCCCTAGAGTACAGGAGTATTTGGGTCACATCCCAACAATTCACCTGTCAGTTACCTTAGAAAGAATTTTAAGGTGTCATGAAGAGCAGACAAAGCAGCAGAAATAATACACATTCAATTAAGAAAAACGTCATCAATGTGGCAAAGTGAAAGTGCTTACAGTCTTAGCAATGTGTTCAGCTTATCAATGACACAACATAACAGAGGGCCTGATTCAGAGATGGACGTAGGAGTGATCTGTGCTGCGGGAATCAGTATGTAATGCTGGTGGTTAAATCAAATACCGACAGAGGCAGCCTGACGAGTCGAAATTCCGACAACTCAAGGTAAGTACCCTAACCTTCCCCTTCCCCCCCTAACCCTTCCTTAGGGTTGCCAAACCCTAACCTCCCCCCCCTAGTACCTAACCCTAACCTCCCCCCAGTGGTGCCTAAACCTACCCCCCCTCCCTGCACCCTAAACCCTTACCCGAACCCCCCCAGTGGTGCCCAACCATAACCCCCCTTTTCCCTACAGTAACCCTAACCCTCCCAGGGGGATGTCTAATCCCAAGTCCTCCCGTGGGTCCCTAAAGCTAAACCTCCTCTCCCCCCCCCCCCTGCGGCTACATGCGGCTACGTTCGGTAAGCCGGGTGTCAGGATTTAGCAGTGGGGCTAATGATAGGCATTGGGATTTCCAAGTCGGGATGTGAGTATCGTTATCCTGACCGCATCCTGTGCTGCGTCTTGGGTCTCAGCAGATCAGAGAATTTAGGTTAATGCAGCAGGAGGCATCATATGTAAAAAGATGCCCATTGCGAGCTTCTCAGACCCTCTGCCTGTGTCCGAAGATGCAGCAACGGATCACCATCGCGACCAACGGCCAGACCATAGGACATCTGCGCGACCCTAAGGTTGCAAAAAATTACCAGCTGCCAGGGAAGACACTGGGGTTAATGTAATAGGTTAGCGATTTGCAGCCGCTGCAGGATATCCTGCAAGTTTTTAAAGCTGCAATCATTTTAAAGGCAAAACCAAGCTGGTTTTGCCTTTAGAATGATTGGTGCTTTAAAAATACAGGAATACCAGATAGGGAATATACTGCCCACTACTATTGTCTGACTAAGTGTAATCTGACCTCTCGGTATGGTCTGACATTAGTATGTTGTGGTGGGGGGAACAAAACCACCTCAATAAACCTCTTACTGTGCGTTTGGGTGTGGAAAATAAGAGATATGGTAAGAACTTACCTTTGTTATCTCTATTTCTGCGAGGTCCATAGGGTTCCACAGGGATACCTTGGATTATAGTCATGGTTTGGCCATCGGGCACCACACAGTTAACTTTGTGCTCCCAGGATGCACTGGCCCCCCTCCTATAACCCCGCCCCCAGGCCAAGGCACCTCAGTTCAGTAATAAGCCAAGGCCATAGGAGGAGAAAAAGAGAGAAGGAAGTCTGGAACACACAAGAATCACATTCTCACAACAGGGAGATGGAAAATTGGTGACCAGAACCAGACCCATCTGAAGCACAGGGTGACAGGGTGGGCGCCCTGTGGAACCCTATGGACCTTGCAGAAATAGAGATAACAAAGGTAAGTTCTTACCATATCTCTTATTTTCTGCTGTAGGCTCCATAGGGTATCAACAGGGATACCTTGGGAGTTCACAAAGCAGTATCCTCAAGGGTGGGGGCACTCCTGTGCAGAAAGGAGAACCCGCCGCCCGAAGGAAGCATCCTGAGAGGCAAAGGTATCAAATGCATAATACCTTACAAAGGTATGGACAGAGGACCATGTGGCTGCCTTACAAAGCTGTACAGCTGAGGCGCCACGGCGAGCTGCCCATGAAGGACCCACAGACCTCGATGCCCTCATGAATGTAAGCCTCAGAAATCGCCATGCAAATCCACCTGGCCAACGTTTGCTTGTTTGCCGGACAACCCTTCTTTTGGAAACCATAGAGGACGAACAAAGCGTCCGACTTCCTTAGGGAACCAGTACGGTCCACATAAATCCGTAGAGCTCGTACCACATCCAATGAGGACTCACCTGCTGAAAGGTCTGCTGAGTTAAAGGCCGGCACTAAAATTTCCCCATTAATGTGGAAACTAGAGACCACCCTAGGCAGGAACCCAGGGCACATTCGAAGCACTGCCCTGTTCCTGTGAAAAACCAGAAAGGGGGGACGGCAGGAAAGAGCCCCCAAATCTGACACCCTCCTGGCGGAAGTGATAGCCAGGATAAACACAGTCTTAGCAGTGAGTCACTTGAGATCCACTGAGCCCAGTGGTTCAAATGGAGGTCCTTGGAGGACCACAGCCAATTCCCAAAGAGCCACAGCATAAAGGTGCGAACATCCGGGAGCGGAGCCATCCTCCGCTGAAACCACACAGACAGTGCGGTCAGGAGAACAGCCAGAACCCAGGATATCCGAAATACCTGGGAATCGTACCCCCTGGGGCGACACCATTCAAAGAAGGTATGCCACACCCTGTGGTAAATCCTGGCAGAAGCAGGTTTTCGAGCTCTAAGCATGGTATTAACCACCGAGCCGGAGACCCCCTTAGCTCTTAGGAGGATGTCTCAAGAGCCATGCTGTCAAAGACAGACGACCCAGATCTGTGTAAACACAAGGACCAGAGACAACAGGTCCGGATGTTGAGGCAACAGCAACGAAGTGTCTATGGAGAGACTCTGAAGATCTGAGTACCAGTGATGTCTGGGCCACGCTGGAGCCACCAGCAGGCTCATGCCTCCTTCTTGCTTGAACTTCCTCAATACCCAAGGGAGATAGGAGGAAACAGGTACGCAAACTGGAAGGTCCACCGAGCCGACAGAGCGTCTACCAGGAGAGCCCTTGCAGCTCTTGTTCTGGACCCGTACACTCTTAGCTTGCAGTTGTGTCTGGAGGCCATGAGGTCTATCTCTGGAAGACCCCGTTTGTCCACCAGGAGTTGGAAGACCTCCTGGTGAAGTGACCACTCCCCTGGATGTACATCGTGGCGACTGAGGAAGCCTGCTTTCCAGTTGAGTTCTCCTGATAGGAACACTGCCGAGATGACTGGGAGATTGTCTTCCGCCCAAGTCAGAATGCGGGATACCTCTTTTAGAGCCGCCTGACTTCGAGTTCCGCCCTGACGGTTTATGTAAGCCACCCTGGTGGTGTTGTCTGACTGAACGGGTTTCCCTCGCAGAACCAGTCTTGCATGGAGCAGCGCTCTGAACACTGGCCCTGATTCAGAGGCTCTGAATCAGGGCATTTCGGTTTTTAGTTTTTACTGGCCTCCACAGCTTTAGCGGGTGGCCTGGCGATGGTCAGGCTTGCGACGAGACCCTTGTGGTAGGGTCTCGTCCACCGCAAGCCCCAGTGAACTTCTAATAGAGCAGGAAGTTCACTACTGACATCACGTGTGATGTCGGTAGGGCCGCCTCTGTTTGGCCAGCGACCCCCCCCGACCCGCCTACAAAATGGGGCGAGCTGTCGATCAACATCGACAGCCACCCCATTTTGCTGCGAGCCCCAAGCGAGTGAAGTTCTCACTTGCTCCAGGGCTCGTGCGTGCACACTGCCCAGCCATCGACCCGCTAGCAAGTGCTATGCGCTCGCAAGCGGGTCTGATTCAGGCTCACTGCCTAAAGTTCCAATATATTCATTGGAAGGGCAGATTCTGCTGACATCTACCGTTCTTGAAAAACATGTGGACCTGTCACTGTGCCCCAGCCCCGGAGACAGGCGTCCGTCGTGAGAAGGACCCAATCCGGGATCCAAAATGGGCACCTCTTGTTTAGGCGAGATGTCTGTAACCACAAAGTCAGAGACAAGCGCACCTCCGGAGAAAGCACCATTGTCTGTGTCTTTATCCGACCATGTTATCCATCCAATCTGGAGAGGATCAGCCTCTGTAGAGGTCCTGAACAAAACTGGGCATATTCCACTATGTCGAACGTCGACACCATGGAACCCAGTAATCTCATTACCAAGTGAAGGGACACCTGGTGACCCTGGAGACAGGAACATACTCTAGTCTGTAGTGTGGAGATCTTCTCCTCTGTTAAGAAGATTCTCTGCTGCTGAGAGTCCAACAGTGCTCCCATATGGATCATCCTCTGGGAGCAGTAAGGACTTTTTCCAAGTGATCAGCCTCTGCAACACCGATATTGTCAGGTGTAGATGATTGCGAATTACCTCCGGAGACCCTGCTAGGAGAAGCAGGTCGTCCAAGTAAGGTAGCAGGTGAACCCCCTGTAACCGCAGGTGAGCCGCCATGACTGCCATTACCTTGGTGAACACCTGCGGAGCCGTGGAAAGACCAAACTGCAGCGCTAGAAACTGGTAATTCAGATCCAATACGGCAAATCTGAGAAACCTCTGATGAGCCGTAGCAATGGGGATATGCAGGTAGGCATCCTCAATATCTAGGGACACCATGAAATCCCCAGGTTCCATAGCTAATATAATGGAACGTAGAGTCTCCATCCTGAACCGAGGGACCCTCAGAAACTTGTTGAGGGACTTGAGGTTGAGAATAGGACAGAAAGAACCGTTCGGTTTTGGTACCAAAAAGAGATTGGAGTAATAACCCGTCCCCCTGAGGGACGGGAGGACAGGAACCCCTTCTTGGAGCATAGAACTTACAACTTTCTGGATTTCCAGAGCCTTTGTGGAATGAAGGCCTGTAGGAAAAAACTGATGAAGAGGCCTTCTGCTGAAAGAGAGAGCGTACCCATGAGAAATCACTTCCCTGACCCAAGTGTCTGTGGTAGTCATCCACCAGTGCTGGGCGAACCGAAGAAGTCGGCCTCCCACATTGGAGTCCCTCAAGGGGAGGCCCGTCCCATCATGCTGAGGGTTTGTCCTCAGGCTTCGTGACAGGGTGTCTAGCATTCCAAGGCCGCTTCTTGGGCTTGGGTGTCTTCTTGGTGGCTCCTGAAAGGACTGCACCTTTTGCATACCTTGAGGACGATAGGCCCGAAAGGACGAAGTAGCAGTCCCAGACGGAGCCAGATCCAATGGCAGACATGCAGACTTTGCAGCTTCCAACATACTTACAATCTTATCCAGGTCTGGGCCAAAGAGGACCTGACCATTAAACGGCAAGCCTTCCAGGTCCTTCTTGGATTCCGCATCTGCATTCCAATAACGTAACCACAATGATCGGCGAGCCGAAACTGCTGCTGCTGAAATCCTGGAAGTAAGCAGGCTAACATCCAATGCTGCTTGTTAATATAAGTAGCAGAATCACGGATATGCCTTGACAAAGACGCCGGAGTAGCGTTGAAACGCATTTGTGACCGCCTTGCCAAAACCCTGATGGTCCTGGTACCTGATAATACAAAGGATATACAGACATTGCTCTCACTTGACCCTTTGTGGTCTGCCCCGTTCATCACACAGCCTCTTTCCAGCGCAGCCCGGCCATAAGGAGGTGATCGGCTCCCTCTCCTAGGTTGAGCTATTCTTCATCCAGCACACCCCTTATGTGCCTGCAAACCGCAGCCCCACAGTCTCCCAGCCAGAATCAGACCAGCTATTGCGGTCCACTCTTCTAACAACACCCTGAGCTTTTTGCCAGTTCAGTGAGGCTAATTAGAATCCCTCTCCTAGGTTGAACTGATATTATACCAACAAACTACCGCATGTGTCTGGACTTCTGAAAACCAGCGCTTCTGCTCCACGGGAGGTTTCTGTCCTCCCAGAGCTCGCCTTAGGACACCTGCGCTACGGTTTGACAGGTGTACCGCCCCAGTCAAACTCCCCAGCCTTTCTATACCCTTCTGCTCCATGGGAGGTTTCTGTCCTCCCAGAGCTCGCCTTAGGACACCTGCGCTACGGTTTGACAGGTGTACTGCCCCAGTCAAACTCCCCAGCCTTTCTATTCCCTTCTGCTCCATGGGAGGTTTCTGTCCTCCCAGAGCTCGCCTTAGGACACCTGCGCTACGGTTTGACAGGTGTACCACCCCAGTCAAACTCCCCAGCCTTTCTATACCTTGGTGTTGCCAAGAACAGCAAATAAACGGAGATTATATTGACCACACTGGGGACATTACTGCTTACCACAGCCATCACACAGAGCTCCAGGCTCCCTTCTACACAGGTGAGAGCCTTGAATAGTGACACCGTGATCGAGACTGTACAAACATACTACAGGTACAACCCTGCTACCAAAGCCTGTTAAATTACACAGGACCCTTGCGCTGCTTAGATTCTGTTTGCAGCTGGCAAACATTATAATACCCTGAACTATTGTCAATTCTTAAACTAGTATATTTTGGAGATCATTGTCTGTATCGGTACAGGACCATTTGCTAATTTTATATATATATATATTTCTTAAAATGTTTCAAATATAAAACATGTGCAAATAAGGATTAATGCATATTGATTTTTATTGGTACTTTATTTAATAAAACCTTTTATAAATTCGAACCTTGTTACATTGTATTAACCCTCTGAATAACCAGCTGCTTTCCACAACAGAATCACTGATATTACTAGCACCATCTGCTCTTCAGAAGCATCGGAAGAGAATGACGACTCCAGAGCATCAGCCCATTCTTCCGTGGCCCGAGCCACCCAACAGACCGCCATGAGCGGTATGGCGGATCCCCCGGCCAAAGAGTAAATGGATTTCAAGCAAATCTCAACCCAGCGGTCCGTAACGTCCTTAAGTGAGGACATAGACGGCATGGGTAAGGTTGCACATTTAACCAGGCATGTCACATGGGAATCCACCTGAGGTCCCATTTCATGAAGTAATCCTCTGCAAAGGCATAAGAATATTCCAGTCTCTTTTGGGGCTGAACCTTTTTCCTGGGAATTTCCACGCTTCCTCCGTATGGTCCACCAGCTGATAGAGAAAAAACTGACGCCTTACCTTTTAAGGTTCTTAAAGTATGCGTAAGACGGTGCAGTCGCAGGGAGACCATCATCCTCAATGAAAATAACCCTGCGAACAGCTCTAATTAGCCCGGATACAAAAATCCTGGACTTACTGTATACTCAACCCCTTTAGTGGGTCGTTCCGAGTCAGATTCCGGGAGCTCCCCTTCATCTGACATCATCATCTTCATCATCATCATCATCATCATCATCATAATGTGGTAATAGTGGCGCTACTAACGGTCTCTTAGCAGGCCGCGGAGCGGGCACCTGCAAAAATCTCAGTTTTTGCAAGTTCTGTACTGTGGCGGACAGAGTGCTCTCCCAGGCAGATTCCTTTGGGATACCCTCTGAGGAGGAGGACCCTCTGCCACCATCAACTGCCCCAGTGCCCCAAGTAAAGGGGAAGGGACTACCGCCTGATGCGTGAACCCCAATTGAGGGAACACAGGAGGAGCGGACAATCGCCCTACCAAGGCATTAACAGCTAGCATAAGCGCCGCCCAAGGAGGCTCCTTGGACGCGCTGGCCTCTACAGAGGCGACAGACAGGGACAAACAAGTGTTGCATTTCCCATCCTGCAGAACCCCCCCTCACACATGTGTTACACTTGGAACAGTGGAACCAGGGGGTAGCACTGAGTGCGGAATCCTCACTACCAGACATGTTAGTATGTGACCCCTTACAGTAAGTAAAACACTACCCACTGTGAGGTTTATATCCACCCTGACAGTACTGTGCAACGATTAGGGTAGAACAGAGCAGAAAACAGGGACAGCACAAATGGCTGACAGAAGAAAATATACAGACAACGCTAGCATAAAGTCACATACTATGCAGAAATAAATGTCTGCACTTAGGCCCTGATTCAGAGCCGGGCGCTATTTGCGCTCGCTCGTTCATTAAAAAGGGGTGGCTATTCAAATGAACCGTTCGCACTTTGCGGTCTGTTCACGCCTCTATGTCTGAACGAGCAAACAAAACTTGCGGTCGTAATTTTGAAAAAGACGCCCCCTGGCCGCTCGCACCATACGTCATGTCCGCTATTTAATAGATTAATCGAGTACATCGAACAGCGTATGAACTGCTCGCTATTCTTGTGGTTGGTTTTTCCTACCACAATCTTGCGAGCAGTTCTGACTATAAATCAACCAAGTGACGTGGTCAATGAAGCTCCTGTATTAATTATGCACACCCTTGAAACGCCCGGTTTGACCTTTAAGCACGCCTGCGTTCTGATCTCCACTCCCCGTTTTCAAGCACCTTCCCCTGTTACCACCCACATACACCTCCTCCTGTCACTCAAAATAGCAGGCATTCGCTATTTAGCGAACAAACGATTTTCGGCCGGACTGACTGGTTCGCGCATGCGTATTAAAATCCGTACACATGCGCAGATGTGCGAACATCGCTCATAACGAACGAGCGGCCGCTTACGAGCAGCTCTGAATCAGAGCCTTACAGTGCTATCATCAACCTCTAAGATGCTAAGTCTGAAGTGGGAATAAGGCTACCTGAACAAACCTTTAGCTGTAGGAGAGGTAGGTAGGGGGGGGACCCATGCTCCACACTCCTACTCAGCATTGCTGTGCATCCAAGATGGCCGCCAAGTGTTCTGGAGGCGGAGCCGTGGGGCAGGATTCCAAGCACCAGCGCGCCAAGCCTCAGTAGAAAGGCAGCCGGTACAGTGCGGGAGGGGCTATCCCATAGTCTCAAACAGGAAAAGTTCCCTCCCTGGCAGGCCATTAACCCCTGGGATGCTGGAGCGCTTCCTTAACGCTCCAGGCCATATCCCTGGTGGTCTAGTGGTAGCGCAGGATCAGTATCTGGCTCCACTAACTGCCGCCCTCAGGGAGCCCCCAGCCCTGAGGACACTGGACTGTGCCGCAGTCGGCGCCTTCCGCAGACGCCCCCTGCGCTTACCTTGCTGCCCCCTGTGCACCCGACCACAGTCCTGAGCTCCCGGGGCCCCGCTAGCTGGGACCCAAAAAAAGCCAGCCGAGTTCCCCGGATCAATACCGGTGGCTCAGTGCCAGCAGGGGTGTAGGTGTGGTAGTGGGGGCTTCCGCTGGACTCTCCCCACTAGTCGCACTTGCAGTCTTCTTAACTTCGGGGCTGTTTGCAAGCAGCCCCCCTGCAGTGACCCGACTATGGCCGGGCACCAAACTGAGACTGAGGTGCCTTGGCCTGGGGGCGGGGTTATAGGAGGGGGGCCCAGTGCATCCTCGGAGCACAAAGTTAACGGTGTGGTGCCCGATGGCCAAGCCATGACTATAACCCAAGGTATTCCTGTGGATACCCTAGGAAGCCTGCTGCAGAAAAAGTTGATGAGAATACTTTATCACTTTATCTAAATTCACTTTACTATACTAAATCTATAATTAAAAAGCATAAGTGAAGAGTTCTAATCAAATTATACCCACAATATATCGGCATTTGTACTCAGAACTTTGTACCCGGCCCTTAGTTACATCTCCTTAAAAATAAAGGAAGACTCTCAGGAGTTCCGCAGTGGCTGTAGGTCACAACCTATTACATAAGCCCCCGAGTCTCTGGCTTCAACACGCGCCTAAAATGGCAGCGAAATGCCTGCGTTTTAGACGCTTCACACCATCGCTGCCACAAGGATAGAAAATATAAACTGTACAAATGAGCATCTGTTCTATGTGGGCTCTCAGGGACCAGGAGAAATTGCGTACACCATGCATCGGTGGTTTTTAACACAGAAGTATAACAAGGGATGTTTGGAACCTTTTCTCCTGCTGCCCCTAATTAGGCAGAGTAAGATGCACTTTAAATAGAAACCAAACTTAGTTATACAGAACCATTCGTCCACCTCGTCCTCTAGAGACAGTTAAAAGGTTACACTATGGTTCATTTTTAAAAGTATCTCTTTTGAATTACTGTTATTTTTATTTGGAGACATAACCTACTCTCTCATTTGTAGGATTATAATGCTCTTTCTGATTAGCTAGTACTGATTTTATACTGCTGGCGGTACTATGAATGCTATCTATTTATAACATTGTGCCAGTTACAAGAAATTTCATAGATTCAAATATTAACAAATAGGTATAACAGTCTTTCAAATGTAAATTGTTTGTTATGATTTATTTCACAAATAAAAGTATATTTAATAGAAACTCGCAGTCATGGCTGAACAATGCTTATAAATAAAACGTGGCCCAATTGCACATTTGGGAACTCATTCAGAGTTGGATGTAAATGCAAATTACATCTGCAAATGACTCTTATTATTTTTTTAGTGTGCTTGTGAGTCATTTTGCATCTGTTTGCCCTTACAGTTCTCGCTTCTGGTGCGTAAATGATCCACTGCGATGCCTTACGCAGCCTGAGAACTCATAGCGTCCGATGAAGATAGCAATTTAGTAAGGTCTGACCTTGTGCCAGTGTGCGTGAGGCTGCGATGGTACTCAATTGTACCGATGGTTTCGCTGTTTTTGCTAAACATTACGGATGTGTGTAAGATAAAGTGGGCGTCCTTATGTTGTGCTGCAATGGTATAGTGCTCGCAATGGATTTGCGTTCTACCACAGTTGAACTGCGTGTGTAAATGCAAATGCAATAGAGTTCCTTACTGAATCAGGCCCTCAGTTACTTATCATTTACACTTTCTGGCTATTTGCGGTAATGTGTGTGAATTGTATACTGTGCTTTTCAGCATTTTTTGCATTCAGAGTGAAGCCACACCTCCTGCCACATTCCTGACGCTTCTGCTCTTGTGAGTTGTATGGAGACGGAGGCGTGAAGTGATGTCTGTGATGTATCTGTAAACATGGAATTTGAAGTGGTCAATGTTAACTTAAAGTCTAAATAAGGTTTACAAATAGCTTCTAAGCTTTTTATACACAGGTATCACACATATATATATATATATATATATATATATATATATTTGTAAACACGTACCACACCAATATATATGTATGTACATATATATATATATATATATATATATATATGGTATACATCAATCAGCCATCACATTAATACTACCTGCCTAATATTGTGTAGGTCCCATTTGTGCCACCGAAACAGCTGTGACCTGTGGGGACATGGCCTCCACAAGACCTCTGAAGGTGTCCTGTTGGGTAGGCGCAGTTCAAGATGTGTACAGCTCTGTACAACTTTGCATACTGGGGAATATACATTGTGCAGTGCGTAAGCACATATGGTGGAGTTGTGTCCAGCGCTATATCAGGCCTTAAGTGATGACATCAGTACTCACTCCCACTTTGGACCTAATTTTGCAGTACGGCGGCGGTAGGCTACTTGGTTCTTTATGGTAATGAGAGAATCGGCCCATATATGCTGAAGATCCATGTGTCTGCATGGGAAAGGCCACTGTTTTTTCATCCCTAGCCGCACCCATCATTAATAGTATCTGGAATTGCAGCCACCCCATGCTGGGTGTAAAAGAGTCATCTGAAACAGGCGTCCAATTTCTGTCCACACGCTATGATCGGCAGAAGTCGGCTTTAACACCAATGACACTCCCACATGATAGAACAGAACCGCGCATTTGCATGGTCCCTGCTCAGTTACCGCCCAGAAATGCATTTCCCTGACATTGTGCTCAGTCAACGGACAGATCAATCCGTACGCGCTAGCTACCCTCGTCTGTGTGCCCATGGGCCTCATTTATCAACGAAATAGTGCTCCAGCCAATCAGCTCTCAACTGTCATTCAAACAGATGACAGTTGGGAGCTTATTGGCTTGAGCATCATTATCATATGCAGCGAGTTTTATCACTCGTCGTGAGTGATAAAACTTGTTGATAAATGAGGCCCTTGTCTGATCCCGTGCATGCGCAATTACTGAAATTTGGCGCATGTGCAGTATGCTGAATTCCACAAGATTCATCTGCATTTCTACTTGCATCCGGCCCAGAATCAGGGCCATTATGTACTGAAGTTTATATAAACACCATTTGTGTATTATAATAAAAATAGTTTAGTACTCCTAAAGGGGAAGATTTACTAAAGCTTCTAAAACAGACAAGTGGTGATGTTGCCTATAGCAACCAATCAGATTCTAGCTATCATTTCTCTATAGCATTCTAGAAAATGATACACAGAATCTGAAAGGTTGCTATGGGCAACATCTCCACTTGTCTTTTTTAGAAGCTTTAGTTAACAAAGAGATTCTGACTGGTGTCGGGATTCCGGCGCCAGCATTCTGAGTGCCGACATCCCGACCGCCGGGATAATAACTTCATCCTAGTGAGAGGGTTGGTTAACAATGTTTTTGTATAAGGAGAGACACGGTCTTAATATAAATACATGAAACAACCTTGGTTCCATAATATATGACTGCAAGACACCTGAGACTGCAGACTGCTGAAAATCATGCTCACATAACTACCTGACCCTATTATCCTATCTTCTGTGTCTGCTCTTCTTCCCCAGTCTGTTGTGTCTCTCAGCATCCCATTCATTATCCAGAAGCTATATTTTCCTTGTCGCTCTCTGTCTAAGACCTGTGCTCTCTGTTTGTTCCAGAGTCTGTGAAGTATTTAGAGTGCTCAGCTCTCACACAGCGCGGCCTAAAGACAGTGTTTGATGAGGCAATAAGAGCTGTGTTATGTCCGCCACCATCCAGACCCAAGAAGCACCCATGTGTCTTGCTATAAAGGTGAGCTAGGTGGTGCTTTGTTTGTGAAATGTCTACTGTGCCTTGTAATATTGCTTGTTTGACCTCACTGAGGAATTGTCGGGATATAAATGGCGTAATGTAAGGACTTTATAGGCCTGGAGCTGTAAATAAAATATACATGAAACCTGCAGCAGCTTTTTAGTATCCTTAGTCCCATATTGAACATTAATTATTAAAACACATAACATTTCTTTGTTTATGTATAAATATTCAGTTTCCCAGGATTGGGACTGGGCCTAGTAATGGTGCTATCAATAATTGTGGTAATTATGCTCAGAACCCATTTTATACATGCTAATTACTTTTATGTAAACATTTACATTAATTCTGTAGGGGGAAATGTATCAAAGTTTGGAGCGAGATAGTAGAGAGCGATAAAGGGTCTGATTCAGAGGCATAAAAAATAACCTTTAATGAGTATTAGTGAAAAATGTTAAAAATTCAAAATCCCCACGAGCAGTGGATAAAACGGTGAAGTATTAATAAGATAGCAAGAGTAAGAAGAAAAATAATGAGATTTAAAAATATGTACCTAAAGTCAAGGAGATATGCTCTATAGCAGTGATTCCCAACATCGGTCCTCAAGGCACACAAACAGTTCTGGTTTTAGTGATATCCATGCTAAAGCACAGATGGTTAAATAAAAATAACTGAGGTACTAATTAAGTCACCTGTGTTCAAGTATGGCTATCCTTAAAACCAGGGCCAGATTAACAATGGGGCGGATGGAGCTACAGCTCCAGGCCTCCACATAAAAATAGGCCCATCATCATGACAGCATGATGTTGACTGCCCATCTGCTGTCCACAAGGTCAGCCATAAATCATAAGTAGTAAAATTATATTTCTAGTTACCTCACAAAATTAAGCTTTTTTTTCTGTTACAGTTTTAGGGAGACATTGGGGATGAGAGTATAGGGATGTACACTCCCACATGGCACTGGCCACACCCACGCAGCAATGGTCACACCTCCTCTGCTTTTCATAATAGGCCTTGGATCATTTCAGCTACAGGCCCATGTGTCCCTCAATCCGGCCCTGCTTAAAACCCCGGCTTGCCTACCCTCCCGATTTGACCGGGAGCCTCCCGATTTTCGGGTGCCGCTCCCGGCCCCCCGGAAAGGCAGGCAAGCCTCCCGGAAGCCTCCGACCCTCCCGTCCTCCTGGAAAGATTAGAAACCCCCGCAGCGGGGGAGCCGTTGACGCGATTCGCGCTGAACCCCCGCAGCGGGGGAGCCACGATGACGTGATCGTGCAGCTCTGCCCCCAGCTCTACCCCCAATGTACCACCAACTGGCTGGGCCGCCCCCAATGACCCCCCCCCCGCCCCCCCCCCCCGCTGTTAGCCGACAATCAGCTCCCTCCTGGTAGGCTGGAGCTGATTGTCGGCAAGTATGTTAAAACCTGGACTGTTAGTGTGCCTTGAGGACCGTGGTTGGGAACCCCTGCCCTATAGTATATATACTTTTATATATATTCTTATAGCTTAAAAGTAGGAGGTTCCCTGTCTATATATAAAAGATGACATAACCTGCACTTCTGTAATGATTTAACAGGGGAATCCTGACAGGAGAGAGTGAGGATATTGACATACAGTGATTATACAACTGTTAGTCAGAACAACCATAAGTTTATGACGTTGTGTTTGTATGGCAAAGTGTTGACAATCAGTAATTCTGTGAATAACACATATTGAATGGAATTACATAGTCCGTTTGAGGGCAACATTTGTATAGGAGGTAATGAGTGACGGATTATTCAGTCAGTCACGCCACAGGGTAATCACTGGATAGGCGAATCAGGAAGAAGGATATTTGTAAGTATAGATGATTGCTGCTAATAAGGATTTATCTCCTATACTATAGTAATGTGTGTGTTTATTATATAGGTGTGTTCTATCGAGATATATGCTTAATATAGTGTTTAAGAAAGCATTCTTATGTATGTTTAAATGCTTGGGACCAGGGATATTTTGGATAACGGAATATTCCATATTTTGGAATATGTGCATATCATAATGAAATATCTTGGGAATGGGACCCCAATATACACACAGAATGCATTTATGTGTTATATACACCTTATACACACAGCCTGCAGGTAATTATTGTATACAATATTTTCAATCATTTTATGGCTCAAGCAAAGTTTGTGTACATACATAAAATTCAGTTATGTTTCATATACACCTTATACACACAGCCTGAAGGTAATTTTATACAATATTTTTTAATAATTTGTGCCTTAGACAAAGTTTGTGTACATTGAAGCATCAAAAATCAAAGGTTTCATTATCTCAGTCAAGCCCAAAAAATTCCGTATTTCGGAATATTCCGTATTTGTATATGCCCAGTGCAGTGTGTTTAATAAAAGGATTTATATCATATCTGTGGAAATTAGACGACACAGGGAATTTTCACAACACTTTTATTAATAAGAACGGCACGCAATATAGAATGGAGAGATAACAGACTTGTGTTATACATCTACTCATCCATTATAGAGCATATCCTATTGACAGTAGTTGATCAATAGGATAAGTTAAGGAGTCCATTACAAGTGTGATAAGACCCCTGGTTAATATTTTTAAATCTCATTATTTTCTTCTTATTCTTTCTATCTTTTTAATACTTCGCCGTTTTATTCACTCCTGGTGGGGATTTAGAATTTTTGAATTTTCAACTAATACTTAATAAAGGTACATTTTTATGCCTTATTTTCATTATTCTTCGACTTGTGCACCATAATACTACCACTTTACCTTTTTGTTTAACCAAGTCAATTGTTAGAAGGTAGCACATCCCCTGGGTACATTTAAACAATAGGATTTATTGGGGATTGTTGGAAAGAACCAGTGCAGTAGTTCTCCTTTGTTGCTTACAGCCTGTAATGTGACAGTTAGGAGCTGATTGGTTGGTACTTTATCTTTCTCCGCTTTATTTCTCTGTAACTTTTGATACATCTCCCTCGATCATGTACTATTTTCCACAATATTTCTTTATTTTCAAATATTTTTTTTCTTTAAACAGCAAATTTCAGATAAATAATAAACCCTTATAGACACAATAGCAAAAGTTACACAAAAGTTACACATACACGCACACATACACCTAGAATGAGATGGTGGTCCTCCTTCAGCTGTGGGCTTCATAGCAGTAGCACCCCCTATGGTAATTATGCCCTTGCTACAGTACCAGCGCATTTTGCTCTAAGGTTCAGTGGGCCTGATTCCGAGTTATACGTTATGCTGATGTTTTTACAAATTGAGCAATTTTTTGTCACTGTGTATGTGTATGAGCTTCTGGGGTAGCAACAGAGAGTGTTGGCTAAAAATGAAGACATGTTGTGACTTTTTCGGGGGCATGTCACATCCTGCATCTGTGATCCCGTGTGCAGTTAAATTGTCTCCAGCATCTCAGCTATGGCAGCCATTCTGAGAGACCATAGACTCACTTTAGGAGCCGATGTTTCCGTCATCTGCTTCCGTTGCTGTATATATGTACGGAGTTGCGGACAGCAGCAATGGCTCAGGTGGGCTTCTCCGTACAATGTCTGGTGGCTGTTGCATTTGCATATTTTCGCACAGCCACAGCTAGGAAAATCGCAGCCTCCAAAAAAGGCACATCTAAGAATCAGTAAAAGAATGCTAAAGCTGAAAAAGGACCCAACTAGCCTTCATATAATCCCAAGAAGAGTCCAATGGTTGACGAGTTTACATCTGTCATTTCAGATTCTGATACTTATCTTGGGTGCAGACTTTGTTGACATTAGTAGTAACACTGATAACAATGATTATGATGACAAAATTGAGGAATTTGAGTCTGAATTATAAACCATAACTATAAAATCCATAATATATTTTTTTGTGGGACTCAAAACAAGCCAAGCACTTCAGCCACAAAAGTGGCATTCCATGTGGCAACTGTAGTGTCTGGTTTGTTAAAATGTGAATATCCTGTTTAGGAGAAGCCAATGTTTGTGTAGTATTAAGAAAAGCTGGGATTTGCCCACTTGGATCCTACTACTACCTATCTGAGGAAAATTTTTTAGATGCGGCACAACTATTAACAGTATTTTGTGGTCTGAACCAATGATATACTGCATTCTGTTAAGCATTGACTAAGTATAATGATTGATTGCACTAGGTGTAGCGACACACAGGTCTTTAGTGATATCACCAGTTAATGAGCTAGATTATTGAATATTGGTTCAGCTAAACTGTGTGTAGCTATATGTAGTCCTTTGTCACTAGTTCATAGTAAATTGTTAGCCTGAATTCTTATGAATATTAGTTTGTCCCACAAAATGGCTGCCTCCATTGGTCCCCATTTGTGAAATGCACACTGCAAACACAAGGGTTATACATCATTCTGACTTCATACATCGGGCTTCTTTTAGAGATGTATGCAAACCTGATGGTTTTTGTACATCTTCGATGTTAGAAGATAGGCACATGCGCAGGCTCTGTACTGCGCGTGCTTCAGTCTTCTACTGTGAGATCTGCTGCAGTTTGGGGGCGGTGAGTGGGTGGAGCTGGCTCACATTCCTGGAAACGGGGGTGCGCCGCCCCCGTTTCTGGGAGTTCCGGGACCAGTATCTGCGTCTTCCAATGCAGACTTCCTGACCACGGCTGAGCAGTTCTGTTTCCCATTCTGAGTAAGCTTGAGCTTGAGCGTACTCAGATGGTCGCGATGGTGATCTGATACTGCGTATTCAGACGCAGCACTTGGATCACAGATGCTGGCAGGAGGCTTCTTTTTACTACAGACGCCTCCTGC
This sequence comes from Taudactylus pleione, assembly GCA_031769625.1. NCBI lineage: Eukaryota > Metazoa > Chordata > Amphibia > Anura > Myobatrachidae > Taudactylus > Taudactylus pleione. The sequence continues at coordinate 1,849,660 of JAUIMM010000725.1, forward strand.
TGTATTACCATATGTTGGCATCGCTGTTGCATTGCTAACCGCATCCATCTCTGAATCAGGCCTATAGCACACAACATCCTCACTCAAATCATTTCCTTCGTACAAATCTTTGGTGAAAATATTGGCACACTGGCACTAACTGAGCCAGACAGTATCACCAAGGAACAGTTTGTGTTGCGTGTCTGTTGTTATGTGCATCATAAATGTCTCCTACTATGTATAGGTAACGTGTACACTTTTAGCTTCCTGGTTCTTTCAGTGTATTGCTTTACCATAGTATATTTCATTTTCTTTTAATGTGTTAGCTATTTCTGATTGTCTTTCTTTTGTGTTGTACAGGATTTCAGATGAAGACTCTTCAGCTTGCTCCCGAAGACAATTGCGTAGCCCTTACGCTCAAAACACCCCTACCACCTAAGCCCCCACACGTCACTCATGTAACTAGCTGCTCTATACAACACATTGTTCAATGCTATGAATTGCTTTTCTTTCTACAATTGTCTTCAAATATCCTTTTTTCACTTTGTAACCCTGTAATAATGTTCGGACTATAAATAAATATTGTCTTACTGTGTGTCCTTTCTGTATTCTACTAAATATGAGATAAGTCGTTCAATATACTCTGTGTGACTCATATCACCGCACATCTGTGCATTACAGGTTGCTTATATTTTTAGCGCACAGATACTTATTATTTTGCACAGGACTATGTGATCGGTACGTTATAATTTACATGATGATACCTCAGCTATCCTCAGAGACGCTGCTGTGTATGTGCATGGTATTGGTGCATTGGTATGTGAGTGTCAGTGCGCAAGGGTTAGCAGAGGAGAAGAAATGAATGGGGTAGGACGGATGCATGCAGAAAAATGAATGAGGCAGAGAAGGGGGCGAATGAGTGTAAAGAATGACGCAGTGAAGGGGGGGGAGGTCACTGTATGACTCCCATTAACTCATTGTTTGCCACTTAACTAGATACTTCACAAGATATAAAGTGCTCTGCACTAGAGCATGACCAGCACTTAAAGGGTTGCAGGCATGGGATATTGCACTTACCCCCTGTCTCTTTTGCTAAATAGTGTATTCACTGCCTCATTAATGAATGATTTAAAAAATGCGGCAATAGATTCATGAGATAAATACAAATACGCAGAGGAAACACAGTATTGCTGAGGAAGAGTTAATACATTTCTTCCTTGCTCTCTTCATTATTTCTGCCTATATTCTTTTTTTAAATGATCACTCTTTTTCTCTGTCCATCCCTCTCTCCCTATGTATTTATAGCTCTCTCTCTCTCTCCCTCACTCCCACTCACTCCCCCTCTCTCCACCTTCTCAGCCCCTGATTGGTTTGCAACCTGTGTGCCACTGACAGACAAATCCTTGATATGGAGAGATAGAGACAGAAGGAAAGGGGCACTGAAACAATGTATGAACAGGTTAAAAGGAAGGAGGGGGGGGAGTATGAATTGTTAGGAAGGAAAAAAGCCAGCAGCACCTTTGGGACTCACTTGAACATGTGAGAATGACCCAACCAAGTCATCATAAGCAGCACACCTACATCTACCTGTGACAGACGCACAACTGGCTGCTTGTAACTAGTGAGGCACGGCAAGACATATCAAGGTGCTTGAACAGGTAAGTAGCTCTGCACCAGGAACCAACCTGCACCTGCTAGACACTCACCTGACACACTCTATATAAAGAGGTTTTACCTTTCTGGCCAAACCACCTGAGAGTAATATAACTGTTCCTGTAAAATATCTACAGCTGTATGTTGCACCCACCTGTGCTTAGACATTTACTATATGTATATGATCAATGTCATACTACGTGGTTTACGTTGTGCCTCTGTTTGTATTTATTGTTATGTTTGTCAGGATCCGCACATATATCCACATTATATAGTCAAAATATAACGATGACATATCCCTTTATTGCTGTTTCTCCTTTCTGAGTTGTATCATTATTGTTATTTATTAACCTGATTTTCAATTACAATCGTGTCGCAGCCTGACATTGAGTCATTTGGGTTATGGCATTGTACTGAAACCAGACTGACACTTTTTATTGCATATACAGTATTAGTGTTTACTGTGGTCTTTGATACTATACCTGCATGTCTTAGTTACATAGTTTACTGTGTTGTGTGTTACAGACTTTACCTGTGTTGCCTTTGTGTTTTTTGTGTACCTGTAACTGCAATTGTCTTTCTCTATGTGTCTTCTTACTCTAGGCATAGGCAATATGAGGTTTCTATCACCCTCTCTATGACTATGTTAATGTATACCTCTGCACTGTATATCACATTTTCAGTATATGCTACTTTATGCCTTTGCATAGACTGCTTGGTGTGCCTGCGTCACTGAGTGCCCTCTCTTAGTCATCGTCCTTGATTCTTTTTCATTACATAAATAGAATCTCTTCTTCATTCTTGTTATGTTCCCCGGTAATATTGTGCGTTATATCTGTCTATGTCCATATCACATTGAATGTCATTCCCTATTTACCAGTACATTAGGTTCTCTAGCATATTGTCGTGGCAGAGTTAACATAAGTCAGGAAGTTAATTATCAGTGTCCGGTCACACGGTGGCACAGACCGTGGACACAGCAATACATGTGAGGGCACTGATAAAGCTTACAAGAAAACTAAATGATCCCTTTTAAAATTACACCACTACCACTGATAAGTTCTACTCTAGGAAAAATACTCTTATTGCAAAATGCAATGAGCTATACTACACAGAAATGATTATGAGCAGTCTAAGGCTATTAGACTCAGCTATCCCTGGAGTTTATTAGAGTGTCTGGTATACATATTAAAAACACAATGGATGCAAAGGAGTTCAATTTAACATAATCTAAATCTGTTAGACATCATGCTGTATCTGTAACTGGAAATAGCGAATTACTTTGCTTGACCAGAAACAGTTATTGCAATGAAAATATCTGCACTACATTAGAAGTACTTATGTCGTGCAAAAACAAGATTGTATAATAAATGTCCTTATGGACATGGGGCCTGATTCACTACCGATCACAACTGTGATTACGCACGCAATCAGCTGATTGTTGCGTTTTGCGCGAAGACTCCACTGCGTTCGGGACTGCTATCACAGTGACTACGCAGACCCATTGCAGAGTGATTGACAGGAAGTGACCATTTGGGGGTGGTGACGGGAGAGTGATTGGCGAAATGCAGGCGTGCCAGTGCGTTTGAACACCAGAAAGTGCATAAATTAGCCACCGCGATGGCATATGCCGCTTGGGCTTGCACTGCGTGCAATGAGGTGAGCAATTTCAGGTCAGACCTTCTGCAATTGTGCATGAGTCTGCGACGGTACTCGATGTTTCCGATGGTTTTGCAGTCTTGCTAAGTATTACGGATGTGTGTAAGGTAAATTTGGCGGTCTTGTGTTAGGCTGCGACAGCATTGCAATTGCAATCATTAGCATATCTTCGCAGTGAGACTGCGTGCATAATCACTATTGCAATTGCAATAGCGATCCTTACTGAATCAGGCCTATTGTATGTGTTATTCTTAAAAAAATGGTTCCTAAACGTCATTAAAAAACACCAACAAAGAATACATCTTAATAGCATTATTAATGGCATGATGCAATCATAAAGCTACAGTATGAGACCGCATGGAATTGAAAAGGCAACTGTTAACAGTCCTAACTTCAATAAAGCCTATTGCTTTCAAAACACTTTCAACTACTAACATCATTGCTATAGCAACCTATGAATCTCAAGAGGGCAGCCAAATTTGAGGTGTCAAATCTTGGTCTTCTCGGCTGTTGAATGTCATTCATCACAGGGGTAAGCTCTATTGTTTTACCTCCTTGTTAGCTGAAATTTTAAACTAATATTGCCATGGAAACTTTCATACAAGTCACAATTTCTCTTTGAGGTGTCAAATGAAAGTCTTAACAGCTAAAACAACATATGAAATTCAGCCCACTACATTTTTTTTTCAATTTAGAATGTGGACAGTGCCAAAGTAGTAATTAATTACCTTCATCAGTAAAGTAAAAAATAACCAGGCTACCAAGGCACCAACAAGTATGAGGAGTGAGACGGGTCAACTAATTTATAGAAACAATTTCTGAAACATATATTTATATATATTTAAAAAAAAATCTTTTTTTTGTCTTTTCTTTTTTTGCCAGATCTTAAGCTGCTCAGCCAAAGGTAGACTGTGGGCTTAGCAAAGAGACAGTTACTGACAAGTGACCTGCATGAAGAAAATCATTCAGTTTCTATAAAGAGATAACAAAAAAGGAATAACCTTCAAAGACTTTCAAGTGACTTTTTGCTGAGAAGAAACTACTGAATTAAGAACAAGCCCAACCCAAGAAAAGGGTTTACACTGCAGATGTATCATATTTGATACATGGTTAAGGAGTGAGCACAACTAATGAAAGCACAATAGACTGAATCCTGGCCAAAGAGTCATATTGTTAATAGAATACCTACAAGTCCAAAGAAAATAAGTGAAATATTTTCCAAAAACTGTTCTTTTGTGTAATTTCCTGTTTTTAAATAATAATAATAATAATAATAATAATAATAATAATAATAATAATGTTCAAGATCTAAGAAGTGGCACCTGGCACCGAAATAAATAAACTTCCATTGAGATTTGGAGAGATGTTTGTGAGTCAATAAGATGCCAGGAAAATTACCAAAAAGAACCATGTTTTGACCTCCAACCAAGTATGACACCAACTTCTCCAACGAGCCTCCTTTCAAGCTCTTATGCTTACATGAACACAACGCTGTATGCCAATGTATCCTCTACTCCAAGCGTGGCAGCCCCTGGGCTCCTCATTCCTCTAGTCTACCTAGTTGTATGTGCAGTAGGATTGTGGGGTAACACCTTGGTCATATACCTGGCATGGCGAAGTCCTGCTGGACAGAACTCAGTTACAGCTCTGTATATTCTAAATTTGGCTTTGGCTGATGATCTTTTTATGTTAGGACTGCCCTTTCTTGCTGCTCAGAGTGCTCTGTCATACTGGCCATTTGGCTCACCTGTGTGTCGAATTGTAATGACTCTTGATGCTGTAAACCAATTCACCAGCATCTTCTGCTTAACTGTGCTCAGCTTGGATAGGTATTTAGCTGTTGTTCGCCCAATCCAGTCAGCAAAATGGAGAAGACCCAAAGTTGCAAAATGTGTCAATGTAACAGTATGGATTCTCTCCTTCTTGGTTGTGCTCCCAGTAGTTTTCTTTTCTGGTGTTCCAAAGGATTCTGGAATGTGTCATATTGCTTGGCCTGAACCGCAACAGGCTTGGAGGACTGGTTTCATCCTGTACACGTCTGCACTTGGCTTTTTCTGTCCATTGCTTGTAATTTGTATCTGCCACCTACTTATTGTAGCCCAGCTAAGACTGTCTGGAAATCGAGTTAGAGTGGCTCCTGCCCGACGGCAAGGTCCCGAACGTAAAGTAACTAAGATGGTGGCCCTTGCAGTGACTGCCTTCATCTTGTGCTGGCTGCCCTTTTATGCTTTGAACATAATTAATCTTCTGTGGCCCCTACCCGCAGGTCCAAGATTATATGGACTTTACTCATTTGTTGTAGCTCTTTCCTATGCTAACAGCTGCCTAAATCCCATTATCTATGCGCTGCTTGCTCGTCCATTCCAGCGGGGGTTGAAACGTGTTCTCTGCAGGACTTCGGTAAGGGTTGCAGATGGAGATATGAATGGAAGAGTTGAAAGGGCACAAGGAGAGCTAAGCAGGGTTAGTGGTATTTCCCAAGAAAGAGGAAATCCAAAGGTAGACGGAGTGGATGAGAATGGGAGGAGAGCGGGAGGCGAAGAGCCACTGCAGCAAGTGGTCGGCCCATCTTCACAAAAGGCTCTTCCAGAGGAACTGGGGGCATCTGAGAAAGAAAACATGCTAGGCATAAGTTATTTGTGAAAGGGTCACGATGGCTATAAAACTCCCTTGGACAAGTAATGTCATGCTGAATCTGAGTGGGAAAGCAAATTTTAAAGCTGTAGAAATCCCTGAAATGTGTTAATTTATATTTACTAGGGCAGATGTAAGTTTATTTTAAAACAAGACATTAAAAATAATTGTAGAATTATATGTCAATAACTCTATGAGAAAAAAGTTAAAGAAACTTGAAAAGCAATTTGGAATTTATTTCCACAATTTGTATCGAAACTACTTACTGGTGATCCTATAGACTGGTTTTTATACCCTCTTTAAATATAATTATCTCCTAAGAATGGCAGCTATCTGACAGAGCATCCAAGCATTTGAATTAAAGAGGTGTAAAGGACAAGGCAGCCTACGAAGTGAGACGATTATATTTTCAAAATTCTCATTGCAAATGAGTTTAATAGTATGTCATAGATTGCCAACTCTGCTGGCCAGAGATGCAATGAGCCAAAGAACTGCAACCTATGATGCTGTACTAGACCATTGTAGTATGATTTATCTAATCCAAACACCCTACGCTTTCCATTTGTATACTTGGAGAGGCTAACAGCAGAGGTCATTGTTACTCAAAGACACATCTTTATCACAATTTCATGCTGCAGCTATGAAACTAATGAGCAAACAAAAATACTTCTGGCATTTACGGTCCAGCAGGTGCTGGATAAAATGCCCACGTTTCCAGCACAGCTCTTGCGCTCTGCATTCACTGTTCTGTTCTTCTGTGTTTTTTCCATTTGTAATTTTGCACTGACAGCCGGAAGAATATTCTGAACAATCAACTGTAAAAATAAGAACGTTGCCACTAATTAAATGCTTCACAAATAATAACTGTAATGTATTTTTTGCACATTGAGTCATTAATGAGAAGGGTTTTATACCCTCAATAATGAAAGATCATCTGTCCTCTCTAACCTGCACCTTACATGTTTATGATATATGTAGATAGTGAGCTAGCAGTGCACCCGAACAAACGGAGCTTGTAATCTATCAAAATAAAGTACTTTGACGTCTCTATTTGGCCTCAAGCAGCCAGTATTTATTTTGTGCTTGTAAAAAGTAAACTTGGGATTTTAAACCTTTACAAATAGTTTATTGTATTCTAATCAGATTTCTACTAACTACTACAATATACATTTACACAATTGTTTAGTAAAATATGGCATATTTTGCTCAGATATTTTGAATGAACTGTGCATACTGACTATTGATGTACATATTGAAATAACATTACATAGCACATAATCAAAATCCAAATGGATTGGATTGGATCAAGCATTGGGAAACAGAGCCAAATGATAACCTCCATCGCCATCTGCATTGAGTTGTTGTTCAATCCAGAAGTGAAGGTTCAGGTTCTTGTTGTTTGGTGACAAAAACATACTTATAATGCTGACTGCCCTGTATTCAGCTATTGTGTTGATGAAGGATCAATCACAATGCAATATACGTGGGCTGTAAAATGGCTCACGTTCTTTTTAATAATATGACATACTGTATCTGCCATGGGATTATTTTCTGTATTACACCATTGTTAAAATATATATATACTGTAAAACCATAAAACCATAATATAAATTATATACATAGCTATTCGCATGTCATGCATTTAGTTTATGTTATTTTTCCTGTCATTAATTAATTAATGAAATAACCAGACATGGCTAGACTAGCCCAGCACAAATATTCCTCAATATACTGGTCGTAAAATACTGTTCTAGGGGTAAATTCACTAAAGTAAGAGTTTTTAGAAGTGGAGATGTTGCCCATAGCAACCAATCAGATTCTACTTAACATTTAAATAGCACCTTCTAGAAGATAATAGCTAGACTCTGGTTGCTATGGACAACATCTCCACTTCTAAAAAACTCACTTTAGTAAATATATACCCCGTAGAGTCAGAAATAAGATGTGTTTCTAATTATTGAAATATTCTGAGCCTGTCATTTATTAAGGAAAGCGAATTAGTGATCCCACGTGAAAGACAGCACTATGGAGAATTGGTATACCTTAAAAACATTTAGACATTTTAAAAACTTTATATTTTCTATGACACTTCTTGCCAAATAAATCAAAGGTACTACTTGCATTTTGAATGCTGACCATTTTATCGGCCCATATGTAAGTAATCAATAAACGCTTTGTAGTGGAATCATGCATAATTATATAATCTATATATATATACAGTATCTTTAATTAGCATAGTAACAAGCAACAATAAAATTAATACTTATAGAACAGTAGCATGTTGACAATTTATAATGCTCTCAATATTAACATCATTTACCCCAGCTGTTATGTCTGAAGAAAAGAATTCACGGTAAGTTATTTCTCAATAATGGACAGGGTGCTTGATTTTCGAAGAGGGAAAATAAAAACATTTAAATAGTGAGACTGACTCTTTTATTGTGTCACAGTATATTGTACATAGTATCAAGTGCATAGCATATAACATTCTGCATTAGAGATAAGTACAACAAGGTAATTAGTTTGTATTTTGTGGTATGAATACAGATTTGCATGTTATAGAAGTGCAAAAACAGGAGAAAAATATCCAGGTAGATTAGGACAGATTAGGACAGTTTTTTAGGGTTTGAAAATCTCAAATGAGTGTAATCTATTGTTAATTTGCAGATAGGATCACAACAGATCCATATTGCTGTAATCCATAAGCATAAAATGATCCTGTTGTGGGCACATAGTAGAAGCAGTAGTATCATACTCGCCTCCTCTCCCGGAGTGTCCGTGAGGCTAGCAGAATTTCTGAGAGTTCTCTCTCACTCACAGGAGAGTAGACAAGCCTCCCAGAGATGGGCCACTGCCTCAGTGAACTGGGTGATCCAGAAGCTTGATGATGTGATTCACACTTAATTGCGCTATCGTGGTCCTATGGCTGCTGTACAATGCTGTGAATTGTGGTATTGAATAGTGGGGCACATGGCAGCAAAGGTGTAATTCATGGTACAGTTCCCCAGTACCACCCATCCGAACCTCAGAAAAATCAGCAAGTATGGTATTTATGAAGGTGCGAGGTATTTACAATGAACCATTGTTGCACATAAAATGCCTCATTTATTTGTTATGTACCACTTCCAAGTGAATTAATAAACTGCATTCTCATGGAATATTTATTCAGATCACAAAATGGCTGCCTCCACTGTGCATACACATCAGGTGGTCTTTCATTTTCAGGTCCTGAAAACACCGTGCAGATGATGCAATTGGCATGTGTTGCCTTTGACAAAAGACAACTGAAAATACAATACACAGTAATTTTAACAACCATATGAATGTGGTGTATATTTTTTCATGGTGAAGTAACAATTTTAGGGCCTGATTCAGACCCACTCGCAAGCGGCTGTCCGCTCGCAAGTGGGTCGATGTTGTGCACTGCGCATGCCCACGACGGCGGGAGCTCCGTCGTGCGCATGCGCCAGACGCGACGATCGAAGGACTTTCCTTCGCTCGTTGTGTCTGATCAAAGGGGGCGTGCTGTCGATGTTGATTGACAGCACGCCCCCTTTGGTAGGCGTGCCAGGGGTGTGCCTCCCTGACGGGGGCGTTCCTAAGGGAACGCCTACCGTCAGAAGCCGGCCCACTGACATCACTAGTGATGTCAGTGGCAGTGATTTTGGCTCTGATAGAGCCAAAATCACTCCGGGACTTGCGGTTGAAAAACTCAACCGCAGGCTCCGGCTCGCAGTGGCGATGGTCGCGATGGTCAAGGCCATCGCGGCCATCAAACTTCACGCTCGTATAGGCTGTGGGTGGTGACCCACAGCTATACGAGCGTCCTGGAGGACGCTCCATAATTATGGAGGGCGGCCCTCATTCAGAGCGTGCGCTCTGCTCAGAGCGTACGGCTCTCAATGAGGGCCTTACTGTCTAGTAATGTAAAGGGAGGAAGGCCGGTAATCCCAGTATTTAGCACTGTGGGTCTGATTGTGAAATTAGTAGAGATGAGCATTTCGGTTTTACTCGGTTATGTTAAGATCTCAAAAACAGCATCATATTGGCTGTCCGGCTATCACATGTTATGGATGGCCAATAGGATAAATCAGAACTAATCCGAACTTGCGCTAATTTGGCGAAAAGAAGAGAGTCAAAACCAAACCGCTCATCTCTAGAAATTAGAGTTGTCTTGTTTGCATATGAGCAAAGATGAGTCTGCACAATTGCATTTCTGCATCTGTATTTTTAGCTGTGACTTAAGATATGTGCAACTTTAAGTCTAGCAAGATGTGCCTTGATCAAAGAGCAAACCTAAATAAGATATTGTATTACATCTACATTTTAACACCCCTGATCTGTTTCCCAAGGTACCACAAGTGCAAGATAGTGGCACAAGTTGTGTGCATACACAGTACAACAATTTGTACTAAGATACATTTGTATATTGTGCAGTACATTTATGTGCAACTGTAAACCAAGCCTTATGTTAGGTCTTTAATACACCTCCCTCTGATGTATAAGCCTAGGGCCTGTTTCGACTAATTAGCCATTGAGTGATGATTCCTAGTAAATAAGATTGCTTTTGGAAATAATCAGTCACTAAATTACATTAAAAATGAGAGAGAGATAGAAAGGGGGGACTTTCATGATCATCATCAATTAAGTAGCTTAATAAGATTATGTTTAGAATTCCAATCTGACCTGATATGCCAGTACACATATAAATATATAGCATTCCTAGTTTCACTGTCCCTAATTTATGATGGCAGTTAAATTTTTTAAGTTTTGCACTTGATGTATTCATATTTCATATCTCCCATCACTTTTTTATTTTATTTATTAATTATCTGGTTTTAGAATGGATACTTACAATTCCTTATTGCTAATGCAATCACTTTACTTTGTCCTATGGGGGCTGGCCAAGCTACTGCAAATAAGCCGTCATCAGACCACACAAGTGCCAGAGTCCATAGCTGGTAAGGAATCCTACAGATCCCTCTCCCAGTAAATTGCTCATTAAGTAGTCCATAGGCTTCAAATAGCAGCCCCACAGAAAATGATGGAGGCTGCGTTTGCAATCGGAAACAGGGTCACAGCAGATACATCCAGGGGATACTTGAATTTTGATTTTTTTGGGGGGGAGGGGGATTACAAATTTCTTTTGATAAATTGGCCCCTTAGACATGCACAACGTGGACCAAATAAACCCACCAGCATTCCAATAAAACTCCAGAAACTCACTATTGATCAATGGGCTCTGGGCCTGATTCACTACGGATCGCAACTGCGATTGCAATACCGATTATGCACGAAGTCTCACTGCGATTGTATGCTAATCCATTGTGATTGCTATGCCATCGCAGTACAACATAAGGACGCCCACTTTTTCTTACACACATCCATAATCCTTAGCAAGACTGCGAAACCATCAGTAACATGGAGTACAATTGCAGCCTCTCGCACACTTGCACAAGGTCTGACCTTTCTAAGGAATTGCTAACTTCATCGCAAGCTATGTCTTCTCAAGCTGCGTAAGGCATCATGGTGGATAAAATATGCATGCCCATGCAACGGTGTTCAAACGCACTGGCACGTCTGCGTTTCACCCAGCCAATCCCCCGTCACCTCCCACAAACAGCACTTCCTGTCAATTACTATGCGATGGGTCTGCGTAGTCACTAATGCATGAGCATGCGCAGAAGGCAGCAATCGGCCGATTGCGTGCGGAATTGCAGTTGCGATCAGTAGTGAATCAAGCCCTCTGTAGATTAGGAATGTCCCAACAGAATCCGATTTTTTGGAAGGTATGTTGTTTTTCTACATTATATGGCATCGGTTATCTTGTGGTCTTTTGAATGTTTACAATCTTAATAAATCTCCTAATTATTGTATTAAATTAACAATTGCTAAGATTGCAGTGATCCCTGGTTGACATAAATACTACTAGATGTTATATGCTAAGATGCACTTGCTCAGTAGCAAATTGTTCCGAGAAATTACATTTAAATGTTGGTAACACATTGTACTATCATAGATCACCTGTCCTTGCTTGGTGACACAATTATTCCGCACTACTTGTGTTTCTGTGTACACACAGTTGTTTGCACTAGCACTGCTGTGTCGATAAGTGGCTTTTAGCGGCTGGTATTTATGACCACTCTGTACAGCAATTCATGTGCCACCCCCAACAAGATTACATAATCAGGATAAATACACTTGCAAGCGCTACTTATTTTGAAAGCCTTCTGTCATCAAAACTCTAGGTCTTCATGTAATATCCTGAAGTCTTGTATGGTGTATGGAGGTTATATGGAGATTGCTATCTGTGTTGTGAGCAAAGTGGTCTGGATAAATTAAATAATGAATGCATTATCTTTATTATTGTTAGGTAAGTGTATCAAGTGAGGCATTGCTGAGTAAAATGTCATTCAGCCAATCAGGAATCTAGTGTAGACTGGATATGACTAAAATTTGCATGTTGTGCATCCAGCCAGACACACTCTATCCCACACCTCAATAGCATACAGTTGTAGTATCAAGACAAGAGCGACAATACTGTGATTCTATACTATGCTACTGGAAACTGGTATTAACATAAACAAATATAATGCTGATCCAAAAATTACAAAAACAACCTTGGTTATCGATAACATTTTAAATTGCTCCTAAATGAAGCTGATGTCTCTTTCATAAGTTAATATATCATATCATTGGCGTATATATAATGGGTGCAGAATGTGCAGTGCACACTGGCCTTTGAGTCAAGGGGGGCTCACACCGCACACCTTGGACCCATTGAATATTTGTACCTTGCAAATTTTCCCAGAGATACAGTATGTATCTGGCAGAGTCTTCACTGCGCATGCTTCGGGGTGATGGTGGAGACTGCACATAGGCGACCTCCTCGGGAAAAAGCTTCCGTATCATATATGGCTTTAATGTTGCCAAGTGTCTTCCCGGCAGGATTTATGAACAATGTAACACTCCCCAGTAGTCTCAGCATTAGCTCATTGCATTCTTATGTGCACTCCAATGTTCATCTCAGCTGAATGGTTAAGCACAAAGCAAATGTACACTTCCTCTGTGTCCCTATGAGGGGAATACTAGTGCTGTAAATATGTTGTTAAATACCGGACTCTGAGCACTGGTGCAGAGCTGAACTGTGTGCACCAGCAAATATGAGGTAGAATTTTTGCATACTTAGAATTCAGGCACATTAGCTGGCATCTACAGCAGCTAATGTAGTCAACTGAGCTCTGCACATAGCAGACTTACTCCATAGGATTAGTTCAAAGTTTTGCAGCAGGAGCAATAATAGTGTATTGGGAGACAAACTGCTGTTCCAGCTGGTCCCTTGATGAGTTTTTCTGCAGCCTCTAGCAATTTCCTCAGAAGGTAGCCTTCAACCTTTGCTACAGCTTTGTGCCTGCCACCAGGGGCTTAGCATGAGTGAAGCATGTGCTACAGATACTCTATGATCTATGTGGCACCAGCTGGGGTAATCTCTGTGAGCAGCCCCTGGAAAGTGGAACACAAACTACAGAGGTGCTTCTTTTTACTAATTTTCTTTCACCTCCTCCCATCTCCCTTATGCATTGTGGTGCAATTACGTTGGTTTACAATGCTGAAGGGATCTGGGAGAAGGTGAAAGAACAAGAAAATGTTGCTTCTATGTCTCACAGGTGATTTTGTATATTTACCATTTTTGTCACATTGGACACCAGTGGCAAGAGCATGAACTTAAATATGGCAATATGAAGTCAGCAAGCTCAATGCTATATGTATAAAGAGATGTTGCTTGAAATGTCAGAACACACACAATTTGTAGTCAGACAGTCCAGTCTCAAACATGGCTAACAGAGATCAGCAGACAAGGGATACGCAAAAGAGTCCAGTAGCAAGGTCTGGAACACTGGAAGGCAATAGCTGCAGGCAGTGTTGAGGTAAAAGTTTAATATAAACATGTAGTCCAAGACCCAGTACACAGTGCAACAGCTATACAGCAGACAATGATTTAACAAACAGTAGTACAGCCAAGTAGCAGACAGAGGAGTAATCAAGAAGCAAGCCAGAAAGTCAAAAACCGATGTCGCATTCCAAGTTTGCAGGTTCACAGAGCAATCACCTGGCAATGTCTGCTAAGTTAGGTCTAACTATAGGTACTAAGGGATGAAGATCTGATCCCACAGATTACTACTGTAGGTTACACATGTGCAGACACTTTTAAACAGCACCGGAAGCTGGAAACCTGTCTCAGCCTACAGGTGATGTATCCAAAAACCTGGCAGCCATATCGACTGGCTAATTTACTGAAGTAATTGGTACAAACTTAAAATGTACGCTGAGATATTGTAACACACATCACTGACTGTGACTTACAGATAAAGGATGATTTCATGAATAGCTGAAACATAGTTGGCAACAATCAAAAACTATTTCCAGCAGTATTTTGCTACAAGGTTTGTACATCTAAGCACATCATACAATCCAGGCAGACATTAGGATTACCATCAATGGCATATTGTGAACTTAAAGTGGACCTGGAAAGCACTTTGAAATTGCCTTTTATAGCAGGTGGGGCCAAATTGTCAGGAGATGGGGCAATGTATGTGTGGCCACACTGCAGAGGTGGGTGTCAACATTCAACCGGATTCGATGTGACGTTAATGGGCCAGTTGCTTTTTACATTGCTAAGCTGCTTCCCAACACTGGCAATGCTGTGAGCACCACTGATAGGTGCTCGTACAGTAGCTCCCTTTTGACAAGAAAAGTTCTCCTGATAGTGATGTTCAATAACAAAAATTCCCCACCAATAATGATATTAAGAAATATTTTGCAATAAAGTTATATATTGTGATATACAGTATACGCATTTAAGATCTATACAATACAGGGCTCATTCTAGTCAATTTACAACCAACAGTGCATTCTAGTAACCCATGTACAATACAGAGTGCATTCTAGTGAACTCTTTGCAACACTTAATGTACATTCTAGTGACTCCTGTACTGTATAGTGTGCACTCTAATGACCATATTACAACACAAAGTGCATTACACAATACAGAATGGATTCTGGTGACCCATGTACAACACATAGAACATTTTACTGCACAAGCCCAATAACTTCACTCCCTTATGACATGATGAAGCTCAATATGAGATATCCATCAAGGAGAATTGCAGAGGACTCTGCTGGCTTCCTCGTCTTACGCTGTTGCACATACTGCATATCTGTATAATTAACCATAGAAAACATCTGAAACTGTGAATTAAACTGGTATTACACACAGTAAATCACTCTGAATGCCAATAAGTATAGAAGAACACGTATTCAAACTTCATGGTATGGGAGAAGTTTTGAGTGGCATGTGGTCTGCTCTGAGTGGTGCTGGACATACTCCCTGTGTAGCACTAGGTAGAGCTAGAAACACCACCTGGACTCAGCAGAACATACCCTCAGTGGTGCAAAATAGGCTCACAGAATAGAGGAAATATTTGGCAATTAGAACCACATGGTTATTTTTTCAAACATATAGTTTATCCTGAATCTCTGTGACTTAACATAGAGACTGGAACTGGATTTAAAATGTTATTTATCAAGTCTCCTAGAGAATACAGGAGACACATACAGCTGACAGCATCATCTTCATTGTTAAGAAACTTATCAGTTAGAGTATTTTTAATATCATAGCCACACCTTCACCACAACATCATACAAATAGAATTAGTATAAAAGTAAATAACAACTTTAGCAAATAGGAGGAAGTAGAGTTTGGGGGGATGGAATGTGAATAATAATAATAATAATAATAATAATAATAATAATAATGATATTATATTATATTAATATTATTATTATCATTATTATCATTATTATTATTATTATTATTATTATTATTATTTTTCTTCAGGCTGTTTAGTGAAAAAAGATTTGTTTATTAGATGTGAATGTTAGAATGTTCACTCATTTCTCTAAACAGTGCCCAATATTCTAGTATCCCTACAAGCTATGACACAAGACGCATGAGATATTCAAAGTAGAGATGAGCAAAAGTTTGTAATTAACTTATTGAGTATTCACAGGAACAGGGGCGCTGAGATGGGCAGGTAATAATTACTCGGGCCCGCTGAAGGGACCGGCGGGGGCCCTGGACCAATGCCGCCCCTCTCCTCTTGACTGACAGCAGCCAAGCACACGCTGTGTGCTGGGCTGCAGTGGAAGACTATATAGCACTTGCATTTACTAATTAGGCCTTCAGCCAGACCCAACTTCAAATTAATTGTATTCACCTTAAACAAATAGATCTATTTTCTCCCAACCATTCCCAACATTAAATTAACAGCATTCGCAATTAATAAATAAGCATCTTCACCACCAACTTACTGCAGCATTAAATGAATAGCATTCACATCTAATGAATTGTTCAATTTCCGCCATCCAGCCCCAACATTGAATTAACATCACCAGTATTAAATAATTAGTCCCATCAACCCAACTTACACAGTTGTTTCACTAAAAGACTGGCCCCCACACTCAGCCCCCATTAAATGATTAGCCACCACCACCACCACCATTAGATCTAGTGTTAGCTTGTGTGGTACACATACTCCTTTTTACATCTATTGTATGCTTAATGTAAATTGAATACTATCACTAAGAGCCCCGAGAGAGAGAAGGAACAGGGAGAGCCCCGAGAGAGAGAAGGAACAAGGAGAGCCCTGAGAGAGTGAAGGAACAGGGAGAGCCCCGAGAGAGTGAAGGAACAGGGAGAGCCCAGAGAGAGAGAAGGAACAGGGAGAGCCCCGAGAGAGAAGGAACAGGGAGAGCCCCGAGAGAGAGAGAGACAAGAGAGAAGAGAGAGAGACGGAATAGGGAGAGAGAGAGAGAAGGAATAGAGAGAGAGAGAAGGAATAGGGAGAAAGAGAGAGAAGGAATAGGGAGAAAGAGAGAAGGAATAGGGAGAGGGAGTAAGAGAGAGAGAGGGAGAAAGAGAGAGAGAGAGAGAGAGGGGATGATAGGGAGAGAGAGAAGGAATAGGAAGAGCCCAGAGAAAGAGAAGGAATAGGGAGAGCCCCGAGAGAGAGAGTGAAGGAACAGGGAGAGGAGAGAGTGAAGGAACAGGGAGAAGAGAGAGTGAAGGAACAGGGAGAGGAGAGAGAGAGTGAAGGAACAGGGAGAGAGAGGGAGAGAAGAGAGAGGGAGAGGAGAGAGGGAGAGAGAGGAGAGAGAGAGGAAGAGGAGGGAGAGAGGGAGAGGAGAGAGAGAGGGAGTGTCCCACATCTACACAGGGCCACCAAGACATCAGGCAGACACAGGTGCTTGAGTTAGGCCTTGACCAATTGTTGGGACATGGCCACGCCAAACTTGGAATGTTCTGCCATAGCTGCAACTCCCCGGCTGACAAGGTGCCCCCTCAGGCCCCACAAACCTCCCAGGTAAACTGTACTAGGGTTGCCCGTCAACACTTCTACCATTGGTGGTGTTTAACCACCAATGAAAATTCAACCGTTGAAGCATCAATGGTTTGCTCTTGCGCATACTGCAGCTGCCATCCACTATCAGATTGCTGCCGCCGATGTACACCATCTATTTTCCCCCCATCAAAAGCAAAACTAGTCTCCATCACCATCAAACCATTGATGGTCGATGGCCATCTCTAATCACTACCTGCCCTTCCCGACACCCCAGCACCCATGAGTGTTCAAGAGGCAACAGTGAATTAAACTTTTTTTTTTTTAAATAATTGTAATTTTTATTATCAAATACAATAAATGTTAAATAATACAGATAATAGTGGGATATGTGCTTGAGAAGGTGGAGATGGAATTGCCGGCTATTTAGAGGTGAGCATATGTGACTGAGATCTACAGCAGATGCAGCTGAATTGCGTACAACTGTGAATCAGACGCTATAATTTTTACAGTGAAGTTATAGTTTTTTTTGGCATTCCTTCAAAAGTGAAAATGGATTAATTAAAAGGCAAAGGGGTGGAGGTGAAGGTGTATCCTATTTTTGCTCTCAAAGTATTATCATGTGTGGACAGAATAGAATAAGGGATCTATTCATTATAATAACATTTTCACCTACTTTTGTAGAAATTGCTATTCCTTATAAAGGTAATGCAGTAGGTATCAGCAGGGCTGGACTGGGACTTAAAATAGACCATGGCATTTTAAGAGCGCACAGGCCCACCTCACGTCATCATCATGCTCCTGGCATAGACCCCTTCCCTTACTATCTCTAACCCCTCCCATTTCTTAGTCTATACTCCTACAAATATAATTAATATTAGAACATACAAGTACACAAACAACAGAGCACATCCTGTAGGGGATTCAAACATGTGCCATAGTCAAACATTTGGTATTGTGTTGGTTCTGTTACGCTGTGTACACAACTATAGATACATCTGTCCAATCCATTTGGTGGGAAGGAAAATCTGGGAATGTATGGGAGCAAATAACAATAGAAATTTGCTCACTGATGCTGGAAAATGGACCAGATTTTCCTTCCCACCAGACAGATTGGAGAGATATCTATAAGTGTGTACACAGCCTTAGGTAAAGCTGGCACTTCACTGGTGCAGGTCACACACAAGAAAAGGGAAGACAGGAAAGAGAGGAGGAAAGCAGGGAGCCTGGAGAAACACGGGAGGAATTCGGGGAGCTGGGGGAGAAAGAAAAGGAAAGATGGGATCCAACATAGGAGAATGAGAGAGACCAGAGAAACAGACAGAGACAGAGAGAGACAGAGAGAGACAGCCACAGAGAGAGAAAGACAGAGACACAGAGAGAGAGAGAGAGAGAGAGAGAGAGTGAGAAGGGATAGAGAGAAAGAGAGAGAGAGAGAAGGGATAGGGAAAAAGAGAGAGAAGGGATAGGGAGAAAGAGAGAATGAGAAAGAGAAGGAACAGGGAGAGCCCCGAGAGAGAGAGAGAAGGAACAGGGAGAGCCGAGAGAGCCCAGAGAGAGAGAAGGAACAGGGAGAGCCCTGAGAGAGAGAGAGAGAGAGCGTGAGAAAGAGAGAGAGAGAAGGAACAGGGAGAGCTTCCGAGAGAGAGAGAGAAGGAACAGGGGAGCCCCGAGAGAGAGAGAGAGAAGGAACAGGGAGAGCCCCGAGAGAGAGAGAGAGAGAGAAGGAACAGGGAGAGCCCCGAGAGAGAGAGAGAGAGAGAGAGAGAGAAGGAACAGGGAGAGCCCCAAGAGAGAGAGAGAGAAGGAACAGGGAGAGCCCTGAGAGAGTGAAGGAACAGGGAGAGCCCCGAGAGAGAGAAGGAACAGGGAGAGCCCCGAGAGAGAGAGAGAGAGAGAGAAGGAACAGGGAGAGCCCCAAGAGAGAGAGAGAGCCCCGAGAGAGAGAGCCCCGAGAGAGAGAGCCCCAAGAGAGAGAGAGAGCCGAGAGAGAGAGTGGAGAGAGAGAGCGAGAGAAGGAACAGGGAGAGCCCCGAGAGAGAGAGAGAGAGAGAGAGAGAGAAGGAACAGGGAGAGCCCAGAGAGAGAGAGATAGAGAAGGAACAGGGAGAGCCCCGAGAGAGAGAGAGAGAGAGAGAGAAGGAACAGGGAGAGCCCGAGAGAGAGAGAGAGAAGGAACAGGGAGAGCCCCGAGACAGAGAGAGAGAGAGAGAGAGAGAGAGAGAGAGAGAGAGAGAAGGAACAGGGAGAGCCCAGAGAGAGAGAAGGAACAGGGAGAGCCCCGAGAGAGAGAAGGAACAGGGAGAGCCCCGAGAGACAGAAAGAACAAGGAGAGCCCTGAGAAAGTGAAGGAACAGGGAGAGCCCCGAGAGAGTGAAGGAACAGGGAGAGCCCAGAGAGAGAGAAGGAACAGGGAGAGCCCCGAGAGAGAGAAGGAACAGGGAGAGCCCCGAGAGAAAGAGAGACGAGAGAGAGACGGAATAGGGAGAGAGAGAGGGAAGGAATAGGGAGAGAGAGAGAGAAGGAATAGGGAGAAAGAGAGAGAAGGAATAGGGAGAAAGAGAGAAGGAATAGGGAGAGGGAGTAAGAGAGAGAGAGGGAGAAAGAGAGAGAGAGAGGATGATAGGGAGAGAGAGAAGGAATAGGAAGAGCCCGGAGAAAGCGAAGGAATAGGGAGAGCCCCGAGAGAGAGAGTGAAGGAACAGGGAGAGGAGAGAGAGTGAAGGAACAGGGAGAGGAGAGAGAGAGTGAAGGAACAGGGAGAGAGAGGGAGAGAAGAGAGAGGGAGAGGAGAGAGAGGAGAGAGGGAGAGGAGAGAGGGAGAGAGAGGAAGAGGAGGGAGAGAGGGAGAGGAGAGAGAGAGGGAGAGGAGAGAGAGGGAGAAAGAGACAGAGAGAGGGAATAGGGGGAGAGAGATAGAATAGGGAGAGGGAGAGGGAGAGGGAGAGAGAGAGAGAGAGAGAGAGAGAGAAGGGAGAGGGAGAAAGAGACATACAGGGAGAGACAGAGAGAGAGACGGAATAGGGAGAGAGAGAGTGTGAAGGAACAGGGAGAACCCCGAGAGAGAGAAGAAATTGGGGAAGCTGGGACAGACAGGGGGAGCTGGCAGAGACATAGGGGGAGCTGGGAGAGACATAGGAGAAAGAGGGGGACCTGCTAGAGAGAGAGGGGGAATTTGTGAAGCTGGGAGAGAGAGAGAGGAGGAATAGGGGAAGTCGGGAGAGACATAGGAGAAAGAGGGGGACCTGCTAGAGAGAGGAGGAATAGGGGAAGTCGGGAGAGACATAGGAGAAAGAGCGGGACCTGCTAGAGAGAGAGGAGGAATAGGGGAAGTCGGGAGAGACATAGGAGAAAGAGGGGGACCTGCTAGAGAGAGAGAGGAGGAATAGGGGAAGTCGGGAGAGACATAGGAGAAAGAGGGGGACCTGCTAGACAGAGAGGAGGAATAGGGGGAGATGGGCTATATAGGAATAGGGAAAGACAGTATACAAGAGCAATAGGGGAGACAGGATGAATAAGGACAGACAGCAGTTTAGGTATAGGGGGAGATGAGAGGAGAATAGGGGAAACAGAAGAGAGAGAGAAGAAATCAGGGGAGATGGAAGAGAGAGTAAGAGGAGGAGGAATATGGTGAGATGAGAGACAGAAGGAAACTAATGGTGGAGATGGCAGAGAGAGATACCTTATGTAGTTTTGGAGTGTGAAGAGAAGGTCTTAAACAGTCAGTGTATGCAGTCCTCTGTGACGCTGCTGCACTTCTGTCGCTGATGCCCGGGTTTAAGCTACCATTTCATTACCGGCACTATAACCCGCAGTGTCAAACGCAGGATTTCTAGATGGGGGTTTCCAAATGCTTGATTTTAGAGTGAGTGTAGATAGTCCATGAAGAGGGTAGAATTAGCATTTATCCAGCTTTAATATGCGTTATACAAAGTATATTGTGTGTCATAATTCCAGCATATACAGGACCAGCAATCACAGTAACCTGTTAGATGTGGCAGTAGGCCATCCTGCCTGAGCTGAATGGTTTTATTTTAGATGTGGGCACCATTCCAGAGTATCAGAGCAAGTCCAGGAGTCTGGGGGAGCAGCAGAATAATCTAGCACTGCCCTGGACATACATTATTATTATTATTATTATTATTACTATCCTTTATTTATATGGTGCCACAAGTGTTCCGCAGCGCCTTACATAGTACATAGAACTAATAGGTGAACAAGAAACACGTAACTTACAGTACATTACAGTGCAGGACAAGGACACAACTTATATACATTGCTGAAATAGTGATTAAAGCACTCACAATAAGCTGCCGGGAGTTGGCAGTCCCATGTTAGGTGCCCTAATGGGGAGTAGAGAGTAGAAGAAAATGTAAAGAGAAGCACATGAGGGAAGAGGTCCCTGCTCGTGAGAGCTTACATTCTAAGGGGAGGGGCAGACAGACAGGCGTGACACAGAAGGGGAAGATAGGAAGGAAAGATGTACATATTGGGCTCTATAGCAACACATCCCTAACAGTGAATGTTTTCCAGATCTCCTAGTTGGTGCACATGTTATTTATTACTGACTGATACATGTTAAAAGATCCACAGGTGGTGCTAATTATTTCATTTGTGATACTGTGAAGAACATGCAGCGCTGGTAAAATTATCTTACTATTTCTATTGTGGTCATGGTGTGGGCTGGGGAGGGGGGTTTCCAGGCAGACGGAACCCCCCCCTGCGTTTGCCTATGCCCCGGAAGTGCGGCTCTTCTGAATGAGGAGCGGCTCATGTGGTTCCACCTCCAGGCCAGCAGACTTTCTATTTAGCGTGCCGCACAGGCGCTCACCCTCCCGCTCAGATTAACAATGTCCCCATTGCCAAGGGGCTTGGACGCTGGCCGCGTCATGACGCGATTGCATCATGACGTCATCGCGCAATGACGGGGCCGTGCATTGGTGAAAATTCTTTGCTGACTGAGCATGGCACCGCCCGGGAGGGTGTACCACCCAGTAAGCCTGCGCTCAGCCAAACCGGCCCATTTAGCCATCGGCCCTTCTGGCATTTGACAGCAGTGCCCAATGGCCAGTCCGGCCCTGGGTATCATGGATATCTCCTGCTTACCTCCAGTCCCAATCTGACCCACCATCCCCATACAATACTATGGGGACCAAAAATACATATTACATTTTTGGAGCTGCTTTGGAGCAGTGCTCAGTTTCACCGCTTACTAAAGTAGCGGTGATAGGCATCGCGGGGGCAGCCGATCATTGGCTGTGTCGACATTGCTCTGGTGATTATGTATCCACTGCTCCTTCTCACAGCGAGTTGGATACATCATTATTTGGGACCACCCAGGCTGCTTGGTGCGGACGAGTTGCCCATGACAACTTGCCGCGACTAGAGCCGCAGTGTATGAGGACACATCAGTATCACTACAATAAGAAATTATTTATCCATGCAATTGTTAATGATTCTCTTGCCGAGACAGTGACTTTGATTCGTCCTGGGGAATAGCAAATAGTAAACTGGTAACTTATGCCATTATGCCGAGGTCAGAACCAGCTTACCTAATGCGCAGCCAACGAGTCATGCATGTCTATGTATAGGCTGCCAGAGAGGGATTCAAATACTCCTGCTTCACAAAAACAAAATGTGAATATCTAGCTTATAGGCTACAATAGCAAACACAGCTAGAGCTAAGCTTTTCGGAGACTTGTGAATTGGGCATTTTCACAGTTCTTGTAGAACGTTATGGGGCAACTTCTGTGATCAAAAGCAGGGGGACCACCGCAAATATCTGTAATGCTGTATCCACATAATAAATAGCCCCCATAATAATTAAATATTGCAGAAATCCTAAAAAAATAGCCGTTTGCAGAGGATTTTGGAAGCTCCCAATATTGGTGAGTGATGAGTGAGAAGGGAATGGATTTTCCTTCACATCATAATACAATTACTGTGCAGTCCAGTGAGATGTGAACAGACTGCTGACATTTGCATTTATTTGTCTGGAGGCTACAGCGGCTTCACGAAAGACACAAATGGATACTAACAAGACATTTTACTATGGGGATGCTAATTATGACCACACACTACTGTAACACTGTCTTTGTCTGTCATTTCTCACTGCTGATTCAATGTGGATTTAACACAAACTGACATTATTATTATATGTATCTACTAACATCTCAATGTGAGTGATACAAGATTTACATTTCTAGATAATATCCTACAATGTTATAAATTCTGGATTAAGGCCCTGATTCAGAGCCGGACGCTCTTACCAGAGCGCTCGCTCTGAATCAGGGCCCACCTCCATAATTATGGAGCATCCTCCTGGACGCTCGTATAGCTGTGGGTCACCACCCACAGCATATACGAGCGTGCAGGATGATGGTTGCGATGGTCTTGACCATCGCGACCATCGCCACTGCGAGCCGAAGCCTGCGGTTGAGTTTCTCAACCGCAAGGCCCGGAGTGATTTTGGCTCTACTAGTGATGTCAGTGGGGCCGGCTTCTGACGGTAGGCGTTCCCTTGGGAACGCCCCCGTCTGGGAGGCACGCCCCTGGCACGCCCACCAAAGCAGGCGTGCTGTCAATCTACATCGACAGCACGCCCCCTTTGATCAGACACAACGAGTGAAGGAAAGTCCTTCGCTCGTCGCGTCTCGCGCATGCGCACGACGGAGCTCCTTCCGTCGTGCGCATGCGCAGTGCACACCATCGACCCACTTGCGAGCGGACAGCCGCTCGCAAGTGGGTCTGAATCAGGCCCCAAGTTACCTATTCAATGATCAAGCCAATCAGTTAATTATTGGCAGATCAGTACTTTTTTTGTGTAATGTGCAGCCATGATGGTTTCGCAGAAATGCCAAGAAAATGGGCCAGAAACGTTCGGCTCTTATTATCCCATCGTTCAGAATTTTAGGTATCTGTCGGCCAAAATGTCACAATATTGTGTAGTGTGGGGACATTCACGATAATCACTCCATATAAGCTCTGATTTTTTTATGTTTAACTCATCATCCTTGTTGGCGGACATATGCAAATGTGGTCCACGCTGGCTGCCTGTCTATACGACCTTGTATAGTTCTGGAAATGTATATGATGCCTCAATGCATGTTGTATTGTCCTTGAAATACAAATCAACAAGACACTTGTACAGTATATGATTGTTAGTGAGCTGCTTATACAGAATGCATGTTCATTAAAAAAGAAAAGAGCAATGGTCAGTGCCTGCCAAAACAATTTGTAATTTCTGTAGTATATTTATCAAATAATACTTTGCATTGGGCAAAGCACCTGAAGGATACCACCATGACAGCAAGCAGGAATTGTACAGACTGCACATGCACTTGGACGGAAATCACCTATATATCATAATGTCTGCAAGCAGCATATTTAAAGATTGCATGTGTATAGTACATTAATACGTTTACATTTATCAATACATCTGTATGTCACAATGTCTACTATACTATTTATAATCCTAACACTGATAACCAAAAGCATAAGCATGAATCAAAGACAACAGTGATCTGTGCATTGTTTTTACTAGTTTGTACCAATGAAATATGATGATCACTTTATAAAACATCATTATTTTTTGATAATGTAAAGTGTTCAACAACTGTAAAATACTTAGATGTATATATATTAAAGTGCGGATTTTAAAAAGTGGAGATGTTGCTCATAGCAACCAACAGGGGCTCCTGTGCAGTCTCCGACACAGGACCCCTCCTCTCCGTCCGACGGCCGGCTGCGCACTGAGCGTTGTGCGGCCAGCGCAGCACTTATAGACTCGGCACTAGAGTGTGCACAGAGCCTATAGCGCATACACAGGTCACCGGGAAAATGGCCGCGACAGCCAATTTTCCTGTACTGCGCATGCGCAAACGATGGGAAATTGGCCGCGGCAGCCATATTCCAGTCGTTTTTACAGGCGCAGACACCGGAACCGACGTGGGACTCCGGAGAGGTAAGTTTTATGGGTGCAGGGTGTGCGGTGCGGGCCCCCCCAAGACCCAGGGGCCTGTGAACCCCGCACACCCTGCACTCATTATAAATATGCCCCTGGCAGCCAATCAGATTCTACTTAACATTTACCTAGCACCTTCTAGAAGATAATAGCTAGAATCAGATTGGTTGCTATGGGCAATATCTCAGTTTCTAACAATCCCTTATGGTCAACACAACTCCTACAACAGCAAGGTTAGCTCATTGTACATATATTAAATAATACAGCAGAACATCTGCACACTACACACGTTAACAAATCATTTCTTTATCACTCATCGTACCCTTGTTTTGGTATAATGGTCTAGCGCAAAAGACTTCAGGGGCAGGATGCATGAAGCCCAAAATGCTGTCAAAACTCAAAGAACTGCAGTTTTCAAAGGTTTGACCACAATCCCCATATGTATCAAGCTCCTAAAAGCTAAACTTCCCGGAGCTTGTACCCCATAAGCATTGCCATCTATACTGATGGTGCTGCCTAAAAGAAGCCTATGGGTATCTCTCCACTGCATTCCC
Organism: Taudactylus pleione; assembly: GCA_031769625.1. NCBI lineage: Eukaryota > Metazoa > Chordata > Amphibia > Anura > Myobatrachidae > Taudactylus > Taudactylus pleione. Next base: position 1,875,501 of record JAUIMM010000725.1, read on the forward strand.
AGTGTCCCCCGTAGCTTGCACATGTGTTGGCCGATGGACTCCTGGGTTATAAACCCGTAAGTCCTCACATCGCAAAGGACAGCTCCTATCAGAAGAGCTGTCCTTTGCAATTTTAATTGCAACTGTCCATGCATACAGCATTAATAATTCTTGCAATACATGTAATCAGTGGTGGGATATTGCATTCAAAATGTGTTGCTTGATGCATTTTTTTGTATGATGTTCAGTTAATATCAACTTCAAGTGTGTTTTCCTTGATAATGCTTATTTTAGAGAAACATAGATTGACCAAAATGACAGTCTCTTCTGCTGTATTGTGTCTGAGGATGTTATGTTGCTGTTTGGCCACACAGTCTTCTCTACCCTTCACCATTTCTGCTTACATTTCATCCTCTGTCCTACTGTACTTTTTGCAGTAATGGATATTTGTACAGTTTGATGCTGACTGTTTGTATCGGGGAGGGGGTGATACTTGGCATGTTTGTCAGCCCTCCCCCTCTGTTACAGTGCAAAATATGGTAGCTGTGAATATACTTTTAATTGAAACCATACCTGCCTACCTTGATGTTTTCCTCCCAGGTTGAAGCCAGGTGAGGAGATGCAGGTGGGAAGTGATAGGGGAGGGGGCCAGGCTATTCCTTTTCACATCATTAGGCACTGCCCCCTCATGGCAAAACACCACAATTTGTGCATATTTGAATAGAAGGTGGGGCCAAATGATGAGATTAATATAGAATCTCATCACTAGGCTCAGCCCCCTCCCCATGGCTCCACCAATTCCAGGTAAGTTTATCCCCATTTTGCCCACTACTCTAGGAGGTGGGCAGGATGCAGGAGGAGAGCTTACTCTTCCAGGGTGCGGGAGGAGATCGGGAGCGTCCTGCAGTTTCCGGAAGATTAAGCAAGTATGATTTAAACACAATAGTGTATGGGCAGGATGCAACAAGGGGAGAAATGCGTCAAACCCCGAAAATGCGAGTTTGACCACATTTCTCATAAGCACCAAGCACCAGAATGCGATGCACTCCAGGGCTTGGTTGTGGCAGGGTAACTCCATCTCCTGATGGCATTGCCCTATAGAAGCCTATGAGTCCTTCAATCCAATTCCTCCTAGCACCCCCCGCACCCCTCCTAGCACCCCCCTTCTGCACATGAGCAGAAGGACACCAGAGGGGTTTCTGGGTCTTAGATCCGGAAGGGCCACTGTTACCGAGAGAGCGGTCCTTTGCACATTCCCTTATGCATATGAGCGTTACCAACGCCAGCATGCATGCGAAGAGTGACGGGATGCATCAGGAATCCTGCCCTATATGTGGTGTTCTCACTTTAACAACATGATGAATGTTCCTGTACATTATTCTGCCTGGACTCTGCCACTACAAACATCCTCATTGCCTTGGCCATCCTGTTCTTGTAGTAAAGCTACTTTTTGGCCCTGTTTCCTAACCATCCATTATCATTCTAAAAGATAATTTGACTTCAGTAAGCAACATAATGATGACCAATGTCATTGTGTTGGACTACTTCTAATATCAGGAGGTCATATGCTTACTTTTATATTGGGACACATCTTTTTAGGTGCTTTCTTTTCTTTACGGTTGATGTCAGGCCACCTGTTCTAAATTTTGTTTGGAAACCCCCTTGCAGAAATCCTGTATCTGATCCAGAGTAGCCAGTGATATTTATGCTGTCTTCCATGGGCTAAAAGTAAAAGACTTTCTGGCTTATTAATCATATCATTACAGACTAATTGATAGGCCAATAGATTATCATTTATCACTGGAATTTTTTTTATAAAGTATATTCTGGCCAGGCTATGCCTTTTATTTCATCTAACAAATAATAAAGAGTGAACAAAATAAATATAAAATAAATGTAAAACAATATTATTTTGAATATGATAATTAAATAAAAAAATTTTTTAATAATAAGGCAATTTTTTTCCATAAGTTTTTCTGTAATCGCCAGCCTGAGATGTCAATAGCAGGAGACAATACATATTAAATAGGCTTGACTAAGTAATGCATAAGGAATCTTTTGCAAGACCTGGTGAATATTATCTCTAATATTCAAAAGGAAGTGACTACTGCACCAGTATTCATATTCATTCCATCATGTATTGGTGAACCCCATATAGACTTATAATACATTCCTAATCATTATACATGCAATAATGTTATGTCGGGGGTGTCGCCTACTGACAACTAATAGAAATATTCGAAACAAAAGAAATGAAAAGATAGGGGTTGTCTTCTTAGTGGCACACTTTTACCATTTGCTGAAATATAACTTTTTTTTATTTCCAGTAAAAACAAAAATAATAATAATAATAATAATAATAATAATAATAATAATAATAAAAAAAATAATATATATATATATATATATATATATTGGAAATAAATAAAAGTTATATTTTAGCAACTGGTAAGGAGTGCGCCACTAAGAGGACAACCCCTATCTTTTCTTTTGTATTGAATCTTTTCTCTAACCAGGGTTACTGCCAGCTATGGCAAAAGAATAGGCAGAGCTTTGATAACGCAATATGCATCATCTGTATTGATTGTACGACAATATGATTCATATAATCACCAGGCAATGGAAGGGGATGGTTTTACCTGATGACGCATAAGGAATTGTGTTGTCACAGCTTCTGCACTCTCCGGACAGAAGGTCCAAAAAGGAGGCCAATCACAGCTGAGGAAAAGATCACAGTGACCAGCCACAATGGATTGAATATTTACAGCCTTCTGTGTGTCCAGTTCATGGCCATGGAGGTGGACAGTGAGATGTTATTATTATTTTTTATTATTATTATTATTATTATTATTATTATTATTATTATTATTATAGTACCAGTTATTTATATAGCGCACACATATTCCGCAGCGCTTTACAGAGAATATTTGTCAGTCCCTGCCCCAGTGGAGCTTAAAATCTATGGGGTCTATTTACTAAGCAGTGTTAGGAGAAGTGAAAAGTGATAAAGTGCCAGCCAATCAGCTCCTAACTGCCATCTCACAGGCTGTGTTTGGAAAATGACAGTTGGGGGCTGATTGGCTGGCACCTTATCACTTCTCCTAATACTGCTTAGTAAATAGACCCCTATATTCCCTACCACATGTACACACACTAGGGTTAATTAAAAAAAAAAAAATGTTTTAGTTGGGAGCCAATTAACCTACCAGTATTATTTTTGAAGTGTGGGAGGAAAATGAAACACACGCAATCACAGGGAGAATATAAGAACTCACACAGTTAGGGCTGTAGTGGGAATCAAATCCACACCCTCAGTGCTGTGAAGTAGTAATGCTAACCATTGCACTGTCTGTGCTGTTGAGATGTTTAGTGCCTTTGTGCAGGGGCAGAAGATCAACTCCATTATTCAAATTTTGTCTGTTGCTTCCAGCATGTTTTTGCAATAATTCAAATGATGTAAAATTTTAATAAAAGTAGTAGCCTTTTTGTCAGTATAAAAGTTCCTCATTATTTTTAGGCATTCATTGCACGTCTAATCTCTAAAGCAGGAGGGGATGTATGCTGCTTGGCAACTTATGTTCTCATTAGGACTGTAATATAATTGCTCTGGGTTGGTAACTATACACAGGGCACCTATGAAATGGCTGTAATCATCGAGATAGTACTGAATACTGGATAACACTGAGCAGCTGCAGAAAACTGCCAGGACAGCAGCTTATTGAACAAACACAGCACCATCATGGAGTGAAAAACAGGTTTAAATTAGAGATGAGTGGGTTCGGTTCTCAGAGAACTGAGGCCACTCGAATTTAGCATAACCGAGTCGAATCCAAGCAGGCTCGGAGGTTCCCGTCTTACTCGGTTCTCGAAACCGAGGCAAAACCAAAGCGACGGAAATCTTGCGGTTCGCAAGCTTTTGTCTCTATGATCAATGTAGTATATAAGGGACCACGCGACAGATGCCATTTCCACTCTGGCTGTGTAAAGTGAACAGGGAGGGTGGGTAATGTAGGGCTGGGAGAGTACTGGTGCTATCTGCTGTGTCCTGGGCTGGTGACTGCTGATCCATTCTGGTCTCTGGTCACATTGCTGTCACTGTCTTGTGCTGTCTGCTGATCCATTCTGGTCTCTGGTCACGGTGCTGTCACTATCACTATCACTGTGCTGTCTGTGCTGATCCATTCTGGTCTCTGGTCACGGTGCTGTCTGGTGATCCATCTGGGCTGTCTGCTGTATCCTGGGCTTGTGCTGTGTCCATCTCTGGGCCCAAGTTCTGGACTCCAACAAAAAAAAAGTGTCTTTTTAAGTTTTTATATTTTTCTGTGTGTGCATGCGTGTTAGGCTTAACCACAGTAGTGCACAAGAGCCAGCCAGCAACGCACCTTGCACTTGCAACCTTGTGCTGCCCGACTCCAGTCGATCTTAAAAAAAAAAAAAACAATACAAGTGTCACTGTCTTATATATTTTTTTCTTCTGTGTGTGCGTGGGTGTTAGGCTTAACCATATTAGCGCACAAGAAGATCCAGAGACTACAGTACAGTCGTGTTCAATCAAAAAAAAAACAATACAAGTATCACTGTCTTATATATTCTTTTCTTCTGTGTGTGCGTGGGTGTTAGGCTTAACCACATTAGCGCACAAGATACAGCGACTACAGTCGTGTTCAATAAAAAAAAACAATTAAAGTGTCATATTTTTTTCTTGTTTGTGTGGGTGGGTTTTCGGCTTAACCGTAGTAGTGGACAAGATCCAGAAAGTAATGCAAGTTGCAACCTTGTGCTGACAGACTCCAATCGTTCTTAAAAAAAATACAATAAAAATGTCATATTTTTTTCTTGTTTGTGTGGGTGGGTTTTCTGCTTAAACGCATTAGTGGACAAGATCTAGCCAGCAACGCAAGTTGCAACCTTGTGCTGATAGACTCCAGTCGTGATCAATCGTTACTCTGGGGCCAAGTTCTCCTGGAGCTGACAAAAAATATAAATCATCATTTGTCATTTTTTCTAATATTTTTGTGTGTGCGCACGACTGCACGTGTGTTAATTTTGTAACCGCACCTTGGCTACACTATTGGTGATTGTGACACTGCTTCTAGATTGCAGAAAACATATGGAGGGCTGTCACATGACAGGAGAGCAAGGCCAAGAACCACATGTTGTAGCTGCCGGCAGCAGTGCAAGGCCGTCAACTTCCTCGACCTCTAGGAAGGCCCATGCCCCAAGGCTTAAGTCACACCATCTATATGGTAAAGCAGGTTTTACTGAAATTAAGAAAAAAAAATTGAAAGGATATTTGACTTTAGATAAACAAAACATTGACAATATGCCATTCACTACACGAAGTGTCAAGGAAAGGATAAGGCCTTGGCCTCCTTACTTTATGAAGAAGACTGCTGATTCTGATAGCCCTTCTGCTTGTAGTAGTAGTGGTGGTGGACCAATTAAAAATGTTAAAGTTGTTAAGATAGCTCCGGAAAAACCAACTGTTTGCTCTGAGAAATCGAAATCACAAATTCCCGATGAGAGTGCAAGTGTGTCCGCGGTTGCCATGTGTGAGCCCGACCTAAATACTAGTGTACTGGAGGATCCTCCAAGTTCCAACATTTGTGTGCCCTCTGTAAATGTGGGGAAGGGCAGTCAACATCTTGCACACATAGTCATTGAGGATGCTTCTGTGGAATTGCACATGGAGGAGGAGGATATTTTGGTGGATGAAGGCGCTAAGGATGATGAGGATGTTGATGATGAAGATGTTGGTGATCAGGATGTTGATGCTGAGGATGTCCTTTGTGTAAGTAAGGCAACAGTTGTTGCCCATGGTTTGAAAAAGCCAAAGCCCATTGTTGTCATGCCGGACAAAAGACAAAAAAATCTACTTCTCATGTTTGGAATTATTTCCATCCCAATCCGGACAACAGTTGTCAAGCCATATGTGCCCAGTGTCATGCAAGAGTGAGTAGAGGGAGGGACCTAAACCACCTAGGAACCTCCTCCTTGTTACGTCACTTGGACGTTCAAAAGTTCCAAAACTCAAAACGTAACAACAAGTCTAGTGTCACCAACCTGCTCCCTCTCTGTGAGATCCAAGCGCCTTCGATCTCCAACACCAACACCTGCATCATCAACATCCTCATTCATCATCGGGCAAACTAAGGATTACATGACTGTGACAGCCCACTGGGTAGGTGTATTGCCTACAACAGCAACAGCAGCAGCAACATCTCCCAAAAGACAGCTGATACAGAGGCAGGCTACTTTTTGTATAACTGGTTTCACTAAGAGGCATACCGCTGAGAACCTCTTAGAAAAACTCAGGGAAATCATAGCTAAATGGCTTACCCCACTTGGACTCTCATCGGGATTTGTGATTTCGGACAATGCCACCAATATTGTGAGAGCATTACATCTGGGCGAAGTCTAACACGTCTCATGTTTTGCTCACACAATTAATTTGGTGGTACAACATTTTTTTTAAAATGACAGGGGCGTGCAGGAGATGCTCTCAGTGGCACGCAAAATATTCGGACATTTTAGACATTCGGCGACCGCTTGTCGAAGATTGCATGACCAGCAGGTACAGTTAAATTTGCCCTTCCATCAGCTGAAGCAAGAGGTAGTAACTTGGTGGAATTCTACCCTCTATATGCTTCAGCAGATGGATGAACAGCAAAAGGCCATCCAGGCCTATACAGCAGACTATGACATAGGCTGTGGAGGGGGATTGCACCTTACTCAAGCGCAGTGGAGAATAATTTCCGTGTTGTGCAAGGTTCTCAAACCCTTTGAACTTGCCACACGTGAAGTTAGTTCAGACACTGCCAGCTTGAGTCAGGTCATTCCCCTCATCAGACGTTTGCAAAAACAGCTGGAGAAACTGAAGGAGCTGAAACGGAGCGATTGTGCAAAGTATGTCGGACTGGTGGATCAAGCCCTTGATTCACTTCACCAGGATCCAAGAGTCGTCAATCTATTGAAATCTGAAAAATATATTTTGGCCACCATTCTGGATACTAGGTTTAGGTCCTACCTTTTGAGTTTTTTTCCAAAAGACCAAAATCTAAAACTATGCAAAGAGCTGTTGGTCAAAAAATTGTCAGCTGCAGCCGCATGTGAAACACCTTCATCTCCTCCTTCAGTTTCAACAGCAGCCAGGAAAAAACTACATTTTCCTTACAGAATGCCTGCTGGTCATGCAGATCAGTCACCAAAAAATGACATCTGGTCAGGCCTGAGAGAACGGCCTACTAGTGACATGTCTTCTACCGTGACTATGTGTGATACGGTCTCCATTCACAGAATGGTGGAGGACTATTTCAAAGATAACATCCTAATAGACATATGAAGATGGGCGGTAGAACTGCGCTCTCGTTGTCCAGGAGGTGGTGTGTTGTGGTTTCGGGGTGCTGCACCTTTGTGTGGGAGTACCTTTCCCGCACTGAAAACGTATGGGGGTAGGGGGGGTAAGGTGCGCTCTTCCTGCTAGTAATGGTGATTACTTGTGTGTGTTTGTGAGTGGTGTTAATTAGAATGTTTCTTCTGGTGGTGGTGATGTTTTGGGAGTGAGGAGGGTGTGATTGGGTATGGAGTGTAGTTTGGAGTAATGTGAAAAGGGGAATGGAATAGGATCAAAATGAGGCCAGCGAGACACAGTAATTTTGGGCAAAATCTTTTATTGAGTAGTCACAATGCTGCTCTGTTAAGATCCCGGGCAGGTGGGTGGGGTTCAGTGATGAGTGGTGATGAGACTGGGGAGGTAGGTGGACCCTTTTAGGGGGCTCCTTCCCGTGCAGTTCAGTGACCTTGCACGTCACCCCTGCTGGACCTATGGTCGACAGTCTAGGAAGTCTCGGGGGGTGGGGGGATTTGCAGAGTGGGTTGGAACACCTGTGTGGCGTCCCATGTGTTGGTGTGAGTCTTGGCAGTACTTACCTACCAGTAGGTTTTTTGTTATGGTGATGTAGGTCGACGTTGCGGCCGTTGCAGATAGGTTGGAAGCTGCAGGTTTGTTGGTGAGCTTGATCAGCGTGTTGCTGGTGTGCTGCAAGTGCACGGCTGTTCTGATTGGTCTGCGGAGGTCAGCGACCGTAGTATGCAGCTGAAATTGGCTCTTTGTCGTGCCGCTGGTTGTGCGGAGCCAGTGGTGTGGATGGGTGAGCTGCTGGGAGGCTGGGTTGCAGCGTGTGTGCTGGGACCACCCCTGGGGGGTGGTCTGCCCGGGATACTGATTCAAAAAAAAAAAGCCAGGGAGGAGGGGGGATGTGGAAAGTGTGACCGGGATGGAGCTGGTTACTGGCGATGTTGGCTGGGCGGACTTGCGGCCGGATGTGCGGGATGCTCTTATCACTGACGGTCCCTCGTGGAAATGGGGATCGACGGTGGAGACACCCCTGGCCAGGAGTGAGTTGCTGAGCACGCCTGGGAGCAGGGGGGGAGAGGGGCTGGTCCGGGGTGGAGCCGGTCACTGGAGGTGTGAGCGGTGCGGACCAGCAGGCGGGTGGGCTGAGAGCTTTCTGCACTGGTGGTCCCTGGTGGGGATGGGCAGTGCCAGATTAATGTCCACATGGGCCTGGAGCTGATATTTATGAAGGGCCTATTGCAGAGGTTCCCAAACTTTTTTTGAATCACGACGCCCTAGAGTATCAGCATTGTTTTCACGGCACCCCTAAACCAAACATTTGTTATTGAGAAATCCTGAAAAAATGTAGTGAAGTAGTGAAGTGAAGTAAATTGTGCTGACCGGTCCTTAGGCACAGTTATGTGGTTGTGAACAGGTTTGAGCTTTTGTTTGTCCACATATTTACATTACATTGACCATAAATAATTTGATTTGGTGTGAACCACCAACCTGAGGCACCCCTGCAAGTGTCCCGAGGCACCCCAGGGTGCCACAGCACACAGTTTGGGAACCACTGGCCTATTGTGTGCCGCTGCAGGGGGTGTGACAGTCGCTGCGATGGTGTAACTAGAGATGTGAGGGCGTGAGCTGCGAGGTGTGGTCTGCACAGGGGGTGTGGCCAGTGCCATGGGTGTGGCTATAGTGGAGCAATTACAAGAAAAAGTTGCGCTCTGTGTGAAATGGTATGACCTCTATTGTCTGTCTTTCATTAAGTGCTAGAATAGTTTAAATAAAAGAAAAAAAAAATCTAAATTGTTCACTGATCATTGTCATATTTCTGTAAGTGTTCATCCCACATCCCTAGTCACTGCTGTAAATTAATAAATGAACGGCCTTCTTTAGCTGTTCCTTTTTAAAAAATAAATATCTTCAATGGTAATACTGGACTAGGGCAGTAAGGGCTACCTTACTGTACAGCTGTGTATGCATGAGTTTGTTTGGGCATTAAGTTTTTTTGTTAATTAAAAAAAAATAAAGTTTAAAATAAAAAAAAATATTTAAAATGATAAAAAAAACTCAGAAGTCTTTACATATAAAAAATATATCTTTTTTGTTTGTTTGTTTTTTAAAATGTAATCTGTTATTGCCATCCTGAGATAGTGCTAATAGAACAGGTAGGACGAGGACGGGATGTACTAAAGGGGAAAATGCGGTAAAACCCTGAAAATGCAGTTTTTGGGGGTTTTACCGCATTCCCCATATGTACAAAGCACCAATGGGTAATGCCATCTTCAGGTGGAGTTAACCAATAGAAGCCTATCGGCTTCTTATCGGTACGCTCCCCCTTGGGAGGGATCCGATCGGATGCACACATATTAGCGTTCCCACTAGGCTGTTTTAGCGGGGCGTGGCGCCCTGCCCTCTTTCTGGAAGGCAAAAAGCACCCTGCCCTCCAGAAGGAGGGCAAAAAGCGCCCTGCCCTAACAGCCTGCGGGAACTGTCTTCACCCGCGGGTCGCAGCGTCCCGCGGGTGAAGAAATGTGCGGTGACCCGGTCACCGCCAGAGAATAGACGCCGGGCGCATGCGCCCGGCATCTATTCTCCCTGTCTGCAGGGCTTGGGGGCTGCCCGGCGTGTCCGTAAGTGCCGGGCACGCCCCCAAGAGTGACGTAAAGGGGACGCGTCTTATAGACACGCCCCCTTGTCGATGACCACGCCCCCTGCTCGGACACGAACGTGCCCTCTCTAGCTCCGGCGCCCTGCCTCGCGCCGGAGCTAGAGTGAACACTACATATACAGAGTGACTGTGCAGTATAGCTGGGAGTCGAAGGAGCTGTGAGACAGAACTGCTCAGCACAGTGCAAACTGGACGGACCAGCAGAGGGGATGGGATGGTGAGCACAAGGGGGGGGGGGGTGGGGAATCTTAGGGATCTTCATAAACCAACTTTCTGGGGCCCCTATACACCTTAATCCAGGGCCTGTCGCTCTTCCTGTTTGTGCTGACACTGTCCCTTTGGGAACGATAGGGTGGGTGTGACATCACACATGTGCAGAGGTGGTACTCTATACAACGCAAGGAGGGCTTCTGAAGTCTTCCAAATCGCTCGCCGCTCCTTGCACTCCCAGCTCTGGGTCCAAGTCAAGAATTGGTCCCCTTATGTGCACCTCAAGCTCCTGTACCCTCTTAATTTACCACTTGCGGTTAAGATGCCAGTGGACGGGATGTATACCAAAGCTGGAATCCTGACTCCCGTCAGGAAGCCGATGCTGTGATCCCAAAGGGATCAAGATACCAACGTCAGCATACCGAACACCGGCATCCCGGAGGTAAGTATACGGGTAAGGGTTAGCCCAGTGTTGGGGGGGATAGGGACCTCCCAGGGAGGATTAGGCTGCGGGGAGGGGGGTTTAGGGTTAGGTACCACCAGGGGGAGGTTACGGTTAGGCACCAACCCGGGAGGGTTTGGTTTAGGGTGTGGGAAGGGGGGTTAGGGTTAGGCACCACCGGGGGGAGGTTAGGCACCGCCAGGGTAGGGTTAGAGGAAGAAAGGGGGAGGGGTACGGTACTTATATTGGGATGCTGCTGTCGGTCTTCTGACCGGCGGCATCCTGTCCAGCCAGGAGCGTTGTAAGAGAGGAGGGGGCCCCTCCTCTCTCCCTGGTGGCTGGCAGCCGACTGACGCGGCTAGCCAGCCACCGGAGCCTTAGTAGACTCTGGGCACTAGAGTGTGCCCGGAAACTACTGCTCATGCGCAGAACACTGGAAAATGGCAGCGGCGGCCATTTTTCCGGTGTTCTGAGCAGCAGTGACACCCGACGCGAGACCTCGGACAGGTAAGTTTAAAAAAAATATGGGTGCAGTGTGTGCGGTGCGGGGCCCCCCTGGACACGGGGCCCGCACACACTGCATCCATTATAGATACGCCCCTGTGTCCAGCGGTATATCATACAGGTCCTGTGTGTGTATGTATGTGTATATATGTGTGTGTGTGTGTGTGTGTGTATGTATATATATATATATATATATATATATATATACACACACACTGTACATACATGCATATATATACACATATATATATATATATATATATATACTATATACACTATATACACATATTTACACTTACATATATACACATTTACATACATATATATTATATACACATTACAATATATCTATCTATCTATATATATATATACTATAAACACATATTTACACTTACATATAAGTACATATATACACATTTACATACATATATATTATATACACATTACAATATATCTATCTATATATATATATATATATATATATATACACACAGTATATATATATATATATATATACATCGATAGATAGATAGATAGATAGATAGATAGATAGATAGATAGATAGATAGATAGACAGACACAGACATTACACCCACCTCTGGTTATGTACACTTTTCTGAGTTTTCTCACTTAGTGTCCGGCTGCAGTGTAACAGCTCAGTTGCCAAGGAGGGGTGAGGTCAATGGCTGGGCTTTAGAAAACCCCGGGGCACAGTTTTTAGCATCCCGGTATACAGATGAAGGGGCGGCGCTTAACACGATTTGGGGGCGGGGCTTAACGAGATTCAGGGGCGGAACTTAGCACAACTCAGATTGCACTGTCGGCCTGCCCGGAGGCGGAGTTTCGGACAGTCTGGGGGCGGAGCTATGAGCAGGCCCGAGGATAACCGGGGATTCGGGCAATGGGGCCGGGGGTGGAAGGAATGGGAGATAATCCTGCAGAATGGACGGTGCTTTGGAACGCTGTAGTGGACTGGTGACAGGAAAAGTTTTTTTTCCTGTCAAAACAGCAAGCACTGCAGTAGGTCCTGTGGGCCTATTTTCATGGGGTGGCCTGGAGCTGCAGCTCCACCCGCCCCATTGTTAATCCGGCCCTGGGGATGGGGATCTTTAGTGGAGGTCAGCCTGGATCGGTGTCGGGTTTGATGTGAGGGTCTCCAACGCGTTTCGGCACAGGTGCCTTCTTCAAGGAGGTGTGAGAGGATCAATGCTTCTGAGGTTCTTATGTAGGGCACTTCCGTGGGTGGGGGTGTGATCAGGTGACTCATGGGGCCAATGGTGTGTTTGAAAGGTAATGTGGTGCAGGTGTGTGCAGGGACTTGCTGAATGGTGATGCGGTGCAGGTGTGTGCAGGGACTTGCTGATTGATGATGCGGTGCAGGCGTGTGCAGGGACTAGCTGGAGTGGTAAGTGTAATCATATTAGGCCAATGGTGTGTTTGGGAGGTAATGCGGTGCAGGTGTGTGCAGGGACTTGCTGATTGATGATGCGGTGCAGGCGTGTGCAGGGACTAGCTGGAGTGATGAATTTAATCAGATAAGGCCACTGGTGTGTTAGATAGGTAATATGGTGCAGGTGTGTGCAGGGACTTGCTGATTGGTGATGCGGTGCAGGTGTGTGCAGGGACTTGCTGATTGATGATGCGGTGCAGGCGTGTGCAGGGACTAGCTGGAGTGGTAAGTGTAATCATATTAGGCCAATGGTGTGTTTGGGAGGTAATGCGGTGCAGGTGTGTGCAGGGACTTGCTGATTGATGATGCGGTGCAGGCGTGTGCAGGGACTAGCTGGAGTGACACGTGTAATCATATTAGGTCAATGGCGTGTTTGAGAGGTAATGTGATGCAGGTGTGTGTAGGGGTTTGCTTTTTTTTTTTTTTTTTAAATGTAATGCGGTGCAGGTGTGTGCAGGGACTTGCTGAATGGTGATGCGGTGCAGTTGTGTGCAGGAAGTAGCTGGAGTGATAAGTGTAATTAGGTTAGGCCAATGGTGTTTTTTTTTTTTAAAGGTAATGCGGTGCAGGTGTGTGCAGGGACTTGCTGAATGATGATGCGGTGCAGGAAGTAGCTGGAGTGATACGTGTAATCAGGTTAGGCCAATGGTGTTTTTTTTTTTTTTTTGAAAGGTAATGCGGTGCAGGTGTGTGCAGGGACTTGCTGAATGGTGATGCGGTTCAGTTGTGTGCAGGGACTAGCTGGAGTGATACGTGTAATCATATTGGGCCAATGGTGTGTTTGAAAGGTAATGCGGTGTAGGTGTGTGCAAAGAATTGCTGAATGGTGATGCAGTGCTGGAGTGTGCAGGGACTAACAGGAGTGATAAAAGGTGAGGTGATAGGGGTTGGGGCTGGAGGAGAGCGTGGGTGGGCTGGTTGGAGATTACTTCATTATAACGGATTTGACTTCGTTGTCAATGTTTAGTCCCCTGGGGGTTAATGTTTTCAGCGTGAATATCCATCTAAGTTCCTCCTTGTTGAGGATTTTGTTATGGTCTCCGCCTCTCCAGTTTTTTTGCATGTCTTTGATTCCTATGAAAGTGGTGCCTTGTGTGCTGCTATGGTGGTATTCTTTGTAGTGTACGGGTATGTTATGGTTCTCTGTTTGTTTGGTGATGTTTCTCAGATGTTCGGCAATTCTGGTTTTTAGTGGTCCGGTGGTCCTGCCTATGTATTGTTGATTGCATGGGCATTGTATGAGGTAGATTACGTTGTTAGTGTTGCATGAAATGTGTTCTTTAATTTTATACGTGGTGTTTGTCTGTGTGGATGAGAATGTTGTAGTGGGTGTGGTGCTTCTATATTTTAGTGTGACGCAGTTAGTACATGAGCCGCAGTGGAAGAAACCCCCTGTGAGTTTTGAGTTGTCTAGAGTGCTTTGTGTTCGGATGGGTGGAGGAATGTGGTTGGATACGAGTTTGTTATGGATGTTGGGGGCCTTGCGGTAGATGACTTTGGGTCTGTTTGGTAGGATACTTGTCAGTTGTGCATCTTCCTTAAGTAAGTGCCAGTGTTTGTTGATGATTCTTTTTATTTGTGTCGCCTGGGTGTTGAATTGTGCGATGAAGGGAACGTGGTTGTCTGTGTTTTGTGGTTGTTGTTTGTATTCCAGAAGTGGTTTCCTATCTTCTAGTCCTATTCGGGTGAGTGTGGCTTCTAATGTGTCCGGTTTGTATGTTTTGTCCGTGAATTGTTGTTTAAGTGTTGTGGCTTGTTCGTGATAGTCCGTGAGTTTTGTGCAGTTGCGTCTGATCCGCTTGAACTGTACTGTGGGGATATTGCTGAGCCAGGAGGGGTGGTGACCACTACTGGAGAGGATGTAACTGTTGACGTCTACGGGTTTTTGAAAAGTCTTGGTCTGTATCTGGTGATTATCAATGTATATTTCTAGGTCTAAGAAGTTGACGGAGGATTGGCTGTAATTGGTCGTGAATTTGAGGTTCCAGTCATTGTTGTTGATGTATTGAATGAAGTCAAGGAGTGTGTGTAGGGGACCCTTCCAGATGCAGAGGACGTCGTCTATGTATCTGGTCCATAGGACCAAATTCGCATCCCAGTCATGACCCGTCCATATGTGGGAGTCCTCCCAACTGCTCATGAACAGGTTAGCATAACTGGGTGCGAACTTGGTCCCCATAGTGGTGCCAGTCCTCTGCAGGTGGAAGTCCCCATCGAACCAAAAGTAATTGTGTGTGAGAATGTATTCAATGCCCTGGAGGATGAATGCGATCTGTTCTGGTTCCAGTGTGTCATCGTGATTGAGATGGTGTTTGATGCTGTCAAGACCCTGTTGGTGATTGATGATCGTGTATAGGGATGTGACGTCGCTGGTGACTAACCAGTGGTCATCCCCCCAGGTGGTGTCCTCGAGTATTTTTAGTATGTGTGTTGTGTCCTGTAAGTGTGAGCGTTGGCATTTGACGTATGGTTGAAGATAGTGGTCGATGTATTGTGATAGATTAGATGAGATGGAATTGATGCCGGAAATGATGGGTCTACCTGGAGGGTGTGTCGTGCTTTTGTGTATCTTGGGGAGATAATAGAATACGGGTATGACCGGGTTTGGGTTATGGATGAAGTTATATTCCTGCTTATTGAGGATGCCTGTGTATGCGTTTGAGTGTTTGGTTGAACTTGAGTGTCGGGTCAGAATTGAGTTTCTCATATGTGTCTCTGTCTTGAAGGATGCGCTGTGATTCTGCGATGTAGTCGAGTTTGTCCAGGAGTACTATGCCCCCCCCCTTGTCTGCTAGTTTAATTATCAGGTTTCTGTCCGATTTGAGATTGTTCAGTGCACTTTTTTCGTTAGTGGTGAGGTTTGGGTTGTGCCGTTTGTTAGAGGTATTGAGTTTGTTGATGTCCTCTGTTACCAGATGTTCGAAGGTGTGTATGAGGTGGCCTTTTAGGTGACTGGGGAAGAAGCTGGATGGGGGTTTGAGTGTAGTGTGTTTGTATTGGTTATGTATGGGTTCTTTTGTGATGGGGTTGGACATGAAGTATTTTTTGAGGGTGAGTTTGCGGATGAATCTGTTTAAATCAAGGTAAGCTTCGAATTTGTTAAGAGGGTTATGTGGGGTGAATTTAAGTCCTTTGTTTAGTACGGAGATGTCATTCGGTGTGAGGATGCGGCTGCTTAGATTGAAGATACCTGTACTGTTGGGTGGTGTGGGATTGGTCAGTGTTTTGGTGGTTTGTCCACCTCTGCATCCTCGTCTCGTTGGTCTAGCTTGTGTTTTGGCCTTGTTGGGGTGTGTGTTAGGGTAGGTGGTAGGCAGGCGCGGTTGCCTGCCTCCAGATCTAAAAAATGCTGTGACCATTGTTCGTCTGTGTGGATGGGTGTACATGGAGGTGGTCGGGTGGCTTCTTGTGTGTTGTCTGTTTGTGTTACTGTTTGGTCTGGTGTCCCTCTGAGTGTGTTGACCCACCCTTGGTTAAGCGATTGTCTTGCTAGCTGTTCGTAGTGTTCCGACTCGGATGGGTCTTCTATTTCATGAATGCTAAATGATGTGTTGCAGTCTGAGTCTTGTTCCTGGTCGTTTGTGTCATTATCTTTGTTGTGTGTGTTTGATGGGTTCTTTGTGTTGTGAATCTTGGACATGTATTGCTGGTACGTTAAGTCTAGTTTTTTGTATATCGGGGTGCCTGAGGTAGTATGGTTGGTTGTGTGTTGGTGGTGTGATGTTGGTGCGGTGTAAGTGTGTGTCTTTGTGGTGGTGAGACTGGTGGTTTTGTAGTTGTGATGTTTGTCTATGTTTGGATTGTGAGTGTTGGGGCGGTGGTGGTTACCTGGTTTATCCCGTGGGATTTTGGCTATCTTTTTCTCGATTATGGCTTCCTCTGTTTTATTTAGTTTGGTTCGTGTTAGTGTCACAAGGTTTTTAAATTCATCCTCCCCTTTGTATGGATCCAGGTCTTTGTCAAGCGTGTTTATTTGGTTGTCTAGGAGGGCTAGGTCTATTTTGTGATGTCTGATGATTAAGTTGATCAATGGTAAGTGTAATCATATTAGGCCAATGGTGTGTTTGAGAGGTAATACGGTGCAGGTGTGTGCAGGGACTTGCTGAATGGTGATGCGGTGCAGGCGTGTGCAGGGACTAGCTGGAGTGATACGTGTAATCATAGTAGGCCAATGGTGTGTTTGAGAGGTAATGCGGTGCAGGTGTGTGCAGGGACTTGCTGAATGGTGATGCGGTGCAGGTGTGTGCAGGAAGTAGCTGGAGTGGTAAGTGTAATCATATTAGGACAATGGTGTGTTTGAGAGGTAATGCGGTGCAGGTGTGTGCAGGGACTTGCTGAATGGTGATGCGGTGCAGTTGTGTGCAGGAAGTAGCTGGAGTGATAAGTGTAATTAGGTTAGGCCAATGGTGGGTTTTTGTTTTTGTTTGTTTTTTTTAAAGGTAATGCGGTGCAGGTGTGTGCAGGGACTTGCTGAATGATGATGCGGTGCAGGAAGTAGCTGGAGTGATAAGTGTAATCAGGTTAGGCCAATGGTGGTTTTTTTTTTTTTGAAAGGTAATGCGGTGCAGGTGTGTGCAGGGACTTGCTGAATGGTGATGCGGTTCAGTTGTGTGCAGGGACTAGCTGGAGTGATACGTGTAATCATATTGGGCCAATGGTGTGTTTGAAAGGTAATGCGGTGTAGGTGTGTGCAAAGAATTGCTGAATGGTGATGCAGTGCAGGTGTGTGCAGGGACTAACAGGAGTGATAAAAGGTGAGGTGATAGGGGTTGGGGCTGGAGGAGAGCGTGGGTGGGCTGGTTGGAGATTACTTCATTATAACGGATTTGACTTCGTTGTCAATGTTGAGTCCCCTGGGGGTTAATGTTTTCAGCGTGAATATCCATCTAAGTTCCTCCTTGTTGAGGATTTTGTTATGGTCTCCGCCTCTCCAGTTTTTTTGCATGTGTTTGATTCCTATGAAAGTGGTGCCTTGTGTGCTGCTCTGGTGGTATTCTTTGTAGTGTACGGGTATGTTATGGTTCTCTGTTTGTTTGGTGATGTTTCTCAGATGTTCGGCAATTCTGGTTTTTAGTGGTCTGGTGGTCCTGCCTATGTATTGTTGATTGCATGGGCATTGTATGAGGTAGATTACATTGTTAGTGTTGCATGAAATGTGTTCTTTAATTTTATACGTGGTGTTTGTCTGTGTGGATGAGAATGTTGTAGTGGGTGTGGTGCTTCTATATTTTAGTGTGACGCAGTTGGTACATGAGCCGCAGTGGAAGAAACCCCCTGTGAGTTTTGAGTTGTCTAGAGTGCTTTGTGTTCGGATGGGTGGAGGAATGTGGTTGGATACGAGTTTGTTATGGATGTTGGGGGCCTTGCGGTAGATGACTTTGGGTCTGTTGGGTAGGATACTTGTCAGTTGTGCATCTTTCTTAAGTAAGTGCCAGTGTTTGTTGATGATTCTTTTTATTTGTGTCACCTGGGTGTTGAATTGTGTGATGAAGGGAACGTGGTTGTCTGTGTTTTGTGGTTGTTGTTTGTATTCCAGAAGTGGTTTCCTATCTTCTAGTCCTAAAAAAAAAAAAAAAAAAAAAGCAAACCCCTATACACACCTGCATCACATTACCTCTCAAACACGCCATTGACCTAATATGATTACACGTATCACTCCAACTAGTCCCAGCACACGCCTGCACCGCATCATCAATCAGCAAGTCCCTGCACACACCTGCACCGCATTACCTCCCAAACACACCATTGGCCTAATATGATTACGCTTACCACTCCAGCTAGTTCCTGCACACACCTGCACCGCATCACCAATTAGCAAGTCCCTGCACACACTTGCACCACATTACCTTTCATACACATCATTGGCCCATTATGATTACACTTATCACTCCAGCAAGTCCCTGCACACACCTGCACCGCATTACCTCTCAAACACACCATTGGCCTAATATGATTACACTTACCACTCCAGCTAGTTCCTGCACACACCTGCACCGCATCACCAATCAGCAAGTCCCTGCACACACCTGCACCATATTACCTATCAAACACACCAGTGGCCTTATCTGATTAAATTCATCACTCCAGCTAGTTCCTGCACACACCTGCACCGCATCACCATTCAGCAAGTCCCTGCACACTCCTGCACCATATTACCTTTCAAACACACCATTGGCCCCATGAGTCACCTGATCACACCCCCACCCCCGGAAGTGCCCTACATAAGAACCTCAGAAGCATTGATCCTCTCACACCTCCTTGAAGAAGGCACCTGTGCCGAAACGCGTTGGAGACCCTCACATCAAACCCGACACTGATCCAGGCTGACCTCCACTAAAGATCCTCATCCCCACCAGGGACCACCAGTGCAGAAAGCTCTCAGCCCACCCGCCTGCTGGTCCGCACCGCTCACACCTCCAGTGACCGGCTCCACCCCGGACCAGCCCCTCTCCCCCCCTGCTCCCAGGCGTGCTCAGCAACTCACTCCTGGCCAGGGGTGTCTCCACCATCGATCCCCATTTCCATGAGGGACCGTCAGTGATAAGAGCATTCCGCACATCCGGCCGCAAGTCTGCCCAGCCAACATCGCCAGTGACCAGCTCCATCCCGGTCACACTTTCCACATCCCCCATCCTCCCTGGCTTTTTTTTTTTAATCAGTATCCCGGGCAGACCACCCCCCAGTGGTGGTCCCAGCACACACGCTGCAACCCAGCCTCTCAGCAGCTCACCCATCCACACCACTGGCTCCGCACAACCAGCGGCACGACCAAGAGCCAATTTCAGCTGCATACTATGGTCGCTGACCTCCGCAGACCAATCAGAACAGCCGTGCACTTGCAGCACACCAGCAACACGCTGATCCAGCTCACCAACAAACCTGCAGCTTCCAACCTATCTGCAACGGCCGTAACGTCGACCTACATCAACATAACAAAAAACCTACCGGTAGGTAAGTACTGCCAAGACTCACACCAACACGCGGGACGCCACACAGGTGTTCCAACCCACTCTGCAAATCTCCCCACCCCCCGAGACTTCCTAGACTGTCGACCATAGGTCCAGCAGGGGTGACGTGCAAGGTCACTGAACCGCACGGGAAGGAGCCCCCTAAAAGGGTCCACCTACCTCCCCAGTCTCATCACCACTCATCACTGAACCCCACCCACCTGCCCGGGATCTTACCAGAGCAGCATTGTGACTACTCAATAAATGATTTTGCCCAAAATTACTGTGTCTCGCTGGCCTCATTTTGATCCTATTCCATTCCCCTTTTCACATTACTCCAAACTACACTCCATACCCAATCACACCCTCCTCACTCCCAAAACATCACTACCACCAGAAGAAACATTCTAATTAACACCACTCACAAACACACACAAGTCATCACCATTACTAGCAGGAAGAGTGCACCTTACCCCCTACCCCCATACGTTTTCAGTGCGGGAAAGGTACTCCCACACAAAGGTGCAGCACCCCGAAACCACAACACACCACCCCCTGGTCAACGAGAGTGCAGTTCTACCGCCCATCTTCATATGTTCTACCAGTACCCAGAACTGCACCACCAATGACCAACAGCAATCTACACAATCACCGACACCCCCAAAACACAATAAGTAACCACATAACCGAACACAACAAAGTGACCATACACAAATCCACACATGGGCATTTTCAACATCAGAGACACACGCGTAGATAGGGCCAAATACCTCTTAAAGGAACTAGACCAACGAGCCACGCTACAAAATAACAGCAACACCTTCTGCCAAACATACCTTCAACTCGAAAAACTCATCACCAGAGAGTCCAAAGTATGGTGGGATGCACACATACTCCAATGGTACTTCAATAATAACCTCATCCCGAAGGGCCTAGTCATCCAAAAAACACCCACACATAGCCACGACAATCCCACGTTCATGACTGAATGGAACAGTATACTTCATGACTGCTCCAAATCATTGATCAACTTAATCATCAGACATCACAAAATAGATCCATACAAAGGGGAGGAGGAATTTAAAAACCTCGTGACACTAACACGAACCAAACTAAATAAAACAGAGGAAGCCATAATCGAGAAAAAGATAGCCAAAATCACACGGGATAAACCAGGTAACCACCACCGCCCCAACACTCACAATCCGAACATAGACAAACATCACAACTACAAAACCACCAGTCTCACCACCACAAAGACACACACTTACACCACACCAACATCACACCACCAACACACAACCAACCATACTACCTCAGGCACCCCGATATACAAAAAACTAGACTTAATGTACCAGCAATACATGTCCAAGATTCACAACACAAAGAACCCATCAAACACACACAACAAAGATAACGACACATACGACCAGGAACAAGACTCAGACTGCAACACATCATTTAGCATTCATGAAATAGAAGACCCATCCGAGTCGGAACACTACGAACAGCTAGCAAGACAATCGCTTAACCAAGGGTGGGTCAACACACTCAGAGGGACACCAGACCAAACAGTAACACAAACAGACAACACACAAGAAGCCCCCCGACCACCACTGCCACCTCCATGTACACCCATCCACACAGACGAACAATGGTCACAGCATTTTTTAGATCTGGAGGCAGGCAACCGCGCCTGCCTACCACCTACCCTAACACACACCCCAACAAGGCCAAAACACAAGCTAGACCAACGAGATGAGGATGCAGAGGTGGACAAACCACCAAAACACTGACCAATCCCACACCACCCAACAGTACAGGTATCTTCAATCTAAGCAGCCGCATCCTCACACCGAATGACATCTCCGTACTAAACAAAGGACTTAAATTCACCCCACATAACCCTCTTAACAAATTCGAAGCTTACCTTGATTTAAACAGATTCATCCGCAAACTCACCCTCAAAAAATACTTCATGTCCAACCCCATCACAAAAGAACCCATACATAACCAATACAAACACACTACACTCAAACCCCCATCCAGCTTCTTCCCCAGTCACCTAAAAGGCCACCTCATACACACTTTCGAACATCTGGTAACAGAGGACATCAACAAACTCAATACCTCTAACAAACGGCACAACCCAAACCTCACCACTAACGAAAAAAGTGCACTGAACAATCTCAAATCGGACAGAAACCTGATAATTAAACTAGCAGACAAGGGGGGGGGCATAGTACTCCTGGACAAACTCGACTACATCGCAGAATCACAGCGCATCCTTCAAGACAGAGACACATATGAGAAACTCAATTCTGACCTGACACTCAAGTTCAACCAAACACTCAAACGCATACACAGGCATCCTCAATAAGCAGGAATATAACTTCATCCATAACCCAAACCCGGTCATACCCGTATTCTATTATCTCCCCAAGATACACAAAAGCACGACACACCCTCCAGGTAGACCCATCATTTCTGGCATCAACTCCATCTCATCTAATCTATCACAATACATCGACCACTATCTTCAACCATACGTCAAACGCCAACGCTCACACTTACAGGACACAACACACATACTAAAAATACTCGAGGACACCACCTGGGGGGATGACCACTGGTTAGTCACCAGCGACATCACATCCCTATACATGATCATCAATCACCAACAGGGTCTTGACAGCATCAAACACCATCTCAATCATGATGACACACTGGAACCAGAACAGATCGCATTCATCCTCCAGGGCATTGAATACATTCTCACACACAATTACTTTTGGTTCGATGGGGACTTCCACCTGCAGAGGACTGGCACCACTATGGGGACCAAGTTCGCGCCCAGTTATGCTAACCTGTTCATGAGCAGTTGGGAGGACTCCCACATATGGACGGGTCATGACTGGGATGCGAATTTGGTCCTATGGACCAGATACATAGACGACGTCCTCTGCATCTGGAAGGGTCCCCTACACATACTCCTTGACTTCATTCAATACATCAACAACAATGACTGGAACCTCAAATTCACGACCAATTACAGCCAATCCTCCGTCAACTTCTTAGACAAAGAAATATACATTGATAATCACCAGATACAGACCAAGACTTTTCAAAAACCCGTAGACGTCAACAGTTACATCCTCTCCAGTAGTGGTCACCACCCCTCCTGGCTCAGCAATATCCCCACAGGACAGTTCAAGCAGATCAGACGCAACTGCACAAAACTGACGGACTATCACGAACAAGCCACAACACTTAAACAACAATTCACGGACAAAGCATACAAACCGGACACATTAGAAGCCACACTCACCCGAATAGGACTAGAAGATAGGAAACCACTTCTGGAATACAAACAACAACCACAAAACACAGACAACCACGTTCCCTTCATCACACAATTCAACACCCAGGCGACACAAATAACAAGAATCATCAACAAACACTGGCACTTACTTAAGGAAGATGCACAACTGACAAGCGTCCTACCCAACAGACCCAAAGTCATCTACCGCAAGGCCCCCAACATCCATAACTAAACTCGTATCCAACCACATTCCTCGACCCATCCGAACACAAAGCACTCTAGACAACTCAAAACTCACAGGGGGTTTCTTCCACTGCGGCTCATGTACCAACTGCGTCACACTAAAATATAGAAGCACCACACCCACTACAACATTCTCATCCACACAGACAAACACCACGTATAAAATTAAAGAACACATTTCATGCAACACTAACAACGTAATCTACCTCATACAATGCCCATGCAATCAACAATACATAGGCAGGACCACCAGACCACTAAAAACCAGAATTGCCGAACATCTGAGAAACATCACCAAACAAACAGAGAACCATAACATACCTGTACACTACAAAGAATACCACCATAGCAGCACACAAGGCACCACTTTCATAGGAATCAAACACATGCAAAAAAACTGGAGAGGCGGAGACCATAACAAAATCCTCAACAAGGAGGAACTTAGATGGATATTCACGCTGAAAACATTAACCCCCAGGGGACTCAACATTGACAACGAAGTCAAATCCGTTATAATGAAGTAATCTCCAACCAGCCCACCCACGCTCTCCTCCAGCCCCAACCCCTATCACCTCACCTTTTATCACTCCTGTTAGTCCCTGCACACACCTGCACTGCATCACCATTCTGCAATTCTTTGCACACACCTACACCGCATTACCTTTCAAACACACCATTGGCCCAATATGATTACACGTATCACTCCAGCTAGTCCCTGCACACAACTGAACCGCATCACCATTCAGCAAGTCCCTGCACACACCTGCACCGCATTACCTTTCAAAAAAAAAAAAAAACACCATTGGCCTAACCTGATTACACTTATCACTCCAGCTACTTCCTGCACCGCATCATCATTCAGCAAGTCCCTGCACACACCTGCATCGCATTACCTTTAAAAAAAAACCAAAAAAAAAAACCACCATTGGCCTAACCTAATTACACTTATCACTCCAGCTACTTCCTGCACACAACTGCACCGCATCACCATTCAGCAAGTCCCTGCACACACCTGCACCGCATTACCTCTCAAACACACCATTGGCCTAATATGATTACACTTACTACTCCAGCTACTTCCTGCACACACCTGCACCGCATCACCATTCGGCAAGTCCCTGCACACACCTGCACCGCATTACCTCTCAAACACACCATTGGCCTACTATGATTACACGTATCACTCCAGCTAGTCCCTGCACACGCCTGCACCGCATCATCAATCAGCAAGTCCCTGCACACACCTGCACCGCATTACCTCCCAAACACACCATTGGCCTAATATGATTACACTTACCACTCCAGCTAGTTCCTGCACACGCCTGCACCGCATCACCATTCAGCAAGTCCCTGCACACACCTGCACCGCATTACCTCTCAAACACACCATTGGCCTAATATGATTACACTTACCACTCCAGCTACTTCCTGCACACACCTGCACCGCATCACCATTCAGCAAGTCCCTGCACACACCTGCACCGCATTAAGTTTTAAAAAAAAAAAAGCAAACCCCTACACACACCTGCATCACATTACCTCTCAAACACGCCATTGACCTAATATGATTACACGTATCACTCCAGCTAGTCCCTGCACACGCCTGCACCGCATCATCAATCAGCAAGTCCCTGCACACACCTGCACCGCATTACCTCCCAAACACACCATTGGCCTAATATGATTACACTTACCACTCCAGCTAGTTCCTGCACACACCTGCACCGCATCACCAATTAGCAAGTCCCTGCACACACCTGCACCACATTACCTTTCAAACACATCATTGGCCCATTATGATTACACTTATCACTCCAGCAAGTCCCTGCACACACCTGCACCGCATTACCTCTCAAACACACCATTGGCCTAATATGATTACAGTTACCACTCCAGCTAGTTCCTGCACACACCTGCACCGCATCACCAATCAGCAAGTCCCTGCACACACCTGCACCATATTACCTATCAAACACACCAGTGGCCTTATCTGATTAAATTCATCACTCCAGCTAGTTCCTGCACACACCTGCACCGCATCACCATTCAGCAAGTCCCTGCACACACCTGCACCACATTACCTTTTAAACACACCATTGGCCCCATGAGTCACCTGATCACACCCCCACCCCCGGAAGTGCCCTACATAAGAACCTCAGAAGCATTGATCCTCTCACACCTCCTTGAAGAAGGCACCTGTGCCGAAACGCGTTGGAGACCCTCACAGCAAACCCGACACCGATCCAGGCTGACCTCCACTAAAGATCCCCATCCCCACCAGGGACCACCAGTGCAGAAAGCTCTCAGCCCACCCGCCTGCTGGTCCGCACCGCTCACACCTCCAGTGACCGGCTCCACTCCGGACCAGCCCCTCTCCCCCCCTGCTCCCAGGCGTGCTCAGCAACTCACTCCTGGCCAGGGGTGTCTCCACCGTCGATCCCCATTTCCACGAGGGACCGTCAGTGATAAGAGCATCCTGCACATCCGGCCGCAAGTCCGCCCAGCCAACATCGCCAGTGACCAGCTCCATCCCGGTGACACTTTCCACATCCTCCCTGGCTTTTTTTTTTTAATCAGTATCCCAGGCAGACCACCCCCCAGGGGTGGTCCCAGCACACACGCTGCAACCCAGCCTCCCAGCAGCTCACCCATCCACACCACTGGCTCCGCACCACCAGCGGCACGACAAAGAGCCAATTTCAGCTGCATACTACGGTCGCTGACCTCCGCAGACCAATCAGAACAGCCGTGCACTTGCAGCACACCAGCAACACACTGATCCAGCTCACCAACAAACCTGCAGCTTCCAACCTATCTGCAACGGCCGCAACGTCGACCTACATTACCATAACAAAAAACCTACCGGTAGGTAAGTACTGCCAAGACTCACACCAACACGTGGGACGCCACACAGGTGTTCCAACCCACTCTGCAAATCCCCCCACCCCCCGAGACTTCCTAGACTGTCGACCATAGGTCCAGCAGGGGTGACGTGCAAGGTCACTGAACCGCACAGGAAGGAGCCCCCTAAAAGGGTCCACCTACCCCCCCAGTCTCATCACCACTCATCACTGAACCCCACCCACCTGCCCGGGATCTTAACAGAGCAGCATTGTGACTACTCAATAAAAGATTTTGCCCAAAATTACTGTGTCTCGCTGGCCTCATTTTGATACTATTCCATTCCCCTTTTCACATTACTCCAAACTACACTCCATACCCAATCACACCCTCCTCACTCCCAAAACATCACCACCACCAGAAGAAACATTCTAATTAACACCACTCACAAACACACACAAGTCATCACCATTACTAGCAGGAAGAGCGCACCTTACCCCCCCTACCCCCATCCTAATAGACATGTCAGACAGTCCCTTTCAGTACTGGCAGGAAAAAGAGGCAATTTGGAGTCCCATACACAAACTGGCTTTGCATTACTTAAATTGCCCACCCTCCAGTGCGTACTCCGAAAGAGTTTTCAGTGCAGCTGGCAACCTTGTCAGTGATCGGTATAGGAAGTTACTTCCTCAAAATGTGGAAAAGATGATGTTCATTAAAATGAATTACAAATTCCACGAGGAAGACCTCGACCAACAATTACATCAAAAAACAACAGAGGCACCTATGGTGGAATCCAGCGGGGATGAATTGATATTGTGTGAAGAAGAGGATGTTCACACTGATGGGGAGGATGAGGATGAGGATGATGACAACTTGTAATGTAAAGCCAGTTTGTGTATGGGATTATTTTCTTTTCCATGTCCAAAGCACATTGACAACTTGTTTTATGGGGGTCCAAACAAACCAATCATTTCAGCCACAATTGGCAGTCCTTGTCGCTGAAATGATTGGTTTGTTAAACTGTTCTGTTGTGTATACAACATAAGGGTGGGTGGGAGGGCCCAAAGACTTTTCCATCTTGCACCTTTTTCCATTCCATTAAGTGCTGATTGGGGCATTGCTGCCTGACATTTTAAATTAATGTTATGGTTGGTTTAGGAACCAATGATTTTTTTTAATTAATTTAAGATCAATTTAACAGCCAGGGGCTGCAACCAATGAATTGTTTTTTAATTTAAGTTATGATCAATTTAACAGCCAGGGGCTGCAACCAATGAATTGTTTTTTAATTAATGTATGATCAATTTAACAGCCAGGAGCTGCAACCAATGAATTGTTTTTTAATTAATTTATGATCAATTTAACAGCCAGGGGCTGCAACCAATGAATTGTTTCTTAATTAATTTATGATCAATTTAACAGCCAGGGGCTTCAACCAATGAATTGTTTTTTAATTAATCTATGATAAATTTAACAGCCAGGGGCTGCAACCAATGAACTGTTTTTTAATTAATTTATGATCAATTTAACAGCCAGGGGCTGCAACCAATGAATTGTTTTCTAATTAAGTTATGATCAATTTAACAGCCAGGGGCTGCAACCAATGAATTGTTTTTTAATTAATTTATTATCAATTTAACAGCAGGTGGCTGCAACCAATGAATTGTGTTTTAATTAATTTATGATCAATTTAACAGCCAGGGGCTGCAACCAATGAATTGTGTTTTAATTAATTTATTATCAATTTTACACCTGGCTGTCACTGTCATCGGCGTAGCTGCGCAGGGGTGCTGTGCTCCTGTCTGTCGAGGGGCTGCTGCCCAAAATAATAAATAAACAATTTTTTAATGTGTGTGTCAGCCACACCTGTCATCGGCATAGCTGCGCAGGGGTGCTGTGCTGCTGTCTGGCAAGGGGCTGCATGAATATTGCAATGAAAACCTTTTTTTTAAGTCATTGGGTTACAAAAAGTTTATTTTGTTTTAATCTTAAACATAGCAGAAATGTTATCCTAACAGCTTATAAAGTTATTTGCTCTAAAAAACTAAAGCCTATATATATATAATATTTGTAAAAAAACTAAAGCCTAATTCTGCCAAAAGAGAGACTGACACCACGGCTAAACATAAGAGTCAATTTCTGGATGTGAATTGTCTCATTTGCATGGGGAAAACACAACCCTCAGATGAGATGGATCTCAACCAGTGGACAACATTGAAATCACCATTAAAAAGTCACAATGGAAGACTACAGTGTGGAGAATCTTTCTTCACAGTCAGGAGAGGCCTCAGAGAAAATGAAAAAAGATGCTCTAGGTGCTGAACTTCAAGGGATTTCTCCATCATGTCCTGCAGTATGGAAAGGTTTCATTCACATGTTTTCTATAAAGCAGTTCAAAGTTACAGCCTTTAAAGTGTCTGGCAATTCCTGGCAAAGGTGGGTGTTATAGTTAGCCAAAGATTATTTTACAAGCAAAGGATTCATCTTTCCAGAATCTGTCTGGGAATTCATGGATCGTATTTGGCCTGAATGCACTAAGACATCCAGTGATTCTGTCACTGTGTTCTGTAGCCCACTAGTTTATTCCTACCTGAATGGCAAACTGAAATATGGAATAGTAAGCACAGACAACATGGAGGCCTTTGTTATTCCGCTGCCTGCATGCCAACCAATACCTCCCAGACTACACCCACTTGGGGGACCAGGTCTTGATAATGACCATCCCCATCTGTTGCTAGGCCTCCTTCCAAACCATCCATGCTGGACTTACTGTCCAAAAAGGGTAAGCAGGGTACAGGAAGAGGAGCTAGATGTCCCCAATGATATTTTTTTTCTTCTATCATAGATGATGTGCAGAGAATAAGAGCTTCAAATGTTGGACTTGGAACAGGGGCTCCCACCTATTTGGCTTCCGTCCAGAGAACAGAGCTCTGTTCCTCAGGAACTGTCTATGCCTGAGCTGATAGGTAGGTAGTCTCTGTCTGTTGGTAAACACCCTTCAGGAGATGGAAACCCAGAATAATAAAAACTATAATTAATGTGTTTACTGATATAACCAGCCTGATCCCTTAACAGCAACATACTCCATATGGCCAACTCATAACATGACACCCAGTTTGCAGTCTCCTCAAGTTATGACACTAATTCAGTCGCCATGGTTGCTCCAGTCCAAGAATAAGTGGACAGTGGGAACAATGACAATTTGAAGGCCACTAACTAACTCTGTTTTTTTTTATGTCCCTTTACAGGTTGGAAAAATTCTGTTACAGAACAGAAGATTTATTTTTGGAAAGCACGCTTCCTGGTCCCCTTCTGGGATGAAAAAAAAATGCCAGCAAGCAGGCATGGCTCAGCCGCACAACGTAATACTTAAACCTTAGGTCAGAAATGTTGCATTTGCTGCTCAGTTCTGCTTGTTCACAAAATATCTCATATGGTTAAGTGGACAGTGGGAACAACGGCAGTTTGAACTAACTATGTTTTTTTTATGTCCCTCTACAGGTTTGGAAATGCCAGTTTATAGAAGATTTGCAAAGCATTATTTAAGTCATTTGTTTATTTATTTTTGGAAAGCACACTTCCTGGTCCCCTTGTGAGCTGTGAGGTGGTCAAAACTGACTGGAAACGAGTGGAAATAAATGTTATTGAGGTTATTAATACTGTAGGAACAAAAAAAGGCCCATTTTATGTGATTTTAGCTGTTT
The DNA here is from genome assembly GCA_031769625.1 of Taudactylus pleione. NCBI lineage: Eukaryota > Metazoa > Chordata > Amphibia > Anura > Myobatrachidae > Taudactylus > Taudactylus pleione. The sequence continues at coordinate 1,905,159 of JAUIMM010000725.1, forward strand.
TTTTTATTTTTTTAAGAAAAAATCCAGATCCAAAACCAAAACACGAAAACAAAACACGGAGGTGAGGTTTTGACAAAACCAATCCAGATCCAAAACCAGGGGAGATCCAGATCCAAAACCAAAACACGGGGGTCGGCGCACATCTCTAGTTTAAATAGCAAAAATACTGTAGATAACCTATAACTAAATAGTGCTAATCATAAATAAACAGTACACAAGACAGTACATTCTAATGAACTGGAAGCTGGTAAATTTGCAATCAAACATAACACAAGGGGCAGATTCAATTAGCCGCGAAAAGACAATATCTGCGAAAAGTGCAATGTTTTCGCCTCATTCGCATGTTTTGAGGCAAAGTATTCGCCTGCTTACTCAATGCGCGCACTCACTTTTCACCCTATTCAATTGTAAAACAGGCAGAAACGCATATTGGCGCATGCAGCGAATAGCAGAACTAGCAAAAAGGTCATTTTTTAAGGGGAATTCAATCTGTACCCCCAATAAAGCCTAACTGACATGGGGAATCAATATAAAAGTGTATTATTAGCCATAATAAAAGTAATTAGGGATCTTATTTTGAGTCAACGGGCTGTTATATGCATATTTGCATAAGTGTGTAAAAATCATATTAAGCAATGTCTTTTATGCAAAATATTTGCTGTAGTTAAATTGGGGGTACATGTAAATGGATACTGGTATATTTTGGGGTTTGTAAAGTGCAGAATAAATAAATAAATAAAAATACACCTGCTGCAGCCTCCTTTAATCATAAAAACACCTGTCCAATCCATAGAGCCCCCCAAAATACCCGAAAATGACTAAATACAACTAATATGATAATATATCATATTATGAAACTGTCCTTTGCACCCGGACAGAGAAATGCATAAAGGGATCTATATTTACCTATCACCATATGCTGCTGACTTTTGAAATGGAGTACCCCACCTTGGATCCTACCCATGTGACAAGGCAAGTGGCTTCCCACCTTTTAAAACATCAACTTGCTGGTACAACTACTACTGTACCTGTGCTACTGATACAAACAAGCCGTATAATACAAACCGCAGCTGGAACTTTTCTTTTATTTGGAAACCGGACCAGCAAATCATTTTGTGAAACCTAGTTAAGCTGGGTAACTATACCGGGACATAATCAGTACTATATGCTGCTGAGACTAGTTTGCACTTAACAAACGAGACACTTAGGGGCATATTCAATTAGGTGTGAAAAGTCCCGTACTTTTCGCAAACAGGAGTTTTCTCCATCATCACTGGTTTTCCATGCGGAAAAGTATCAAGTACGCCTCCACTTAACCCCGTATTCATTTAGAATTCAGTGAAAACTGCACCCTGCGAATTCGGACCTGGCGAAAAGTACTGTCAAAAAATGGGAAAACACTCTGTACCCCACGAAAAGCTGCACTAACATAGGGGATCACTATAAGGGTGTTCTAGTACCCCTAATAAAACTAATCTGGCAGGGGGGTTTCTCCAAAAGCTTGCTATTAGCGTCTTTGCATAAGTGGTGAAGAATGGCATTAAGCAATATTTTTTCATCCAAATAACTAGTCCCAGCAAATTTGGGATACATGAAAATGGGTGCTAGCATATTTTGAAGTTGCTAATGTGAAGTTTTAAAAAACATCAAAAATCCACCTTCAAGCACCTGCAATCTTAAAAACACCTGGGGCTAGTTTTTAAGTTTGTCCCCAAATTTGTTTTTTTTCGCCCCCAAAATGAAAGTACTTTTTTGGGGTGTTCTTAAGTATTTTTTAAACTTTTTTTTACACAGTTTACCTTTGGGGGGCTGTCCCATGGGTGCAGGGTGGTGCCCGCAAGTTTGCACTCCAAAACCCCAATTCTGCACTTTGTTTCGACAGCTTTCATAGGCGAATCTTTTTTGCCTATTCCAATGCACCGGCGAAAAGTCTTTGGAATTGAATACGGGAATAGGTTTTCGCCTGACGAAATGATGTCACCGGCGAAAACGTTTTCGTCGAAAATGGCTTTTTACACCTAACTGAATGCGGCCCTTAAGGGGAAAGCTCTTGCAGACTACGGGCATATTCAATTTGGAGCAAAATTACGTAACTTTTGCCTATTTCAGTTATCCCCGTATTCAATTTCAAAGACTTTTCGCAGGTTCGAAAAGTCTTTGAAAAAAAACGGTGATAACTTTTCACCACTGAAATAGGTGGCGAAAAAAGTGCAGAATTCGGGTTTAGGGATGCAGGCTTAAAATAAATAGCCTGCACCCCTGGTAATGTCAAAAAAAGTAAAAAAAAAAAAAATCATGACACCCCAAAAAATTTACTTTCATTTTGGGGGTTAAAAAAAAAGTAGGGAACACACTTCTAAAATAGCCAAATTAAATTCAGAGGGCTCCTCTATGCGGCAGGTGTTATCTGCATTGCGGGAGTAGCGGCAGGTGCATTTTTGCAGAAATTTGAAAAATCATTTTAGGGACTTAAAAAAATGCTTACCCCCATTTCATGTACCCCAAATTTGATAGCAATAGTTATTTTTACAAAAAAAAAATCTAAGTGCTATTCTTCACCCCTTCTTCATAGCCGCAAATATGCACCTGCCGCGGCTATTACAAACGCTGACTTCCTTCAGCGGGCAAAAACGGGGGTACCCATAGTGATCCCCCATGTCTGGACATCTTTAGGGGGGTCCCAGACACATTTCCTGAAAATTCCCGGTTTTTTTCGCAGATCCAATTTCACCGTGCCCCGTTTCCGCTCCTTTTAAATTGAATACAGGGATAAGCTGGCACGTGCCCGATACTTTATCCTCACTGTAACCTCCGATGTGGAGCGAAAAGTCCAGCATGGACTTTTCGCTCCCGTATTGAATATGGCCCTACGTCCGGAGTAGGAGCGCTTTACGAGTGGAGGGGACTCCTCTTCTATTTTACTAATCATCTTCACTATAAAAGATTGAGAGTTATTTAGCTGTGACACAAGCGGTGGTACACGAGATTGCGTACTTTGGACGTTGGAGTGCGGCCTGTGCCGCTGGGTTGACACAAGCGGTGGTACAGGAGACTGCGTACTTTGGACGCTGGAGGGTGGCCTGTGCTGCCGGGTTGACACAAGCGGTGGTACACAAGATTGAACTACTTTGGACGCTGGAGTGCGGCCTGTGCCGCCAGGTTGACACAAGCGGTGGTGTACAAGATTGCATACTTTGAACGCTGGAGTGTGACCTGTGCCGCCAGGTTAACACAAGCGGCAGTACACTAGATTGCGTACTCTGGACGCTGGATAGTGCACTCTGAACACAGGAGTGCGATCCGTGCCGTCTTGATGACATGAACAGCAGGAAGTTGGTATGCGGACCGTGCCGCTTGGATGACACAAACTGCAGGTAGTATGCATGCGGACCATGCCGCCTGGATGACACAAACAACAGGATAATCAAAGCTGACAGGAGAGCTGGGCACTCGACTGAACAAATATGAGACTATGCCAGAACCGGAAACACGAAACAACGCTATCACCGGCATTGGAGCTGCCTACGCACCCACAGGAAATAGTCACAGGATCCAATCCGGATCAAACCAGGGATGATTGACAAATGATGGGGAGGAGTTCAGCGAACGATCACCCGGTGTTCGCCTCGCCCTGCGTTCACAGTGCGGCAGCTTGTGACAGCTTCTAACTCCAGACTTTCTGTTTTTGAAAGCGTTAGTTTTACGGAACTGGCACCTTTCAGGTATAGTATATTAATATGCGTTTTACAGCAGTGAAATGTTCCTTTCCAGGGTTATATTCAAATTCGTTAACATGACTGACTGCATGTCTAATGTCTGGACGTGTGTCGACACATGCATACATTAAAGTTCTTATGGCACTTTGATAAGGAACTGTGTGGGCCTGATTCAGATTTGGGAATAGTGTAAGGTAGAGCAAGTATCTGTGCATCTTGATAAAACCATGTTGCACTGCAGGCGGGGCAGTTTTAAAAATGTGCAGAGAGATTTATATTTGGGAGGGGTGTGTACACACTGAAATCTAAATTGCAGTGTAAAAATAATGCTATCCAGCATTTGTAGGGTACGTGCAAAAACAGCCAGTGTTTACCCCACATGCACATGGTTTGTCCAGGTACACAGTTACTTGCTGTATCTTATGCTATTCCCAAATCTGAATCAGACTTTCTGCTCATTTCCTATATTTCTGCCTTAGAAACACTAACTAAAGTTCAGGTTTTTAGAAGTGGAGATGTTGCCCTTAGCAACCTTTTAATTAACATATATCTAGCACCTTATAGAAGATAATATCTAGAATATGATTGGTTGCCTTAGGCTATATCTACAGTTCTAAAAACCCGCACTTTAGTAAATATACCATAGCCTTTGTTATCTTTGTACTCTTGTCAATTGGTGTACTGACAGGTTAGGCATCTCCGCTATACTAAATCTGTTGAGCTTTGCCTCAATGTATCTTTGTTGATCGACAGTAACAGTCCCAATATTCAAACTTTGTACAATCTCTAATAATACACTGTCAAGCTTGAAGTACCAGCAGTGGCCACTTTGCTTTAACCCATACAATGATTTATTTACAGTCACACTTTACCCTCAGGATATGCATTGTAGTGTTCAGGTGGCTCCATTTAGATTTCCTCAAGTAGCTCACCATCTAAGAAGGCTGAATCAAAGTCATAAATAAAGCATAGCAGATATAGCAAAAGTTTAAAAGATCTCAATGCTTAAATTCTCGGTATATCCCTTGGCAGCAAGTTAGTCTTTGTAGTGAGCAAGGCTTCCATATGAGTTTAATTCCTTGCAGAAAACCCACTTGTTTTTGACTGTTTTGTGATTACTTGGTCTGTATACAATAGTCCATATGTCTTTGTTGTTCAAAGCTGCTAGCTCTGAATCTATGTTTGATTTCCACTTGTCCCAATCGCTACTTGACTTTGCTTCTTGTATAGATTGAAGATCACAGTAGACAAATTTGGCAAATTCCTCGCTGTATCTTTTAGGCAGTTTTTCTATGTTGCTCTTCATAGAGCTTCTGCTCTATAGCTGATCACCTGAATCTGTGGTTTTAATCTCTAGCATGTTTCCAACTGTCGACATATCCAGCATCTCAAGTTTTAGTGGTGCTATAGTACTTAGCTTATCTTAAATTGAAGCTGTTTCATGAAACATCTCTTGACTTTACATGCTTTTGATTGTCAATGTCACACAATGTGTCCCCTTTGCTTTCTTGACGTTATATCCAAGCATAATACATGAGATGGATTTGGGATGTAGCTTTTGTAATTTGTGTCTTCATAGGGATATAAGCATATCCAAAGACACGGAGATGACTGACACTTGGTGGTAAATATACTTAAGGTCAGTTTTGGTTCTAAATCAAAAGCCACTGACAATAACGTACATAGACAGGTGTAGAAGTGTAAAATCTGCATATCTATCATCCATTAGGTTTCAGATTCAATTGAAACCCAACGTCGATGTATGTTGGATTTTGCAGCTCTAAATGCTGTCAAGTTTTTATCTTTGAAGTTCAAAACCCACAGCAAATAGAATCAAAAACACAACGGCAAACCTGACTAAACAGAAACATTGCAGGCAATTATCTGTGCAGGCTTCATTACTGTAAACAGTATTGAAATGGTCAAAATTTAAGAAAAAAACAGCTTGGACCTCATCCCCCTCCCCCCTCCAAATCCATTACCAGCCTTGGACATTTGAGACTGGTCTGGTACACAGTAATTGTCCAAACTTTTGTGGCATTCAGGACTATCCCCCTTATTCCTATGACATTTACAGGCTCACATGACTTTAGTGACTTGTGGCTCCTGAGTCCATGTACCAGCAGTCTTTGCAATGATTGCTAATTTAACACTGATTCTTTCTGTCATGCTTGCATTTAATTGCTCTATATTCTGAAGTCTTATGTCCCAACTTGTGACACTTGAAGCACTTGTACTTGGGCTTTATAGACTTTGACTTTGACACCCTTGACAGCAGAATAAAATTCTTAGCATTGATTTCAATATTATGTACGCGTTCTTTAAACTTTTGAGCTTGGTCCCTACGATCTCCATTAATAGTTTGGCAGTGCATGACTCCAAAGTCACTGCTAGAAAATCATAGTCTGGTGTGAGGTTTTACATTTTGCAGAATCGCCATCAGGGCCAGATTAAGGCTGGTGGGGTTGCCAGGGCAACAAATTTGTGGGTCCCAACCAATAACATTATGTGATTGTGATAATAAATGTACTTTAGGCTAACAATGAGTTCCAAAGCTGGTTATCAGTCAGGAAACATGCCACGTAAATTATTTCTAGGAAAGAGAGCCACTTTGCTCTCTTTCTCTGCAGTAGCCCAAGGAGACAATCATTGTGTCTGGAATGTGCAGTCGAGAGGAATCGGTTAGGATGGTTCCAGTTTAGGTGTATGCTGTGATTGGAGACTGAGTAGGGGTCAGCCAGCGCTCCCCGGGACTCAGCTGCATACACTGCAGCATCAGCTGGTGCGCTGTCAGTTACTAAAGTGACAAATCAGTGGTCATTCATGGGAGCCATCTGTGCTCCCTATGCAGATGCTGAGGTGCAGGTGTGTCCACTGTATCTAATGGAAGTCGTGCAAGTTCCACATGTTGAAGATGATGTGCAGGCATGCTGCGAGGCGGTGTTCCTTCAGAATGGGAGACAAGTAGGTCTTCAAAGTGAGCCAAGTCAGTGCAATGTTTGCAGCAGTGTGGAGGCCCAGAATGTGCGGGAGCCCCTGGGCAACCTCCCTGTCCCCCCTGTTTATAATCCAGTCCTGATTGCCATTGCAACATCCTTTTAGTCAACTTGGATGCCTACTAATGTTAATTGCTGAGAAATAGATCGCATCCTATCTACATATTCATTAATATTCTTGCACACACTTAATTTTGTACCATAAAGAATGTGCCTCAGAGTAATTCAGCTCATTAAGCCTTTCTGTAATGCTACCCACATTTTGTGTGCCGTCACTTTCCTATGAGTGATGGAATGACTTGCTTCCCTGCAGGTAATATACACAAAAATAGTAGGCGGCGTCTAAAAACACATATCAGGGAGTATGGATTTAAATCACCTTTAATAAAAACTAATTTGTCTAAGTATATGTAAACATTCAGAAGTATCAATAAAACTCCCGGGAGTATATAAAAATGATATACACACCATGTGTTTAGATAAACAACATGTATTTAAATTGAGCACAGAATCACAATTCAAAATTAATATCAAACGAACAAATACAATAAAAGATCTCTATTACTTCTTAGTTAATGAATATGCATCTAAGCTCTAATGCATCTGTAAAGCAAGTGTTATAAGCCAAGTTCGAAGAGGCCCAGTTGGCAACAATGTATCTGATAGCTGAGAAAAAGCTACTTATGTAGCAGTAGGTTGAGAGTTGAGTGGCCCAGTGTAACTAAGTGGCTGCCAGTGTTCCACAGTGCACTAGTAATGTGCGCTTCCAATATGAAATTGTGTAGCAGTACTGAGTAAGAAGACTCAGTACTCCGCTGTACTCACTCCCCTCTTGTCAGTCCAGCCGCTCCAGCGGCTTTCAGATGGTGGTAACTCCGGCTCCAGCAGTGTAAAAATGATGACAGAACACAACCACACCGTCCCTCCAGATGGAAGCTCCTTCCGCAGTCCTCCGAGTGTCTCACCCACAGGAGGCTGCGCTGGTCACATTGGGCATCAGCTGTTTGTAGGTGGGTTAGCAGGAGAAGTAAATGGATGTAATCCCAGAGAGTGAGTATACAGCAACAGTTGGGCTCAGCTCTCAAATATTGGTCTGTGTCCTCAACGCATCTGTTGCACAGCAGATCACTGATGCCATGACGGCTATGCTAGCATTAGATCTGTGGGACTGATTCAGCAAAGTTTGCTGATGCGATTGCAACTGCAAATGCGCATGCAGGTCTGCTGCAAAAGTATGCTAATAAGTGCAATTGCAAAGCACTCGCATGGACAACATGCAGACACACAATTACGGAAGGTCAGACCTCACTTTGCTAACTTTCCTGTACGCAGTGAGCACTCAAGCTGCGTATGCCATCGCAGGGGCTAATTTATGCATGACCCTATAAAGGCACTTAAATGCACTGGCACCCCTGCGTTTCTCCGACTACCCCCCGTCACCACCCTCAAATGCTCTCTGCTTGTCAATCACTCTGCAATTGCTCTGCATGATCTCCGTGATAACATTGTGATCACAGTGAAGCATTCGCGCTGGCGCACTGTGATGTATACGCATGCACAGTTCACCCGTTTGCGTACACGATTGAAATTGTGATCCTTGCTGAATCAGGCCCTGTGTCCAATATTCGCCATCAATTCATATGATTTTAGACAGTTTATTGAGGTCCTATGTCCCCGCTACAAAATTCCATCTTTATTCCATTTTACAAGAACAGCAAATCCTTGCCTGTGCTTTGAAGAAAAAAAACTAGCCTAGAAAATGCCATTGTACCTATTATCCAATTAACCACAGATATGTGTAAAAGCTGTACTGGTCAAAAGAAAGATTACATGACTGTGATAGCCCACTGGGTGGGAGTATAGCTTTCAGCAGCAGCAGCATCTAACATACAATGCCAGCTCAATGACAGACAGGCTCCTCTCTTTATCACAAGCTTCACTAAGAGGCATACCAGTTTCAACCTGTTAAAAAACCTCAGAGATGTCTTAACATAAAGGCTTAGCCTGCTAGGACTCTCCTCAGGATTTGTAATTTCCGATAACACATGTAACATTGTGGGTGCATTACCTGCAGCCGGGAACCTTGTGAGCGATCAGCATAGGATGTTAAAATGTGGAAAACTCATGTCATAGAAATGAACTACAAATTCTATAAGGAAGACCTGTGCCTCCAATTGCAACAAAGTACAGGAACTTCTGTGACGTTGATTTCCAGTGGGGATGAGCTAATATTGTGTAATGATTATGTTAACACCAATGAGGGTAAGGAGGATGAGATGATAATGACATCTTCCTAATGTAGAGATGATTAACAATGCTTTTAGCACCTTTCATCCCATTGGTAGTGTGTATTGTTGGGGCCCAAACAAACAAAGCACTTCAGCCACAAAAGTGTCAGTCTCTATTGCTGAAGTGTTTGGTTTGTTAAACTGTGCATGTCCTTTTTAATATACAACATAAGGTTGGGTGGGAGAGCCCAAAGACAATTCCATCGTGGACTGCTTTTCTTTTCATTATGGGCTGTTTGATTACATTGGTGACCGTCTTTTATGCATAGACAAACATTTTTATTGGTTATTGCTCTAACACTTACTTTGCAACATATTGTTAACCAGAAATAATGTGGTACCTCACAAAATATAAAAAAAAATACATAATTATGGAGCATATTTAGTTTTATTTTGTAATGAACAAGAAGATACAAGGTCACACCTTAATTTAATTTTTATTAATGAATCATTCATTTAATCAATCTTTTTTACCTGCCTTCCACTACAAACTCTACCTCCAATTTCCTGTACTGCCCTCAGGCCACTGAGCTAGTTCCCCTCATACTCAGGCTCTCTGTTGCACCTCATAAATGTACTACAGGGGTGTGTTGCCCAATTAGAAAGGAAGAGGGGGGGGGCGTAGTATGGCCAGCTTCTCTTGCAACCCTTGTGAGGAATCCTTAGCTATTAACATTGTATTCTTTTATGACCTTTTCTCATATAAGTTGCTGCAAAACAGCTCTCACCAGGCCACATCTCAAATTTAATTTTCTTAATCAATCAACCAATCAATCAATGCTTTACCTGACTTCCGCTACATACTCCACCTCCATTTTCCTATTTTGCCCTCAGACCTCTGTCTAATCTACTGTAGTTTTTGAGTAATGAAAACATTCTTTTTACAGGGCATGTATAGTTTATTGAACTGCTATCCTGTCTGCTGCTGCGCCACAATGTTTAATAGATGTGCTATATTCTTTTAAACTGCAGTGTCTTTGTGTTGCTGCTCTGTTGATTGGTATAGTCAGCCAGCCTTTGGCCAAAATTGGTAAATAATATTGTGAGTTGTGAGGTGGTCAAAATTGAATGGAAATGACTGGAAATGAGTGTTATTGAGGTTAATAATACTGTAATAACAAAACAGGCTGGAATTACATGATTTTAGCTATTTATATAATTTTGTAAAAACAAAATCCAGATTCAGCACCAAAACACGTGAGGGTGATTTTGGCAAAACCAAAACACGATGATGAATTGAACCAACACAAAGAGTCCATGCACATCTCTAAAAAATATACGCAGTATGATGAGATTTGTAATGCTCCAAGGACCTAGTGTCACATGTAAACTGGGTGGATGCACCAGCTTAACAGCAATATCCCTGGAAAAAAATCATTTGGTGGCATTCATTTTCTTTATGTACTTGAAGACATGGATGCATTTTTAAATAAATGGGTGCACTAATAATTACATTTGTGCATTAATAAATACATGGATGCATTAATAAATACATGAATAATTAATAATTACAGGAGTACATTAATATATACATGGGAATATTACAAATACATGAATACATTAATAATTACATAAGTGCATTAATAAATACATGGTTGCATTATTAAATACATGAATACATTAGTGATTACATAAGTGCATTAATAAATATATGGTTGCATTATAAATTACGTGAATGCATTAATAAATACATGGTTGCATTATTAAATACATGAATACATTAATAATTGCATGAGTGCATTGATAAATACATGGTTGCATTATTAAATACATGGATGCATTAATAAATTACATTAGTGCATTAATAAATACATGCATACATTAATAAATACATGGATGCATTAATAAATACATAACTAATTAATAATTACATGAGTGCATTAATAAATACATGGTTGTATAATTAAATACAAGAATACATTAATAATTACATGAGTACATTGATAAATACATGGTTGCATTAATAAATTACATTAGTGCATTACTAAATACATGCATACATTAAAAAATACATGGATACATTAATAATTACATGAGTGCATTCATAAATATGCAGGTGCATAAACAAATGCATGGATAATTTAATTTCTAGATGGAACTATACTTAACTAAGCAAAAGGTATCACACTAAAAGTACTGGTTAAACAGAGATGTATAATGTAGGCTTTTGTTGGTCCACAGGACAAGCTATCATGTAGATATTTTTGTTTGCAAAATGACAAAATGGCTGCCCATAGGAATACCCCATTTTCCTTGATCCACCCATGAAGAGTGAAAATGAGCTAATCAAGTTTCCAAGAGATACAAAGAACAGGTACAACAATTTTTAAATTACACTTTTGCTTTGTGGAACTGATGTCAGGGGTGGTTTAAGGAGGGGGAAAGGGAATGTGCAGCCTCCATGTGCCACATCCCCCTGTACTCTGTGCATGTCCTCAACAGAATCTGGCACTGTGATTTCTGTAGTGCACAAGCACAGATCTCCGGAAACATGGAACCTGCACCATGTTCCAAGTGATATCTGCGGCATTGAAAGAGAGATAGGTATTATGAATGGATGCAGGGTGTGCAGTGTGGGCCTCCCTGGACCTAGGGACCCATGTGCACTCCATACCCTGAACCCATTATAGATGTGCAGACTTATTTACTTAGCATAAAATATGCACATTTGTACTTTACGTGCACACACAAATATAAAGGTGCATAAACACGTAATGATATATCGTTACGATATGAACGATAATGATATCGTTCAACGATATATCGTTGATATCGTTCCGTTTGTATGCATTGAACGACCAACGATGCACACTCCAGCTGGACGTTAACGATATCGTCCATCGGGCATGCATGCAGGCCAATCTGGACGATATCGTTAATTTTCTATATGGGAGAAGGATCGTTGGTCGTTCATCATTGGTGAAACCATTGGTGTGTGGATGAACAATATTGTTCATCCAGCACACCAGGAATTTCAAGGGAGATCGTTCAGCGATATCGTTCGCTAAACAGATTGTCCCGTGTGTACCTAGCTTAAGTATGACGATATCCCAATACAGATTTAGATGCCTCTTACACTTATTGCTCCATCTGAATAGAGAGATAGGCAGTGTAAAGGCAGTGTGCCTGCAGACAGTGGGATAGGTGCCTGTGGGATAATTTGGGTTATAATTGTTGCTGGGATTGTTTTTGCAGGCGAATGGGATCTACATATTTTTCATAGCTCACTCATGGGATGATTCTGATTTAGACTAGGGGTGTGCACCGGCCACTTTTCGTGTTTTGTGTTTTGGTTTTGGATCTGGATCTTTCTTCGTGTTTTGGATCTGGATTGGTTTTGCCAAAACCACCCTTGCGTGTTTTGGGTTCTGGGTTTTGTGTTTTGGATCTGTATTTTTTTGAAAAAAAGCATAAAAACAGCTAAAATCACAGAATTTGTAGGTTTTTCTGCTCCTATGCTATTATTAACCTCAATAACCTTAATTTCCACTCATTTCCAGTCTATTCTGAATACCTCACACCTCACAATAGTGTTTTTATGTCCAAAAGGTTGCACCGAGGTAGCTGGATGACTATGCTAAGCGACACAAGTGGGCGGCACAAACACGTGACCCATCTAGGCGTGAAACTGCAGTGGCAGACAGGATGGCATTGAAAAACTAGGCCCCAAACTGTACATAATGCAAAGAAAAAAAAGAGGTGCAAGATGGAATTGTCCTTGGGCCCTCCCACCCACCCTTATGTTGTATAAACAGGACATGCACACTTTAACAAACCAATCATTTCAGCGCCAGGGTCTGCCACACAACTGTGGCTGAAATGATTGGTTCGTTTGGGCCCCCACAAAACAAGCTGGCAATTTATCTGTCCCTGCACAAACTGGCTCTACGGAGGCAAGATGTCATCCTCATCCTCCTCATCCACCGATTCCTCACCCTCTTCAGTGTGTACATCCTCATCCTCACAGAGTATTAATTCGTCCCTGCTGGAACCACAGGTCCCTCTGTACGTTCTGGAGGCTGGTCTCCCTGGAAGAGTTGATAATTCATTTTATGAACATCATCTTCTCCACATTTTGTGGAAGCAACCTCCTACGCCTTTCGCTGACAAGGTTCCCGGCTGCACTAAACACTCTTTCGGAGTACACACTGGAGGGGGGGCAACTCAGGTAAAATAGAGCCAGTTTGTACAGGGACCTCCAAATTGCTTCTTTTTCCTGCCAGTACAGGTACGGACTGTCTGACATGCCTACTTGGATGCTGTCACCGATGTAATCCTTTAACAGACAGACGCACGCTTGTCGCTGCTGCTTTGAGGATTCAAGTGCGGCTACAGCCCACACAATTCACAAAGACAGAAAAAAAAAAGAATATTTTTATTGTTTGTGGAGCACACTTTGAGGGTTACACCACCCTTTAACAGACAGAAGCACGCTTGTCGCTGCTGCTTTGAGGATGCAAGTGCGGCTACAGCCCATACAATTCACAAAGACAGAAAAAAGAAGAAGAATATTTTAATTGTTTGTGTAGAACACTTTGAGGTGTCACCACCCTTTAACAGACAGACGCATGCTTGTCGCTGCTGCTTTAAGGATGCAGGTGCGGCTACAGCCCACACATTTCACAAAGACCAAAAAAAAAAGAACAATATTTTAATTGTTTGTGTAGAACACTTTGAGGTGTCACCACCCTTTAACAGACAGACGCACGCTTGTCGCTGCTGCTTTAAGGATGCAGGTGCGGCTACAGCCCACACAATTCACATAGACAGAAAAAAAAAGAACAATATTTTAATTGTTTGTGTAGCACACTTTGAGGGTGTCACCACCCTTTAACAGACAGACGCACGCTTGTCGCTGCTGCTTTGAGGATGCAAGTGTGGCTACATCGCACACAAGTCACAAACACATTAAAAAAATAGTTTTTTATTTTTTGGAACACTTTGAGAGTTACACCACCCTTTAACAGACAGACGCACGCTTGTCGCTGCTGCTTTAAGGATGCAGGTGCGGCTACAGCCCACACATTTCACAAAGACCGAAAAAAAAAGAACAATATTTTAATTGTTTGTGTAGAACACTTTGAGGGTGTCACCACCCTTTAACAGACAGACGCACGCTTGTCGCTGCTGCTTTAAGGATGCAGGTGCGGCTACAGCCCACACAATTCACATAGACAGAAAAAAGAAGAATATTTTTATTGTTTGTGTAGCACACTTTGAGGGTGTCACCACCCTTTAACAGACAGACGCACGCTTGTCGCTGCTGCTTTAAGGATGCAGGTGCGGCTACAGCCCACACATTTCACAAAGACCAAAAAAAAAAGAACAATATTTTAATTGTTTGTGTAGCACACTTTGAGGGTGTCACCACCCTTTAACAGACAGACGCACGCTTGTCGCTGCTGCTTTAAGGATGCAGGTGCGGCTACAGCCCACACATTTCACAAAGACCAAAAAAAAAAGAACAATATTTTAATTGTTTGTGTAGCACACTTTGAGGGTGTCACCACCCTTTAACAGACAGACGCACGCTTGTCGCTGCTGCTTTAAGGATGCAGGTGCGGCTACAGCCCACACAATTCACAAAGACAGAAAAAAAAAGAACAATATTTTAATTGTTTGTGTAGCACACTTTGAGGGTGTCACCACCCTTTAACAGACAGACGCACGCTTGTCGCTGCTGCTTTAAGGATGCAGGTGCGGCTACAGCCCACACATTTCACAAAGACCAAAAAAAAAAGAACAATATTTTAATTGTTTGTGTAGCACACTTTGAGGGTGTCACCACCCTTTAACAGACAGACGCACGCTTGTCGCTGCTGCTTTAAGGATGCAGGTGCGGCTACAGCCCACACAATTCACAAAGACAGAAAAAAAAAGAACAATATTTTAATTGTTTGTGTAGCACACTTTGAGGGTGTCACCACCCTTTAACAGACAGACGCACGCTTGTCACTGCTGCTTTAAGGATGCAGGTGCGGCTACAGCCCACACAATTCATAAAGACAGAAAAAAAAAGAACAATATTTTAATTGTTTGTGTAGCACACTTTGAGGGTGTCACCACCCTTTAACAGACAGACGCACGCTTGTCGCTGCTGCTTTGAGGATGCAGGTGGAATCTAGACGGGATTTGGAACCGAGGACACACTACCTCCATCAATTGTCTAAATCCCACTGCACTAATGTCGGATACCGGACGCACGTCTAACACCAACATAGCAGTCAAGGCCTCAGTTATACGTTTTGCTTCAGGATGACTGCTGTCGTACTTCATCCTCATCGCTAGGGACTGTTGGAGGGTCAATTGTTTAGTAAAAGTAGTGATGTTCCTACTTCCTCTCTGGGATGATGAACAACTCCCAGCAGCAGCAACAGCACTAGGAGGAAGTGGTTCTTGATCTTTCCCTATTTTATTTTTATCGGAGAAAGTTTGGTCCTCCATTTATGTTATATTGATATATATACGTGCGGCTAAAGCGCACACAAACACAGAAAATATTATTTTATTTTTGCTGGAGAGTAGTGCACTTTGTGGGTTACACCACCCTTTAAGAAATGAGCCAGCCGGCTCTTTACTTATGGGACACAGGCGCACGCTTGGCGCTGCTCCTTTGTTGATGCACGTGCAGCCACAGTGCACACAATTCACAAACACAGAAAATAATTTTTTTTTTGGTTTGGACTGGAGTGTACTTTCGGGGGTTACAGCACCCTTAACGGTCAAGCCAGCCGGCCCTTTACTTATGACACAGGCGCACGCTTGGCACTACTTTGTTGATGCACGTGCGGCTACTGCGCACACAATTCACAAACACAGAAAATAATTTTTTTTTTGGTTTGGACTGGAGTGTACTTTCGGGGGTTACAGCACCCTTAACGGTCAAGCCAGCCGGCCCTTTACTTATGACACAGGCGCACGCTTGGCACTACTTTGTTGATGCACGTGCGGCTACTGCGCACACAATTCACAAACACAGAAAATAATTTTTTTTTTGGTTTGGACTGGAGTGTACTTTCGGGGGTTACAGCACCCTTAACGGTCAAGCCAGCCGGCCCTTTACTTATGACACAGGCGCACGCTTGGCACTACTTTGTTGATGCACGTGCGGCTACTGCGCACACAATTCACAAACACAGAAAATAATTTTTTTTTTGGTTTGGACTGGAGTGTACTTTCGGGGGTTACAGCACCCTTAACGGTCAAGCCAGCCGGCCCTTTACTTATGACACAGGCGCACGCTTGGCACTACTTTGTTGATGCACGTGCGGCTACTGCGCACACAATTCACAAACACAGAAAATAATTTTTTTTTTGGTTTGGACTGGAGTGTACTTTCGGGGGTTACAGCACCCTTAACGGTCAAGCCAGCCGGCCCTTTACTTATGACACAGGCGCACGCTTGGCACTACTTTGTTGATGCACGTGCGGCTACTGCGCACACAATTCACAAACACAGAAAATAATTTTTTTTTTGGTTTGGACTGGAGTGTACTTTCGGGGGTTACAGCACCCTTAACGGTCAAGCCAGCTGGCCCTTTACTTATGACACAGGCGCACGCTTGGCACTACTTTGTTGATGCACGTGCGGCTACTGCGCACACAATTCACAAACACAGAAAATAATTTTTTTTTTGGTTTGGACTGGAGTGTACTTTCGGGGGTTACAGCACCCTTAACGGTCAAGCCAGCCGGCCCTTTACTTATGACACAGGCGCACGCTTGGCACTACTTTGTTGATGCACGTGCGGCTACTGCGCACACAATTCACAAACACAGAAAATAATTTTTTTTTTGGTTTGGACTGGAGTGTACTTTCGGGGGTTACAGCACCCTTAACGGTCAAGCCAGCCGGCCCTTTACTTATGACACAGGCGCACGCTTGGCACTACTTTGTTGATGCATGTGCGGCTACTGCGCACACAATTCACAAACACAGAAAATAATTTTTTTTTTGGTTTGGACTGGAGTGTACTTTCGGGGGTTACAGCACCCTTAACGGTCAAGCCAGCCGGCCCTTTACTTATGACACAGGCGCACGCTTGGCACTACTTTGTTGATGCACGTGCGGCTACTGCGCACACAAATCACAAACACAGAAAATATATTATTTTTTTAGCACTTGGGGGAGCACCCCTGATGGACAGAGCACCCCCTGGACAACACTGCAGCGCTCCTTTAGGACTGGGACACTGCACAGGACTTTGGAGTGGACACAGCCCCTATGGAGAACTGACTGCACAACACAGTCCAGCCAGCCCCTATGGACTTTGAAGTAGTGGACACAGCCCCTATTAACAACAGCAGCACAGCACAACACAGCCAGCCCCTATGGACTTTGAAGTAGTGGACAACAGCAGCACTACACTACACTACACTACACAGCCCTAACTCCCACCCTCCCTCTTCACTGTCCACAGCCGAGTGAGAAAATGGCGCCGACGTGGGTACCTTATATAGGATCCAAAACCCGCGAGACTCGGAAGGCGGGATGATGACGTTTTGCCTCGATTTCAGATCCGAGTCAGGCGGGAAAAGTCGAGCCTGATTCGGATCGGACTCGGATCGGGGGGGCTCGGGGGGGTTCGGATTTCAGAAATCCGAATCCGCTCACCCCTAATTTAGACACAAAGTGGCTGTAGTTGCAGGCAAAGCCGTAAGACTGACTCAACTAACTTATAATAAGGCAAGAATCCGTAGGTCTAATAGGGTGGTTCCTGCACCTAAAAACGGACACCTGTACCACACACTGATGTTACGCCAGCTGCCAGAATCACACAGAGCTTTTGACACATGAGACTCCCAAAAGTCAGGGCACTGACTGTGTAGCTGACCCTGAAATGCCCAATTTCACAGAAAGACAGATCCGTCTGGATGGAGATCTGTGCGCTTGCCAATTGCGTCCGTGCACAGAGATCTGTCTCTCAGAATCAGGCCCAATGGTAAGAGTACATGGAAAGCTTATTTGAAAAGATTAATCATACTACTAAAGTATACAGAAGAAATACTAAAAGAAAACAAAAACAGCTGTTGCTCATTACAAAGCATATCTATCCAGGCACCCATACGCTATAATTGTACATAGCTGTAGTTTTTGAATGCAGCCTGCAGGTGGCAGTATAAAAAAAGCATATAAAATAGGACAGGATTTTGTTTCAGGGCAGCCTGATTGGCTCACCCACGTTTTCCTGTGTTAGTCTTTCATGTATTTTTGTCTCATTCACTTCTGCCCTAATCTCTATTATCTATTGTGTATATAGTTAATCTCTTTGTTTTTCATTCACTAGGAGAATGCGGATGGGCTCTTCACTGTGAGAGTACTTGATAAAAGGCATTCTGTAAAAAAATGTCAGTTTCAGTGTTTCACAGAGAAATCCTTATGTGTCGGCAACGTGTTCTAACAGAATATATTTGATTTTTGAGGAAATCAAAATAATTGGCACAAATAGGCAGATGTATAGCCTGAGGAATAAGCCCTCACATCACCTGCCTAACTCATTAATAGGCCCGATGTCTCTTACTCATTAATAGGCCCGATGTCTCTTACTCATTAATAGGCCCGATGTCTCTCCAGAAGCTAATACTGGTTGCCAAAGTAGGAAACAAGTTGGAAATCCGCACAAATGATACATCCTTCTATCTATTACAATCTACATCATAAGTAATATTTGCACCCAATCCTCCTTATCGTATTTATAAATCCCTTATAAAGGTAGTGTATTGGGAATCTATACCATCTATACCAGGAGTATCCAACATGCGGGGTATCCCTCTAGCTGCTATTGGACTGCACATCCCAACAGGCCTTCCCACAGTTTTAGCATGCCCTAATAGCAAAACTTTGGCAGGGCATGCTGGGATATGTAGTTCCACAACAGATTGAGGGCTACATGTTGAATACAATCATTCCATATATTCCTCTGTCCACTTTTTGCACTCTCATTTTCTCAGGATTGGATTATAGGCGGGGGCAGTCACCCAGGGGCCCCCACACTGCTGCAACATTGCCAGGAATTGGGCCACCCAGGACCCTCTCTGAATGGCTTCCAGCAGCATCACAGCACAACACAGCCACTCTCACTGATGGACAGTGGCTCACAATGGAAGACCCGGCCGCTCCCATGCTGGCATGATGCCGCGATTCGCGGATGTATGGGTAGGGGTCGGGGCCTAATGCCATGAAGTGAATGCCTCCATCAAAAACCTGATGCTGAAACAAGTAGTGGGTGAATGATTTCTCAGTCCCTTCCTCCTTCTCCCTCTCTTTCTCTCTCTCTCTCCCCTCCCTCTCCCTTTATCTCCCTCCTTCCCTTTCTCTCCCCCTCCCTCTCTCTCCTTGTCCCTCCCTCTGTCTCCTTCCCTCTCTCTCCCTTTCTCCCTCCCCCTTTCTCTCTACTTCTCCCTCCATCTCTGCCCTTTTCCATCCCTCCTTCTCTATCTGTCTCTCTCCCTACCTCTCTTCCTCCATCTCGCTCTTTGTCTCAGTCTCCATCCCCCCTCTCACCTCCTCACTGCCTCTCCCTTCATTTCTCCACCCTCTCCCCCTCCATCTCTATCTCTGTTTCCCTCTCTGTCCCTCTATCTTGCTGTTTGTCTCTCTCCCATCCCCTCCATCTGTCTCACTCCCTCTCCCTTTCTCTCCCCCATCTCTCCCTATCCCTCTCAATATATATTACACCCCACTCAAAATCCTGCATTTGCCCCTGGCAGTGTACTAGATCATGACTGCTATGCTGCTAGGAGTCAGGATCTCATTCAGAGCCGGACGCTATTTGCGCTCGCTCGTCCAGAAAAAGAGGCTTTCTATTTAAATTGACCGTTCGCTCTTTGCGGTCTGTTGACGCCTCTATGTCTGAACGAGCGAACAAAACATGCAGTCGTTATTTTGTAAAAAACGCCCCCTGGCCGCTCGCATCACACGTCATCTCCGCTATTTATTAGATTAATCGAGTACATCGAACGGCGTATGAACTGCTTGCTATTCTTGTGGTTGGTTTTTCCTACTGCAATCATGCGAGCAGTTCTGGCTAAAAGACAACCAAGTGATGTGGTCACTGACGCTGCTTTGTTAATTATGCACACCCTTAAAACACCCGTTTTGACCATTTGGCACGCCTGCGTTCGGATCGCCACTCCCCGTTTTCAAGCACCTTCCCCTGTTACCACCCACAAACGCCTCATTCTGTCACTCAAATTAGCAGGCATTCGCTATTTTGCGAGCACACGATTTCTGGCCGCACTGACTGGTTCGCGCATGCGTAGTAAAACCCATACGCATGCGCAGATGTGCGAACATCGCTCGGAACGAACGAGCGGCCGCTTACGAGCGGATCTGAATGAGACTCTCAGTTCCCAGCAGTGTTGCGGACATGATGTAGTATGCGGCGAACTTGCTGGTCAGTGGAGGGTCCGGAGACAAGGCAAGGGGCATAGTAGTTGTTTTGTAGGGCCTTGCCAATTTTATTGGGGCCCCCACAAGCCTTAATCTGGCCATGCATTTTCTTTTTCACATGTTGGAAATTGGAATTAACAATGAATGTAAAGATACTACACTATGGGCCTGATTTAGAGCCGGACTCTGAATCAGGGCGTTTTTTTTTTCTTTTTTGGTGCGGCCTCTGGGGCGCTAGCATAGCTGTGGGTGACCACCCACAGCTATTGCTCGTGGCCAGGTAAATGGTCGCGATGGTCTCAACCATCGCGACCATCGGGGCTTGCGACGAGACCCTTGCGGTAGGGTCTCGTTCCCGCAAGCCCCAGTGAGCTTCAGGCTCTTAATAGAGCTGTAAGCTCACCACTGATATTACTCGTGATGTCAGTGGGGCCGCCCCCAAACGGCAGGCGTTCCATCGGGAACGCCTCCGTTTGGCCAGCCACCCCCCTGTCCGCCTCCACAACGGGTGCGAGCTGTTGATCAAAATTGACAGCCGCCCCCTTTTGGTGCGAGACTCGGAGCGACGGAGCGCCCGTTGCTAGCCGGGTCTCGCGCATGCGCACGTCGGAGCCGGCTCCGGCATGCGCAGTGGCCAAACATCAACCCTCTCACGAGCACATAGCACTCGCGAGCGGGTCTGAATCAGGAGCTATATTTTTTGTTGCTGTTGACTGTTTTCTATTGTATGGATTACCAACTTATTTTTTGCTGATTAATTGTGTTGCATATTGGCAGTTCTCAATGTTTTTCACTTCCACTGCGCATTGATAGAGATACATTTTTTGCTTTTTACTGGGCGAGAAAGTGCATTTGAGTTCTTTTCTCTCTGCCTAGACTCTTTCATAACTGCACGCCACCTTAATGGATGCTACGCTTAGGCTGGAATGTACTAATGGAATTATGCTGTAAGAACCCTGTGTTCTGGGTTTTTACTGCATTATCTTATGTACAGTACTAAGCCCCAGTCGCCCAATTTTCGATGCGTTACCCTATAGAAGCCTATGGGCTTCTTACCGCATCCTGCTACCTGCCGCCTCACAGTCTCCCAGCACCTCTCCCTGCCGGCCCTCCTTACCCCAGCCTCCTGCAGGCTCCTCCTGGGTCCCCCACCTTCTTCTCCTCATCTTCCGGGTTCAGGGAGGAGGAGGAGGAGGTGGAGCCCGGGACTTCCTGCAGAGGTCACCAGCAGGAAGCTCCCGTGGCTAGGGGTGGGAGGAGACCCCTTGCGGCAGCAGCTTCGCAAAGGGCAGCTCTTACCGCAAGAGCTGTCCTTTGCGATACTAATCAGATATGTTAGCATACTGTATATGCGTTTAGTGTTTTTGCGGGCACTGGCAGGATGTACACCACACGGTTAGTACATCCCAGCTTTATTACCTTAAAAAACTGCTTCTGTACGAGTACATTTACTTCACACATTACTTTCCATGTCTCACTTCACCACCCCATCACCTTGTCCATACCCCAAAATAAATTGTACCACTTCATTCTACTGACTCTTCACTACCTCCTCAAGTATGTAAGCTCTCTTTGTTAGGGGCCTCACTACTGTCTGTCTCATGACTCTCTGCCATCAGTTTATCTCGTATATCCCTTGTCATGTCTGATGCTGAGGTTTTTTGTATGACTTATTATTTGTTCTGTACATCCATACATTTATTATACGGCTCAATTCTACCCACATACCTGTTATTATGCTTACTGTTCATGCATGTCAGACGCTACGGAATCTGTGGCGCTGTACAAATAAACCATGGGGATGAGCTATTGATTACTACCTGTATATATAACTGTAATTCTGTATATGTATACTGTATGGAGAGATTGCGAAGTGTCCAATATCATGCTGAACAACTCCACAATATTTAAATAGTATTTCAGACCCAATATTCCCCCAGGTTGCTACATTAGTTACTGTGCAGGATTTTTTTTTCTTCTTTTTTTCACCACCTTACCATCTATCACCCTCATCTTCCCCTGTTACTCCAATGGACCGGTCAATCGTGGTGGACGTCCACCTGCAGCTAAGAAGAATCAGACTGATTATTATTGGCTAGCTGCGCGAAACTGAAGCTGCGGCTGTCTCTATCGGCAATAAGAATCAGGCTGTCTTATTGGCTGAGCTTGTCACATTTATCAGCCTTCATTGCATCACTGGGGCCGCAGCGTGACCAATCATGACTAGCTGGCGGCAACTACAGTCGCTCACCTTCCCGCCCGCACAATGGAGTCTGCAGTGCAGCGCTGCTGGACTGCCGATGCCATTCACAAGTAAGGGCAGGGAGGGACTTGGAGCTCCTCTCTCAGACAGGTCAGGTCAGGTGGGGGACTGTATATTTTATGTTTTGTCTGTGTGGGACAATGATTTTGTTTTTTTTCCTGTGGGGGCCAATCTGTTTTATATTTTCTTGTGGAGGCCAATGTATGTGTGTGCTTTTTTTCCTATGGGAAAATGTGTTTTATATTTTTCATGTCCCCAAGCCCTGTGCAATGAAGCAACGCCCCTTTTTGCACACCACCACGCCCCTTTTTCTGCAAATGTTCATGCTTTGTAGATTACAAAAGACTTTCAACATTTGGAGTAGAGTCCAAAAGTTTGTCAGTCCCTGGTCTAGAGTGTAATAAAGTCATTGATGTCTTTGAATTAAAATTTCTCCCTATTAGGTTATACAGTATGAGGATTGCACTATAGGCTGATTAATAGGAATGTGGTCATTATACAGACCGCGGGGATTCCGGCACTCAGACTGCTGGCGCCGGAATCCCGACACCTGTCAGAATCCCGGCGCCGGCATCCTGAAGGTAAGTAGCGGGGATAGGAGAAAGTGTTGGGGTTAAGGTTCGGGTCCGACCACCGGTATCCTGAGTGCAGGGGAGTAGCGAGGGTGGTTCCAGTGGAGCATGAGCTCCGGGTGCCAAAATGGACAGAGGGCGCCATTCAGGGTTCCCGAATTCATACGGCATTGCACAGTATGGCAGCCGCCTGTTATTTTTATCTCAGTTTCTTTTCTTTATATCTGTCAGGCCTGCTACTATTTCAGTACATAAAGATAGATTACTTTTTCAAAAGTTCCTTTGTGGTCATTGGAGGAGCTATCCTGCTTGCTGGCATTCTTCACATACAGGGAATAGAGAGTTAAAGTGATCATCTGTTTCCAAGGTGTTGTCGGGTTGTGGGATTCCTAGACTGCTCATTATTTCAAACCTGATTCCATTTGGGTCACATGTTCTGAACTTCCTATGGATCACAGACCTCTAGTATAAAGCCTGTTACTAACTGTGGGCCTGATTCAGAGACGCTCGTAAGCGGCCGCTCGTTCACTATGAGCGATGTTCGCACAACTGCGCATGCGTATGGGTCGTAATGCGCATGCGCAAACCAGTCATTGCGGTCGGAAATCGAGTGCTCACAAAACAGTGAGTGGCTGCTAATTTGATTGACAGAATGTACCATTTGTGGGTGGTAACAGGGGAAGGTGCTTGAAAACGGGGGAGTGGAGATCCGAACGCAGGCGTGCCAAACGGTAAAAAGGGCGTTTAATGGGAGTGCATAATTATTAAAGGAGCGTCATCGACCATATCACTTTGTTGTCTTTTAGCCTGAACTGCTCGCAGTGGTTGCGGTAGGAAAAACCTACCACAAGCACTGCGAGCAGTTCAGATGCCTTTCGATGTACCCGATTAGTCAATAAATACCGGAGATGACGTGTGATGCGAACGGCAAAGGGGCATCTTTACAAAATAGCGAGCACATTTTTTGTTCGCTCACTCAGACATAGAGGCGTCAACAAACCGCAATGAGCAAGCGCTCAATTTAAATAGCTTGCCCTTTTTTTGGAACGACTGTCCGCAAATAGCGTCCGGCTCTGAATCAGGCCCTGTGTCTCAGTGTCTGTGCAATGTTACTGCTGTGCCTGTGGGTTGCTGTGGACTTTGCTATATCTCCGCTCATGTTCCAGCTAAACTTCTGATGTCAGTTACCAGCCGCACTACAGAGCTCAGCATAGCAATTGCCTAAGTATTGCTTTCTGCTCCACTGCTGTGGTTTCACCTTTTGCTGCACTATTTACTTTGCCTGTTGCCTCTTACTCCTGTGGACATCGAACCCATCTTCATTACAGTTGTCAACTGCACCGTTACAGTTATCATCACCGCATCACGGGGCTCAACCCCGTTCCGGATTCTCGTCACAACGCAGGGCTCAACCCTGTTCCAGAACCACACCGCTTCACAGGGCTCAACCCTGCTTCAACCTTCATTGCATCGCAGGGCTCAACCCCGCTCTGGATTCTAGTTACACTGCAGGGCTCAACCCTGTTCCGGAACCTCACCGCATCACAGGGCTCAACCCTGCTTCAACCCCATTGCATCACAGGGCTCAACCCTGCTCCGACCTCACCGCATCACATTGCTCAACCCTGCTCCGACCTCACCGCATCACAGGGCTCAACCCTGCTCCGACCTCACCGCATCACAGGGCTCAACCCTGCTCCGACCTCACTGAATCACAGGGCTCAACCCTGCTTTAACCTCACAGCATCACAGGGCAAAACCCTGCTCCGTCTTTCACTGCATCACTGGGCTCACACTGCTCCAGATCTCCATCACTACAGGGTTCCACCCTGGTGAAGCTCCTCTATACCAGGGGTTCTCAAACTATTTTGCTCTGGGACCCCATCTGACAAAACATGTTTTTACAGGACCCCAGCAATTTACCGCCAAACAATGCACCTATATATAAGTAGCACACTTTTTTTTAAAGATATTGTGACTTTTCTCACCAAGCAAATTGAAATATGGAGAGAACATGACACTTTTCTTTTTTTCTAATAATTATTTATTTTGAATGGTCAGGCAATTATTCATCAAGAAAAAACATCAAGGCCGCGAGATCAACAGATCAATACAGACAAAATAATTGTAAAATAGCATGGTGTGTCTATTTGTAACAACATGACACTTCAAAAACTAGAACATATTTATATAATAATATTTTTTTTTTATTTCTTTGTTAATGAGATGGGTGAGCTTGTAGTGTTGAACACAAATCCTTGAAACGGGGCTTTGTGTGACTCAGATAAAGGCAAATGTCATCTTCAACAGCAAGACGGGATCTGTACTTATTTTTCAGTAAAGTCAAAGCTGAAAATCCAGCTTCACAAAGGTAAGTAGACGTGAAGGGCATCAGCACCTTTAGTGCAGCAGATGACAGCTCGGGGTATTCCTGTTGAATCGATATCCAGAAGTTTGCAAGAGGTTGTTCAGAGTATCTCAGCTTCAATGTCTCATCACAGGAGAGGTCAATTAATTTTTCATCCAGTGAAAGTGGCAAACAAGCACTTGCAGTTGCTTCAGCACTGAATGGATTCCTAATCCACCCTTCTGCTTTTCGATCCTTCTCAGGAAAGTACTGACGAAATTGCTGTTTAAGGCTCTCCAAATGGCTGATGATGATAGGTTGCAAATCATGTTTTGGAAGATCATTGTCATGCAAAAAATCATCCAACAAAGGAAATGCTTCAAAATTGCCACTTTCCACATGAGTGTACCACAAGGACAGCTTCTAGATCCAACTTTCAACCTTGTCAGTGGATGAAAAAACTGTCTTTTCTTGTCCTTGGAGGGAGGTATTTAGCGCATTTAACCGTTCAAAAATGTCTGCTAGGTAAGCTAGCAGAGCAAGCCACTTGGCATCTAAAAAATTTTCAGCCAGCAGGGAATCTCTGTCTGAAAGAAAGAAATGTACTTCGTCCCTAAGCTCAAACAAATGGTTGACCACCTTTCCCCGTGATAACCAGCGTACTTCTGTGTGATAAAGTAACTGATGGTGCTCAGCTCCCATCTCCTCACACAAAACTCACTTGTTGAACTGCTCTTAATGAAGTTGACTGTGCATACAGCTTCATCTAGAACTTGTTTTAGAGCAGGTGGCATTTTTTTGCAACTAGGGCTTGCCTATGTATAATGCAGTGAGTCCAGGCTGCTTCTGGTGCAACAGCTTGCACTCTGATCACTAACCCGCTGTTGTTTCCAGTCATTGCCCGAGCACCATCACTGCAAATTCCATCACAGCGCAGCCATTCCAATCCAGAATCAGTGACAAAAGCACCCAAAAGTGAAAAAAGTTGTTCCCCAGTAGCACATTGTGGTAGTGGCTGGCAAAACAGAAATTCCTCAATTAGTTTTTCATCATTCTCAAATTTTATGTAGGTCAGCATCTGCGCAGCCCCCGACACATCTGTCGTTTAATCAATTTGAATGGCAAAAAAAGCACTTTGTTTAATTTTGGTGGTGACTTGCTCTGTCACGTCTATTGCCATGCTATGAATTCGCCTAGCAATAGTGTCATTAGACAGGGGGATCAAATCAAGCTGAGTAGCAGCACTTTGCCCAAGCATAATAGAAACCATTTCTTTGGCACAAGGTAGAAAAAAGCTTTCTCCAATGTTGTGCGGTTTACCCGTTTTGGCTATCCAGTACGACACCACAAATGAGGCCTCAAGTGATTTCTCATTAACTGTAGCTGCTGTTTTGAGCACAGTTTTTTGGCCGCGTAGTTCCCTTAATTTCCTTTTAAAATAATCAAGCGGTTTGGTTTGCAGAGAACTGTGTTTTGTCTGCAGGTGCCTGATCATTTTGGATGGTTTTAAGCTCTCTTTAGCAAGAACTTCGCCACACACAACACACTGTGGACGTGGTGCTTCCTCCGAGCCAGCCCAAGTAAAACCATATTCCAAATATTTTGGATCATATTTCCGGTTTCTTGCCTTTTTATTACTATTTGAATCTTCGCTGGCAGCACATCTTTTGCTGCTACTGGCAACCAACTTTCTGCCACTCTTTTGAACATAACGGTCCATTTCACTCACTGATGTGCAACTGGCGAAAAAAAAACTGGATTTAATGCTCTTTATTTCACTGGTTCTTTTTTTGTGCCATCTCATCCCCACCCATGTCCATCGTCTTCCTTATAAGAATGATGGGTGGGGGTGATGAATGCACATCGTCATCCTGATATATTTTTATATATATATTTTATGCTTTCTTATACGAGGATGGTTTAATAAATAAGTTAACAACCTTTCATTGCATAAATTCATTCAACTCGTTCACATATGTATAATCAATAGTATGGGCTTGGTACAGATTCTTTTTCCACATAGTCCCCATACTTGTCTAAGAATTTCTTCCAGTGGTACCAAGGCATCCATCCCGGTATAGAAGAAATCAGTTTAAAACGCCTGAAACCAGGACATGACTTTGGTTGCAAAGTGCCTTCCACCCAGGTGCTTCTTCAATGGTCCAAAGAGATGGAAATCACTCGGTGCAAGGTCAGGGCGATAGGTCCAGTAATTCCCAATGGCAGCATTGCTCATCTTTAACGTTTGTCCTGCCATTATCAAAGGTGATGCACCAAACCCATACCTGTTTCCGTGACATGACGTTATCACAGTACAAAAGTTGGAAATGAGTTTTAGCTTCTCATGTGACCTTTGGACGCAGAAAGCTGATCACACTATGCACCTCAATGTTTGACCATGTTTCCCCCAGCCCCACCATCTTACAACTAATGTCTGGAACAGTATTATTGATATGAGGCGCAGTCTAATAGCCATGAAGGGAAACAGTGGCCTACCTGCCCTGGCCTGGTGGTAAATTAGAATGAAATAGTGAACATTACACACGTGAGAGGTCTTGTTACCTAACTTATTGTACCAACATTGTGTGGTTTTATGGCATACAATTATTTAAGAAATATAATGGGCAAGGGGGGATGAGGCAACAAAATGTATGTGCACATCACCCCCCATTGCCCATCGTCTTACTTACATATATTTATGTCCATTATCTTTCTTATATAATGGCATACAAATATATAAGAAGGATGATGGACAAGGAAGGGGGGGGGTAGTACGCACAGTTTATGCCTCATAATCCCCCTCCTATTTTATGCCTTTATGGGGTACATGTATTAACTGGCAATATGGGGCTGCACATGGGATCTCGAGATGCTTGCAAGAGCCTGCGCATGCCCATTGGAGTACTCAGGCAGGAATCACTGGAGGGGGGAGTTTTCACTCCCCCACTCTGGCAGATGAGATGTTCTTGCATCTCATTGTTAGTGCTTTCTGCTTTGCCTCGGTAATGAGGCAAAGCAGGAAGAGTTATAGCAGTACGATCTGTGCCGCTATAATACATCTGCCCATATATACCTTATATATTTTTAAGATTTCTTATATGCTTGTATGCCATAAAAATATATAAGATGATGGTCATAAAAATATATAAAATGATGGGCATGGGGGTGATGTGTATAAAATGTATGCACATTACCCCTCCTTGCCCATCATCTTCCTTATTTATGGCATAAAAATATGTTGGACATGAAACAAAGAGAAGATGGACAATGGGAGTAATGTGCATACATTTTATGTTCTCCATTTTACTTACAATGAAATAAATGTTCTTGCTGTTTAATATTTAAAGCTGCCACTAGCTGGGGCAGCACAGAAACAGCTCTTGTCCTACTACTACTACTGTAACGCAGAGTCAGACTGCACTGCAGCTCCTTTCACTCTGACACAGGGTGACGTCATGACGCTCGGGCGTCGTGACGTCATGACGCTCGGGCATCGTGACACATGCATTTCAATCACAGCGAAGGAAGGAGGAGCCGGCGGGGGACTGCCGGTACAAACGCCGCTACGCACCATCATGGCATCGTAAGCCCAGGACTCGGGACCGGTATTTAACTCTAGTGAGTGGCGACCCCATGATGAGATGAGCGCGACCCACTCTGGGGTCGCGACCCACAGTTTGAGAAATGCTGCTCTATACCATCCTGAGGTGTTAGCCTCATACTGGACTCGGGGTTCCCTACCATATTAACTTTTTTGTGTTAAAGACTATATGGGGGGTTTTCTCCTATACTCATTATTGCTTATGTGAACCTTAGTGTTGTTGAGACTTTATGTGAGACGTTGCTATTATATTTCTCCTGTGAATAAATTCTATTTACTTTTATTCTGTGCTATCGAGATTTCATGAAAAGGTCATTCCTAAAGCCACCCCAGTTTATTGAGCCTAGTACGCCTGCCTCCTCCCAGGAGTCTAAAGTGTCGGCAGCCATGACAATATCCTAAATAAGTTACAGATCTGAGATCCATTTCTACATTTCAAGCTGCTTAGATTGCCTCCCCTCTGACCCTCCCTCCTCTGTGATCATCTTCTGTCACGCCCCTTTCCTGTCAGATTAATTACATTCACCTCTTTAATTTCTTCCCCTCTACCCTGTGTGCAGCACTGAGAGTCTTCCTCGCTACTCTGTGACAGGAGACGGCGGTCTTACGCTTGCTGGTTATTTCTCTATAGTGCTGGCTCACTTCTCAAACATCATCCAAAACAAAGGGGTGTGGCCTATCTAAATTCTCGGCTATGTGCCGTTTTACCTCAACGCATCCAGCCCTCCTCTCTCACTTCCTTTTTTGGACTATTAACCTATCGGCTAGTTCATTGTCCGAGAACCAGATTTATTAATCAATACTATTGGTAGAGAACTTCTTTCATATGTAAATGAATAAGCTATGACTACTCAATAAGTACATTTGTAGCACACGTTATCATAAGGGAATGGGTATGAAATACCGCCGGCCGCATGGCCGGCGGTTCGATTCCCGTCAGCGGCCGCCCGACAGGAGCAGAGTGCGAAGCAGCGGAAGCCCGACAGCGCTGGAAATCACAATCGTGGATAGGTAAGTATCCACTAACCTAACCTAACCCCCCTAACCCTCCCTAGGGGTGCCTAACCCTAACTTCCCCCCCAAGTGCCTAACCCTAATCCCTCCTCTAAGTGCCTAACTCTAACCACCCCCTTCCCCGCTACTTAAACCTAAGTCCCCCGGGGGGGTGCCTAACCCTAAGTCCCCCCCGGGGGAGCCTAACCCTCCCTCCCCCTAGCCTAACCTTAACCCTCCGGGGGGGGTGCCTAACCCTAAGTCCCCCCCGGGAGCCCTAAACCTAACCCTCCCCTCCCGCGGCTGTCGGCTCGCGGAGCCCGGCATCACTACGATCGGGATGCTGGGTGCCGTCTCCCGGCATCGGGGAAATGCAGGCGTCTACATCTAGACGCCCGGCATTTCACCCTTGCCGGGAAAAGACAGTCGGGAAGCCGGCTGCCGGTATTTAGGCAGTCGGCTTCCCGATTGCTTCCCATCATAAGCCAGCATGTCAGAAACCACTGTGCCTTTGTTCTTACTGTATGTTCTTAGGGCACATTCTGTTATTATATTGTGTATATAAATATATGCATATTATATCCACAAATTATATGTAGAAAAGTACAATAAAGAAATATTGATTCTATTATTAAATATCAATTCATTATTTAAATCTGAGTAAAGACCGTATAGACCATCAAACTCATTTATTACAACAATACATTCCTGTATATAGTCATACACATAGATCAAAAGTACGTAAAGGGGACAGTGGATAGGGAAATATGAATCATGGGCTGTTCAGCAAATAGTATATCACAAACGACACTTTCACTAAAATTTGTGAAATATTGCTAATATAGACCTAAAGAGCTCCCACCCCATCCACTGAAACTGGTTACATCTTGTAAATTGGTAAACAGTACACAAAATCATAGTCTAAAAATGACAATATACCAGAAATTATTTTAAATATTATTTGGCTCTGTAGTGTCATTAAGACCATTGGGGGCCGGGGTATTTAATCTAAATATCCAAAAGGCTTAATTTTTGTAAAGTATAGGGAACCTATCACCTATCACAAATACTGTATGCCACAACAGTTAATGGCATGTATAACAAATTTTGATTGGCAGTTCAGAAAACCTTTTAGCTGGAATACAACTTTATTTGTGTATGATGTTATTGAGGTGCTTCTGTGGTTAACATGAACGTATGAGGAGCAATTTGTTCAGGTTTCTGTGGTAACCACGTGAATTTTTGGAGTTCTGATGTTATCATTTTTCTGTTTTTTTCGAAGCACTCAGAGAAAAAAGTTGCTTCAGTTTATTAGGCCTTCTGAATACCAGTTTATCAACACCTCCTATGGTAGGTGCCAAACAAGAGCAGTCCATCTTTAGTAGTGCACGTAAGCTAGGCTGTTCCCTGTAACCTGTGCCCCTGGATTGGTTTTTCTTACCCATGGGAGGGTGTCTTTCTATAACACTGGCTATTTTGAGAACTTTGTCTAAAATATTATGGGGATATCTGTATTGCACAAAGGACTGATACATCAGCTTGGATTATTGTTCAAACCTCTCCTCACTGGAAAAGTGCCTCCTCAGATGCAGGAACTGGCCTTTGGGAATATTGTTTTTATTTTTTATATTTTTGTGTTGACAGCTTTTATAGTTCAAATATGTGTGCATTAGAGTTTAGGTGAGTTACAAAATTTAAATTGAAGTCTCATCCCCATCCCAAATATAGAACAGATAATCTATATATCTTGCATACAGACCCAGGTTTGACCGGGGTCCACCACCCCATATGCAACGGTCTTAAAAACACACCACATCTTATATACAGCCCTCTATAATACCAGGACATAACCCTGGCTTGGGTTCCCCCATGCCGGATGTTGTGGGCCCCTCCTGGCTTGGAGAAGCTGAGGCAGCCTTTTGTGGCAACTTTAATGCAGGGTAGCCTGTATCAGGGAATACTATGTCCCTGGATGCTGGGGCCATCGCACTGCTGCTTGTGTCAGTGGGGCTGCTCCGATGCCCCTGCTCTCACAGCTGTCTGGGGGCGCTGTTGTGATGGAGTGTCCTCGTCTGTGCCCCCAGCATCCGCCACTTGGTTCCACTCATTCAGCAGTTAGTAGGATTTTTGGTCTGTCTCTCTCTTCTTTGCCTGTTGCTCCCTCTGTCTCTTTTGCTCCTTCCACTGCTGCGCCTGCGCAGCCGGTTCATAGCCTGACTTCTGGGGACCCTGGGAGTTCATAACATGCTGCCTCTGTGTTCTTTTTGTTTCAGACATCAGTGTGGTCGAACACCCTGCGGTCACTCCTACCACCAGCCCAGGGATCTATGGTGTCACTCCTGTTGCCAGGCCTGATGTCGTCAGCGCAGCTGGTACACCTTCCGATTATCGAGCTGGCATGGAGAGTCTGGCATGTCAGTCCTTGGCCCCCACAGACATTGATTGTCTATAAGGCTTTGTATTCATGTGAACTCATGATGTGTAACGTGTTTGTGGACTTGAGTTTTTCGACCAACTTTCCACCGTTACGGTGGAGGTCTCGAGGGATTTTGCCCTATTTTTTGCCCTGCTTAGGTCAACATTTGGCTGATAAAAAAAAAAAATTAATGGAGACAAATAAACAGCAAAGAATAAGAGAATGGCCTTACTAACAAAATAAAAAGATCCAGCAGGTTTTTTGTAGGTTTTTACCTCGGGTCAAATCCTCCTCCCCCCTTTCCCTCCCCCCCCTCCTCCTTTGGTGATGATTTTCTATAGTTACATGTTCATCATATATTTGTTTGTGTGTACTGCAGGGGATTTCCTGGATTCTAGGCCCATCTAACTGGTTGGTCATCTTTTATATTTGGGCTGCACAGTCCCATTTTTTCATCCGATTCCTCTAGTTTCCCATGGTGGGATATGGTGCAGTGGTTAGGACTTAGGAATATGTTGTGGGATACTTTGTTGCCCAGTATACAGACGGCAGCAGATTCCTTTGGGTTCCCTTGTGTGTTAGTGATACAGCTAGGAGGGAATGAGCTGTGCCAGTCAATGTCTCTAGACTTGCATCATGCTATCGTACGTGACTTGGAGGAGGTGTGATATAGTGTGGTCCAACATAATTTAGGCTTTCTTTGCGGTGCAGGTTTCAGCGGCTTTGTGATTGACAGGGCCTGGAAAATTATGAACAAGTGAGTGGCCAGACACGTTTTTGGAGTATGGTGGGATGGTGGTGCATCATCAACTACTCGGAGTCCAGGATGCCCATCTTTTTCACAGGGATGAGGTTAGTTTCACGAAGGGTAATTGTTTGTTCCTTGAGGAGCATTTTTCAGTATTGGGGGGTTTAGTGAGCTAGGTAGTATAGTGGTGGGCCTGGTTCCTTACTTGGAACCATGTGTGGCAGGAAAGACCGTCAATGTGTAAAGTGTCCATATTGCTGCAGTAGGAGCAGTGCACTTCCCTTAAATGCACTGGTTAGGCTGATTTCACCCTACTGGGGTCAGTGGCGCCTCTCAACCGAGTGGGACAAAATGGTGCATTGGCATGGATGTTGGATACCGCCTCACTTGCTTAGAAAGGGAGAGTCGGCCCTTGCAACTGTTTTATATCTCACTTACCATTAATTGGGATAGTTGGCCCTGGTAAGTTTTGGAAATATTTTTGCCCAAGTCAATTGGGCGAGGTGGTCTGCCATTCTTTCCTCTGCCACCATACTCATTATTGTAAATAAATAAAGCTGACCTATTATTTTGAACAGCATTAACTTGGTCTGTGGGCCTGATTCAAAGCCGCTCACAAAAAGCGAGCGCTCGCTCTGAATCAGGACAGCCGCTTTGTTTTTAAAAATCTGGCCTCCTGGCCGCTCGCTAAGCTGTGGGTGACCATCCACAGCTTTTGCTAGCAGCCAGGTGATGGTCAGAATCATCGCGACCATCGGGCTTGCGACGAGACCCATGTGGTAGGGTCTCGTCTGCTGCAAGCCCCAGTGAGCTTCCGGCTCTAATAGAGCTGGAAGCACACTACTGACATCACTAGTGATGTCAGTAGGGCTGCCCTCAAATGGCAGGCATTCCTTTGGGAATGCCTCCATTTGGCCAGCCGCCCCCCCTCCTCACCAACAAAACGGGGCGAGCTGTCGATCAACATCGACAGCCACCCCGTTTGTAGCGAGCCCCGGAGCGAGTGAATTTCTCACTCGCTCCGGGGCTTGCGCACGCACATTGCGAACGCCGCGATCGACCCGCGTGCAAGCGCATAGCGCTTGCAGCGGGTCTGAATCAGGCCCTGTCTTTATTTTGAGCAAATATGGTTTAAAAGAATTTATGGTTACATCCTTCATCTGACAATAGAGAGTTTAAGAGGTTTGCATAGAACAGAGGGCATATAAACCTCTAGACAGGGATGGATGGAGTTTGCTGGGAGTTATCCAGTTGAATCCCTCTCACATCAGAGTGCAAAAAAAAGCCCATAGGCTTCTAGTGGACAACACCATCATTCCGGAGCTTTGTGCAGGGCCGGATTTCCCGCTAGGCATCCTAGGCGCTCGCCTCGGGCCCGGCGGGACCTAAGGGGCCCGTGCACGGGCCACTTTGCCCTTAGAGATAACAGAATCACAGCGCTCCCAGAGGAGCACTGCACGAGTACTGCCTCCTCTCCCAGAGAGTCCTGCGCCGCTGTCTCTCTGTCTAGGAGAGAGAGACTGCACGCGGCCGGCCGCCTGCGGCAGCCTGAGGTAGGGAGCGGGGTGTGCGTGTGTGCACACTGCACAAAGAGAATGACTCACCGGGTCCGCTGCCCACCCACCGCCCTGTCCCTGGCAGCTGAAGATCCATCAATCATCACCCATCTAGCCTTCCCCACTGCAGCCTGCCCCAGCAGCCACTCTGTCAGCCTTCCAGGCCCCCCGCCGCCCACCAGCAGCACCTAGCAAGGCCAGGCAGGTAGGGTCCCTGATGAACTGCCTGCAATAAACACACACACTATATTATATATATATATATATATATATATACAGTATATATACATTGTATATGATATGAAAATATACTGTATATCTCAATGGGAGCAAATATATATATATATATATATATATATATATTTTTTTTTTATTATTGTTATTATTTTTTTTTCTCATCTAGAGACATTGTAAAAACTGCACATATCCAGTAGGTGTCACTAGGTCAAGACTTGACCGGGTGACACCTACTGGGTTTATGCACAGTTTTTACAATGTCACTAGATTATATATATATATATATATATATATAATTTGCTGAGTTACTACTTATTGTGTAGGTGTTTTTATCTTATTTTCTGTTCCTCACCTTCTCCCCGTCTCCCTCTGTTCTTCCCCCTTTCCTCCCGTCTCCCTCTGTTCTTCCCCCCTTCCTCCCGTCTCCCTCTGTTCTTCCCCCCTTTCCTCCGTCTCCCTCTGTTCTTCCCCATTTCCTCCTGTCTCCCTCTGTTCTCCCCCTTTCCTCCCGTCTCCCTCTGTTCTTCCCCATTTCCTCCCATCTCTCTCTGTTTTCCCCCTTTCCTCCCGTCTCCCTCTGTTCTTCCCCTTTCCTCCCGTCTCCCTCTGTCTCCTTCCCCCTTTCCTCCCGTCTCCCTCTGTTCTTCCCCTTTCCTCCCGTCTCCCTCTGTTCTTCCCCCTTTCCTCCCGTCTCCTCTGTTCTTCCCCCTTTCCTCCCGTCTCCCTCTGTTCTTCCACCTTTTCTCCCATCTCCCTCTGTTCTTCCCCCATTTCCTCCCGTCTCCCTCTGTTCTTCCCCCTTTCCTCCTGTCTCCCTCTGTTCTTCCCCATTTCCTCCTGTCTCCCTCTGTCCCTGTTCTCCCCCCTTTCCTTCCGTCTCCCTCTGTTCTTCGCCCTTTCCTCCCGTCTCCCTCTGTTCTTCCCCCTTTCCTCCCTTCTCCCTCTGTTCTTCCCCCTTTCCTCCCGTCTCCCTCTGTTCTTCCCCCTTTCCTCCCGTCTCCCTCTGTTCTTCCCCCTTTCCTCCCGTCTACCACTGTTCTTCCCCCTTTCCTCCCGTCTACCACTGTTCTTCCCCCCTTTCCTCCCTTCTCCCTCTGTTCTTCCCCCTTTCCTCCCGTCTCCCTCTGTTCTCCCCCCCTTTCCTCCTGTCTCTCTCTGTTCTCCACCCTTTCCTCTCGTCTCCCTCTGTTCTTCCCCCTTTCCTCCAGTCTCCCTCTGTTCTTTCCCCTTTCCTCCCGTCTCCCTCTGTTCTTCCCCCCTGTCTCTCTCTGTTCTCCCCCCTTTCCTCCCGTCTCCCTCTGTTCTTCCCCCTTTCCTCCAGTCTCCCTCTGTTCTTTCCCCTTTTCTCCCGTCTCCCTCTGTTCTTCCCCCTTTCCTCCTGTCTCTCTCTGTTCTCCCCCCTTTCCTCCCGTCTCCCTCTGTTCTTCCCCATTTTCTCCCATCTCCCTCTGTTCTTTCCCCTTTCCTCCCGTCTCCCTCTGTTCTTCCCCCTTTCCTCCCGTCTCCCACTGTTCTTCCCCCGTTCCTCCCGTCTCACACTATTTTTCTACATGCACACGCCTTTCATGTATATATTTGTTACAGGATGATATATATATATATATATATATAATGTGATCTAGGAAGACTGTAGTAACTGTGCATATAGTACAATAGGTGTCACTGGAGCAAGATAAGGAAATCCTGGCCCTCCCCGCGTGGAAAAGAATAGGCGGCATTCTCTTGTCTCCAAAAAACGTGTTTTGATTACCAGTGGATTAAATACATAGTCAACGTTTCAAGGTCCTAAGACCTTTTCGTCAGGATTCAAGAGTGCTGCCTGCTCCTTTCAACAGATCAGACAGGTTTCATTTGCAGAAATAAAACTGTACATATATAATGATGCGTGTATATAATATGATGCATGTATATAATATAATGTGTGTATCTTGCTCCAGTGACACCTACTGTAATATATGCACAGGATTGTTTGAGGGAGGGGCCCCTAAACAATGTACTGCCTAGGGCCCCGGCTCTGGCTTTGTGCATATGGGGAATGTGGTCAAATCTCCGAAAACAGGGTTTTGAGTTTTGACCACATTTCAGGCAATACATCCAGACCTTAGAAAGAACACCTAGCAAGGTTCCATGCATGTGGACACACTTGGTTTACCCCATATGTCCTGAATCAGAATGTATACAAATCAAACTGTTGGTATGCAGAAGTGATTACATTTTAGGGTCTCCATTTTATAGTGACATCCAGATCAGGGTTGGCATTGATTAGTAGTTGTTTAGTATACATTATGGGCCTGAAACAGAGATGTGTGCTAATCCCACTGCAGCTGCAACTTTGTATGTAGCGGTTGTGCGAAAATATGCAAATGTTGCAGCTGCTGGGACTTGTATTGAGATGCTCACTGGCGTCTTTGCACATACAAGCGACTACATACAAGGACACTGATCAGTCGATAATCGGCCTTCTGAGTAACCCTATGGTCAGGCAGAATGGCCATGGGAACTGAGATGCTGGAGCCATTTTTACTGTGTATGGGATCGCAGTCATAGGCTGAGACCCACCCCTGAAAATGGGCGTGACACAACTACATTTGAGTCGCCACCCCCCATTTGAACCCACAAACGGTCCCTGACTGTCAATCACTTTGCAAATAATTCCTTTCTGCGAGCAACAACTGTAATGAAACTTGACGCATGAGCAGGTGACCGTAATGCTGTATTTTGGCAGGTAAATAAACATATATTTTTAATGCTAGGGATTATGTGAAATAGAGAAAAATAAAGCACAGCTGCATAGAGTAATAT
Source organism: Taudactylus pleione (assembly GCA_031769625.1). Classification (NCBI taxonomy): domain Eukaryota; kingdom Metazoa; phylum Chordata; class Amphibia; order Anura; family Myobatrachidae; genus Taudactylus; species Taudactylus pleione. The sequence goes on from JAUIMM010000725.1 coordinate 1,943,086, forward strand.
TAGAATTCAGAATTAAATTCACAAAAGTGTCTACCCTGGAACCTGTCTGTTTAAAAATCTTTAAATAAAGCTGGTGACCTTATAACAAAATTGCTCTGTTCTTCACAGACAGGAAACATTTGATTGCTGTATGAAATGTCACATATCAGAGAATATGACATTTTTGATCAAAGGCAAAGGTGGAAACTATGTGCTTGCCAAGGCCTTGTATGCTTAGTAGTATAGTCAAACTGTAGAATTATATAAGGTCTTGTAGCAAGGAACTTGTGTGCAAAGAATATTGTGTTGGTGGGTTGTGAATAGTGCTGAATTGTCTTCAGGTGGTAACAATGAGCCAATAGCCATATTTGCAGACTTTTTGATGCTGTCGTCTGGGAGTTTCTGGAGGGAATGTCCAGGGCCCCTGTGTTGGTGGTGTAATGAGGAGGATTCGTGTTAGTAGAACCCCATGCTGCAAAGTACTGCAAATTGCAGCATAAAAGAACATAGACAGGCCTATAATGATGCGTTTTGCTGTGAATCGTGGCATCACACTCCAATGTTGCCCAGTGGCATCACTAGAGGGTGCGGCCCACTGGGTGACACCAATTTAGTGGAGCTGCTCATTCTTCATTTTCGCCTGTTTGCCGTTTTCGCCTTTTTTTTTTGCTGTCATTTCGCCTTTTTTTGCAAATAACAACCGTTTTTGCAGATGGCGAAAAAACAGCAGTTTTTGCCGCTATTTGAATACGGCCCATAGACGCTAATGCCATCGCAGCTGCAATCTGTCAAGGACTGCAAATGTGAAAATTTGCTAATGACCGTTTAGAGACGCCCACTAAAAGCATCTCACATCCGCCGTTCAGGCACAAAACCAGAAATATTGAAAAACATCTCTAATAGCAAGAGCAAAACAAATAATATAAAACTAAAAAATATAGAACCTGGTGTAGTGCAATGGTGTTCTGTCTTACCAGGGCTAAACAGATCTATTGGTCGGAGAGGTAATGAGGTAGGTGCAGGCAAAGATCGTTACCAGCTTCATCTCAAATAAGGGATTATATTTTATTAAAAGTTACCTTCACAAAGAGTAGACGACATGGATTCGGGTTCTCACCATAATTATTATTTTTCTTTTTTATTTAACATTTATCTGGAATGTAATGATCGACCAACTTTGATGTATATTGGTTACAAAAGAAATGTATAATGTTGAATTTCCATTGTATGTACTATAATTGATATTTCTTAAGCTGCATACACACACAACGATTTTTTTAATGAACGATTTTAGTAAACGATTTTTTCCCTTGAAAAAATTAACTAAAATCGTTTACTAAAGTTGTTCATTTACTAAATGTCATGAACGATTTTTATGAACTACAAACGATTTTTGCATATTCCCTTAATGAAAATCGTTGAGTTGACAAGTCTGACTGAACTACAAACTACAAACGACAAACTACAAACGTGAACGCGCATGAACGATAATCGTTCATCGTTTGACTCAGAAAGTGAACGATTTTTGCAAACGATTATCGTTAAACAATATCGTTTAACGATAATCATTAAAAAAATCGTTATGTGTGTGTATGCAGCTTTATGCTTGTAATTGCTTCAATAAAGGAGAACATTTTATTAAAAAAAAAAGTGACCTTCACACAATAAATACGTTTTTGCAAATGCATTACTAGGTCAAAATACAATATATCTTCACTCTTTAGCTAGTAAAACACACTTTAACAAAAATAATGTTTTATTACTCTAGATCGCTGGGATGGCTGTATATCCTTTGCTACAGCGATAACAGTAGCCTTGGGAAGCTGCGTTAATAGGGTAGAACATTATCATAAAACAGTTCACAATAAACCTGGTTTCACCTGACTGGGCTTTCAAGTCAGCAAAATAAATATTACCACAATATATTACAAATCTACAAAATAATTTGCCCCACTAGGTATAAACTGAATTCAGTTTCCGTTTCCTTCACTCACTCAAAATACTGGGAAACAGAGCCTCCCCTGTCATACTCCCTGTCAGACTGCAGTGTTCCGAAATAATTAGAATAATACAAAGAAGTTATTTATAACTTATAAATATCTTCTTTGTATTTTTCTGATTGTTTTTTAGGCAAAACTCTGGAAATACAGGGAGAGACGAGAGATGAGGCAGAAAAACCACAGCCTTACCTTTGATAGCCAGACACTGTTTGGAGCTAGGGGCTGGGCCACAAAGCAGCCAATAATACACAGAAAAAGAGCTAGAGGAGGCATGCCTCACTGTGTGTGTGGGGGGGGAGGGGACCTCTGACGATCAGGTGACCAGACCAGGAATGGTTAGGTTTAAAGTAGGGGTGTGCACCGGCCACTTTTCGTGTTTTGTGTTTTGGTTTTGGATCTGGATCTTTCTTCGTGTTTTGGATCTGGATTGGTTTTGCCAAAACCACCCTTCCGTGTTTTGGGTTCTGGGTTTTGTGTTTTGGATCTGTATTTTTTTTAAAAAAAGCATAAAAACAGCTAAAATCACAGAATTTGTAGGTTTTTCTGCTCCTATGCTATTATTAACCTCAATAACCTTAATTTCCACTCATTTCCAGTCTATTCTGAACACCTCACACCTCACAATAGTGTTTTTATGTCCAAAAGGTTGCACCGAGGTAGCTGGATGACTATGCTAAGCGACACGAGTGGGCGGCACAAACACGTGACCCATCTAGGCGTGAAACTGCAGTGGCAGACAGGATGGCAGTTTGAAAAACTAGGCCCCAAACTGTACATAATGCAAAGAAAAAAAAGAGGTGCAAGATGGAATTGTCCTTGGGCCCTCCCACCCACCCTTATGTTGTATAAACAGGACATGCACACTTTAACAAACCAATCATTTCAGCGCCAGGGTCTGCCACACAACTGTGGCTGAAATGATTGGTTCGTTTGGGCCCCCACAAAACAAGCTGGCAATTAATGTGTCCCTGCACAAACTGGCTCTATGGAGGCAAGATGTCATCCTCATCCTCCTCATCCACCGATTCCTCACCCTCTTCAGTGTGTACATCCTCATCCTCACAAAGTATTAACTCGTCCCCACTTGAATCCACCACCACAGGTCCCTCTGTACCTTCTGGAGGCTGGTCTCCCTGGAAGAGCTGATAATTCATTTTGATGAACATCATCTTCTCCACATTCTGTGGAAGCAACCTCCTACGCCTTTCGCTGACAAGGTTCCCGGCTGCACTAAACACTCTTTCGGAGTACACACTGGAGGGGGGGCAACTCAGGTAAAATAGAGCCAGTTTGTACAGGGGCCTCCAAATTGCCTCTTTTTCCTGCCAGTACAGGTATGGACTGTCTGCCATGCCTACTTGGATGCTGTCACCGATGTAATCCTCCACCATTCTGTCAATGGTGACAGTATCATATGCAGTGACAGTAGACATGTCAGAAATTGTTGCCAGGTCCTTCAGTCCGGACCAGATGTCCAAACTTGGTCCTGCCTGTCCTGCATCACCGCCAGCGGGTTGCTTAGGATACCTAAGTTTTTTCCTGGCAGCCCCAGTTGCAGGAGAAAATGAAGAAGGAGCTGTTGACGTGTCACGTTCCGCTTCAGCTGACAGTGTGTTCACCAGCAGGTCTTTGCACCTCTGCAGGCTTGTGTCGGCCGGAAAGAGAGACACCACATAGGCTTTAAACCTAGGATCGAGCACGGTGGCCAAAATGTAGTGGTCTGATTTCAACAGATTGACCACCCTGGAATCCTGGCAAAGCGAATGAAGGGCTTCATCCACAAGTCCCACATGCCGAGCGGAATCGCTCCGTCTTAGCTCCTCCTTCACTTTCTCCAGCTGCTTCTGCAAAAGCCTGATGAGGGGAATGACCTGACTCAAGCTGGCAGTGTCTGAACTGACTTCACGTGTGGCAAGTTCGAAGGGCTGGAGAACCTTGCACAACACGGAAATCATTCTCCACTGCGCTTGAGTCAGGTGCATACCCCCTCCTTTGCCTATGTCATAGGTGGATGTATAGGCTTGTATGGCCTTTTGCTGCTCCTCCATCCTCTGAAGCATATAGAGGGTTGAGTTCCACCGTGTCACAACCTCTTGCTTCAGGTGATGGCGGGGCAGGTTCAAGAGTGTTTGCTGGCGCTCCAGTCTTCGGCACGCAGTCGCTGAATGGCGAAAGTGGCCAGAAATTTTTCGGGCCACCCAAAGCGTCTCCTGCACGCCCCTGTCGCTTTTCAGAAAATTCTGCACCACCAAGTTTATTGTGTGAGCAAAACATGGGACGTGCTGGAATTTGCCCAGATGTAATGCCCGCACAATATTGGTGGCGTTGTCAGATATCACAAATCCCCAGGAGAGTCTAAGTGGGGTAAGCCACTGGGCGATGATTTCCCTCAGTTTCTCTAAGAGGTTGTCGGCGGTGTGCCTCTTACTGAAACCGGTGATACACAGCGTAGCCTGCCTTGTAACGAGCTGGCGTTTCTGAGATGCTGCTACTGGTGACGCTGCTGCTGTTGCTGCGTAAGGTGATACATCTACCCAGTGGGCTGTCACAGTCATATAGTCCTTAGTCTGCCCTGTTCCACTTGTCCACATGTCCGTGGTTAAGTGGACATTGTGTACAACGGCATTTTTCAGGACACTGAGGACACTTTTTCTGACGTTTCTGTACAGTCTCGGTATCGCCTGCCTAGTGAAGTGGAATCTAGACGGTATTTGGAACCGGGGACACACTACCTCCATCAATTGTCTAAATCCCACTGCACTAATGGCGGATACCGGACGCACGTCTAACACCAACATAGCAGTCAAGGCCTCAGTTATACGTTTTGCTTCAGGATGACTGCTGTCGTACTTCATCCTCCTCGCTAAGGACTGTTGGAGGGTCAATTGTTTAGTAAAAGTAGTGGTGTTCCTACTTCCTCTCTGGGATGATGAACGACTCCCAGCAGCAGCAACAGCAGCAGCGGCAGCAGTAGGCGTAGCAATGCAGGATCCTCCAGAGGAATCCCGGATAGGAGAGTCAGTCATGCCAGTGACATGGCCTGCAGGACTACTTCCGATCCTGACTAAGGAGGAAATTGACGAGGAGGGAGTTGACGGTGTGGTTTGCAGGCGCTTGGATACAACAGGACAACGGGATTTAGGTGTCCCTGGACTGCTTACGGTCTTAGCCAAAGTTTCTGAACTTGACAGTAACTTTTTATGAACGCGCTGCAGGTGCCGTATAAGGGAGGATGTTCCTAGGTGGTTGACGTCCCTACCCCTACTTATTTCACCTTTACATATGGTACATATGGCAAGACAGTTGTTGTCCGGATTTGGATAGAAATATTGCCAGACCAAAGAGGTGGAATGTTTGGTCTTCTGCCCAGGCATGACCGTGATGGGCTTTTTCATCCCACGGACAACAACTGTCTCCCCCGGAGCCTGATTTAAACAAACCACATCACCATCAGAATCCTCCTCGCCAACTTCCTCCTCAGCGCCAGCTACACCAGTATCCTCATCCTGTTGTACTTCAACAGTGACATCTTCAATTTGCATATCAGCAAGTGGACTGTGGGTGCTCCTTTCAGCACTTGCAGGGGGCATGCAAATGGTGGAAAGAGCCACCTCTTCCCGTCCAGTGCTGGGAAGGTCAGGCATCGCAACCACCACCACACTTGGACTCTCCTTGGGGATTTGTGATATCTTCTTAGAAAGCACAGTTCTTCGCTGTGCTTTTGCCAGCTTAACTCTTTTGATTTTTTTAGTGGGAGGAGGGCTTCCATCGTCATGTGAAGCTGAACCACTAGTCATGAACATACTAGGGATCGACCTTAGCCGTTCCTTGCCACTCCGTGTCGTAAATGGCATATTGGCAAGTTTACGTTTCTCTTCAGCTGATTTAAATGTCTTTTTCAAGGTCATTTTCCTGAACTTTGCCATTTGGGATTGTATGTGCCCTCTACTATGACATTGGGCATCGGCCTTGGCAGACGACGTTGATGGCATGTTATCGTCTATGTCATGACTAGTGGCAGCAGCTTCAGCACTAGGAGGAAGTGGTTCTTGATCTTTCTCTATTTTATTTTTATCGGAGAAAGTTTGGTCCTCCATTTATGTTATATCGATTTGATATATACGTGCGGCTAAACACAGAAAATAATTTTTTTTTTGGTTTGGACTGGAGTGTACTTTGTGGGTTACAGCACCCTTTAACGGTCAAGCCAGCCGGCCCTTTACTTATGACACAGGCGCACTCTTGGCACTACTTTGTTGATGCACGTGCGGCTACTGCGCACACAATTCACAAACACAGAAAATAATTTTTTTTTGGTTTGGCCTGGAGTGTACTTTCGGGGGTTACAGCACCCTTTAACGGTCAAGCCAGCCGGCCCTTTACTTATGACACAGGCGCACGCTTGGCACTACTTTGTTGATGCACGTGCGGCTACTGCGCACACAATTCACAAACACAGAAAATAATTTTTTTTTTGGTTTGGACTGGAGTGTACTTGGGGGTTACAGCACCCTTTAACGGTCAAGCCAGCCGGCCCTTTACTTATGACACAGGCGCACGCTTGGCACTACTTTGTTGATGCACGTGCGACTACTGCGCACACAATTCACAAACACAGAAAATAATATTTTTTTTGGTTTGGACTGGAGTGTACTTTCGGGGGTTACAGCACCCTTAACGGTCAAGCCAGCCGGCCCTTTACTTATGACACAGGCGCACGCTTGGCACTACTTTGTTGATGCACGTGCGGCTACTGCGCACACAATTCACAAACACAGAAAATAATTTTTTTTTGGTTTGGACTGGAGTGTACTTTCGGGGGTTACAGCACCCTTAACGGTCAAGCCAGCCGGCCCTTTACTTATGACACAGGCGCACGCTTGGCACTACTTTGTTGATGCACGTGTGGCTACTGCGCACACAATTCACAAACACAGAAAATAATTTTTTTTTTGGTTTGGACTGGAGTGTACTTTCGGGGGTTACAGCACCCTTAACGGTCAAGCCAGCCGGCCCTTTACTTATGACACAGGCGCACTCTTGGCACTACTTTGTTGATGCACGTGCGGCTACTGCGCACACAATTCACAAACACAGAAAATAATTTTTTTTTGGTTAGGACTGGAGTGTACTTTCGGGGGTTACAGCACCCTTTAACGGTCAAGCCAGCCGGCCCTTTACTTATGACACAGGTGCACGCTTGGCACTACTTTGTTGATGCACGTGCGGCTACTGCGCACACAATTCACAAACACAGAAAATAATTTTTTTTTTGGTTTGGACTGGAGTGTACTTTCGGGGGTTACAGCACCCTTAACGGTCAAGCCAGCCGGCCCTTTACTTATGACACAGGCGCACTCTTGGCACTACTTTGTTGATGCACGTGCGGCTACTGCGCACACAATTCACAAACACAGAAAATAATTTTTTTTTGGTTAGGACTGGAGTGTACTTTCGGGGGTTACAGCACCCTTTAACGGTCAAGCCAGCCGGCCCTTTACTTATGACACAGGCGCACGCTTGGCACTACTTTGTTGATGCACGTGCGGCTACTGCGCACACAATTCACAAACACAGAAAATAATTTTTTTTTTGGTTTGGACTGGAGTGTACTTTCGGGGGTTACAGCACCCTTAACGGTCAAGCCAGCCGGCCCTTTACTTATGACACAGGCGCACTCTTGGCACTACTTTGTTGATGCACGTGCGGCTACTGCGCACACAATTCACAAACACAGAAAATAATTTTTTTTTGGTTAGGACTGGAGTGTACTTTCGGGGGTTACAGCACCCTTTAACGGTCAAGCCAGCCGGCCCTTTACTTATGACACAGGCGCACGCTTGGCACTACTTTGTTGATGCACGTGCGGCTACTGCGCACACAATTCACAAACACAGAAAATAATTTTTTTTTTGGTTTGGACTGGAGTGTACTTTCGGGGGTTACAGCACCCTTAACGGTCAAGCCAGCCGGCCCTTTACTTATGACACAGGCGCACGCTTGGCACTACTTTGTTGATGCACGTGCGGCTACTGCGCACACAATTCACAAACACAGAAAATAATTTTTTTTTTGGTTTGGACTGGAGTGTACTTGGGGGTTACAGCACCCTTTAACGGTCAAGCCAGCCGGCCCTTTACTTATGACACAGGCGCACGCTTGGCACTACTTTGTTGATGCACGTGCGACTACTGCGCACACAATTCACAAACACAGAAAATAATATTTTTTTTGGTTTGGACTGGAGTGTACTTTCGGGGGTTACAGCACCCTTAACGGTCAAGCCAGCCGGCCCTTTACTTATGACACAGGCGCACGCTTGGCACTACTTTGTTGATGCACGTGCGGCTACTGCGCACACAATTCACAAACACAGAAAATAATTTTTTTTTTGGTTTGGACTGGAGTGTACTTTCGGGGGTTACAGCACCCTTAACGGTCAAGCCAGCCGGCCCTTTACTTATGACACAGGCGCACGCTTGGCACTACTTTGTTGATGCACGTGCGACTACTGCGCACACAATTCACAAACACAGAAAATAATATTTTTTTTGGTTTGGACTGGAGTGTACTTTCGGGGGTTACAGCACCCTTAACGGTCAAGCCAGCCGGCCCTTTACTTATGACACAGGCGCACGCTTGGCACTACTTTGTTGATGCACGTGCGGCTACTGCGCACACAATTCACAAACACAGAAAATAATTTTTTTTTTGGTTTGGACTGGAGTGTACTTTCGGGGGTTACAGCACCCTTAACGGTCAAGCCAGCCGGCCCTTTACTTATGACACAGGCGCACGCTTGGCACTACTTTGTTGATGCACGTGCGGCTACTGCGCACACAATTCACAAACACAGAAAATAATTTTTTTTTTGGTTTGGACTGGAGTGTACTTTCGGGGGTTACAGCACCCTTAACGGTCAAGCCAGCCGGCCCTTTACTTATGACACAGGCGCACGCTTGGCACTACTTTGTTGATGCACGTGCGGCTACTGCGCACACAATTCACAAACACAGAAAATATATTATTTTTTTAGCACTTGGGGGGAGCACCCCTGATGGACAGAGCACCCCCTGGACAACACTACAGCACTCCTTTAGGACTGGGACACTGCACAGGACTTTGGAGTGGACACAGCCCCTATGGAGAACTGACTGCACAACACAGTCCAGCCAGCCCCTATGGACTTTGAAGTAGTGGACACAGCCCCTATTAACAACAGCAGCACAGCACAACACAGCCAGCCCCTATGGACTTTGAAGTAGTGGACAACAGCAGCACTACACTACACTACACTACACAGCCCTAACTCCCACCCTCCCTCTTCACTGTCCACAGCCGAGTGAGAAAATGGCGCCGACGTGTGTACCTTATATAGGATCCAAAACCCGCGAGACTCGGAAGGCGGGAAGATGACGTTTTGCCTCGATTTCAGATCCGAGTCAGGCGGGAAAAGTCGAGCCTGACTCGGATCGGACTCGGATCGGGGGGGCTCGGGGGGGTTCGGATTTCAGAAATCCGAACCCGCTCACCCCTAGTTTAAAGTGAAGTGGAAGTCCAGGAAGTACTCAGACTACAGAGCTCAGCAGCAGCACTGAGGAGGGAAGGAAATGGAATATGTAGGAAACATACAAGGAGTAAAAGGTGAGGTGGGTCTGCTGAGGACAACAGGACATTGTCTGGGGGCTTGTAAATTGCTGTGTAACAGGATAGGCGGTTTTCCTGCTAACTCCAGTAGCTGGCACCTCATCACTATTGATAGAGAGGGTGTTGCAGTTCGTTGCCCAGATTGTGTAAATGGAGCTAACTGTTCTCTCGGGTGTAGGATGCCAACGCTCGGAATCCCAATGGTCAGAGTCCTGACGCCGGCATCCCAACAAGGTTAGAATACCAACACTTGTAGGTCAGTTTTCTAACCCTTCCACTCTCCCTACCCTAACCCTCCCTCCCCAGTGCCTGACCCTGCCTTTCACCCCTAGTGCCTAAACCTAAACTCCCCCTCCCCGCATCTGCGACCAGAGCAGATAAAAAACTGTCTGGTGTGGTCGGAAAATTGCGACCATGCCAGGCAAGTGGTTAAAAAGCATCATGTTTGACATGGAAAGGGATATCAGCAGCAGTAATTAATGGCCATTTTTTCCCACTCACAAATTTACTAATGTGAAACTCGGGAGAGAGATCTCCTTTGCTACAGGAAAAGTCTGGAAAGTTAACAAAATCTCTTCAATTCACCATCGGCCAAACTCGAGTAAATTTTCACTAGTGAAGATAGGATTCGGAAATTTACCAAGATGAGCGTTTCAAAACTCTCACGAGAACGGACAAAACTCGTGTCCAAATTCGTGAAATCAATTCACCTGCCTGTGATCTTCGAGTTCAGCAGAAACATAGGGCCTGATTCAGAGCCGCTCGTAAGCGGCCGCTCGTTCGTTCCGAGCGATGTTTGCCCAACTGCACATGCGCATGGATCGTAATACGCATGCGCAAACCAGTCAGTGCGGCCGAAAATCGTTTGTTCGCTAAATAGCGAATGCCTGCTATTTTGAGTGACAGGAGGAGGCGTATGTGGGTGGTAACAGGGGAAGGTGCTTGAAAACGGGGAATGGAGATCAGAACGCAGGCGTGCTTAAAGGTCAAAACGGGCGTTTTATGGGTGTGCATAATTAATACAGCAGCGTCATTGACCACGTCACTGGGTTATTTTATAGTCAGAACTGCTCGCAAATTTGTGGTAGGAAAAAACAACCACAAGAATAGCGAGCAGTTCATACGCTGGTCGATGTACTCGATTAATCTAATAAATAGCGGACATGACGTATGATGCGAGCGGCCAGGGGGCGTTTTTATAAAAAAAAAGTCCGCATGTTTTGTTCGCTTGTTCAGACATAGAGGCGGCAACAGACCGCAAAAAGCGAATGGTTCATTTGAATAGCCACCCCCTTTTTCTGAACGAGCGAGCGCTAATAGCGACCGGCTCTGAATCAGGCCCATAGTGTGATCCATGTATGTTTCTGCCTATAAATAGTCAAAGATGTTAAAAAAAAAATTACGTAGGGTCCCCCCCAAAAAGCATAACCAGCTCCAGGCTGCTCAGCCAATCGTGATTCCCAAATATACGGGGAAATAAAACGAGTAGATTACTCTGTATCTTAGGAACCAGCACTAGGCTGCTGAGCCTGTCCTGGTTTTAAAAATAGGGGGAAAAAAAATCGTATAGGGGTCCCCCTACTTTTATAACCAGCACCGGAATCAAATCCGGACCGGGGTATAATGCCACAGCTAGGGGACCCCATCACCGGGTCACCCGAGCCAAAGCATTATCACTCCAAGCCAGTCAGCCCAAGCTGGAGATCTCAGGGGAGGTGGGGACCCCCCGAAGAAAGCCAGAATGTCAGAAGCCGGACCCGCCATCCGATCAGCGTCTGCTTTATAATTAGCGGCTGCTGATTGGCTGGCGGGTCCGGCTTCTGGCATTTTACACGTGGGGTGTTCCGTCAGAAGCCGGGTAGTGTTCTATGTGACAACATATTTGCGGCTACAGTCTGCTGTGCTCGGAACTTACCATGGATGCTACGGAGAACAGCGGAGGGGAGTATTGGATCTTTGTTCACGGGTACTCATTGGAATTCTGCTTGGAGAAATGGACCGTTCATCATGAAAGCTTGGAGAGAGATAAAATTGTGAGAGATAAAGTACCAACCAATCTGCTTCTAACTGTCACTTTACAGGTTGTGTTTTAAAAATGACAGTTAGGAGCTAATTGGTTGGTACTTTATCTTTCACAATTTTATCACTCTCCAAGCTTTTATGAATAACCTAATCATAATGGAAACCTTCCTTCAAACTCCCAAGAAATTAACTCAACCCTAATCGATTTTGTACAGTTGCTCAATCCCTTCCAAAGGAGAACATCCCAAACAGAAGATAGACTGTTTAAATCACTGATCATGCACCCCCCCCCCCAGATTTGCGCAGGGCTGAGTGGCTCACAGCGCCTCATCCCCAGCGCTGCAAATGGGTTCTTTCTTTTTTTTTCTCTAAGGGGGTGTGGCCATACCAACCATGATTTGGTCACGCTCCTTCCCCCGGGCCCAGAAGGGATCTTAACAGCCCTGGCCGTAGTAATTTTTAATAGGCCACCCAGTATTCAGCTTACTCAGAATACTGAAAGTTTTGGAGTTTGCCTGCTGGAACCTACTGCATCTTCAGATGGGATGGCATTGGTTCCCAGAGCCCTCTTCATTCCTACGGGATGGAGGGCTGGGTTGCGAAGAAGGATTCTATCTCTCTTCTTCCTCCGGCCCTGCATCCCACCTGGCAGTGTAAAATACCTCCGCCAATCTGTGAAAAGTATCGCGGGGATGATTTTTCATCCCCATACAGGACTAATATTGAATTGCTCTAGTATTTTAGTATCCACCATCTCAATTCATGGTGAGTTGGATACTTAATTATCTGGGGGACTCAATAATAGGCCACTGTATCAATTCCAGAAACTACGGAAGGCAGTTAGAGAAGCATACATAAAGGTGTATAGCAATTATATGCTAATAGACATGGTGGGTGGCAGTTAGAGAAGCATATATAAAGGTGTATGGCAATTAGAAGCTAATAGACATGGTGGATGTCAGTTAGAGAAGCTTCCAGAAGCATTGCCAATGAGAGTCAGTGCAGTGATACTTTTTGCTGTGAATGCTGAGGGTCATGTGTAAAACCCACCTTCAGTGTCTGGTGGGTCAGGTAGGTTCATTCAGTTGAGATACTGTAGGTGTGCTTTATTTTTCCATCCCAGGCAGCGAGGTAACCCGATCCCACACCCAAAAATCACACAAGTTTTAAAATAAAAAAACTAGTTTCATTAGACTGGATCATTTCCATATTTCCAATATTTACGTAAATCTCAGATGTTTAACGATTTGAGCACGTGCAGAAGCTGCACTGCATATGTGCAGATCAGGTCCTGCAACGTTGATCGCTTTGCCCCAAAAGCCACAACACGATTAACATACTACTGGCATTTGGGTGTGGCAACAGGGAGCGCTCCAGAAAACGGGTGCGTGTCAGCCCCATTTTCTGGGCAATGCCGAAGCCAGTGTCTGTGCCCTTAGATCCAGCATCACTGGCCCTGGTAGCGTTATTTTGCCAGACAACCTGAGTATTCAGATGTCTAATGGTCACGCGGTTGATCTGAAGCTGAGTCTGTGGACACCGCAGCGGTTCAGAGTAGCCGCAGTGGCCATCTTTTTACTTAAGACTCCTCCTGCTGCTTTTGCATAATTTTGCACAGGAATAAAAATGCAGTGCGGGTGAAATTGCCGCACGTCTCTGAATCAGGCCCCACGTGCACCTGGTTTACTTCCAATTCCACATCAGGACCCTTGACTTTTATTGTATTAAAATAAAAGAAACCTAAATGAGAGGCCATACAACTGCCTTGGTAAAAAAAACATCATCACAAACTAAATGAATAAATGCATGGCACACCCAAATACAAATGTACACATCTCATCCTGGTCTGAATATATTAATGTATTACCTGCTTTTATTGTACAGTAACATATTAATAAATGGATTTTCTGTATGTAGTAGTCACTTGAGCACCCTATACATGACTATTTTCTCCTTAGCTATTACAGATTCCCCAAATAAACACATTCATTTCTTATTTAACTGTTCACAAATACAAGAAGATAGTTTTGCAGAGTTAAAGCTTGCTATTGCCGGTCAAAGACTTCTGAAAGGAAAAAAATAATATGACAGCTGTCACTGATGAGGGCACACAGGCTTGTTTCACTATGATTTTTATTTTGCACATGTGAACTGTCCGCTTGGCTTGTGGAAAACTTTAGGTTGGTCTACTTAAGCATCAGTGTAGCAGGGGAGTCCCCGGGCTGTGGCTGCAGAAGAGGTTTGGCTGCTATCCTAAAGCAGTCATATCACTCGGCCCTGAAACGGCAATTTAGTACTTCTCTATTCACCTTCTTAATTGGGTCATTATCAGGACTAGAGAAGGGTGGAGAGTGGGGTGAGACGCTGGAGGGAGTGAAACCTGAATAAGGTGGAATGCAATGTGACAAATGAGAGGGAGAGACAAAGACAAATGCAATCCAATATGTTAGACAAAGGGAGTAATGGAGGAGACAATAGTGGCTAATATGTGTGTCATTAAGATACAGCAGGGCAATTATACGTTAATGCTGGGTGATGGTATAATGAGGTCTTACAACTCACAGGTTGCCCTGTCACAATGCCCAATAGGCTGTATGTGTGTTTGTATTTACTTGTCCTATGCATGTGCCCAGTAGTCAGCTTGGAGTTCCCTAGCAACTGCTAAGGGACATCATGATGTCAGGGGTAGGGCATGCTAGACCAGGGCACACAATTGCCATGATACAGCACTGCCCACTGTTGTAGTTAACAAGTTTCCAAATACCGGTTTGGCCTTCACAGGTTGTTCCTCTGAAATATTATTGAGGCTGTATGATTTTCAAACCCACTGACATTGGGCAGTTGATGTGCAGCTTCAGGTACAGTGGATGACTATGTGTGACTTAGAATTGGAGAGGAACATGGGTGTAGCTATAGTGGCTGCAAGGGGTGCCATTGCTATGGGGTCCAGAGGCTTAGAGAGCCCTGAACCCACTTCATATAGTTGTCTGTGAAGGTTTTGGGTCCAGCCCTTTGCCTGGGCCTGAAGAGGGGGACTCGTAAATTGTGATCTCGGTCTCTCCCTCTCATAATCCATCTCCCACAATCCCTTTTATGTACACAGACACTGCTAAGCTAATCAGTGAGCCCAGCACTTGTGAAGCTGGGGCAGGAATTGAGATTAGGACTGTCCCAGTAAGGGACAGTGTGCATAAATTAAGAAGATCTCCATCCAAAATAGATTGTACTGCATTAGGAAGTATCCCCCTCAGGTAGGACCTGGTTGGTCCCCGAGCCCTGTGTAGCATAATGAAGAGTTAACACATTCTGGGGTCTATTTACTAAGCAGTGTTAGGAGACAGAGTGAAAAGTGATAAGGTGCCAGCCAATTAGCTCCCAATTGTCATCTCACAGGTTGTGTTTGAAAAATGACAGTTGGAAGCTGATTGGCTGGTACCTTATCACTTTCCTATCACTTTCACTCTGTCTCCTAACACTGCTTAGTAAATAGACCCCTCTGTGTGCATGTCTTGTCATTATTTTAATATTTTCTTTACAGTGGACTACAGGTGCCAGTGGGCACTTAATGTCCAGGCATGCTGGCACTAATTGTTCCACAAGTGCTTGCATGCTGGGGCAGTCTTGCTGGGACCTGTAGTCCCACTGTAAAGGACAATATTATTTTCTATATTTTCAACATTACCACCAAGGGCTGTGGTGAAGAGACCTGGACTTTCAGCCAATGGCTTGTAGTTTCTCGGGAGGGGGAACCCCACATCATTTTGAGGGTCCCTACTTTATGAGGAATTTCAGTCCTGGGCTAATCAGTTTGGGGCTTGTTTTACATTATGGCAGGGGGACCCCATGCTGTGCGTCTCCCTGCTATAGTGTAAGTCCCCTAGCTGATTCAGCCCGGTGCTGGTTATAGGAAAATAGGAGAAACCCTACGCCGGTTTTTCCTCCAATTTTCCTGTGCCAGTTCAGGCTGAAAGGTCAGGAGCTGGTTATGGATTTAGGGGGGCACCCCAATCATTTTTTTAACCATTTCTTTACTTTTGATAGTAAAGAAGCCTGCACAGATCAAAGTGATCTGTGCAGTGCTTCTCTCAGGACAGGGTTGCCGACGTGTTTTAACTTCTATATGCCGTTGGTTTTGAACTTAAAGATCAAAATTTAGAATGGCAAAAAAATGACAGACATCGCTGCCAGGTTTCAATTGAAATGAGACCCAATGGATGATAAATCTGCAGGGTTTTTTCAAGAGACCCACTAGTGATGATGATGATGATGATGATGATGAGTTTACTCATTGCATCACAGTGAAATATTATGACATCTGGTCAGGCTTAAAAGAGTTGCCCACAATTATTGTCACCACTACCATGACTCAATCTGATACAGTAAGCATCAATAGATTGGTGGAGGATTATTTTAATGTTAATGTACAAATTAGCATGTCACACGGGATCGTTGGGGATCTGCCCATCATGCTATGTCCCCAAGCCGCAGCATGCTTGATATCCTGCGGTGGCTTGGGGGCAGAGCAAGGTATGGTTGGCCTATGTTTCCAGATATGGGGCATGTCTCCTGACCCTGGCAGAGCAGATATGTTGCCCATACTTAGAAAGTTTCTATTAGCCTGAGGCCTGTGATTTGCTGTTTCGAGAAGTGTGTTGTATTTTTTTCTACTAGGCTTTTACTTTGAGGCTTTTACTTTTAGTCTACTAATTCTTGGTTAATGAAAACATTCTATAGGTTTGAATAGTTTATTAAACTGCCATCCTGTCTTCCACTGCTGTATCACTATGTTGTTATGATACCTGATGAACTCCTGCACTGTCGAAACCTAAACAAAGCGCCCTTTGCCACTAAAAACCCCCTTTCCCGGAACACACACTTGTTCGTAGGTACTTGGCGGCCGCCAGGACTTTGCGCTTAAAGTAATAACAGTGCAGGAAGCACAGGTATCAAAATATAGACAATGGAATGTGACACTCTAAGAACTCATCTAAGGATCTACACCCAGATTATCAGAAGAACTCCCATTCAGGAATAAATCCAAGTCCTTACTGCTTAGCTTCCCAAACTAGACAGGAGAATTCTATCTAAAGCTAATTGATGTTGTAATACAATTAGCCCTCCTAATCAGTCATTATCAGAATACTCTCAAGCAGTTAATGTCACTGCAAGCTAGTAACAAACAAGGGTTCATTTTAGCTACTTATAATTAAGCAACTAACAAATTGCAGTGCAGTTATATTTTCACTACATTAAAAATATATACATTCTTAAGCAATAATAATAATTCCAGAATGATAATTCAATAAACATGAGAGTAATAATTGCAAAACTCAGTAATTTCTTTAGATATAAAGCAAACTGCAGGATTTCAAAACACATGGACTATCCAGAGTAATATATTAGCAATGTGTATATCTGCTAGCAATAATATGTGATAGAATGTATCCAGGATACTTAGCAGATGAAAATCCAGCAATCTTTCCTAGGCAGCTTGCAAACAGCTAGAACCAGGGACCAGGCAAGACATGGAATCCTGTGGGAGACTCAGCCAGAAAAGAACAACCCACACAGGCCCAAGAGCCAGCACCTGATTAAAACTGCTGGCAATTCAATCACAGTCGACCAGGCCAACGCCCAGACTGACATCATCTTTACAGGTGAACAAGTCAGTAACTATTCCATAGATTCAGTCCAGACTCGACCAGCTGAGTACAGATATAACATATGTTTCATAGTTGTGCTATCTGCTTTTAACCTGCCACGCGTTTGTGCCACTGCTCTGTCGCTTAGTTTAGCCATCCAGCTTGCTGCAGCTTTTGGCCAATATCAGTGAAAATAACATTGTGAGCTACGAGGTGGTCAAAATCGACTGGAAATGACTGGAAATTAATGTTATTGATGTTAATAATACTGTAGGAACAAAAAAGATCAAAATTACATGATTTTAGCTGTTATTATAAATTTGTAAACTCACGCCAGAGCATAGGTGCCCCCCCTCCAAACATTTCAGAGGCACCAGTGGAGCGGCGGCCGCGGACAGTCAGGGGGTGTGCATTATAGCAATAGACTGACAGTCCCTGCACTGCACGGAGGAGGTGTAATGTGTGGTCTTTAAAATAAAAGACTGCACATTACTACATTTTATAGACAACTACCTGAAATGGAATGAAGCTGGTCTTCCCTGGGTGATGTAGTGTACCGTAGGTTGCCTTCCCTACCCCTTATCTTTCCTATTTGTACTCTTCTTTTTTCTTGTTTTAATGTATTGTAATGCATATATTTTATTGAGAAGTTTTGGTTTCGATAAAAAATTACTAGTTGTATATGAACAGTGATGTACACACTATTTTTTCCAGAAACAATACCCTGTTTGTAACTAATTGTACACAATTTGTGATGGTTAACTACTATGCTATCAAATATTATTATAAATAAAGAGATGAAAAAAATGTACAATGTACCCGATATGTCGCTCGATCCGCGGGATCGGACGATATATCGTCTAATGTATACCCAGCATTACTCTTATATGTACATACCTGCATTAACCCTGTGCTACCCAGCATTCTGTTATCTACCAGTTAATAAACCAATAAGCCTGGTTAAGTTATCTGCCATGTGGACTGGACTCCATCACACACTGCTGACATCTATGAACTCCATAAATTCTTAACCACCCCCTGTTACCCCCAAAATGCTGAGTACATGTCACTTACTTTGCTAGTGAATCCTCTGTGTAAGTGTAATCCCTCAGCACTCCCACAAAACGGAGGAGACAAGCCTTAATTTGGGGATATGGTCCCAGCTCCACCCCAGAGGCCTGCAGCCTGTCAATTGTACAGAGCAAGTCTTGGGCATACTCTGTATTCCAGTAATGGTCAGTGGATTTTCAATAAGTGTTCCATTGTGACATTAGTGTTTATGAAAATGAATATCTTCCTTTACATAGTCACCAAATAGAGAGCTTTTTAAATAATAGAGTAGAGCGCAACTTTCAAAATGGCTCATTCAACATTTGGCAGATTAAATTCTACCCACATCACCATTGACATCAGCATGTAAGTTTTTGGAAAATGATGGTCACATTTGCAGAGGAACACCAGTTTCCATTAGCCAATGTGCTAATGGAATTAGGTGAAGTGAAGGTGGAACTTGAAGAGTATGACAAGTGTGTCTAGTTTTGCAAAGCAGAGCAGAAATGAGATGTAATTTTGTGGAGTTCTGATGCCCTGCTTGTTATACCTTCTCCATTGTTTGTTTCATATGCATTTATATCTGTGTAAGCTCCATCTAGTGGCCAGTCTAGTGTCAGCTTAACTGAACTCTCAGGCCTCCTGTAGTTAGTTCCCAAATACACCCTGAGTAGGGGATAGTAGAGGCATCCATTTTAGTTTTCCACATGGTATACTGCAAATAGGTGCATATATTCCTCCTCTCAGCACAGCATCAATGGTAAGGACTCTGACCTAATTTGCCATCATTAGATTAGCTACAGTTCAGTATGTTATGTTTTTATGTTTGTATTATATCTGTTCATATTGTAATCACATTTCATTATGTTTGTTAGTTTTAACATATTCTGCTATTACTACAATAAACACGATCTTCACCTTTAGATTGGCTTATTGAAACATAGGAGTGGTTATGCTGGAAGCATACAATGAGGAGAGAACACTGCTACTGCTATGGTATCACTTTAATTTTGCAATGGACAAAGGACCTTATTTAGCTATGGACAGATATGCGAAACTGCTTGCAAGCAGCTTTGCAATTCTATCTGTGCAGATATGGTAATGCAATAGGAGGCATCACGCCTCCTGCTGTATTATGTATCCGAGCTGCGTCAGAAACTCTGCGAACATCGGCCGTCTAAGATGACCCATGGGGTTACGCAGCCGGCTGCCGCAGATGAGAGGAAGAAGCCAGGTAATCTCCATCAGCCGACAGAGATCCTGGCTTCTTCCCTCCCCGTCAACGACGGCGACCGCTACCCCCTCCCTGCCCACAAATGGCAGCAGACTGTCAATCACTGGCAGTCTGCTGCTAGTCTCCGTGCGGGATCTAGACCAGTTCTGCACATGCGCAGAACGGGTTATGCACCTGCGCAGATTCCCGATCACCGCACTGCTGAATAAGGGCCAAAGCCCCTGGTATTAGTTGCAAGTACTGTATCTGTGGCTGCTTAGAACTACATACTCCAAATGGTTGAACTACATACTCCAAATGTTTTGGAGGCAGTGTGACCTTTGGAGGCAGGTGCAATGTGCACTACTATTGAATGCATGCTCAATTAGGAGATTGGTCCAAAATCAATAAATTGGCAGAGGGATCCCGAGAAAGTGAGAGGAGTAATCAGTATGGCTGGTGTGCTCTTTGCTAGAGGAAGAGTTCTGGTGTGAGGAAGAGAGACCTAGAGGTGAGGTGCAGAGATTCCTCACAGGGGAGAAAAGACTCGCTGTGCAGAGCAGAAGAAGAACCAACCATATACAATATGTGTCTACTGCTATGCTTTCTAAGAGAGCTGCCACTAGTGTTTGTTGGAGAGGCAATCATAGCAGAGAAGTAAGCCCTTGCAGCTTTTGGAGATAGCCACTAAAACTAGTCTGGGGATAGTAACCAGCCCTCCAAAGACAACCAGACAGCCCTCCAGAGAGCCTTCCAACACAAATTGCTACAAGCTTTCCAAAAGAAGCTGCTACAAGCGTTCCAATACACATTGCTAAAAGTATTCCAATAGAAGCTGTTACAAGCCTTCTGAGACAAGCTGCAGGAAATCAGGATGCCTGAGACTTGCACTGCCACAACCAGTCCATTGAGTTCCAGTGTAATCTGTATCAACTTTCAGGAGGGAGAGCTCTGCTGATTTCTGTATGTGGGTGTGATAAAACCTTTGATATTCACAGATATATATAAGCTACTGTTCTGAGAGAGACATTGCTGATATATTAAGTACTTAACAGTGCTGCACATACATTGCAACATTACATGAGCTTATGCACACAAACAGGGCCAGACTAACAATGGGGTGGATGAAGCTACAGCTCCAGGCCGCCACATAAAAATAGGCCCATTGTCATGACTACATGATGTTGACTGGCCATCTGCTCTCCACACGGTCAGCCATAAATCATAAGTAGTAAAACTGTATTTCTATTTACCTCACAAAATTAAGCATTTTTTTCTTTTACATATTTAGGGAAACATCGGGTATAGGGGTGTATACGGCCACATGGCACTGGTCACACATCCTCTGGTCACACATCCTCTGCTTCTCATAAGTCATAATAGGCCCGTGGTCATTTTCAGCTCCAGGCCCATGTGGCCCTCAATCCGGCCCTGCAAACAAAGACCCAACTGCAGCATGGGTCTTTGTGTGCATAAGCCCATATAATACATGTAAGGTAAAAAAAAGGAAAAAATAAGAAAGGAAACTGTTTGGCGAGCACTCTTAAATTTATATGGTGGGGGGCAGGAAGCGTATATATGTACAACCCTAAAAAATTACTTTTATTTCAAATATCTAAAACATTGGGTCACACAAAGTAAATGTCCATATTTGACCCAATTGACACCCCCGTGACCAAGCTTATTGGCGAAACGCGTGTTGAGAGAGACGGGTGCCCGTGGCTGCGCAGCACGAGGCATATCCACAGTTTGTACCTTAGTGGTAATGTTTATTTATTTATTTCTTTGCCCCCTTTTCGTACTTATTCCTCCGTATATTGAGACCCTGGAGGCTGCAGCCTAAACACGTGATTCCTGCATAACTGTAGTCAGATTGTATTTACTTATTTATTCCTCCGAGTATTGAGATCCCAGAGGCTACAGCTAAATCACGTGACTCCCGCATAGTGTAGTGAGATTTTATTCACCTACTCACCTGTTTCTCTGTTCCCTGCGACACCGGTGGATGCAGTTTACCTATGAGATATTTACATAGTAAGGTGTTTTCCCCACAGTTACGACTACACCTACTTGCACATTGTATTCACTTCCAAACAAATGTCTGTAATTATTTCCTTGTATCACCTGCACTTATGTAGGGTCCCTTTTTCATGTGCTGCATGATATTAGTGTAGCAACGCTATTCTTTATACATGTTCAACCCACTGGTAACTGTCAATCTATCAGTGGTTAGACATAAAGATTATATAGATGGTTGCAGGGAGTATATCGTTAACAGATTCACTATATCAACTGTTACATGTATTAATAAGGTTTATCACATGTACAAACTTAATATGTACCTGAATGTTATTATGCTTTTTCTTATTTTTGCACTTTAGAATTTTGAATTTTCCATCTATTTGATGGTAGCACCATTGCATTTACACACCCTTTTCTATTTAAATGTTATTTCTTTTCTTTATTATTTATATTGTTCATGCTTATGAGGTCCACACGAATATGAAAGTAGTAATTTTGCTTATGGATGCTTAAAAGGAATCTGCCTATATAGTGTTATCCGCTTGATAGACGGACATAACAATAATACAGATCCAGTTCTGTTTAAAGCGTGTGTATTTCAAATGATATTCATCTTGTCCCCTTTTACTGTTTCTATTAATCTATTAACTGCAGGCTATCTCATTTGAGTAATTCTCTCATTGTGTGTCCGATGCTTTAAGTATGACACTCAACAGCAGAAATGAAATGTGAGCAACGTCCCTGTTATTCTGTTGTTTCTAAGGGCAACCTGCTCTCTGGTAATCTCTCACTCCTCATAGATAGCAATTGGCAGAGGTGAGGAGCAGTAGAATGAGGAGAAGCAGCTCTATGCTCTGAAATTCCTGATCATCTTCTCCAAACCCACTACTGAGTATGAATCATGAATAGATACTGTAGGTACAAACTGCTGCCAACTGATGTGTTAATTATTAGGAAGTCTATTGCATTGCCCAGGGGGACCATTACTACATAGGCGGGCACTGCACGAGACAGGGAAAGCTGGCAGGGCTAGGAGGGAGACAGGGAAGGCTGGCAGGGGTAGGGAGACAGAGAAGGCTGGCAAGGCTAGGTGGGAAACAGAGATTGCTGGAAGGGCTAGGAGGGAGACAGGGAAGGCTGGCAGGGCTAGCTAGGAGGGAGATAGGGATGGCTGGCAGGGCTAGGAGGGAGACAGGGAAGGCAGGCAGAGCTAGGAGGGAGACAGGGAAGGCTGGCAGGGCTAGGAGGGAGACAGGGAAGGCTGGCAGAGCTAGGAGGGAGACAGGGAAGGCTGGCAGAGCTAGGAGGGAGACAGGGAAGGCTGTCAGGACAAGGAGGGAGACAGGGAAGACTGGCAGAGCTAGGAGGGAGACAGGGAAGGCTGGCAGAGCTAGGAGGGAGACAGGGAAGGCTGGCAGAGCTAGGAGGGAGACAGGGAAAGCTGGAAGGGCTAGGAGGGAGACAGGGAAGGCTGGCAGGGCTAGGAGGGAGACAGGTATTGCTGGCAGGGCTAGGAGGGAGGCAGGGAAGGTTGGCAGGACTAGCTACCAGGGAGACAGGGATGGCTGGCAGGGCTAGGAGGGAGACAGGGAAGGCTGGCAGAGCTAGGAGAGAGACAGGGAAGGCTGGCAGGGCTAGGAGGGAGACAGGGAAGGCTGGCAGGGCTAGGAGGGAGACATGGAAGGCTGGCAGAGCTAGGAGGGAGACTGGGAAGCCTGCCAGGGCTAGGAGGGAGACAGGGAAGACTGGCAGAGCTAGGAGGGAGACAGGGAAGGCTGGCATGACTAGGAGAGAGACAGGGAAGACTGGCAGAGCTAGGAGGGAGACAGGGGAGGCTGGCAGGTCTAGGAGGGAGACAGGGAAGACTGGCAGGACTAGGAGGGAGACAGGGAAGGCTGGCAGAGCTAGGAGGAAGACAGGGAAGGCTGGCAGGGCTAGGAGGGAGACAGGGAAGGCTGGCAGGGCTAGGAGGGAGACAGGGAAGGCTGGCAGAGCTAGGAGGGAGACAGGGAAGGCTGGCAGAGCTAGGAGGGAGACAGGGAAGGCTGGCAGGACTAGGAGGGAGACAGGGAAGACTGGCAGAGCTAGGAGGGAGACAGGTAAGACTGGCAGAGCTAGGAGGGAGACAGGGAAGACTGCCAGGGCTATGAGGGAGTCAGGGAAGACCGGCAGAGTTAGGAGGGAGACAGGGAAGGCTGGCAGAGCTAGGAGGAAAACAGGGAAGGCTGGCAGGGCTAGGAGGGAGACAGGGAAGGCTGGCAGAACTAGGAGGGAGACAGGGAAGGCTGGCAGGGCTAGGAGGGAGACAGGGAAGGCTGTCAGAGCTAGGAGGGAGACAGGAAAGGCTGGCTGGACTAGGGGAAGCACAGGTCAAGGAAGAATGGCTGGAACAGGTAGGGGAGCAGGGCAGGGACAGCTGGCTGAACTGGGGCGGGGGAGAACAGGGCTAGAACAGGGCTAGGTCAGGGCTGGCAGGGCTAGGAGGGAGACAGGGAAGGCTGGCAGAACTAGGAGGGAGACAGGGAAGGCTGGCAGGGCTAGGAGGGAGACAGGGAAGGCTGTCAGAGCTAGGAGGGAGACAGGGAAGGCTGGCTGGACTAGGGGAAGCACAGGTCAAGGAAGAATGGCTGGAACAGGTAGGGGAGCAGGGCAGGGACAGCTGGCTGAACTGGGGCGGGGGAGAACAGGGCTAGGTCAGGGATTAAGTAATTAGCAGGGTACCTGTTTTGAAATTTCTTCAACTGGCTGCGCTGGTGCAGCCAGCCAACCAGAATCAACAGAATTTAAAATATTGAGAGAGAGTGGGGGGCTCGGGGGCTCTGGTAGTAGTGCTGCATCGACATTTAAAATATGGCGAGCCGCGAGCTAATCACAGCTTGCGGACCGCCAGCCAATCAGGCATCACAACCATTGGACAGCTGAGCCATCGCTCAGCTGCCCAGCACTTCTCTGTGGCGCCGGCGTCTGTCACTGCTGTCAGTGTACGTGTGCAGTGCCGGTGATCAGATCAGCAAAGAGATTCGATCTGTGTCAGGGGGTACTTACCCCCAGCACTTCCCCCCTTAATCCAGCTCTGTGGGGCAGCATCGTGGAGGGAGGGGCAGCGGCAGAGCCCTGGAATGCCCCCAGGCATTCCAGTCGCCCTAGGCATCTGCTTAGAATGCCTATGCCTAGGGCCGGCTCTGATCTGGAGGCTGGGGGTAGGGAGGGCTACAGTATGTTCCAGAGGCAGGGATGGTAGTTAGGGTGGGTACTGCATTGTTTGGTCATGGGGTAGTCTGGTTAGTCAATAAGGGGGCAGGATAGGAGTAGTAGTAGTGCAGATTAGGGGCTGGATGGGAGTAGTAGTGGGAAGTGGGAGTAGTTGTAATGTGGGCAGGTTTGGAGTAGTAGTATTGCGAAGCAGGGGGTAGGTTGGTAATAGAAGTTAGGGCTGCCATCAGAAATTGTGGGGCCCGGGACTGAGGAAATAGGCAGGGACCAGCCCCAGGCGCCCCTCCAATCCCTGCTGCACCCACAACCCCCTTTCCCCCGCTACTTTTTTCAAACATAATAAAAAAAACACAGAAAGAGCATTATTACAGAGAGGGTAGAGCACCGCGACTGCTTCAGCATCAACATAAAACTTTATTGAAGGCAGTGAACATGCCGGCCAATGCGAGAGGCAGAGCAAGAGGGTGGCGCGGCTGGGTGAGTCACTGACTCACACTCACTGTACTCACTGTATTGTGTGGCGCTGGGAGGGCCCGGCCGGGGGGATAGTAGTGGGCGGCTACAGAATACTGGTAGAAGCGCTGGGTTCCCACCGCCGGGCCTTGCTGTCACTGTCTGCAACCGTGGGCCAGGGCGTTAGTAGTGGATAGGTGGAGTTAACCTATTGAAGCATATGGTACCTGTTCATCAGGAGTGTTCAGCCAGACTTTTCACTGTGTGTCATAAGCAGAAAAAGACAATTCCCATGGTGTAGTTTGTGTTAGTTAAAATATAACATATTAAATACTACACAAAATAACAAAACACCTACAGGGGATATCTTATCTGTATCCAGAAGTGCAGACATGTCCATTAGAAATTGCCAAGTCCATAAGAACACATTTCCTCAGGGAATGGTAATAAGTCCACAAAATGAATAGAGGTTAGTGGAGGTCAATCTTTTTTTAACTCAACCATACTACACTATGGGATTATTTTCTGCTTATGACACACATTAAAAAGTCTGTCTGAACCAGAGGCGGCTTAAGAGAGGAGAGAGCCCGTGTGCAGGCCACCTCCTCTCTGGCAGCTCAGTAGATTCTGGCTTTGTGCAAGGCTCCTGGAACATGGCGCCCATGGAACATTCCCGGAGACTTTTCTATTGTGCATGTGCAAAACACCGGGGGAAATGGGCAGTGTGTATAGCCAGTGATTCTGCTGTACTGCAGTGCTGACCAATGCAGAACTTTGGAGAGGTAATTATAATTATGGGTGCAGGGTGTGCAGTGTGGGCCCAAGGACCCGTGTGCACTGCACACCCTGCACCCATTATAGATATGCCTATGGGTTGAACTCTCCTGATGAACAGGATAAAACTCAGCAGATGAGCCACAGAGAGATTACTTCAGGTTGAAGATCTAAAGTCTACTTATACCCCTTTTACACCGGAGCTAAAACCCGGGTTATTGCAGGGTTAACCCGGGCAGCTCCCTGGTGTAAAAGGGGAGAGGGTTGGATCGCCGGGTCGAGTGACCCAGCAATCCAACCCAGGTAAATAGCTGGGTTTAACACGGGCGTAGCCCGTGAAAACCTGCTGTGAGAACAGCGCACTCCGGGTCACGATGACCTGTAGTGCACTGCTAGTCGGCCGATTGGTCCGGTTTCAGTGGTGCTTGGATATGACGTCATCTCCAAGCGTCCACTTTCACGCCGGGAAAGCCGGGTCTCAAGAATATCCCGAGTCGGTGCCGGCTAAATTCCGGGTCTGATCCATATAGGAACTCTGGGCCTGATTCAGACCCGCTCCGCTCGCAAGCAGGTCGATGGTGGCCCAGTGCGCATGCGCACGTCGTGCACATGCACGAGACCCGGACAGCGACGGGCAAACCAAAGAGGGCATGCTGTCGATGTTGAGTGACAGCACGCCCCCTTTGGTGGGCGGGCCAGGGGCGTGGCTGGCCAGACGGAGGCATTCCCATGGGAACGCCTACCATCTGGGGCCGGCCCCACTGACATCACAAGTGATGTCAGTGGGAGTGCTTTCGGCTGTGTTAGAGCCGAAAGCACTCTTGGGCTTGCGGCAACGAGACCCTACCACAAGGGTCTCGTTGCAAGCCCGATGGTCGCGATGATCTTGACCATCACGACCATCATCATGGCCGCTCGCTATAGCTGTGGGTGGTCACCCACAGCTATGCGAGCGGCTAGGAGGCCATTCTGAAAAACCAGTGGGACGTCCCTGATTCAGAGCGAGCACTCTGTCAGAGCGTCCGGCTCTGAATCAGGCCCTCTGTTCCAACTCCGGGTCAGATAGGCGTATGTCTGGTAGTTGCATATGTGTATAGGGGCTTACGGTCTATGAAATTCTATTTAAATATACTAAACTAGTAGGTGCTTATTTTTATCTCTATCCTTTATAGATTATTATACTGACCTACAGCCACCCATAAACAATACATTGGGGAAGTGTTTTCTTTTAAAAATAAGTAATCCATTTGGGGAACACAATTATACAATTAAACAATTATTATTATAATTATTGCACTATTGCTCTGGAATTTGAGGTAGCGCTAAAACCATTTTTCTTTTTATATATATATATATATATATATATATATATATATATATATATATACATATACATACTGGAGCTATACTGGGAGAGCAAGCCCAAATTGTGACTGCAAGCCACTGCTGACTGATTAGCACGAGGAGTGCTGAGACTTTTATGTTTGTTTGTTTATTTTATGTTATGTGCCTGTATGTGTGCAGGCCTAACCTCAATGCTAAGGTGCAGTGTTTGCTGCTATTAAAAAGCCACTGCTTTAACAAAAATACCTGCCTGTCTGGAATCCTTATTTCAACACCCCGTGTTACATGATATATATATATATATATATTTACGTATATATATATTTGTACTCAACAGCTATACCATATGTACAGGAAGGGGCTGAGGTGACTGCATCAGCCTTGTGTTCCTATTATGCACTGGCTACTTCTGGGGTGGTCAGTGTGAATGTATAACCACAGCTGATCGGAGGTGGTAGGGGGAAAAGCTTTATTTACTGCTTGTGTGCTGTGCATGTGACACAAATTTTCTCCTGACCTAGTTTTACAGTCTTCCTTTTCTCTCTCCCTTATATATATGTCTAGTCTTATAAAAAAAAAAAAAAAGAATAACATTACATGGTCAGACTTTTGGCCAGAGGTTCCCAAACGCGGTCCACAAGGCTCCCCAACAGTTAAGGTTTTAGAGATATCCATGATTGAGCACAGGTGGTTAAGTCAAATTGACTGAGGTACTAATTAAGTCACCTGTGCTCAAGCATGGATTTCTCTAAAACCTGAACTGTTGGGGAGCTTTGAGGTTTGGTAACCTCTGATATAGGCTATGAATCTGTTTACATTCGTGTTATGTGATACATAGAGCCATATTCAATTTGAGGTGAAAAGTCCGTTGCCGGACTTTTCGCCGTCATCTGAGCTTTTCTGGGTGAAAAAGTATCGGGCGCGTGCCCGCTAATCCCTGTATTCAATTTCAAATAGGCGAAAACGGAACTCGGCGAAAAGGTAATTAGCGAAAAGTCCTGTAATTTTTGGGAAAATCAGCGTGTCACCCCCCAAAAGATGCACTGACATGGGGGATCACTATGGGCAGGGCCGGATTTCCCGCTAGACATCCTAAGTGCTCGCCTTGGGCCCGGCGGGACCCAAGGAGCCTGTGGACAGGACCCATTTGCCCGAAGAAATCAGCCTTTTACAGCACTCCCAGAGGAGCACTGTGCGAGTACCGTGTGACGTCATGACATCACGCAGTCCGCCTCCACTCCCAGAGAGTCCGTGCTGCTGTCTGCAGCCCAGCGGGAAAGTTCACGCTGGGCCGGTCCCATGAACCCCTCTGCTGGGCTCCCTCTGCTGCCCGCTGTCAGGCCCTATGTCTCTGTGGGATAGTCGGGCCGGGCCATCGCCTGGGGCTGCGGGAGGCAAGCCGGCAGGATTAAAGGGGCTTGTGCTTGAAGCTGCTGTATAGCTGGGGCGAAGTAGGAGCCACCGCCGGAGGAACGGGACACTGGTGGGACTGGGAGAAGCTTTCACTGACTGGCTGTGCAGTGTACACACTGGCTGCTGCTATCAGTGCGAGAGAGGGATGGTAGTCGGGACCCATGCGGAGAGCAGTTGACCCCGGAGTGGAGGTGATTCATGTTAAGCTTACTTCTCAGTGATTCCCTTCCACTCTCATGCTAGCTGCTTATTCCCACCACTACTCCCACCCTGCCCCTGCTCCAGACTACTGCTCCCAACCTGCCCCCCTGCTCCACACTACTGCTCCCAACGTGCCCCCTGCTCCACACTACTGCTCCCACCCTGCCCCCTGCTCCACACTACTGCTCCCATCCCGCCCCCTGCTCCACACTACTGCTCCCAACCTGCCCCCCTCCTCCACACTACTGCTCCCAACCTGCCCCCCTCCTCAACAATACTGCTCCCAACCTGCCCCCCTGCTTCACACTACTGCTCCTAACCTGCCCTCCTCCGCCACCCTACTGCTCCCGACCTGCTCCCCTGCTCCACACTACAGCTCACAACCTGCCCCCCTGCTCCACACTACTGTTCCCAACCTCCCCCCTCCTCCACACTACTGCTACCAACCTGCCCCCCTCCTCCACACTACTGCTCCCAACCTGCCCCCCCTGCTCCACACTACTGCTCCCAACCTGCCCCCCTGCTCCACAATACTGCTCCCAACCTGTCCCCTGCTTCACACTACGGCTCCCAACCTGCTTCCCTCCACACTACTGCTCCCAACCTGCCCCCCTCAACCACACTACTGCTCCCAACCTGCCCCCTCCTCCACACTACTGCTCCCAACCTGCCCCCCTGCTGCACACTACTGCTCCCAACCTGCCCCCCTGCTCCACACTACTGCTCCAACCTGCCCTCCTGTTCCCTACTACTATTATCAGGGCCACCATCATGGGGGGACTGCCGGGACTGGAGTCCCGGGCCCGGCCTCTGGCTGAAGGGGGGGTCCACTTTTACCGCCACTGCAGAGCCAGCAGCCTGAACTACCCCCTTAAAGAGAAGAAAGGGGGCCCGCTCGCCGCTGCTACAGCCCTCCGACACGGTCCCCATTAGTGAATGGATGGCTAGGAGTCGGACTTGGGAGCTGGAGGAGGCAGCCAGGGCCCGCTCGGGTCGCTCCTCCTCCAGCTTACATGATGGCAGTGACAGACTCCAAAACAATAAAGCTTGCATTAATGAGGGTGGTTAGGAACCTTCCTAAAGAGTCTACCTTGACGTGGTGGCAGGCTTAATCATTTTTGGACAATATATTCGACAATTTTTTTGTGTGTGTGTATGGATAAGGTAGCGTGGGGGGGCTGCCTATTTTGTCAGTCCCGGGGCCCGCAATTTATGATGGCAGCCCTGTGGACAGATATGTGGAGGTGTAAATGATGCAGGACAGGTATGTGGAGGTGTAAATGATGTGGGACAGATATGTGGAGGTGTAAATAATGTGGGACAGGTATGTGGAGGTGTAAATGATGTGGGACAGATATGTAGAGATGTAAATGATGTGGGACAGATATGTAGAGATGTAAATGCTGTGGGAAAGGTACGTGGAGATGTAAATGATGTGGGACAGGTATGTGGAGGTGTAAATGATGTGGGGCAGATATGTAGAGATAAAAATTATGTGGGACAGATATGTGGAGGTGTAAATGATCTGGGACAGGTATGTGGAGGTGTAAATGATGTGGGGCAGGTATGGGGAGGAGTAAATGATGTGGGACAGGTACAGGTATGTGGAGGTGAAATGATGAGGGACAGATATGTGGAGGTGTAAATGATGTGGGACAGATATGAGGAGGTGTAAATAATGTGGGACAGGTATGTGGAGGTGTAAATGATGTGGGACAGGTATGTAGAGATGTAAATGATGTGGGACAGGTATGTGGAGCTGTAAATGATCTGGGACAGGTATGTGGAGGTATAAATGATGTGGGGCAGGTATGTGGAGGTGTAAATGATGTGGGAAAGGTACAGGTATGTGGAGGCATAAATGATGTGGGACAAGTACAGGTGTGTGGAGGTGTAAATGATGTGGGGCAGGTATGTGGAGGTGTAAATGATGTGGGCAGGTATGTGGAGGTGTAAATGATGTGGGACAGGTACAGGTATGTGGAGGCGTAAATGATGTGGGACAAGTACAGGTGTGTGGAGGTGTAAATGATGTGCGACAGGTATGTGGAGGAGTAAATGATGTGGGACAGGTACAGGTATGTGGAGGTGAAATGATGAGGGACAGATATCTAGAGATGTAAATGATGTGGGACAGGTACGTGGAGGTGTAAATGATGTGGGACAGGTATGTGGAGGTGTAAATGATGTGGGACAGATATGTAGAGATGTAAATGATGTGGGACAGATATGTGGAGGTGTAAATGATGTGGGACAGATATGTGGAGGTGTAAATGATGTGGGACAGGTATGTGGTGTAAAAGATGTGGGACAGATATGTAGAGATGTAAATGATGTGGGACAGATATGTGGAGGTGTAAATGATGTGGGACAGGTATGTGGAGGTGTAAATGATGTGGGACAGGTATGTGGAGGTGTAAATGATCTGGGACAGGTATGTGGAGGTGTAAATGATGTGGGGCAGGTATGTGGAGGAGTAAATGATGTGGGACAGGTACAGGTATGTGGAGGTGAAATGATGAATGACAGATATGTGGAGGTGTAAATGATGTGGGACAGATATGTGGCGGTGTAAATAATGTGGGACAGGTATGAGGAGGTGTAAATGATGTGGGACAGGTACAGGAATGTGGAGGTGAAATGATGAGGGACAGATATGAGGAGGTGTAAATTATGTGGGACAGATATGTGGAGGTGTAAATAATGTGGGACAGGTATGTGGAGGTGTAAATGATGTGGGACAGGTATGTAGAGATGTAAATGATGTGGGACAGATATGTGGAGCTGTAAATGATCTGGGACAGGTATGTGGAGGTGTAAATGATGTGGGGCAGGTATGTGGAGGTGTAAGTGATGTGGGTCAGGTACAGGTATGTGGAGGCATAAATGATGTGGGACAAGTACAGGTGTGTGGAGGTGTAAATGATGTGGGGCAGGTATGTGGAGGTGTAAATGATGTGGGGCAGGTATGTGGAGGTGTAAATGATGTGGGACAGGTACAGGTATGTGGAGGTGTAAATGATGTGGGACAAGTACAGGTGTGTGGAGGTGTAAATGATGTGGGACAGGTATGTGGAGGAGTAAATGATGTGGGACAGGTACAGGTATGTGGAGGTGAAATGATGAGGGACAGATATGTAAATGATGTGGGACAGGTACGTGGAGGTGCAAATGATGTGGGACAGGTATGTGGAGGTGTAAATGATGTGGGACAGATATGTAGAGATGTAAATGATGTGGGACAGATATGTGGAGGTGTAAATGATGTGGGACAGATATGTGGAGGTGTAAATGATGTGGGACAGGTATGTGGAGGTGTAAATGATGTGGGACAGATATGTAGAGATGTAAATGATGTGGGACAGATATGTG
The DNA here is from genome assembly GCA_031769625.1 of Taudactylus pleione. Taxonomy (NCBI): domain Eukaryota; kingdom Metazoa; phylum Chordata; class Amphibia; order Anura; family Myobatrachidae; genus Taudactylus; species Taudactylus pleione. The sequence continues at coordinate 1,975,431 of JAUIMM010000725.1, forward strand.
GAAGTGTAAATGATGTGGGACAGGTATGTGGAGGTGTAAATGATGTGGGACAGGTATGTGGAGGTGTAAATGATCTGGGACAGGTATGTGGAGGTGTAAATGATGTGGGGCAGGTATGTGGAGGAGTAAATGATGTGGGACAGGTACAGGTATGTGGAGGTGAAATGATGAAGGACAGATATGTGGAGGTGTAAATGATGTGGGACAGATATGTGGCGGTGTAAATAATGTGGGACAGGTATGTGGAGGTGTAAATGATGTGGGGCAGATATGTAGAGATAAAAATGATGTGGGACAGATATGTGGAGGTGTAAATGATCTGGGACAGGTATGTGGAGGTGTAAATGATGTGGGGCAGGTATGGGGAGGAGTAAATGATGTGGGACAGGTACAGGTATGTGGAGGTGAAATGATGAGGGACAGATATGTGGAGGTGTAAATGATGTGGGACAGATATGAGGAGGTGTAAATAATGTGGGACAGGTATGTGGAGGTGTAAATGATGTGGGACAGGTATGTAGAGATGTAAATGATGTGGGACAGGTATGTGGAGCTGTAAATGATCTGGGACAGGTATGTGGAGGTATAAATGATGTGGGGCAGGTATGTGGAGGTGTAAATGATGTGGGAAAGGTACAGGTATGTGGAGGCATAAATGATGTGGGACAAGTACAGGTGTGTGGAGGTGTAAATGATGTGGGGCAGGTATGTGGAGGTGTAAATGATGTGGGCAGGTATGTGGAGGTGTAAATGATGTGGGACAGGTACAGGTATTTGGAGGCGTAAATGATGTGGGACAAGTACAGGTGTGTGGAGGTGTAAATGATGTGGGACAGGTATGTGGAGGAGTAAATGATGTGGGACAGGTACAGGTATGTGGAGGTGAAATGATGAGGGACAGATATCTAGAGATGTAAATGATGTGGGACAGGTACGTGGAGGTGTAAATGATGTGGGACAGGTATGTGGAGGTGTAAATGATGTGGGACAGATATGTAGAGATGTAAATGATGTGGGACAGATATGTGGAGGTGTAAATGATGTGGGACAGATATGTGGAGGTGTAAATGATGTGGGACAGGTATGTGGTGTAAAAGATGTGGGACAGATATGTAGAGATGTAAATGATGTGGGACAGATATGTGGAGGTGTAAATGATGTGGGACAGGTATGTGGAGGTGTAAATGATGTGGGACAGGTATGTGGAGGTGTAAATGATCTGGGACAGGTATGTGGAGGTGTAAATGATGTGGGGCAGGTATGTGGAGGAGTAAATGATGTGGGACAGGTACAGGTATGTGGAGGTGAAATGATGAATGACAGATATGTGGAGGTGTAAATGATGTGGGACAGATATGTGGCGGTGTAAATAATGTGGGACAGGTATGAGGAGGTGTAAATGATGTGGGACAGGTACAGGTATGTGGAGGTGAAATGATGAGGGACAGATATGTGGAGGTGTAAATTATGTGGGACAGATATGTGGAGGTGTAAATAATGTGGGACAGGTATGTGGAGGTGTAAATGATGTGGGACAGGTATGTAGAGATGTAAATGATGTGGGACAGATATGTGGAGCTGTAAATGATCTGGGACAGGTATGTGGAGGTGTAAATGATGTGGGGCAGGTATGTGGAGGTGTAAGTGATGTGGGTCAGGTACAGGTATGTGGAGGCATAAATGATGTGGGAAAAGTACAGGTGTGTGGAGGTGTAAATGATGTGGGGCAGGTATGTGGAGGTGTAAATGATGTGGGGCAGGTATGTGGAGGTGTAAATGATGTGGGACAGGTACAGGTATGTGGAGGTGTAAATGATGTGGGACAAGTACAGGTGTGTGGAGGTGTAAATGATGTGGGACAGGTATGTGGAGGAGTAAATGATGTGGGACAGGTACAGGTATGTGGAGGTGAAATGATGTGGGACAGATATGTAAATGATGTGGGACAGGTACGTGGAGGTGCAAATGATGTGGGACAGGTATGTGGAGGTGTCAATGATGTGGGACAGATATGTAGAGATGTAAATGATGTGGGACAGATATGTGGAGGTGTAAATGATGTGGGACAGATATGTGGAGGTGTAAATGATGTGGGACAGGTATGTGGAGGTGTAAATGATGTGGGACAGATATGTAGAGATGTAAATGATGTGGGACAGATATGTGGAAGTGTAAATGATGTGGGACAGGTATGTGGAGGTGTAAATGATCTGGGACAGGTATGTGGAGGTGTAAATGATGTGGGGCAGGTATGTGGAGGAGTAAATGATGTGGGACAGGTACAGGTATGTGGAGGTGAAATTATGAAGGACAGATATGTGGAGGTGTAAATGATGTGGGACAGATATGTGGCGGTGTAAATAATGTGGGACAGGTATGAGGAGGTGTAAATGATGTGGGACAGATATGTAGAGATGTAAATGATGTGGGACAGGTATGTGGAGCTGTAAATGATCTGGGACAGGGATGTGGAGGTGTAAATGATGTGGGACAGGTATGTGGAGGTGTAAATGATGTGGGACAGGTATGTGGAGGTGTAAATGATGTTGGACAGATATGTGGAGGTGTAAATGATGTGGGACAGGTATGTGGAGATGTAAATGATGTGGGACAGGTATGGTGAGGTGTAAGTGATGTGCGACAGGCATGGGAAGGTGTAAATGATGTGGGACAGGTATGTGGAGGAATACATTTTGTGGGACAGATATGTGGAGGTGTAAATTATATGGGATAGATATGTGGAGGTGTAAATGATATGGGATGGGTATGTGGAGGTGTAAATAATGTGGGACAGGTACAGTATGTGGAGATTTAAATTATGTGGGACAGGTATGTGGAGGTGTAATGATGTGGGACGGGTATGTGGGGGTGTAATGATGTGGGACAGGTATGTGGATATTTAAATGATATGTGACAGGTATGTGGAGGTATAAATGATGTGGGACAGGTTTGTGGAGGTGTAATGATGTGGGACAGTTATGTGGAGATGTTGTATTGATGGAAGTGGGGTTTAGAACTTGGAGATGAGAGGTAAAAGTGTTGTTTCAACAGTTTTACAAACTTATATAAAAACACTGAAAAATCCCTTTAAAGACATTTTTGTGTACCTCAAAATACTGGAAAGACGTTAATTTGCTGAAAAACACTTGCATGCTGTCATTTTTCCATCTTTAATAAATAGTGCAAAATGAGCCATTTCACACTTTAGAACAGGGATGGGAAATCTCCTGCCCGGGGGCCGTATAAGGCCCTCAGAATCATTTGGTCTGGCCCTCTGAGATTTTTTCTGCTAGCCTCATTTGGCTAGCAGAGTGCCAAGAATGGCACTCTGCGTCCTTAGGACGCTTCAGACGGTCACTTTGCTGCCCTTACAGCTCCCCGGAGTATCCTCAGGATGCTCCTTGCATTGTTGTAATCATCGGCAATTGTGGCCCCGCCCCCATGTGACATCAAGTGGAGGGGGCGTGACCTGCTCCGGGCCCGCAAATAATGTTATATATATGGAAATGGCCCTCAAGAAAAAAGGTTCCCCACCTCTGCTTTAGAATAACCTCCAGTATTTCCTTATGGCCACTTACAGCCTTCTCTATGGACCTTCTATCTCCTTTGTCACTTTTTTGGGGGTCCAGGATGGTTTCCCCACTTTTTCATGCACTTATCCTTTTTGTAGAAAAGCCACACAACATCGCCGCGAGACCTGTGATTTATCATTTCAAAATGAATCTCTCTTTTCTTTTGTGTGCACATTCACACAGTGTACAGTATACTAGTTTAGTGAAGCAAGCTCACCTTCGCAAACTCGCTCCCTCAGTGATTTAATTGGCTGTTTTTCACTGCAAAAATATATGTTTATATTAGAGATGTGCGGGCTTGATTTTACTCGGTTCTTTTCGCCACATTAGCGCAAGTTTGGATTAGTTTGGATTTATCTTATTGGCTATCCAAAACACGTGAGAGCTGGATAGCCAATAAGATAAATCCGAACTAATCTGTACTTGCGCTACTGTGGCGAAAAGAACCGAGTAAAACCGATCCCGCACATCTCTAGTTTATATGACATCAATTATTGTAGCAAACACAGTGCCTGATTCAGAGCCGGATGCTATTTGCGCTCGCTCGTTCAGAAAAAGGGGCCGGCTATTTAAATTGAGCGCTCGCTCTTTGCGGTCTGTTGACGCCTCTATGTCTGAGCGAGCAAACGAAACATGCGCTCGCTATTTTGTAAAGACGCCCCCTGGCCACGCGCATCCTACGTCATCTCCGCTATTTATTTGATTAATCGAGTACATCGAAAGGCGTCTGAACTGCTCGCAGTGCTTGTGGTTGGATTTTCCTACCGCAATCATGCGAACAGTTCAGGCTAAGAAACAACCAAGTGACGTGGTCGATGATGCTGTTTTGTTAATTATGCACACCCTTAAAATGCCCGTTTTGACCGCTTGGCACGCCTGCGTTCGGCTCTCCACTCCCCGTTTTCAAGCACCTTCCCCTGTTACCACCCACAAACGCCTCATCCTGTCACTCAAATTAGCAGGCACTCGCAATTTTGCGAACACACGATTTCCGACCGCAATGACTGGTTGGCGCATGCGCATTACGACCCATATGCATGCGCAGTTGTGCGAACATCGCTCGGAGCGAACGAGCAGCCGCTTGCGAGCGGCTCTGAATCAGGCCCACAAAACATTTAAGCTGGAACTAGGGCCTATATATATATTGTGACACAGTCAGATTAGGGGTCCCTCTCCTGGGTAGAGGTCTCCTTCCTTACACACACAGCAGCTGGGAAACAGTACGCCAGACTGGATTCGAGTACAAGCTGGTCGGCGCCAGTCTTTATTGTACAATGTCAGAAATAATCATAAAGAAAACAAACATAAATCCTAGCCCTGTCGGGGCACTAACTTCACAAGTAACTTCCCTCACTACAAGAACCTGGCAGGGCCTAATGCCCTCGCCAGCAACAAAAGCACAGCACAGCACAGCACTTACAAATAGGTTTTCAAGTGTCTCTGAGCAAACTCCCTGCCTGCTCTCCCATGTGAGACACTCAGCCCTAAACACACTAGGCTTATATTGGCCACTCTCAGGTGGAAACCTTAACAAGCCTGTTACCAGGTTGCAAGGCCCAAAACCTGGAGTGGCCGTGGGTGGAGCCCTCCCTCTCCTCTCACCCACAACCCCCAAGTCCCAAACCGACTTTTCAAAAAGCCGAAACTCAAGCCTGCTACACTGCAGACTTTCTCCTGGGGGTTTAAAACACATAAGACAGGAATCTGGGACAAATGTACCTGCCACAGACCACTTTACCAGTGATCCTATCACATATCCCCCCCCTTTGTTTCGACCTGTGGGGCGGAACAACTGAAGCCCCCAAACAATGAACGCATGACAACGCGTCAGCATTGGCCAGCTGGCTTCCTGGTCTGTGTTCCACTGAAAATTTAAAAGTTTGTAACGCCAAGAACCATCTCGGAATTCTCGCATTACTGTCCTTATTTTTGGACATCCACTTCAAATGGGCATGGTCAGTGATCAATTTGAACTTTCTTCCAACCAAGTAGTACCTGAGAGCCTCTAATGCCCACTTTATGGCCAACGCCTCCTTCTCCACTGTGGCATAGTTTCTCTCATGTACGTTCAACTTTCTACTTAGATAGAAAATAGGGTGTTCCTCACCCTCCTTGTTCTGGGACAGGACCGCTCCTATACCTACTTCTGATGCATCGGTTTGTACTATGAATTCCCTTTCAAAATTAGGAGTCATCAGGACTGGTTGGGAACACAACACTACTTTCAACTCCTGAAAAGCTTTCTGTGCCTCAGGACTCCATTCTACCATGACTTTTTGTTTGCCTTTGGTCAGGTCAGTCAGTGGGACTGCCATGGTGGCAAAGTTGGGTATAAACCTCCTGTAGTACCCCGTAATTCCCAAGAAATCTCTCACCTGCTTCTTATTCAGAGGCCGTGGCCAGTTTTGTATGGCATCAACCTTATTGAGCTGAGGCTTTATCAGGCCTCTGCCAATGGTGTATCCCAGATATTTTACTTCCTCCATGCCTAGACAACACTTTTTTGGTTGGCTGTCAAACCTGCCTTATAGATGGAGTCCAACACTGCTTGTACCCTGGGTAAGTGAGACTGCCAATCAGGACTATGAATGACCACGTCATCCAGATAAGCAGCCGCATACCGTCTATGGGGCCTTAGAATCCTGTCCATCATTCTTTGGAAGGTAGCAGGTGCCCCATGTAGCCCGAAGGGCAACATCTTGTACTGAAACAAGCCCTCTGGCGCTGAAAAAGCTGTCTTTTGTTTGGCGCTCTCGGTTAACGGTACTTGCCAATACCCTTTGGTTAGGTCAAGAGTGGTTAAATACCTTGCCGTCCCTAGTCTCTCAATCAGTTCATCCACTCTTGGCATCGGGTAGGCATCGAATTTTGAAACACTGTTCAACTTTCGGAAGTCATTGCAGAAACGCACACTCCCGTCGGGCTTTGGAATCAACACAATGGGACTTGACCATTCACTATGTGATTCTTCAATAACCCCTAACTCTAGCATATTTTTAATTTCTTTCGACACCGATTCTCTTTGTGTTTCTGGTAACCTATAGGGCTTTAGATTAACTTTAACCCCTGGGTCAGTGATTATGTCTTGTTTAATGACCGAGGTTTTCCCAGGCACGTCAGAGAACAGCACCCTATTTCTGATCAGAAACTCCTTGACCTCTTGTTATTGAATTGCCGACAGGGCTTTTGCCACTGTCACTTCGGGAACTAAGGGCCCTGGATTTACTGGAGGGGCTCGGTCGGCCGACAGTACCGTTCTATCTTTCCAGGGCTTTAACAGATTTATATGGTATATCTGTTCCGGCTTTCTTTTCCCCGGCTGGTAAACTTTGTAATTGACCTGCCCCACTCTTTCTAAGATTTCAAAGGGCCCTTGCCATTTAGCCAAAAGTTTATTTTCCACAGTGGGAACCAATACTAACACTCTGTCCCCAGGAGCAAAGCTGCGTAACCGAGCATTGCGGTTGTATACCCTTTGCTGTGCCTGTTGAGCCTGTTCCAGGTGCTCTCTCACTATCGGCACTACTGCAGCAATTCTCTCCTGCATTTGAGAAACATACTCAATCACCATTTTGTAAGGACTAGACTGCCCCTCCCATGTCTCTTTGGCAATGTCTAGTAACCCCCTTGGGTGTCTCCCATACAACAAGTCGAAGGGTGAAAACCCGGTGGAGGACTGGGGAACTTCTCTTATGGCCAACAATAAATACGGCAATAAGTAATCCCAATCCCTACCATCCTTGTCGACCACTTTCCTAAGCATGTGTTTTTAACCACTTGTTAAACCTCTCGACCAACCCATCGGTTTGGGGGTGATAAACCGAAGTTCTTAACTGTTCAATTTTGAACAGGCGACATAACTCTTTCATGACTTTTGACATAAACGGTGTACTCTGGTCAGTTAGGTCTCCTTAGGTATACCCAGCCTGCTAAAGACATGAACTAGCTCTCTGGCAATGGTCTTGGTTGACGTATTGCGCAACGGGATCGCTTCCGGGTACCTGGTAGTGTAATCCATTATGACCAGAATATACTTGTGTACCCTGGCAGACTTCATTAAGGGTCCAACCAAATCCATTGCTATTCTTTCAAACGGCACCTCTATAATAGGCAATGGAACTAGTGGACCCTTAAAATGTGGCCTAGGAGCATGATACTGACACTCAGGGCAGGATGCGCAAAAGTCAGACACCTCTTTATGAAGCCCGGGCCAGAAAAACCTCTGCATTATTTGCTCAGTGGTTTTCTCTACCCCTAGATGGCCTGCCATTATATGACCATGGGCCAGATCCAACACTGTTCTTCTGTAGGCTTTGGGAACTATTAGTTGTTCCACAATATCTTCCCCCTTCTTAGTCACCTGATATAACAAATCCTGACACATTGCCATGTGGGGATAGGACAAAGGACTATCAGGGTCTACGGGTTTACCATTAACTACTTTTACATTCTCCCTGGCTTTTACCAAAGTAGGGTCATTCAACTGCTCCACGGCAAAGACCTCTCTTCTGACCTCTAAATCAGGCAGACGATCACCTGGCCCAACAACACTTCCCACCTCAATGGGAGGCACATCAGTTGGCGGGCCACCATCACGCTCCGCATTCTCTAGTTCGCCAATCATAGTAGAGAAAGGGAATAACTCTGACTCAGAAGAAACTCCCTCCTCTACTACATTGACAGCCTTCTCAAATGGATCGGGGTTGTTCACCTCTGGAACAAAACGGCTTTCCCACAACTTCCAGAAGTGAGCAAAGTCTCTCCCCAATATTGCATCGTACATCAGACCATGCACCAAACCCACAGAAACTATAGCAGAACCACATGGTGTCTCGATGTTCACCTCGGTAGTAACATAATATCGAGTATCCCCATGTATAGAGGTCACACCAACAGTTTTCCCCTCACTCTGTAAGGGGTTCACCAGCTCAGCTTTAATAAGTGTCACCAAGCTACCAGAGTCTAACAGTACCTCTACTCGGTTGCCATCTACAGTGAGTACACACATGTGCTTATCAGTCTCAGCCTGCCGGTCAGCCGTACAGGCTGTCTGTGCAAAGAAAGACCCCCTGCGGTAGACATGAGCAGTATCACATTGCATAGGTTCAGTTGTAAGTGAACAATTAGCGGCAATATGGTCGAAGTCACCACATCGGAAACACTGAGTTATATTAATGTCTATTCGTTTACGGGGCAAGAACCTTCCTGGCCTGGCAGGCCTGTCTCCAGGTTCTACACCCTCAGTCTTAGGTACATTCCACCGCCCAGCACCCTTCTCCCCTGGAACAGTCTTACCAGTGTCTCTGGGAGTTCGCCGGTGCACCATCGGGGCTCGGTGGGGCATACTCATCAGCTCCTCAGCCGCCACGTACCTCTCCACCAGCTCGACCAACTGGTCCGCGGACTTAGGGTCTGCATGGCTCACCCACTTGCGCAGAGTCGCAGGTAACGATCGCAGGTACCGGTCCATCACGACCCTTTCCACGATCTGTGGTCCCGTCAGCGTCTCGGGCTGTAGCCATTTTGAGGACAGATGGACGAGGTCATGCATCTGTGAACGTGGAGGCTTGTCCATATGGAACTCCCAGCGGTGGACCCGTTGGGCACGAACAAAGGTGGTGACTCCCAAGCGAGTTAGGATCTCCTGTTTTAGTTTTTTATAGTCCTTGGCATCAGCCAGGCATAAGTCGAAATAGGCCTTTTGTGGCTCCCCAGACAAAAAAGGTGCCACCAGACTTGCCCACTGCTCCTTGGGCCAACTCTCCCTTTCGGCCGTTCTTTCAAATGCGGCGAGATAGGCCTCCACATCATCGCCCGAAGTCATCTTTTGGAGGAAGTGACTGGCTCGTACGGAGTGAGTGGTGGTGGGAGGACCAGTAGTAACATCTCTGGGCCGGGCGACCAGGTGCTGTACCACCTCTCTTATGGCCTGGCTGTTTTCCGCTAAGGCCTGGCGGGTTTCCTCGATGGCGACCTGTTGTTGCCTCTGGGCTGTCTCCAAGGCCAACAGTTGCACCCTGGTGGATTCCTGCTGAGCTGCTGTAGCTTCCTGCTGAGCCCTGGTAGATTCCTGCTGAGCTGCTGTGGCTTGGAGCAAGGCCTTAATAATGTCCTCCATTTTGTCCTGGGGCGTAGGTTGGAAGCTGAACCTTGCCTCTCTGAGCATTGGCTGACGCCTCCTCTATGGGACTCCAAGGACACAGTGTTATTTCCACACTCACAAATTGGGTGTCTGTCCCTTTAATTTTTAAACGGAAAGTTTTCCTCTCGCTGCAACTTCAGTGTGTGTGGATGCCCGCATTCTCCACCATATTGTGACACAGTCAGATTAGTGGTCCCTCTCCTGGGTAGAGGTCTCCTTCCTTACACACACAGCAGCTGGGAAACAGTACGCCAGACTGGATTCGAGTACAAGCTGGTCGGCGCCAGTCTTTATTGTACAATGTCAGAAATAATCATAAAGAAAACAAACATAAATCCTAGCCCTGTCGGGGCACTAACTTCACAAGTAACTTCCCTCACTACAAGAACCTGGCAGGGCCTAATGCCCTCGCCAGCAACAAAAGCACAGCACAGCACTTACAAACAGGTTTTCAAGTGTCTCTGAGCAAACTCCCTGCCTGCTCTCCCAGGTGAGACACTCAGCCCTAAACACACTAGGCTTATATTGGCCACTCTCAGGTGGAAACCTTAACAAGCCTGTTACCAGGTTGCAAGGCCTAAAACCTGGAGTGGCCGTGGGTGGAGCCCTCCCTCTCCTCTCACCCACAACCCCCAGGTCCCAAACCGGCTTTTCAAAAAGCCGAAACTCAAGTCTGCTACACTGCAGACTTTCTCCTGGGGGTTTAAAACACATAAGACAGGAATCTGGGACAAATGTACCTGCCACAGACCCCTTTACCAGTGATCCTATCACAATATATATATATATACATATATATATATAATGTATACATAGACCCTTTACTAAAGAAGTAAGTAGGATAATTATCCTTTATTTTTATGGTGCCACAAAGGTTCCGCAGCACTTTACAAATGGGCAAAACAAAACAACAGTGACTTACAGTACAAAACTCTGCAGTACAAGCACATGATTTATATACATTTCTGTATCTGTGATCATAGCACTCAAATAAGCAGCACAACTGCAACAACCAAAGGTTAAGTGCCGTTGTAGGTAGTATAAGACAGAGTAAGGGAAAGGAGAAGCACATGAGAGAAGAGTGCCCTGCTCGTGAGAGCGTACAATCTAAAGGGATGGGGGGGCAGACAGACAGGGGTTATACAGATGGGGTAGACAGTGAAGGAGCAAGGATCTTTTTATCTCTGTAAATTAATTTCACAGCAATTTGACACAAAAATGTCACCAGATCAGCAGAGCATTTTTTAATGTGTATAACAAAATGTATAAAAAATATTTAAGAAAAAACAAGAAAAATACTGCACTAGTTAGTAAGAATAGTGTATCAATGTTAATGAGGCCCCTTATATATTTGAAATTGTTAATAAATACAAGTGATAATATTATATTCATGTAGGGGGTGCCGCCTGATGACAATGAAAAGTACATCAAATACAACAAGGATGAAGAATGTCTGTTACAGGCGCACAAAGAATGATTAAAACATAACTTTTAATTCATCTTATAATAAACATATGAAACTAAAAATCATCAGCGAAATATTAAAAGGAAACAGATGTCTCCAGACTATGGACAAACATGTATAGTGTAGACTGGACTCTAGAAAAAGTGTCAATAAAAAGAATATCAATAAAAATCTGTATGTCCCGCTGTGTGATGGATATATGGTATATAATGATACGTATTAAATAATGAGCAGGATTACACAAAATTCTATATAATATGTGCTGTTAGCAACAATGTTGTGTGTCCAACTCACAATAAATGTAACCAAGTGAAAGTCTAAATGTGGCTCTTTATATGGAGTATAGCCACCATATAAAGCAAAAAATGCATGTACTACAAATGGTGGATCCAATTCTATCTAGACCAAAACTCCTGCATACTATGTTTATTCATGAGGTAAGGATAGATGAATCAATAAGGATATCCCTCTATTGCTGCATGCAGCGCTATGTAGAATGGAGGTCGCTAACAGCCCTGAGTGTGAGCTATATTATAGCGTACCCTTATTCACCAACATGTGTATTTAACATTGGCAGTAATTATACTCCATCAGAAAGAATGCCATTGATAATATCAGTAGTATATGTCTAAACTTCTAGGATGGCTGCGTATGTAGAAATAATCGCAATCACATTCTATCTCCGTATTAACAATAAATGTAGGAGAGCTCTCCTTATTGAGTAAGTAAATATTGTATAAATATAAAGCAGCTATATATATTTTTCTCAGTGCTTGGTAATATGCTGTTTTATAAAACGGAGCAGTAAGACTTTCAAATGCTGTGCATAGATTGTCTGACAAATAGGTTGGTGAATGTTACTTGTGTACTGCAGAAAATGAACCCCAGATAATGAACATAAAGGTAAATATTTTCAGGATGCTGATACTATCTGTGTTATACAGTTATAAAGCATCTATATATATTCCAATAATTAATAGTATGCTGCTTTATGTAGTGAAGCAGCAAGACTTGCAGATACTGCACATAAATTATATAAAAATATCTGTAAATATTGCTGGTATATTGCAGTAAATTAACCTCAGATGTTAGACATAGAGGTAAGTATTGTAAGGACGCTAATATGTTCTATGATTTAAGCGTCTAGAAAGTTCTGCATAGCTGTAATGTCAGCTGTTTTCAACGTCTTGCTGAGTTTGTGTATAACAGGTCATAGAGTTTTAGCATATAGACATCACATGTATGGTTATTCGTCTATTACATAAACAAACATAAGGTCACACAGCGGGACCTGCCGCCAACGCGCGTTTCGCTGAGAAAAGCTTTATCAAGGCTAACCAGATTGCTCTGTCTGAAGGTCTAATATATGTGAATGTGTCCAATCCAAATTTGTTCTTAGAATCACATGTCAATCCTCATCAGGTGCATTCTACTCGTGCTAATCAAGCCCAATTGCTGGTCATGGGATATTCTGGATGCAAAGATTCCAAAGCACATCAATCAAGGATATTCCCCATGAGAATAGTGGAATATAAGTGTAATCTAATGATTAAATAAAACGCATAATAGTTACTAGCCACCAATGTTCAATATTATATTAATGCTCTCCTCTATATATAATATATCAACCTGTCCACATTATTAAATCTTATATCAGGCAATAAGTGATCTAGATAATCTGATATAAAAAATATATAAATATATGTTGCTGGATAAGTTAAATCAAATAATGAATATGTGCAAAAAATATGTAGCTAAATCATATAAGCTACATTTAATATTATTCCTATTGTGTATGAAAAAATCTATCTATAAACTATATATATGAATGAGAAATAATGATGAATGACTGTAAAAATGAGTGAAAAAGAAAAAGAAAGTGCCAACCTATATATATATATATATTCTTCAGAAACATTGGCAGATTCTATTTACAGATAAGGATCTAGCAAAATGCTTACCAAAGAAGATACAATCTAGTTGGAGAAGATCACAAAATATAAGAGACCGGTTGGTGCACAGTCATTTTTCCAACAATATGAAAAAATCAATGTACAAGAGAAAAGGATCTTACCAATGTAAACATTGCAAAGCATTCCGATACATGGTAACACGAGAATCTTTCTATGATAGATATAATAAAAAGTGGGCCATAGAAGAATATATAGACTGCACGGCCACTGGCATACTATATCATCTGGAATGTCCCAGCGGCAAAGGATACGTGGGGAAAACCATGAGACAACTAAAAGTTCGGATATTAGAACATGTAGGAACTATTAGGAATGCCAAACAAGATGTAGAAAAATTTCAAAACGCTTTCTCCAGTAGCCAAACATTTCCTCAGATACCATGGAGGCAATCCAAAAGGAATGACCGTATATGGTATGAAGCAGATCAATCTAGGGATTAGAGGAGGAGACATCGATTGTGAACTCCTCAATTGGGAGGCTAAAATGATCTTCAGCATGGATTCCATTTCCCCAAGAGGAATGAATGAGGGGAATAGCTTTTCAGCTTTTTTATAAGTACTTGTAAATCCTCATACGTGGCGGATAAGATGCTTTAAATGATTCCATGATTGGTCCAAATTATGACCATAATATCCTTAGGAATAATAGTATGATGTAATGATGTCATATGATCGACATTTATGATTGACCTTATTCCTCCAAGTGGAAGGAATAAGAGGAATAGTTTACTAGCTTTTGTGTCAAGGACATATAAATTCCATCTCTTCCTTCTAGATCAGTCATTCCCAACCTTGGTCTTCAAGGCACACTAACAGTCCTGGTTTTACTGATATCCATGATTGTGCACAGATGGTTAAATCAAAATAACTGAGGTACTAATTAAGTCGCCTGTGCTCCAGTATGGTTATCCTCAAAACCTGGACTGTTAGTGTGCCTTGAGGACCGTGGTTGGGAACCCCTGTTCTAGATGGTATCAATGATTCCATCATTAGTCAGAATAATGACTATAATATCCTTAGAAACAATGGTATGATATAATGATGACAGAAGATCGATATTTTATATATCGTATTTAATAGCACATGTATTTATTTTCCAACAGTGAATTAATAATGAATAAAGCAGAGTGATTACAACTTAGACATCATTTATAATAGACCTCATATTCATAATCACTGTATCCACATTATCTATTACCTACAGGCATCATCTATAAGAGCATATATATATTTTTTAGGGCTATTATTAATAAAAAGGAGACTAAAATGTGTTTTGCGATGTTGGAATGGGTATGAACATAACACTTCACAGATATATAATATTATTAATATTTAATAAATGACACTAACTATTATACACTTAGTTAGGTGATTTTATAGGTATATATTACCTATATCTTATATATTTATTTTCGGTAGCACATTTATTATATTTTTATCACAGATATTAATCACAGGGATTTTGTGTTTTTTGTAGGAGTACACATGTATTTATAGACTTGTATTTGTAGTTCACTAATATGGGTTGGCACTTTCTTTTTCTTTTTCACTCATTTTTACAGTCATTCATCATTATTTCTCATTCATATATATAGTTTATAGATAGATTTTTTCATACACAATAGGAATAATATTAAATGTAGCTTATATGATTTAGCTACATATTTTTTGCACATATTCATTATTTGATTTAACTTATCCAGCAACATATATTTATATATTTTTTATATCAGATTATCTAGATCACTTATTGCCTGATATAAGATTTAATAATGTGGACAGGTTGATATATTATATATAGAGGAGAGCATTAATATAATATTGAACATTGGTGGCTAGTAATTATTATGCGTTTTATTTAATCATTAGATTACACTTATATTCCACTATTCTCATGGGGAATATCCTTGATTGATGTGCTTTGGAATCTTTGCATCCAGAATATCCCATGACCAGCAATTGGGCTTGATTAGCACGAGTAGAATGCACCTGATGAGGATTGACATGTGATTCTAAGAACGAATTTGGATTGGACACATTCACATATATTAGACCTTCAGACAGAGCAATCTGGTTAGCCTTGATAAAGCTTTTCTCAGCGAAACGCGCGTTGGCGGCAGGTCCCGCTGTGTGACCTTATGTTTGTTTATGTAATAGACGAATAACCATACATGTGATGTCTATATGCTAAAACTCTGTGACCTGTTATACACAAACTCAGCAAGACGTTGAAAACAGCTGACATTACAGCTATGCAGAACTTTCTAGACGCTTAAATCATAGAACATATTAGCGTCCTTACAATACTTACCTCTATGTCTAACATCTGAGGTTAATTTACTGCAATATACCAGCAATATTTCCAGATATTTTTATATAATTTATGTGCAGTATCTGCAAGTCTTGCTGCTTCACTACATAAAGCAGCATACTATTAATTATTGGAATATATATAGATGCTTTATAACTGTATAACACAGATAGTGTCAGCATCCTGAAAATATTTACCTTTATGTTCATTATCTGGGGTTCATTTTCTGCAGTACACAAGTAACATTCACCAACCTATTTGTCAGACAATCTATGCACAGCATTTGAAAGTCTTACTGCTCCGTTTTATAAAACAGCATATTACCAAGCACTGAGAAAAATATATATAGCTGCTTTATATTTATACAATATTTACTTACTCAATAAGGAGAGCTCTCCTACATTTATTGTTAATACGGAGATAGAATGTGATTGCGATTATTTCTACATACGCAGCCATCCTAGAAGTTTAGACATATACTACTGATATTATCATTGGCATTCTTTCTGATGGAGTATAATTACTGCCAATGTTAAATACACATGTTGGTGAATAAGGGTACGCTATAATATAGCTCACACTCAGGGCTGTTAGCGACCTCCATTCTACATAGCGCTGCATGCAGCAATAGAGGGATATCCTTACTGATTCATCTATCCTTACCTCATGAATAAACATAGTATGCAGGAGTTTTGGTCTAGATAGAATTGGATCCACCATTTGTAGTACATGCATTTTTTGCTTTATATGGTGGCTATACTCCATATAAAGAGCCACATTTAGACTTTCACTTGGTTACATTTATTGTGAGTTGGACACACAACATTGTTGCTAACAGCACATATTATATAGAATTTTGTGTGTAATCCTGCTCATTATTTAATACGTATCATTATATACCATATATCCATCACACAGCGGGACATACAGTTTTTTATTGATATTCTTTTTATTGACACTTTTTCTAGAGTCCAGTCTACACTATACATGTTTGTCCATAGTCTGGAGACATCTGTTTCCTTTTAATATTTCGCTGTTGATTTGTGGTTTCATATGTTTATTATAAGATGAATTAAAAGTTATGTTTTAATCATTCTTTGTGCGCCTGTAACAGACATTCTTCTTCCTTGTTGTATTTGATACAAAAAATATTTAGCCTGTTACTGCTATTCTGAGATGACCATAACAGACCAGGCATTGTAGTTGTGTGTAGTTGGGGGCAACGAGAGGAGTAGGGGGCGGTACTAATTACCCAGGCCCGGGCTTGTTGAACGGGCCCAGGTCCAATCCCTCCCTCTTACCGATCAGTGGCAGGTCCAGAGAGGCTACTGCTACAGAGCAACAGTAGTCTCCACTGCCTGCAGGATGTGCGGTCAGGAGCGATTGTACTGATTCCCCCGCCCTGCATCTGCCTCCAGCCACCGTGGATCTGCATACTGTTTTTTATTTTATTTTCAGCTTTATTTGACCACACATGATTAGGCCCCGTCCCCTACAGTACCTATGCTCAGTTACACTCAAAGAATTAGAACAAGATGAAGGCAGTAAAAAGGGCAGGGCTGGATCAAGACCCACATGACCCTGGGGCTGAAAATGATCATTGGACTATTGTAAGAAGCAGAGAATGTGCGTCTAATGCTGTGTGGGCATGGCCAGTGGCATGTGGGTATGTAAACCCCCTACACTATCAGCCCAATGTCTCCGTAAGTATGTAAAAGTATACGTATTCCATCATTTTGATTGAAAAATGGAAATACAATTTTATACCTATGATTTACGGGCATCCATGTAGCCTGGCGGGCAGCTGATCATCATCATGCTGTCAAGGCAATGGGCCTAGTTTTATCCAGTCCTATCCAGCTCATTATTTGTCTGGTACTGAAAAATGTTTGAGTCATGTAGAACTACAGAGAGAAATTGAGGTGTAGATGAGGCACAGTTAGGAAGGTGGTGACAAGTGAAGAATGAACACTCATACACATTATAAAATCTACTGATCAATGTATCTGTTTGAGATTTTGAATTCTGTGCTCTGTTGTTTTATTAGAGAACAATATATTTTATTTAAATTAATAAATGTTGTTTTCAACAATTAGCCATTTTCCACCAACATTTCACTATTCTATATAAGAGTGCCCCCCACCCCAGACGTGTCTTCTTTTCTCTCATAATGCTGATCTGTTAGATGTGATATAGGAACATATGACTCAATGAAAACTGGCTCTGCAAATTTCAGAAACTGATGGATATAGCAGTACTCCTTCCAATACATGCACCCACTCTATGGAATGCCTTACCACGCACAATAAGACTTACATCTAGTCTCCAATCCTTCAAGCGTTCCCTGAAAACTCACCTCTTCAGGCAAGCTTATCAGATTCCAGAACCACCCACATAACCTTCATAGCTTCCATGTCTAATTACATCCCCTTTCACAGTCCATACATAACCTCACACATTATCTTTCTTTCACATCATCCTGACATTTGGCCAACATTCCTGTGTGACAGGATCATGCAGCCCACCAAATTGCAATATACTGTATAGCGCCTATCCTTGTGTATCAATGCCTATTTCCCTATAAATTGTAAGCTTGCAAGCAAGGGCTTTCCTACCTATATACTGTATATGTCTGTTATTACCCAGTTTTATTCTATTAATGTTTCCAATTGTAAAGCGCAACAGAATATTCTGCGCTATATAAGAAACTGTTAATAAATAAGTACATGAATTCTGTAGGGTTTAAATGGTGCGTCATTATGAATCCATTGCCGTGCCATATAAATTAAAGATATTCATAATAACTTGTTTACATCAATTTAGCATTTCGTTTTTTGCCGTTGGACATATTGATTTCCTGTGTTGCATGACTATGAATTTTTCAAAGACTATAAAAGGAAGCTGACATTTTTATAGCTATACTGCCAGATTTTCTGACCAAATTTTAAAGCTAGCATGAAAAAAATATGCTTTCCACCTTATAAATGCAGTATCTGGAACGTCTTCTGTTGCATTGGTCAGAAATCGACAATAAATATTCTTTCTCCAACGCTTTGCCATTTTTAGACTCATAATTTCTGCTTTGTGCCATAGGAAGCAATGATTATTTTATTTTAATTCTGTATATCCTTGAAGGAATGTTTATTTACTGACATATTAGTTAAATATATTTATGTATATATGACGTGTGAGAATGTTTATGTGTCCTGTTAGAGGTGTGAAATAGCAGAGATAAAATGCTAATTGAAACTCGAGAAAGGAAGTAACACTGCAAGGCTCAAGTAGAAGAAGAATGATGTATGGTCAACGACACACTACAAAAATAAAGCTGCTATATGAATAAATACAGAAGCTTACTAACAAGTAGCAAACGCAAACACCATGAAGGTGTGAAGCCAAATAATTTGTAGTTGCTCTGAAAACTAAATACACAGATTAGTTTTACCGTAATATATATATATATATATATATATACATATACAGTATATATATATATATATATATATATATATATATATGATAGAGATAAAAACAAGTGCCTACTAGTGTAGAATTTTCAATACCATTTTATAGACAATATACATATATATATATATATATATTCATGAGTAAGGTCCAGCAATCCTTTCCAACATCATCTTGCTTGATCCGGTGCCGCCACAATATAAACTCACAGGACTTCCGAAGGTGCGGCACTCGGATGGATCCTGAAGACAGTTAATAAACTGAAATATTGATGACTACAATGATCCTGAAGACAGTTAATAAACTGAAACGTTGATAACTGCAATATCGCCTTAGCATCTGTGTCCGAGTGCCACAACTTTGGAAGATATATTTATCTATCTACTAATGGTGGACATTATGTTATAAACCTTCATTCATTTGTAAGGTGTGGAAAATCTATTTTTATCTGTTTTATCTGGCTAAATTTTTTCTTATAATTGTTATTTTTATGTCCACAGTGTTATCGAACCATGTGTTGCTAGGTGATGGTATTTTTGTTTGTGTCACGTGGTGTGCGCGGCACCGGGGGAGGATAATGATGTCATCAAAGTGCGTCAATGACAACACCAGTGGGCGCTGCATACAGGACGCCGAACACGGGAGGTTCACGTGGTGCGGGGTGAAGGTATATGAAGGTATGATGTTTTACTTTTTTTTCGTACTGCTTGAAAACAGTTTGGTGAAAAACTGAAACGTTGCTATACGTTCTCCGCGTCTTTCTGACTCTGCTGTATGTGCCGGAGTGCCGCACCATTGAGGTTATATGAAGTCTATTTGTGGAGGCACCTGGTCCAAGATCCATATTGTTAAACTGAGTGCCGGACCAAGGAACTTTATATATACATATATATATATATATATTATATATATATATATATACACTTTGAGATAATACAGCACTCCTGAAAAAAAGTTCTTTAAAGATGCGGTGCCTGGTTCATGTGACCTTCACAATAAATCTACTAAACGTGAGTGCTGGATCTTTGTTGTATTTTTTCCCCCAAAAAAAGTGAGTGCATATATATAGCGTTCCCGCTAGGCTGTTTTAGCGGGGCGCGGCGCCCTGCCCTCTTTCTGGAAGGCAAAAAGCGCCCTGCCCTCCAGAAGGAGGGCAAAAAGTGCCCTGCCCTAACAGCCTGCGGGAACTGTCTTCACCCGCGGATCGCAGTGTCCCGTGGGTGAAGAAATGTGCGGTGACCAGGTCACCGCCAGAGAATAGACGCCGGGTGCATGCGCCCGGCATCTAGTCTCCCTGTCTGCAGAGCTTGGGGGCTGCCCGGCGTGTCCGTAAGTGCCGGGCACGCCCCCAAGAGTGACGAAAAGGGGATGTGTCTTATAGACACGCCCCCTTTTTGATGACCATGCCCCATTCTCGGACGCGCGCGCCTGCGGCTCTCGCACGAACATGCCCTCTCTAGCTCCGGTGCCCTGCCTCGCGCCGGAGCTAGAGTGAACACTATATATATATGCACGTTTTGACCTCATTTCCATATGTACCAAGCTCCAGAACAAGATACATTCTGGAAATTGGACTCAGTTGGTATTGTCCCACATAATTTACACCTCCACATACTTGTCCCACATCATTTACACCTCCACATACAGTACCTGTCCCACATCATTTACACCTTCACATACTTGTCCCACATCATTTAACCCATTACTGAGCTTTTTAGAGAAATTCAACTGAAAACTGACATGTATTTAACTATTTATTGGCCAAATGATGCTATTGAAACTCTTCCAAGTACATGATTTTTCATTGGGAGGGGTGTTCCAGAGGTTGTGCACTGTGGGGTCGATTCAGACCCGGACGCTAAGCTGCGCTCTCTTGCTGCCAAAAGTGGCCGGGTATGCAAATTCCGCAATCGCACTGTCTGGTGTAAGAAAGCCCTCTATGTCTTAAAGAGCAACGGCAGAGGCATTGCATTCCAGTATAAAGATGCCCACCTTTCTTCCTTAGCACACGTCATCTCCAGGAAGTGTATGATTAATCAGTAACATCGAGAGCCATCGGAGCTGCTTGCAGCCCTTGAGGTAGACCCTACCTCACCGCAAGCACTGCGATCACTGCAGGCTGAAATACAACCAAGTGACGTGTACTATGATGCTAATTATGCTAATTATGCACACCCATGAGGGAAACTTCGGAGGGAACCAGCTATTAGATGGTTCGATTAGTCTTTCCGTTTTGACGCCCAGACACGCCTGCATTCGCAGCACCACTCCCCCGTTCACAAGCACCTTCCCCTGTTACCACCCACAAACAGCACAATCTGTCACTCAAAGTAGCGCTCAGTCTGTGTGCAACGAGCGCGCGAATCCCGATCGCAGTGACTGGTTCACGCACATGCACTGCGATGCATGCGCAGACGGGCGACAATCGCCCCTAGCGTGCATCTGCGGCTTAGCGTCCGTGTCTGAATCGGGCCCTGTGTCCTGGCAATTTTACCATTTTAATAAAGATTTCCCAACCTTTTCTCCTGCTTAGGGGGGTTTGCACAAAAATAAAATTTCCTCAGAACAAACAATGCAGGTTTTACATTTTATTGCAAATGCAATTGGCTGGGTGTGTTTGCCGTGAGAAGGGCTCACAGGACCCAACTCGCACCTGTAATTGACTTGACCCCTTTGTGTATACAATACATGAGGCAAATAAAATATCTTCAGATTTTGTAAAACAGCACATAGTAATATATACTTTATAGCCATTATTCTCAAAATGCTAAATCCTGTGCGCTAATCCGGCATGTGTCTGATCTTCAGCGGTTTAACAATGTAACTCATTTTCTGGAGAGCTTTAATCCCTTTCAATGGCTGAAAATTGTACTTGAGTGGTAGTTTCATTGCAGCACCAGGCACCTTGTAATAGCACGTTTACTTTATTTCTCACCTAGTCGTCAAGTACACTTAAGAATATAATTTAGTGAATCAGAAGAGGGTTCCTATACTCCTTCATGATAATACCAAGTGTACAGTGAGAAGTGTCAATTTACAGTGTATAATTTCACAGCGACTCTGTCAACAATCTCACTGAATGCATTATTTATTATGTGACAAATAGGTTTACCTGTAACCATAAATTATCTAAGAAACAGATTAATATTATTATATGGCAGAGCAATAAAAAAAATTCATATTTTAATATACTTGTTCACCGGTCTTTGGGTATTACAAAGAATATATTATAAATAGATAATAAAAGCAACTGCCATTCTGTGTATTATATAAAATATATGTTAGTATTTCTGGGACACCTGCTAATAAATTAATTAAGGTCAAATAATTTTAAAGGTATTTTTTAAATCAGTTATTTAATCCAGTTACATGGTACAATTTGTAATGGTATATTTATGGCCTTATTTAGAGCTAATGCTGGCCTAGGCTTTATACATAAATACATCCTAACTAAGGGACTGTTCAATTACATCCTCACGTCCTCTCTTTTACCTCCTCATCCATTATTTGTATTTAATAAAAAAAAGATGGTAAAGACTGGTTAAAAAAAAGTAACTATAATTAACAAAAACATTTATTTGACTTCCTCTGAAGCAGCTACCTAGTGTACTTCTATAGTAGATACAGCACTGAGGGGGGAATACAATAAATACAGTATGCAGAATTAGGACGTTATTTTTCTTCACAAGTCACTCAAATTTTTTACAACTTTTTTTGTGGGCTTTATTTTGTGTTGGTGGTTGTGATGTGCTGTGTGTGTCGTCATTGTTATATCTGACATTGAAGGTGTTTTGTTTTTTTATATTTTTGGATTGAAAAAAATAACATGTTGCTCTTTTCACTTGACAGCAAAGAAATGAGATTACAATCTCGGGTGTAAGTTTCAAATAGACCACCTCCTGGGCTGTAAGTTTGGTAGAAACATACACAGATCAGTGTGATTTGTGTATGTTTCTGCATGGTAACCTTCTATAAAGTGTTAATTTAAAAAAAAAAAAAATGGGTTGCCAGCCATTCCTGGTTCCTAAAAATATGAATAGGGTCCCCCCGTAGTTTTCACCACATACACCACTAACCAGCTCGTGACTGCTCAGTAAACACGTGTGAACTGTCAGGAGCCGGCAGCCAATCAGCGCCCACTAACTGTAGAGCGGCCGCTGATTGGCTCCGGCTCCTGACTGACTGACCAGCCCCTGTAGGAACTGTCAGGAGCCAGAGCCAATCAGTGGCCCACCAATGTTAGTGTCTGATACGCAGAGCTGGCCCTAGGCATAGGCATAATAAGCATATGCCTAGGGGTGACTGGAATGCCTAGGGGCATTCCAGGGCTCTGCCGCGCTCCACCCGCTGCTGACACGATTGGAGCTCAGCTCCGATCGGTCAGCACCCTGCGCCCCTTCCCTGCTGTTGATGCTGCTGCGCGATCAGAGCTCAGCTCTGATAAGACAGCGCAGTGGTCAGGTGAGCTGCCCAAGTCAGAATGAGCTTCTGGACAGAAGCTCATTCTGACTACAGGAGAAAACAAGATGGCCACTAGAGGGCATGCTGCACATGCCCAGTCACGTCCACTCCTCCCATGGGCCTTTGTGGAGCAGAGCCGTGAGTGACAACCCACAGTTCCGCCTCCAGCCCCATTAGAGCCGCCCAGCCATCGGACCAGGTGGCATCTTCAGCAGCAGAATTAGCTGCGCAGCGCTCCATAATTTAAATAAAGGTTAGTAAATCCTTTAGCTTTATTGGCTTTGGGAGAGGGACATACGTTGGGGTG
Organism: Taudactylus pleione; assembly: GCA_031769625.1. Classification (NCBI taxonomy): domain Eukaryota; kingdom Metazoa; phylum Chordata; class Amphibia; order Anura; family Myobatrachidae; genus Taudactylus; species Taudactylus pleione. Next base: position 1,999,126 of record JAUIMM010000725.1, read on the forward strand.
GGCACCGTGTATATGTATATATATATACAGTCAGGTGCATAAATATTGGGACATTGCCAGAATTTTCATATTTTGGCCTCTATTCACCACCACAATGGCTTTGAAATGAAATAAACAAGATGTGCTTTAACTGCAGACTTTCAGATTTAATTTGAGGGTAATTACATCCAAATCAGGTGAATGGTGTAGGTTTCTATATGTGCCTCCCACTTTTTAAGGGGCCAAAAGTAATGGGACAAACTAAACAATCCTAAATCTAACTTTCACTTTTTAATACTTTGTTGCAAATCCTTTGCAGGCAATTACAGCCTGAAGTCTGGAACGCATAGACATCACCAGACGCTGGGTTTCATCCCCGGTGATGCTCTGCCAGGCCTCTACTGCAAATGTCTTCAGTTCCTGCTTGTTCTTGGGGCATTTTCCCTTCAGTTTTTTCTTCATCAAGTGAAATGCATGCTCAATCGGATTCAGGTCAGGGGATTGACTTGGCCAATGCATAACATTCCACTTTTTAGCCTTAAAAAACTCTTTGGTTGCTTTTGCAGTATGCTTCTGGTCATTGTCCATCTGCACTGTTAAGCTTCGTCCAATCAGTTCTGAAGCATTTGACTGAATATGAGAATATAATATTGCCCGAAACACTTCAGAATTCATTCTGCTGCTTTTGTCAGCAGTCACATCATCAATAAATACAAGGGAACCAGTTCCATTGGCAGCCATACCTGTCCACGCCATGACACTACCACCACCATGCTTCACTGATGAGGCGGTATGTTTTGGATCATGAGCAGTTCCTTTTCTTCTCCGTACTCTTCTCTTCCCATCACTCTGGTACAAGTTGATCTTTGTCTCATCTGTCCATAGGATGTGGTTCCAGAACTGTAATGGCTTTTTTAGATGTTGTTTGGCAAACTCTAATCTGGTCTTCCTGTTTTTGTGGCTCACATCTTTACCTGAACCCTTTATATTCACTCTTGTGAAGTCTTCTCTTGAATGTTGACTTTTTACACATATACACCTACCTCCTGGTGTTCTTGATTTGGCCAACTGTTGTGAAGGGGTTTTTCTTCACCAGGGAAATAATTCTTCAGTCATCCACCACAGTTGTTTTCCGTGGTCTTCCGGGTCTTTTGGTGGTGCTGAGCTCTCCGTTGCATTCTTTCTTTTTAAGAATGTTCCAAATAGTTGATATGGCCACACCTAATGTTTTTGCTATCTCTCTGATGGGTTTGTTTTGATTTTTCAGCCTAATGATGGCTTGCTTCACTGATAGTGACAGCTCTTTGGATCTCATATTGAGAGTTGACAGCAACTGATTCCAAATGCAAATGTCACACCTAGATTCAACTCCTGACCTTTTACCTGCTTAATTGATAATGAAATAACGAGGGAAGAGCCCACACCTGTCCATGAAATAGCTTTTGAGTTGATAGTCCCATTACTTTTGGCCCCTTAAAAAGTGGGAGGCACATAATGAAACCGTTGTAAGTCCTACAACGTTCAGCTAATTTGGATGTAATTACCCTCAAATTAAATCTGAAAGTCTGCAGTTAAATCACATCTTGTTTGTTTCATTTCAAAGCCATTGTGGTGGTGAATAAAGGACAAAATCTGAAAATTCTGTCAATGTCCCAATATTTATGCACCTGACTATATATATATATATATATATATATATATATATATATGTGTGTGTGTATATATATATATATATATATCTACATATATGTCTATATATATATATATATATATATGTGTGTGTATATATGTATATATATATATATATATATATATGTTTGTATGTATATATTTATGTGTATATATATATATATATATATATATATATGTCTGTATATATGTATATAAAATAAAGGTTAGTAAATCCTTTAGCTTTATTGGCTTTGGGAGAGGGACATACGTTGGGGTGGGCACCGTGTATATGTATATATATATACAGTCAGGTGCATAAATATTGGGACATTGCCAGAATTTTCATATTTTGGCCTCTATTCACCACCACAATGGCTTTGAAACGAAACAAACAAGATGTAATTTAACTGCAGACTTTCAGATTAAATTTCAGGGTAATTACATCCAAATCGGGTGAACGGTGTAGGAATTACAACAGTTTCAATATGTGCCTCCCACTTTTTAAGGGGCCAAAAGTAATGGGACTATCAACTCAAAAGCTATTTCATGGACAGGTTTGGGCTATTCCCTCGTTATTTCATTATCAATTAAGCAGGTAAAAGGTCTGGAGTTGATTCTAGGTATGACATTTGCATTTGGAATCAGTTGCTGTCAACTCTCAATATGAGATCCAAAGAGCTGTCACTATCAGTGAAGCAAGCCATCATTAGGCTGAAAAATCAAAACAAACCCATCAGAGAGATAGCAAAAACATTAGGTGTGGCCAAATCAACTGTTTGGAACATTCTTAAAAAGAAAGAATGCACCGGAGAGCTCAGCAACACCAAAAGACCCGGAAGACCACGGAAAACAACTGTGGTGGATGACAAAAGAATTATTTCCCTGGTGAAGAAAAACCCCTTCACAACAGTTGACCAAATCAAGAACACTCTCCAGGAGGTAGATGTATATGTGTCAAACTCAACAATCAAGAGAAGACTTCACAAGAGTGAATATATAGGGTTCACCACAAGATGCAAACCATTGGTGAGCTACAAAAACAGGAAGACCAGATTAGAGTTTGCCAAACAACATCTAAAAAAGCCATTACAGTTCTGGAACAACATCCTATGGACAGATGAGACATAGATCAACTTGTACCAGAGTGATGAGAAGAGAAGAGTATGCAGAAGGAAAGGAACTGCTCATGATCCAAAACATACCACCTCATCATTGAAGCATGGTGGTGGTAGTGTCATGGCGTGGGAATGTATGGCTGGCAATGGAGCTGGTTCCCTTGTATTTATTGATGATGTGACTGCTGACAAAAGCAGCAGAATGAATTCTGAAATGTTTCGGGCAATATTATATGCTCATATTCAGTCAAATGCTTCAGAAATCATTGGACGGCGCTTCACAGTGCAGATGGACAATGACCCGAAGCATACTGCAAAAGCAACCAAAGAGTTTTTTAAGGCTAAAAAGTGGAATGTTATGCAATGGCCAAGTCAATCCCCTGACCTGAATCCGATTGAGCATGCATTTCGCTTGATGAAGACAAAACTGAAGGGAAAATGCCCCAAGAACAAGCAGGAACTGAAGACATTTGCAGTAGAGGCCTGGCAGAGCATCACCAGGGATGAAACCCAGCGTCTGGTGATGTCTATGCGTTCCAGACTTCAGGCTGTAATTGCCTGCAAAGGATTTGCAACAAAGTATTAAAAAGTGAAAGTTAGATTTAGGATTGTTTAGTTTGTCCCATTACTTTTGGCCCCTTAAAAAATGGGAGGCACATATAGAAACCGTTGTAATTCCTACACCATTCACCTGATTTGGATGTAATTACCCTCAAATTAAATCTGAAAGTCTGCAGTTAAAGCACATCTTGTTTGTTTAATTTCAAAGCCATTGTGGTGGTGAATAGAGGCCAAAATATGAAAATTCTGTCAATGTCCCAATATTTATGGACCTGACTGTATGTGTGTGTATATATGTATATATGTATATGTATGTGTATATATAAATGTATATTTGTATATGTATGTATGTGTATATATATATATATATATATATATATATAGTAAAATGGCTGGCACTCCACATGAATGCTAAATAAATTACTTGCCTTGGTGCCTTCCTGGAAGTTCAATTGAACACCCACTTACATATGTAGAAAGGGAAAGGCGGCACTCACAGGTCTGATGAAATGAAAGAATCAAACTTGACAACTGTGTCTGCCTTGTTCAACGTTTCAGTCTCACATGACTTTTATCAAGAACACAATGAAAAAAACAAATACACATACCTTAATAGTGGAATGTCCAAGGTGATTGGTGCAGTGTAATGCTCCATGCTGCCGGGGGCCAGAGTCTGACATCATCACTGTGCATCAGACACTCAGACATCACACAGGATAAAGCAGTCTGATGCCCCCGGTGGATAGGAGGAAAAATGACCACTGTACATCGTGGATATGTGTGAATAGATAGTGAGGCACTGACATGCAGTGCTAAACATGATGAAATGTCAACATTGTGCCACCATATATAATGCAATTTGCAAGATATGGGTCAATGCCCACACATCAAAAAATTGAAGAAACAAAGTAACAAAATACAAATCGCTCCTATAAAAAGAAGGAACATAAAAACTCCACACCATTGTGTTCCTTAATAGTGAATGTGAATACAGTGAAAATGTAAAACTATTATTCCAAGTGGAAAACAAATAAGAATAATAATACATATACAAAAAATAATAAAAAATGAAGAAGATATAGATAAAAAAAAATAAGTATGTAACCATACCGTTATATATAAACGGCAAGTGTACCATCGAAAGGATCCTAAACAGAATATATTAGTGAATACATCTACCAAAACATGTGCATCAGAATAGGTATATGAGATAAAACGACAAAAAATGTATATGTGTGCCACAGAAATGTAAGGAAATGAATGACTGTAGAATACATCCTAATAAAGAAATGTAGCAAAAGAATCACAAAAGAAGACTTAAAGCAATATAGTCTGTGGTGAAGACTAATCCATGGTATACAAATATGACAACCGTGAGGCTATGAGAAAAAAAGCACATGGAACACAGGAAGACCCAGCAGAGCTAAACCCAAAAAGGTGCTCAGGTAATCACAAATATGACAAAACATGAACATGTGCATAAATGCAAAGATAACTTGGACCACCAAGAGAACATACAGATGACTCAACAGTATTGGAAAAACATGATAGAAAAAATCATTGGAAAAAATCAATTAGAAAAAAAAATTTACAAAAAAATATTGTACACAAAATATGTTATTAAAAAGCTCCAAAAAATTGAAAAAGTTGAATATTCTTATAACTCCAGATGTGCACAAATGTCCAAACAAGGAAATGGCCTAACCAGGAGATAAGCCAGAATTCAAAGGGAACATCTGTGACATATCATATCACTCTCCTGTGTGCTACCTGGGTATATAGGACACTTCTAAGTAGTGCTTACAACATCGGATATTCCCTGAAGGTCTCCCATTCAAGTACTAGTCAGGCCCAACACTGCTTGGCTTCCAAGTTCAGCTGAGATTGGGCAGGACAAGTGTAGTATGGTTGTAACAAAATACAACATCTCTCCCAGGGCTACACAGTGATAGATAAGAGGATATTATGTTTTTGTATCCGTCCTTGTACGTGTCCTGGAATAATCTAACTGGTAAAAAAATATATAATTGCATACATATGTGCACATTATGAAATAGGACTGAACAGTCACATGAAGGCACAAATCTAGAAGATAATATGAAGCTCACAAAAAACAAGAAAAAGATAGAGTCTCGTTTAGTCCAAAAGGAGTAACCGTATTCAATCTATGAATCCATTGAGTTTCTAATTGTAACAACCGCTTCTCACGGTCTCCTCCTCTCTTGTCCATAGACACAAAGTCAATGATTTTATAGGATAAGGTTGCTAAAGAATGTCTGTTCTGCTTGAAATGACGAGCGACCGGCTGGTCCACTTCTTTTCCCGACAAAGCTTGTCTTATGGCTGTACGATGTTGAGCCATTCTTTCTTTGAATAGCCTGGTTGTTTCTCAATATACACCAGACTACATGGACATTTGATCATATATACCACGTATTTACTCGTGCAAGTCAAAATATGTCTGATGGGGAACCGTTTGCCAGAATGAAGATGTGTGATGTAATTCCCGGGATCCATATAACTGCAGGTAGTACATCCTGTACATTTATAACAGCCTGTTTTTTTTGTTAAAAAGTGTGTATCCTGGGAAGGAAGTGATTGAGAAACGTCATTGTGCACCAACCAGTCCTTAAGGTTCTTAGCCCTCCTATTGCACATCATGACAGATGAATCATTCAAAGATTTGATGTTGGTATCTGTGTTTATAATCGGCCATAGATCTTTAGTAGTGGTATTGATGTGGCGACTCATAGTGTTATGAGTATTAGAAAAAAACATAATTTTTTTATTATCATTGGTTTTATTTTTCTGAGTACAGATCTGTTGTTGAGTCATATTCATCACTTTAGTTTTTGAACCTTCCAATTCTTTTGCAGTGTATCCCCTGTTGATAAATTTTTGTATCAGCTGATCAATTTCAAATTCAGCTACATTCTTATCTGTGGTGATTCTTCTGATGCGTAGAAACTGCGAAAATGGTAATCCCTTCTTCAGAGAGACCGGATGGTGGCTCTGGGCATGTAACAGAGGGTTGCAATGAGTAGGTTTATGGTAGACTCTGGTTTCAAATCTGTCTCCTTTCCACTCAATTAGTACATCCAGAAAATGCACAGAGATAGAACTGCATTCAAAAGTGAATTTAATAAAGTCGTGCATAGAATTGATCTGTGTCATGCCTGACACAAATTCCTAATGTGATCCATGTGCTTTTTTTCTCATAGCCTCACGGTTGTCATATTTGTATACCATGAATTAGTCTTCACCACAGACTATATTGCTTTAAGTCTTCTTTTGTGATTCTTTTGCTACATTTCTTTATTAGGATGTATTCTACAGTCATTCATTTCCTTACATTTCTGTGGCACACATATATATTTTTTGTCGTTTTATCTCATATACCTATTCTGATGCACATGTTTTGGTAGATGTATTCACTAATATATTCTGTTTAGGATCCTTACGATGGTACACTTGCCGTTTATAATAACGGTATGGTTACATACTTAGTTTTTTTTATCTATATCTTCTTCATTTCTTATTATTTTTTGTATCTGTATTATTATTCTTATTTGTTTTCCACTTGGAATAATAGTTTTACATTTTCACTGTAATCACATTCACTATTAAGGAACAAAGTGGTGTGGAGTTTTTATGTTCCTTCTTTTTATAGGAGCGATTTGTATTTTGTTACTTTGTTTCTTCAATTTTTTGATGTGTGGGCATTGACCCACACCTTGCAAATTGCATTATATACAGACCCTCCAACATGACCCGTTCCATTAGGTACACAATGCTCTGCTCCTGGACTTCCCTCTTAATTGATGATTGCAGTCACCTGTGGTGAATCACCTGTCTCATCAGTTACCTAGGTACTCCACAGGTGACTGCAATCATACATTAGGTGGGAAGTTCAGGAGCGGAGTGTTTTGTACCTAATGGAAGGGGTCATGTTGGAGGGTAGGTTTATGTGGTGACACGATGTTGACATTTCATCATGTTTAGCACTGCATGTCAGTGCCTCACTATCTATTCACACATATCCACGATGTACAGTGGTCATTTTTCCTCCTATCAACCGGGGGCATCAGACTGCTTTATCCTGTGTGATGTCTGAGTGTCTGATGCACAGTGATGATGTCAGACTCTGGCCCCCGGCAGCATGGAGCATTACACTGCACCAATCACCTTGGACATTCCACTATTAAGGTATGTGTATTTGTTTTTTTCATTGTGTTCTTGATAAAAGTCATGTGAGACTGAAACGTTGAACAAGGCAGACACAGTTGTCAAGTTTGATTCTTTCATTTCATCAGACCTGTGAGTGCCGCCTTTCCCTTTCTACATATGTAAGTGGGTGTTCAATTGAACTTCCAGGAAGGCACCAAGGCAAGTAATTTATTTAGCATTTATGTGGAGTGCCAGCCATTTGACTATATATATATATATATATATATGTTCAAAAAATAGGGTAGTACACGGCGCTGAGTCCTGAAACAGTTAATGTGATTCCAAAGTAATATCAGTCCATCAAAAGTCGCACTCCCCAAACGTATAGGGTGGCTGCTCCTACTCCCATATACTGCTGCCCAAGCAGCGTCAAAATCTGTAAAACAAAAAAGGGTGGAGAAAAGAGCGCCTCCTAGTGCATTAAATATGTAAATGATGTAACCATCACCAAAGATAATCACCCTCTGTGTAGATGGGGGTGTACCTTATATAGTGGAATTCACCACTTATTCAACAGCAAGAACAATCACAATGATTCCTTATTTGTCCAACTTCTGGAAACCCTCAGGCTTTTCCCTCCATATAGACTGTCACACTTACAGTATTTTATAGAAGGGCTTGTGTCAGAGAGTGGACGCAGGTGGAGCTTACTGTCCCAAAGTCACTTTGCTGTGTTGGTGCCAGTTTGCTGTCCCCAGTATTCTTCCAGCACTTATTAGCTAGCTATAGTGTAAGCTCCACCTGCGTCCACTCTTTGACACAAGCCCTTCTATAAAATATTGTAAGTGTGACAGTTATTCCATCACCAAGTATAACAATGACAGTTTTCAAGTGACAGGAGGAAACACTGAATGCACTTCACAATCCTATGGTGATGATATTCACTTTGGTCTATATGGAGGGAAAAGCCTGAGGGTTTCCAGAAGTTGGACAAATAAGGAATCATTGTGATTGTTCTTGCTGTTGAATAAGTGGTGAATTCCACTATATAAGGTACACCCCCATCTACACAGAGGGTGATTATCTTTGGTGATGGTTACATCATTTACATATTTAATGCACTAGGAGGCGCTCTTTTCTCCACCCTTTTTTGTTTTACATATATATATATATATACATATATATATTGTGATAGGATCACTGGTGAAGTGGTCTGTGGCAGGTACATTTGTCCCAGATTCCTGTCTTATGTGTTTTAAACCTCCAGGAGAAAGTCTGCAGTGTAGCAGGCTTGAGTCTCGGCTTTTTGAAAAGCCGGTTTGGGACCTGGGGGTTGTGGGTGAGAGGTGAGGGAGGGCTCCACCCACGGCCACTCCAGGTTTTGGTTCTCTTAGCCTGGTAACAGGCATGCTAGGGTTTCCACCTGAGAGTGGCCAATATAAGCCTAGTATGTTTAGGGCTGAGTGTCTCACCTGGGAGAGCAGACAGGGAGTTTGCTCAGAGACACTTGAAAACCTAACTGTGAGTGTTGTGCTGTGCCTTTGTTGCTGGTGAGGGCATTAGGCCCTGCCAGGTTCTGGTAGTGAGGGAACCACCTGTGAAGTTAGTGCCCCAACAGGGCTAGGATTTATGTTTATGTTTTCTTTATGTTATTTCTGACATTGTACAATAAAGACTGGCGCCGACCAGCTTGTACTCGCATCCAGACTGGTGTGCTGCTTCCCTGCTGCTGTGTGTGTGTGTAAAGAAGGAGTCCCCTACCCAGGAGAGGGAACTCCTAATCTGACTGTGTCACAATATATATATATACACATACATACATATACACATATACATTTATATATACACAAGCATATACATATATACATATATACACACATATATATATATATATATACTAGGGGTGAGCGGGTTCGGATTTCTGAAATCCGAACCCCCCCGAGCCCCCCCGATCCGAGTCCGATCCGAATCAGGCTCGACTTTTCCCGCCTGACTCGGATCTGAAATCGAGGCAAAACGTCATCATCCCGCCTTCCGAGTCTCGCGGGTTTTGGATCCTATATAAGGTACCCACGTCGGCGCCATTTTCTCATTCGGCTGTGGACAGTGAAGAGGGAGGGTGGGAGTTAGGGCTGTGTAGTGTAGTGCTGCTGTTGTCCACTACTTCAAAGTCCATAGGGGCTGGCTGTGTTGTGCTGTGCTGCTGTTGTTAATAGGGGCTGTGTCCACTACTTCAAAGTCCATAGGGGCTGGCTGGACTGTGTTGTGCAGTCAGTTCTCCATAGGGGCTGTGTCCACTCCAAAGTCCTGTGCAGTGTCCCAGTCCTAAAGAGGTGCTGTAGTGTTGTCCAGGGGGTGCTCTGTCCATCAGGGGTGCTCCCCCCAAGTGCTAAAAAAATAATATATTTTCTGTGTTTGTGAATTGTGTGCGCAGTAGCCGCACGTGCATCAACAAAGTAGTGCCAAGCGTGCGCCTGTGTCATAAGTAAAGGGCCGGCTGGCTTGACCGTTAAAGGGTGCTGTAACCCCCGAAAGTACACTCCAGTCCAAACCAAAAAAAAATTATTTTCTGTGTTTGTGAATTGTGTGCGCAGTAGCCGCACGTGCATCAACAAAGTAGTGCCAAGCGTGCGCCTGTGTCATAAGTAAAGGGCCGGCTGGCTTGACCGTTAAGGGTGCTGTAACCCCCGAAAGTACACTCCAGTCCAAACCAAAAAAAAAATTATTTTCTGTGTTTGTGAATTGTGTGCGCAGTAGCCGCACGTGCATCAACAAAGTAGTGCCAAGCGTGCGCCTGTGTCATAAGTAAAGGGCCGGCTGGCTTGACCGTTAAGGGTGCTGTAACCCCCGAAAGTACACTCCAGTCCAAACCAAAAAAAAATTATTTTCTGTGTTTGTGAATTGTGTGCGCAGTAGCCGCACGTGCATCAACAAAGTAGTGCCAAGCGTGCGCCTGTGTCATAAGTAAAGGGCCGGCTGGCTTGACCGTTAAGGGTGCTGTAACCCCCGAAAGTACACTCCAGTCCAAACCAAAAAAAAAATTATTTTCTGTGTTTGTGAATTGTGTGCGCAGTAGCCGCACGTGCATCAACAAAGTAGTGCCAAGCGTGCGCCTGTGTCATAAGTAAAGGGCGGCTGGCATGACCGTTAATGGTGCTGTAACCCCCGAAAGTACACTCCAGTCCAAACCAAAAAAAAAATTATTTTCTGTGTTTGTGAATTGTGTGCGCAGTAGCCGCACGTGCATCAACAAAGTAGTGCCAAACGTGCGCCTGTGTCATAAGTAAAGGGCCGGCTGGCTTGACCGTTAAAGGGTGCTGTAACCCCCAAAGTACACTCCAGTCCAAACCAAAAAAAAAATTATTTTCTGTGTTTGTGAATTGTGTGCGCAGTAGCCGCATGTGCATCAACAAAGTAGTGCCAAGCGTGCGCCTGTGTCATAAGTAAAGGGCCAGCTGGCTTGACCTTTAAAGGGTGCTGTAACCCCCAAAGTACACTCCAGTCCAAACCAAAAAAAAATTTATTTTCTGTGTTTGTGAATTGTGTGCGCAGTAGCCGCACGTGCATCAACAAAGTAGTGCCAAGCGTGCGCCTGTGTCATAAGTAAAGGGCCGGCTGGCTTGACCGTTAAAGGGTGCTGTAACGCCCGAAAGTACACTCCAGTCCAAACCAAAAAAAAAATTATTTTCTGTGTTTGTGAATTGTGTGCGCAGTAGCCGCACGTGCATCAACAAAGTAGTGCCAAGCGTGCGCCTGTGTCATAAGTAAAGGGCCAGCTGGCTTGACCGTTAAAGGGTTCTGTAACCCCCAAAGTACACTCCAAACCAAAAAAATATATATTTTCTGTGTTTGTGACTTGTGTGCACTGTGGCTGCACGTGCATCAACAAAGGAGCAGCGCCAAGCGTGCGCCTGTGTCCCATAAGTAAAGAGCCGGCTGGCTCATTTCTTAAAGGGTGGTGTAACCCACAAAGGGCACTACTCTCCAGCAAAAATAAAAAAATATTTTCTGTGTTTGTGTGCGCTTTAGCCGCACGTATATATATCAATATAACATAAATGGAGGACCAAACTTTCTCTGATAAAAATAAAATAGGGAAAGATCAAGAACCACTTCCTACTAGTGCTGTTGCTGCTGCTGGGAGTTGTTCATCATCCCAGAGAGGAAGTAGGAACATCACTACTTTTACTAAACAATTGACCCTCCAACAGTCCCTAGCGATGAGGATGAAGTACGACAGCAGTCATCCTGAAGCAAAACGTATAACTGAGGCCTTGACTGCTATGTTGGTGTTAGACGTGCGTCCGGTATCCGACATTAGTGCAGTGGGATTTAGACAATTGATGGAGGTAGTGTGTCCTCGGTTCCAAATCCCGTCTAGATTCCACCTGCATCCTCAAAGCAGCAGCGACAAGCGTGCGTCTGTCTGTTAAAGGGTGGTGACACCCTCAAAGTGTGCTACACAAACAATTAAAATATTCTTCTTTTTTTTCTGTCTTTGTGAAATGTGTGGGCTGTAGCCGCACCTGCATCCTTAAAGCAGCAGCGACAAGCGTGCGTCTGTCTGTTAAAGGGTGGTGACACCCTCAAAGTGTTCTACACAAACAATTAAAATATTGTTCTTTTTTTTCGGTCTTTGTGAAATGTGTGGGCTGTAGCCGCACCTGCATCCTTAAAGCAGCAGCGACAAGCGTGCGTCTGTCTGTTAAAGGGTGGTGTAACTCTGAAAGTGCTCCAAAAAATAAAAAACTATTTTTTTTATGTGTTTGTGACTTGTGTGCGATGTAGCCGCACTTGCATCCTCAAAGCAGCAGCGACAAGCGTGCGTCTGTCTGTTAAAGGGTGGTGACACCCTCAAAGTGTGCTACACAAACAATAAAAATATTCTTCTTTTTTCTGTCTTTGTGAATTGTGTGGGCTGTAGCCGCACCTGCATCCTTAAAGCAGCAGCGACAAGCGTGCGTCTGTCTGTTAAAGGGTGGTGACACCCTCAAAGTGTGCTACACAAACAATTAAAATATTGTTCTTTTTTTTCTGTCTTTGTGAATTGTGTGGGCTGTAGCCGCACTTGCATCCTCAAAGCAGCAGCGACAAGCGTGCGTCTGTCTGTTAAAGGGTGTTGTAACTCTCAAAGTGCTCCAAAAAAATCAAAAATTTTTTTTTAATGTGTTTGTGACTTGTGTGCGATGTAGCCACACTTGCATCCTCAAAGCAGCAGCGACAAGCGTGCGTCTGTCTGTTAAAGGGTGGTGACACCCTCAAAGTGTGCTACACAAACAATTAAAATATTGTTATTTTTTCTGTCTTTGTGAATTGTGTGGGCTGTAGCCGCACCTGCATCCTTAAAGCAGCAGCGACAAGCGTGCGTCTGTCTGTTAAAGGGTGGTGACACCCTCAAAGTGTTCTACACAAACAATTAAAATATTGTTCTTTTTTTTCGGTCTTTGTGAAATGTGTGGGCTGTAGCCGCACCTGCATCCTTAAAGCAGCAGCGACAAGCGTGCATCTGTCTGTTAAAGGGTGGTGACACCCTCAAAGTGTGCTACACAAACAATAAAAATATTCTTCTTTTTTCTGTCTTTGTGAATTGTGTGGGCTGTAGCCGCACCTGCATCCTTAAAGCAGCAGCGACAAGCGTGCGTCTGTCTGTTAAAGGGTGGTGACACCCTCAAAGTGTGCTACACAAACAATTAAAATATTGTTCTTTTTTTTTCGGTCTTTGTGAAATGTGTGGGCTGTAGCCGCACCTGCATCCTTAAAGCAGCAGCGACAAGCGTGCGTCTGTCTGTTAAAGGGTGGTGACACCCTCAAAGTGTGCTACACAAAGAATAAAAATATTCTTCTTCTTTTTTCTGTCTTTGTGAATTGTGTGGGCTGTAGCCGCACTTGCATCCTCAAAGCAGCAGCAACAAGCGTGCGTCTGTCTGTTAGAGGGTGGTGTAACCCTCAAAGTGTGCTCCACAAACAATAAAAATATTCTTTTTTTTTTTCTGTCTTTGTGAATTGTGTGGGCTGTAGCCGCACTTGAATCCTCAAAGCAGCAGTGACAAGCGTGCGTCTGTCTGTTAAAGGATTACATCGGTGACAGCATCCAAGTAGGCATGTCAGACAGTCCGTACCTGTACTGGCAGGAAAAAGAAGCAATTTGGAGGTCCCTGTACAAACTGGCTCTATTTTACCTGAGTTGCCCCCCCTCCAGTGTGTACTCCGAAAGAGTGTTTAGTGCAGCCGGGAACCTTGTTAGCGAAAGGCGTAGGAGGTTGCTTCCACAAAATGTGGAGAAGATGATGTTCATAAAATGAATGATCAACTCTTCCAGGGAGACCAGCCTCCAGAACGTACAGAGGGACCTGTGGTTCCAGCAGGGACGAATTAATACTCTGTGAGGATGAGGATGTACATAACACTGAAGAGGGTGAGGAATCTGTGGATGAGGAGGATGAGGACGACTTCTTGCCTCCGTAGAGCCAGTTTGTGCAGGGACAGATTAATTGCCAGCTTGTTTTGTGGGGGCCCAAACGAACCAATCATTTCAGCCACAGTTGTGTGGCAGACCCTGGCACTGAAATGATTGGTTTGTTAAAGTGTGCATGTCCTGTTTATACAACATAAGGGTGGATGGGAGGGCCCAAGGACAATTCCATCTTGCACCTCTTTTTTTTCTTTGCATTATGTACAGTTTGGGGCCTAGTTTTTCAATGCCATCCTGTCTGCCACTGCAGTTTCACGCCTAGATGGGTCACGTGTTTGTGCCGCCCACTCGTGTCGCTTAGCATAGTCATCCAGCTACCTCGGTGCAACCTTTTGGACATAAAAACACTATTGTGAGGTGTGAGGTATTCAGAATAGACTGGAAATGAGTGGAAATTAAGGTTATTGAGGTTAATAATAGCATAGGAGCAGAAAAACCTACAAATTCTGTGATTTTAGCTGTTTTTATGCTTTTTTTCAAAAAAATACAGATCCAAAACACAAAACCCAGAACCCAAAACACGGAAGGGTGGTTTTGGCAAAACCAATCCAGATCCAAAACACGAAGAAAGATCCAGATCCAAAACCAAAACACAAAACACGAAAAGTGGCCGGTGCACACCCCTAATATATACATATACATATATACAGACATATATATAGTAGTCCTTGTGTAGAGCTGGCACTCAACAAAATGAAATAATCCTGCCGGGTTGCCCTCTGTAATGGTTAGAAAATATAGGCAAAGAGACAGCGGCACACCCGGACTTGAGAATTCAAAGATGTGATTTATTGCATGCCCAAATATGCCGATGTTTCAAGGCTGGCGTTGCACAAAAAAACATCTATTATTTGTTTTTTTGTGCAACGCCAGCCTTGATAAAAGGGTCGCCTATGGCCCTGAAATGTCGGCATATTTGGGCATGCAATAAATCACATCTTTGAATTCTCAAGTCCGGGAGTGCCGCTGTCTCTTTGCCTATATATATATATTAGGGGTGAGCGGGTTTGGATTTCTGAAATCCGAACCCCCCCGAGCCCCCCCGATCCGAGGCAGATCTGAGTCAGGCTTGACTTTTCCCACCTGACTCGGATCTGAAATCGAGGCAAAACGTCATCATCCCGCCTTCCGGGTCTCGCGGGTTTTTGATCCTATATAAGGTACCCGCGTCGGCGCCATTTTCTCACTCGGCTGTGGACAGTGAAGAGGGAGGGTGGGAGTTAGGGCAGGCTGGGCTGTGTAGTGTAGTGTAGTGCAGAGTAGTGTTGTGCTGTGCTGTGCTGCGCTGTGCTGCTGTTGTCCATAGGGGCTGTGTCCACTACTTCAAAGTCCATAGGGGCTGGCTGTGTTGTGCTGTGCTGCTGTTGTTAATAGGGGCTGTGTCCACTACTTCAAAGTCAATAGGGGCTGGCTGGACTGTGTTGTGCAGTCAGTTCTCCATAGGGGCTGTGTCCACTCCAAAGTCCTGTGCAGTGTCCCAGTCCTAAAGGGGTGCTGTAGTATTGTCCAGGGGGTGCTCTGTCCATCAGGGGTGCTCCCCCCAAGTGCTAAAAAAATTATATTTTTTGTGTGTTTGTGAATTGTGTGCTCAGTAGCCGCACGTGCATCAACAAAGTAGTGCCAAGCGTGCGCCTGTGTCATAAGTAAAGGGCCGGCTGGCTTGACCGTTAAAGGGTGCTGTAACCCCCAAAGTACACTCCAAACCAAATAACAAAATATTTTTTCTGTGTTTGTGAATTGTGTGCGCAGTAGCCGCACGTGCATCAACAAAGTAGTGCCAAGCGTGCGCCTGTGTCATAAGTAAAGGGCCGGCTGGCTTGACCGTTAACGGGTGCTGTAACCCCCAAAGTACACTCCAAACCAAATAACAAAATATTTTTTCTGTGTTTGTGAATTGTGTGTGCAGTAGCCGCACGTGCATCAACAAAGTAGTGCCAAGCGTGCGCCTGTGTCATAAGTAAAGGGCCGGCTGGCTTGACCGTTAAAGGGTGCTGTAACCCCCAAAGTACACTCCAAACCAAATAACAAAATATATTTTCTGTGTTTGTGAATTGTGTGCGCAGTAGCCGCACGTGCATCAACAAAGTAGTGCCAAGCGTGCGCCTGTGTCATAAGTAAAGGGCCGGCTGGCTTGACCGTTAAAGGGTGCTGTAACCCCCAAAGTACACTCCAAACAAAATAACAAAATATTTTTTCTGTGTTTGTGAATTGTGTACGCAGTAGCCGCACGTGCATCAATAAAGTAGTGCCAAGCGTGCGCCTGTGTCATAAGTAAAGGGCCGGCTGGCTTGACCGTTAAAGGGTGCTGTAACCCCCAAAGTACACTCCAAACCAAATAACAAAATATTTTTTCTGTGTTTGTAAAATGTGTGCGCAGTAGCCGCACGTGCATCAACAAAGTAGTGCCAAGCGTGCGCCTGTGTCATAAGTAAAGGGCCGGCTGGCTTGACCGTTAAAGGGTGCTGTATCCCCCAAAGTACACTCCAAACCAAATAACAAAATATTTTCTGTGTTTGTGAATTGTGTGCGCAGTAGCCGCACGTGCATCAACAAAGTAGTGCCAAGAATGCGCCTGTGTCATAAGTAAAGGGCCGGCTTGCTTGACCATTAAAGGGTGCTGTAACCCCCAAAGTACACTCCAAACCAAATAACAAAATATTTTTTCTGTGTTTTTGAATTGTGTTCGCAGTAGCCGCACGTGCATCAACAAAGTTGTGCCAAGCGGGCGCCTGTGTCATAAGTAAACGGCCAGCTGACTTGACCGTTAAAGGGTGCTGTAACCCCCAAAGTACACTCCAAACCAAATAACAAAATATTTTTTCTGTGTTTGTGAATTGTGTGCGCAGTAGCCGCACGTGCATCAACAAAGTAGTGCCAAGCGTGCGCCTGTGTCATAAGTAAAGGGCCGGCTGGCTTGACTGCTAAAGGGTGCTGTAACCCCCAAAGTACACTCCAAACCAAATAACAAAATATTTTTTCTGTGTTTGTGAAATGTGTGCGCAGTAGCCGCACGTGCATCAACAAAGTAGTGCCAAGCGTGCGCCTGTGTCATAAGTAAAGGGCCGGCTGGCTTGACCGTTAAAGGGTGCTGTATCCCCCAAAGTACACTCCAAACCAAATAACAAAATATTTTCTGTGTTTGTGAATTGTGTGCGCAGTAGCCGCACGTGCATCAACAAAGTAGTGCCAAGCGTGCGCCTGTGTCATAAGTAAAGGGCCGGCTGGCTTGACCAGTAAAGGGTGCTGTAACCCCCAAAGTACACTCCAAACCAAATAACAAAATATTTTTTCTGTGTTTGTGAATTGTGTGCGCAGTAGCCGCACGTGCATCAACAAAGTAGTGCCAAGCGTGCGCCTGTGTCATAAGTAAAGGGCCGGCTGGCTTGACCGTTAAAGGGTGCTGTAACCCCCAAAGTACACTCCAAACCAAATAACAAAATATTTTTTCTGTGTTTGTGAATTGTGTGCGCAGTAGCCGCACGTGCATCAACAAAGTAGTGCCAAGCGTGCGCCTGTGTCATAAGTAAAGGGCCGGCTGGCTTGACCATTAACGGGTGCTGTAACCCCCAAAGTACACTCCAAACCAAATAACAAAATATTTTTTCTGTGTTTGTGAATTGTGTGCGCAGTAGCCGCACGTGCATCAACAAAGTAGTGCCAAGCGTGCGCCTGTGTCATAAGTAAAGGGCCGGCTGGCTTGACCGTTAACGGGTGCTGTAACCCCCAAAGTACACTCCAAACCAAATAACAAAATATTTTTTCTGTGTTTGTGAATTGTGTGTGCAGTAGCCGCACGTGCATCAACAAAGTAGTGCCAAGCGTGCGCCTGTGTCATAAGTAAAGGGCCGGCTGGCTTGACCGTTAAAGGGTGCTGTAACCCCCAAAGTACACTCCAAACCAAATAACAAAATATATTTTCTGTGTTTGTGAATTGTGTGCGCAGTAGCCGCACGTGCATCAACAAAGTAGTGCCAAGCGTGCGCCTGTGTCATAAGTAAAGGGCCGGCTGGCTTGACCGTTAAAGGGTGCTGTAACCCCCAAAGTACACTCCAAACAAAATAACAAAATATTTTTTCTGTGTTTGTGAATTGTGTACGCAGTAGCCGCACGTGCATCAATAAAGTAGTGCCAAGCGTGCGCCTGTGTCATAAGTAAAGGGCCGGCTGGCTTGACCGTTAAAGGGTGCTGTAACCCCCAAAGTACACTCCAAACCAAATAACAAAATATTTTTTCTGTGTTTGTAAAATGTGTGCGCAGTAGCCGCACGTGCATCAACAAAGTAGTGCCAAGCGTGCGCCTGTGTCATAAGTAAAGGGCCGGCTGGCTTGACCGTTAAAGGGTGCTGTATCCCCCAAAGTACACTCCAAACCAAATAACAAAATATTTTCTGTGTTTGTGAATTGTGTGCGCAGTAGCCGCACGTGCATCAACAAAGTAGTGCCAAGAATGCGCCTGTGTCATAAGTAAAGGGCCGGCTTGCTTGACCATTAAAGGGTGCTGTAACCCCCAAAGTACACTCCAAACCAAATAACAAAATATTTTTTCTGTGTTTTTGAATTGTGTTCGCAGTAGCCGCACGTGCATCAACAAAGTTGTGCCAAGCGGGCGCCTGTGTCATAAGTAAACGGCCAGCTGACTTGACCGTTAAAGGGTGCTGTAACCCCCAAAGTACACTCCAAACCAAATAACAAAATATTTTTTCTGTGTTTGTGAATTGTGTGCGCAGTAGCCGCACGTGCATCAACAAAGTAGTGCCAAGCGTGCGCCTGTGTCATAAGTAAAGGGCCGGCTGGCTTGACTGCTAAAGGGTGCTGTAACCCCCAAAGTACACTCCAAACCAAATAACAAAATATTTTTTCTGTGTTTGTGAATTGTGTGCGCAGTAGCCGCACGTGCATCAACAAAGTAGTGCCAAGCGTGCGCCTGTGTCATAAGTAAAGGGCCGGCTGGCTTGACCATTAACGGGTGCTGTAACCCCCAAAGTACACTCCAAACCAAATAACAAAATATTTTTTCTGTGTTTGTGAATTGTGTGCGCAGTAGCCGCACGTGCATCAACAAAGTAGTGCCAAGCGTGCGCCTGTGTCATAAGTAAAGGGCCGGCTGGCTTGACCGTTAACGGGTGCTGTAACCCCCAAAGTACACTCCAAACCAAATAACAAAATATTTTTTCTGTGTTTGTGAATTGTGTGTGCAGTAGCCGCACGTGCATCAACAAAGTAGTGCCAAGCGTGCGCCTGTGTCATAAGTAAAGGGCCGGCTGGCTTGACCGTTAAAGGGTGCTGTAACCCCCAAAGTACACTCCAAACCAAATAACAAAATATATTTTCTGTGTTTGTGAATTGTGTGCGCAGTAGCCGCACGTGCATCAACAAAGTAGTGCCAAGCGTGCGCCTGTGTCATAAGTAAAGGGCCGGCTGGCTTGACCGTTAAAGGGTGCTGTAACCCCCAAAGTACACTCCAAACAAAATAACAAAATATTTTTTCTGTGTTTGTGAATTGTGTACGCAGTAGCCGCACGTGCATCAATAAAGTAGTGCCAAGCGTGCGCCTGTGTCATAAGTAAAGGGCCGGCTGGCTTGACCAGTAAAGGGTGCTGTAACCCCCAAAGTACACTCCAAACCAAATAACAAAATATTTTTTCTGTGTTTGTGAATTGTGTGCGCAGTAGCCGCACGTGCATCAACAAAGTAGTGCCAAGCGTGCGCCTGTGTCATAAGTAAAGGGCCGGCTGGCTTGACCGTTAAAGGGTGCTGTAACCCCCAAAGTACACTCCAAACCAAATAACAAAATATTTTTTCTGTGTTTGTGAATTGTGTGCGCAGTAGCCGCACGTGCATCAACAAAGTAGTGCCAAGCGTGCGCCTGTGTCATAAGTAAAGGGCCGGCTGGCTTGACCATTAACGGGTGCTGTAACCCCCAAAGTACACTCCAAACCAAATAACAAAATATTTTTTCTGTGTTTGTGAATTGTGTGCGCAGTAGCCGCACGTGCATCAACAAAGTAGTGCCAAGCGTGCGCCTGTGTCATAAGTAAAGGGCCGGCTGGCTTGACCGTTAACGGGTGCTGTAACCCCCAAAGTACACTCCAAACCAAATAACAAAATATTTTTTCTGTGTTTGTGAATTGTGTGTGCAGTAGCCGCACGTGCATCAACAAAGTAGTGCCAAGCGTGCGCCTGTGTCATAAGTAAAGGGCCGGCTGGCTTGACCGTTAAAGGGTGCTGTAACCCCCAAAGTACACTCCAAACCAAATAACAAAATATATTTTCTGTGTTTGTGAATTGTGTGCGCAGTAGCCGCACGTGCATCAACAAAGTAGTGCCAAGCGTGCGCCTGTGTCATAAGTAAAGGGCCGGCTGGCTTGACCGTTAAAGGGTGCTGTAACCCCCAAAGTACACTCCAAACAAAATAACAAAATATTTTTTCTGTGTTTGTGAATTGTGTACGCAGTAGCCGCACGTGCATCAATAAAGTAGTGCCAAGCGTGCGCCTGTGTCATAAGTAAAGGGCCGGCTGGCTTGACCGTTAAAGGGTGCTGTAACCCCCAAAGTACACTCCAAACCAAATAACAAAATATTTTTTCTGTGTTTGTAAAATGTGTGCGCAGTAGCCGCACGTGCATCAACAAAGTAGTGCCAAGCGTGCGCCTGTGTCATAAGTAAAGGGCCGGCTGGCTTGACCGTTAAAGGGTGCTGTATCCCCCAAAGTACACTCCAAACCAAATAACAAAATATTTTCTGTGTTTGTGAATTGTGTGCGCAGTAGCCGCACGTGCATCAACAAAGTAGTGCCAAGAATGCGCCTGTGTCATAAGTAAAGGGCCGGCTTGCTTGACCATTAAAGGGTGCTGTAACCCCCAAAGTACACTCCAAACCAAATAACAAAATATTTTTTCTGTGTTTTTGAATTGTGTTCGCAGTAGCCGCACGTGCATCAACAAAGTTGTGCCAAGCGGGCGCCTGTGTCATAAGTAAACGGCCAGCTGACTTGACCGTTAAAGGGTGCTGTAACCCCCAAAGTACACTCCAAACCAAATAACAAAATATTTTTTCTGTGTTTGTGAATTGTGTGCGCAGTAGCCGCACGTGCATCAACAAAGTAGTGCCAAGCGTGCGCCTGTGTCATAAGTAAAGGGCCGGCTGGCTTGACTGCTAAAGGGTGCTGTAACCCCCAAAGTACACTCCAAACCAAATAACAAAATATTTTTTCTGTGTTTGTGAATTGTGTGCGCAGTAGCCGCACGTGCATCAACAAAGTAGTGCCAAGCGTGCGCCTGTGTCATAAGTAAAGGGCCGGCTGGCTTGACCATTAACGGGTGCTGTAACCCCCAAAGTACACTCCAAACCAAATAACAAAATATTTTTTCTGTGTTTGTGAATTGTGTGCGCAGTAGCCGCACGTGCATCAACAAAGTAGTGCCAAGCGTGCGCCTGTGTCATAAGTAAAGGGCCGGCTGGCTTGACCGTTAACGGGTGCTGTAACCCCCAAAGTACACTCCAAACCAAATAACAAAATATTTTTTCTGTGTTTGTGAATTGTGTGTGCAGTAGCCGCACGTGCATCAACAAAGTAGTGCCAAGCGTGCGCCTGTGTCATAAGTAAAGGGCCGGCTGGCTTGACCGTTAAAGGGTGCTGTAACCCCCAAAGTACACTCCAAACCAAATAACAAAATATATTTTCTGTGTTTGTGAATTGTGTGCGCAGTAGCCGCACGTGCATCAACAAAGTAGTGCCAAGCGTGCGCCTGTGTCATAAGTAAAGGGCCGGCTGGCTTGACCGTTAAAGGGTGCTGTAACCCCCAAAGTACACTCCAAACAAAATAACAAAATATTTTTTCTGTGTTTGTGAATTGTGTACGCAGTAGCCGCACGTGCATCAATAAAGTAGTGCCAAGCGTGCGCCTGTGTCATAAGTAAAGGGCCGGCTGGCTTGACCGTTAAAGGGTGCTGTAACCCCCAAAGTACACTCCAAACCAAATAACAAAATATTTTTTCTGTGTTTGTAAAATGTGTGCGCAGTAGCCGCACGTGCATCAACAAAGTAGTGCCAAGCGTGCGCCTGTGTCATAAGTAAAGGGCCGGCTGGCTTGACCGTTAAAGGGTGCTGTATCCCCCAAAGTACACTCCAAACCAAATATCAAAATATTTTCTGTGTTTGTGAATTGTGTGCGCAGTAGCCGCACGTGCATCAACAAAGTAGTGCCAAGAATGCGCCTGTGTCATAAGTAAAGGGCCGGCTTGCTTGACCATTAAAGGGTGCTGTAACCCCCAAAGTACACTCCAAACCAAATAACAAAATATTTTTTCTGTGTTTTTGAATTGTGTTCGCAGTAGCCGCACGTGCATCAACAAAGTTGTGCCAAGCGGGCGCCTGTGTCATAAGTAAACGGCCAGCTGACTTGACCGTTAAAGGGTGCTGTAACCCCCAAAGTACACTCCAAACCAAATAACAAAATATTTTTTCTGTGTTTGTGAATTGTGTGCGCAGTAGCCGCACGTGCATCAACAAAGTAGTGCCAAGCGTGCGCCTGTGTCATAAGTAAAGGGCCAGCTGGCTTGACTGCTAAAGGGTGCTGTAACCCCCAAAGTACACTCCAAACCAAATAACAAAATATTTTTTCTGTGTTTGTGAAATGTGTGCGCAGTAGCCGCACGTGCATCAACAAAGTAGTGCCAAGCGTGCGCCTGTGTCATAAGTAAAGGGCCAGCTGGCTTGACCGTTAAAGGGTGCTGTATCCCCCAAAGTACACTCCAAACCAAATAACAAAATATTTTCTGTGTTTGTGAATTGTGTGCGCAGTAGCCGCACGTGCATCAACAAAGTAGTGCCAAGCGTGCGCCTGTGTCATAAGTAAAGGGCCGGCTGGCTTGACTGCTAAAGGGTGCTGTAACCCCCAAAGTACACTCCAAACCAAATAACAAAATATTTTTTCTGTGTTTGTGAATTGTGTGCGCAGTAGCCGCACGTGCATCAACAAAGTAGTGCCAAGAATGCGCCTGTGTCATAAGTAAAGGGCCAGCTTGCTTGACCATTAAAGGGTGCTGTAACCCCCAAAGTACACTCCAAACCAAATGACAAAATATTTTTTCTGTGTTTGTGAAATGTGTGCGCAGTAGCCGCACGTGCATCAACAAAGTAGTGCCAAGCGTGCGCCTGTGTCATAAGTAAAGGGCCGGCTGGCTTGACCGTTAAAGGGTGCTGTATCCCCCAAAGTACACTCCAAACCAAATAACAAAATATTTTCTGTGTTTGTGAATTGTGTGCGCAGTAGCCGCACGTGCATCAACAAAGTAGTGCCAAGCGTGCGCCTGTGTCATAAGTAAAGGGCCGGCTGGCTTGACCAGTAAAGGGTGCTGTAACCCCCAAAGTACACTCCAAACCAAATAACAAAATATTTTTTCTGTGTTTGTGAATTGTGTGCGCAGTAGCCGCACGTGCATCAACAAAGTAGTGCCAAGCGTGCGCCTGTGTCATAAGTAAAGGGCCGGCTGGCTTGACCGTTAAAGGGTGCTGTAACCCCCAAAGTACACTCCAAACCAAATAACAAAATATTTTTTCTGTGTTTGTGAATTGTGTGCGCAGTAGCCGCACGTGCATCAACAAAGTAGTGCCAAGCGTGCGCCTGTGTCATAAGTAAAGGGCCGGCTGGCTTGACCATTAACGGGTGCTGTAACCCCCAAAGTACACTCCAAACCAAATAACAAAATATTTTTTCTGTGTTTGTGAATTGTGTGTGCAGTAGCCGCACGTGCATCAACAAAGTAGTGCCAAGCGTGCGCCTGTGTCATAAGTAAAGGGCTGGCTGGCTTGACAGTTAAAGGGTGCTGTAACCCCCAAAGTACACTCCAAACCAAATAACAAAATATATTTTCTGTGTTTGTGAATTGTGTGCGCAGTAGCCGCACGTGCATCAACAAAGTAGTGCCAAGCGTGCGCCTGTGTCATAAGTAAAGGGCCGGCTGGCTTGACCGTTAAAGGGTGCTGTAACCCCCGAAAGTACACTCCAAACAAAATAACAAAATATTTTTTCTGTGTTTGTGAATTGTGTACGCAGTAGCCGCACGTGCATCAATAAAGTAGTGCCAAGCGTGCGCCTGTGTCATAAGTAAAGGGCCGGCTGGCTTGACCGTTAAAGGGTGCTGTAACCCCCAAAGTACACTCCAAACCAAATAACAAAATATTTTTTCTGTGTTTGTGAAATGTGTGCGCAGTAGCCGCACGTGCATCAACAAAGTAGTGCCAAGCGTGCGCCTGTGTCATAAGTAAAGGGCCGGCTGGCTTGACCGTTAAAGGGTGCTGTAACCCCCAAAGTACACTCCAAACCAAATAACAAAATATTTTCTGTGTTTGTGAATTGTGTGCGCAGTAGCCGCACGTGCATCAACAAAGTAGTGCCAAGCATGCGCCTGTGTCATAAGTAAAGGGCCGGCTGGCTTGACCATTAAAGGGTGCTGTAACCCCCAAAGTACACTCCAAACCAAATAACAAAATATTTTTTCTGTGTTTGTGAATTGTGTGCGCAGTAGCCGCACGTGCATCAACAAAGTAGTGCCAAGCGTGCGCCTGTGTCATAAGTAAACGGCCAGCTGACTTGACCGTTAAAGGGTGCTGTAACCCCCAAAGTACACTCCAAACCAAATAGCAAAATATTTTTTCTGTGTTTGTGAAATGTGTGCGCAGTAGCCGCACGTGCATCAACAAAGTAGTGCCAAGCGTGCGCCTGTGTCATAAGTAAAGGGCCGGCTGGCTTGACCGTTAAAGGGTGCTGTAACCCCCAAAGTACACTCCAAACCAAATAACAAAATATTTTCTGTGTTTGTGAATTGTGTGCGCAGTAGCCGCACGTGCATCAACAAAGTAGTGCCAATCGTGCACCTGTGTCATAAGTAAAGGGCCGGCTGGCTTGACCAGTAAAGGGTGCTGTAACCCCCAAAGTACACTCCAAACCAAATAACAAAATATTTTTTCTGTGTTTGTGAATTGTGTGCGCAGTAGCCGCACGTGCATCAACAAAGTAGTGTCAAGCGTGCGCCTGTGTCATAAGTAAACGGCCAGCTGACTTGACCGTTAAAGGGTGCTGTAACCCCCAAAGTACACTCCAAACCAAATAACAAAATATTTTTTCTGTGTTTGTGAATTGTGTGCGCAGTAGCCGCACGTGCATCAACAAAGTAGTGCCAAGCGTGCGCCTGTGTCATAAGTAAAGGGCCGGCTGGCTTGACCGTTAAAGGGTGCTGTAACCCCCAAAGTACACTCCAAACCAAATAACAAAATATTTTTTCTGTGTTTGTGAATTGTGTGCGCAGTAGCCGCACGTGCATCAACAAAGTAGTGCCAAGCGTGCGCCTGTGTCATAAGTAAAGGGCCGGCTGGCTTGACCGTTAAAGGGTGCTGTAACCCCCAAAGTACACTCCAAACCAAATAAAAAATTTTTTTCTGTGTTTGTGAATTGTGTGCGCAGCAGCCACACGTGCATCAACAAAGGAGCAGCGCCAAGCGTGCGCCTGTGTCCCATAAGTAAAGAGCCGGTCTGGCTCATTTCTTAAAGGGTGGTGTAACCCACAAAGTGCACTACTCTCCAGCAAAAATAAAAAATATTTTCTGTGTTTGTGTGCGCCTTAGCCGCACGTATATATCAAATCGATATAACTTAAATGGAGGACCAAACTTTCTCCGATAAAAATAAAATAGAGAAAGATCAAGAACCACTTCCTCCTAGTGCTGAAGCTGCTGCCACTAGTCATGACATAGACGATAACATGCCATCAACGTCGTCTGCCAAGGCCGATGCCCAATGTCATAGTAGAGGGCACATACAATCCCAAATGGCAAAGTTCAGGAAAATGACCTTGAAAAAAACATTTAAATCAGCTGAAGAGAAACGTAAACTTGCCAATATGCCATTTTCAACACGGAGTGGCAAGGAATGGCTAAGGTCTTTCCCTATGTTCATGACGTGCGTTCTAAGAAGATATCACAAATACCCAAGGAGAGTCCAAGTGTGGTGGTGGTTGTGATGCCTGACCTTCCCAGCACTGGACGGGAAGAGGTGGCTCTTTCCACCATTTGCACGCCCCCTGCAAGTGCTGAAAGGAGCACCCACAGTGCACTTGCTGATATGCAAATTGAAGATGTCACTGATGAAGTACAACAGGATGAGGATACTGGTGTAGCTGGTGCTGAGGAGGAAGTTGGTGAGGAGGATTCTGATGGTGATGTGGTTTGTTTAAATCAGGCTCCGGGGGAGACAGTTGTTGTCCGTGGGATGAAAAAGCCCATCACGGTCATGCCTGGGCAGAAGACCAAACATTCCACCTCTTTGGTCTGGCAATATTTCTATCCAAATCCGGACAACAACTGTCTTGCCATATGTACCATATGTAAAGGTGAAATAAGTAGGGGTAGGGATGTCAACCACCTAGGAACATCCTCCCTTATACGGCACCTGCAGCGCGTTCATAAAAAGTTACTGTCAAGTTCAGAAACTTTGGCTAAGACCGTAAGCAGTCCAGGGACACCTAAATCCCATTGTCCTGTTGTATCCAAGCACCTGCAAACCACACCGTCAACTCCCTCCTCGTCAATTTCCTCCTTAGTCAGGATCGGAAGTAGTTCTGCAGGCCATGTCACTGGCATGACTGACTCTCCTATCCGGGATTCCTCCAGAGGATCCTGCATTGCTACGCCAACTGCTGCCGCTGCTGCTGTTGCTGCTGCTGGGAGTCGTTCATCATCCCAGAGAGGAAGTAGGAACACCGCTACTTTTACTAAACAATTGACCCTCCAACAGTCCTTAGCGAGGAGGATGAAGTACGACAGCAGTCATCCTGAAGCAAAACGTATAACTGAGGCCTTGACTGCTATGTTGGTGTTAGACGTGCATCCGGTATCCGCCATTAGTGCAGTGGGATTTAGACAATTGATGGAGGTAGTGTGTCCCCGGTTCCAAATCCCGTCTAGATTCCACTTCATTAGGCAGGCGATACCGAGACTGTACAGAAACGTCAGAAAAAGTGTCCTCAGTGTCCTGAAAAATGCCGTTGTACCCAATGTCCACTTAACCACGGACATGTGGACAAGTGGAACAGGGCAGACTAAGGACTATATGACTGTGACAGCCCACTGGGTAGATGTATCACCTTACGCAGCAACAGCAGCAGCGTCACCAGTAGCAGCATCTCAGAAATGCCAGCTCGTTCCAAGGCAGGCTACGCTGTGTATCACCGGTTTCAGTAAGAGGCACACCGCCGACAACCTCTTAGAGAAACTGAGGGAAATCATCGCCCAGTGGCTTACCCCACTTAGACTCTCCTGGGGATTTGTGATATCTGACAACGCCACCAATATTGTGCGGGCATTACATCTGGGCAAATTCCAGCACGTCCCATGTTTTGCTCACACAATAAACTTGGTGGTGCAGAATTCTCTGAAAAGCGACAGGGGCGTGCAGGAGACGCTTTGGGTGGCCCGAAAAATTTCTGCCCATTTTCGCCATTCAGCGACTGCGTGCTGAAGACTGGAGTGCCAGCAAACACAATTGAACCTGCCCCACCATCACCTGAAACAAGAGGTTGTGACGCGATGGAACTCAACCCTCTATATGCTTCAGAGGATGGAGGAGCAGCAAAAGGCCACACAAGCCTATACATCCACCTATGACATAGGCAAAGGAGGGGGTATGCACCTGACTCAAGCACAGTGGAGAATGATTACCGTGTTGTGCAAGGTTCTCCAGCCCTTCGAACTTGCCACACGTGAAGTCAGTTCAGACACTGCCAGCTTGAGTCAGGTCATTCCCCTCATCAGGCTTTTGCAGAAGCAGCTGGAGAAAGTGAAGGAGGAGCTAAGACGGAGCGATTCTGCTCGGCATGTGGGACTTGTGGATGAAGCCCTTCATTCGCTTTGCCAGGATTCCAGGGTGGTCAATCTGTTGAAATCAGACCACTACATTTTGGCCACCGTGCTCGATCCTAGGTTTAAAGCCTATGTGGTGTCTTTCTTTCCGACCAACACAAGCCTGCAGAGGTGCAAAGACCTGCTGGTGAACACACTGTCAGCTGAAGCGGAACGTGACACGTCAACAGCTCCTTCTTCATTTTCTCCCGCAACTGGGGCTGCCAGGAAAAAACTTAGGTATCCTAAGCAACCCGCTGGTGGCGATGCAGTGCAGGCAGGACCAAGTTTGGACATCTGGTCCGGACTGAAGGATCTGGCAACAATTTCTGACATGTCTACTGTCACTACATATGATACTGTCACCATTGACAGAATGGTGGAGGATTACATCGGTGACAGCATCCAAGTAGGCATGTCAGACAGTCCATACCTGTACTGGCAGGAAAAAGAGGCAATTTGGAGGCCCATGTACAAACTGGCTCTATTTTACCTGAGTTGCCCCCCCTCCAGTGTGTACTCCGAAAGAGTGTTTAGTGCAGCCGGGAACCTTGTCAGCGAAAGGCGTAGGAGGTTGCTTCCACAAAATGTGGAGAAGATGATGTTCATAAAATGAATTATCAACTCTTCCAGGGAGACCAGCCTCCAGAACGTACAGAGGGACCTGTGGTGGTGGATTCCAGTGGGGACGAGTTAATACTCTGTGAGGATGAGGATGTACACAACACTGAAGAGGGTGAGGAATCGGTGGATGAGGAGGATGAGGACGACATCTTGCCTCCGTAGAGCCAGTTTGTGCAGGGACAGATTAATTGCCAGCTTGTTTTGTGGGGGCCCAAACGAACCAATCATTTCAGCCACAGTCGTGTGGCAGACCCTGGCGCTGAAATGATTGGTTTGTTAAAGTGTGCATGTCCTGTTTATACAACATAAGGGTGGGTGGGAGGGCCCAAGGATAATTCCATCTTGCACCTCTTTTTTTTCTTTGCATTATGTACAGTTTGGGGCCTAGTTTTTCAAACTGCCATCCTGTCTGCCACTGCAGTGTCACTCCTAGATGGGTCACGTGTTTGTGCCGCCCACTCGTGTCGCTTAGCATAGTCATCCAGCTACCTTGGTGCAGCCTTTTGGACATAAAAACACTATTGTGAGGTGTGAGGTGTTCAGAATAGACTGGAAATTAGTGGAAATTAAGGTTATTGAGGTTAGTAATAGCATAGGAGCAGGAAAACCAACACATTCTGTGATTTTAGCTGTTTTTATGCTTTTTTAAAAAAAAATACAGATCCAAAACACAAAACCCAGAACCCAAACCACGGAAGGGTGGTTTTGGCAAAACCAATCCAGATCCAAAACACGAAGAAAGATCCAGATCCAAAACCAAAACACAAAACACGAAAAGGGGCCGGTGCACACCCCTAATATATATATATATATATATTTCCAAAAAGACTGGCACTCAGCTCCTTTGCTCCTTCTTAAAAATACTGTGTCTTGGTGCCCTCCCTGCTGCGTAGTAGAGAACTGCCACATCCCAGGTATGTTACCGGCGGCACTCACAGGACTTGATATTAGCCGTAATAAATCAGGAGATACTACTCCATAAGTGTAATTAACGTTTCAGTCATTTTATCAACTTTTGACGATGTGTGTGTATATATATATATATATATATATATATATATTATATGCGAATGGAGCAAATCGGCGGCACTTGGAGACTTGTGAAGAAGTTTAATGTGACACCTCACATCACACCGACGCTATTATATGCTGCAATGCACATAGATATTTGCTTTTCCTGTATAATTGTCTCTAACATTTACACTTAGCTATTAAAATCTTATCTTTTTTTCTGTAACAGGATGGCCAGCTGCGTCGATCCACTGGTGTCCTGGTTGTCTTGACAACGGGAGACATGCAGCGTGACGACGTCACCATTGTGGGACTCCGGCTGCGACACAGGTAGTCCCAGACGGCATCTAGTTCACTTCTCTTGGTGGGCTTCTCCCTTTATAAGGTAAGCTGTCTCTTAGTTATTCTACCTTGACAAAGGGGTGTGTGAGCCCCGAAACGTCGGTGTAATGTGAGGTGTCACATTAAACTTCTTCACAAGTCTCCAAGTGCCGCTGATTTGTTCCACTTGTTTGCAGAAGGCACAGGAGCATATATTGGTCGGTTTAGAGGAGTGCCGGTCCGTCTGAATAAATTTACTGCTAATCTCCTTTACCGAGCTGAGCAGCCCCCTCAAGAAAAAAAAACAGACGGCACTTGTCAGTAATTGTAAAAAAGTGATTTATTGTCACAAATCACATAGGTGCTGTTAATGTTCAAGACCCATTGGTTTTTTCATCAGGACATGTCCTGATGAAAAGACAGATGGGTCGTAAAACGACAGCACCTACTGAGGAGGGCCGCCTGTTTTTTCCTGAGGGGCTGTTCAGCTCGGTATGGGAAGTTGTTGGGGGGCACCAGTCAAATTTTGCCTAGGGCACCAAATGGGCTAGGGCCGGCTCTGATGATACGGGTGCCGATTTGTTTCTTTGCCAAGACACGGAAGTAGGTGAGTATTGTTTTTTTTTTCAAGTGCTCCTAGTGGATTCTACTTGGAGAAGCGGACCGAGCGATGGCCAGCAGGTAAGTATGTGTGAGTGAGATAGGTGTATGTAATAAACTTTTACTTTCTACCATGGGGGGTCCCTACCTCCCCTGAGATCCCCAACTTGGGCTGACAGGCTTGGAGTGCAATTTGCATTGGCTGGGGAGACCCAGTGATAGGGTCCTTTGGCTGTGGCATTACACTCCAGCCGGATTTGAGCCTGATGCTGGTTTTAAATACAGGGGGATCCCTACGCAATTTTTCCCCCCTATATTTAAAACCAGGACTGGCTCAGCAGCCAGGTGCTGGTTCTTAAAATATGGATGGACCTTATTTATTTTTTACCACATATTTTTAGGAACCAGGACTGGCTGAAAAGACTGGGGCTGGTTATGCTTTTTTGGGGGGGACCCTACATAATTTTTTTTTAAATTAACCCTTTTTTTACAGGTATAACACAAGCAGCCTTCACATATCTCACTGATATGTGTAGGCTGCTTGTTCGAGAGAGTTAGGCAGAGAGAAGACACTGCAATCAGGTGAGTAATCTCTTTCAAAACTTGCTACTAGGGGGAGAAATCTTGATCTGCTTCACCATCAGCCAACTCACTCTCAGCTAAACTCACTTCTTAATAAATCTGTGAGTTTCAGGAGCCTCAAATCACCCAAGTTTTCAATGAGTTAAATCGAGGTTAAAACTGGGCAACACTCGACCAAACTCGCATCTTAGTAAATTTACTCCTAGTACTGTAGTTAACAAGAAAAAAAATGTTGGCATCAGAATGTATGAGTAAACATAATATACTGAGGCAGATTCAGAGCTGCCGCACCTACCAACTCTAGGGGAGCTGGGTGCCAGATAACAAAAACATTACCTGTACCAGCAAACACCTTCTTGCTGTGAGTTTTTAAGCACACAGGGAATCAGTGCCGTGTATGACAGCCGCATCCATCATGACAGGGCAATCAGTGGTCTTCCTGATTTATGTACCCACCCTCCAAAGTCCAATTGGCTAGTCCACACAGGAGTTTAGAGGGCGGCACATCGTGGAGACAACTGACTGCCCTGTGCACTTAGCACTTACCCAGCAAGAAGGTGTTTTCAGGTACAGGTAATGTATTTCGGTTATCTGACACCTGCCACCCCTATGGTAGATTTGGTAGGCATTGCAGCCATGCTGGAGAAACCGCTACTGTACACTACAGTACATCTCTTGGAGTGTTGCAGTCATGGTGGGCATTTAAAGCAGTATGTCGTATTGAGGCTAGGTACATGAGGACACATCTGTAGCAGCCAACTAGAAAAATTGTGAAAAGAAAATGTAAATACAGCATAGTTTTTAATTAGGAGACTGTTTTTCGAAAACAAATGAATTACAAGCATTATCAAAGAAAGTAAATTTCACAAACTTTTGATCAGGATGACACAGTAGCACATTGATTAGTATTGTTACCTCAAGGTGCTGAGACCGTGGGGTCCATCCCAACGAAGACACCATCTATGGAGGTTGTACATTTCCTCCCACAGTTCAATAACATACTGGTAGCTTCATTTTTGTGTGGTAGAGAATGTAAGCAGTAAGCTCTACTAGGTCAAGGACAGATGTGAATTATTAAACATTCTCTGTAAACTCTTTCATAATATACTCTTACTATAAAATATAAAGATATATTCGATTTTTGCTCAAGTTACAGTTAGAAATTATACTGTACAATATGCAAAAAAATCTGCATTGCTGCAGCAAGTTCTTTGTGGGTTTTATACTTATAGGGACTTTTGATTGCTCCTTACGCAAACAGTGCAAATAATAGTTCAACAAATCAGCAAGTTAAAATCCTCAATTGTAAATTGACTTTTGTTGGTTTGGGCTCTAAAAATTTTTTTATTTGACCTAATACTATTGTGTGTAAATATATATTTACTTACAGCATGATTATTTTGATTGTACAAGCTATAGTGTATCAGTTAATCTAATAGGGTGGTTTTCTGTAATATGTGATGCGCGTTTCACATGTCATTCTCACAGATAGTGCTACAGTTGTAAAAATGTATTCATTTTATTATTTATCTAAAGCCACAAGCGCTCTTAAAAAATGTGAACATGTTACACAAAATGTTATTATCTGGTTCAGTGAAAAGTAATAACAATTACCTGGTCCTGCCTATCAACTGTGTGAGGAGTATATTGCAGAAAATTGCAATAACGTGCCAGTAAATAAAATAAATACTCAGAATAAAATTACTTAAAGATGCAAATAAATAAAAAAAATACTGTACAGACAAATAAATGCTTCTTAGTGTTGAAAAAAAACTCTTCTAGTTTATTGCATGATTTCTAGTACCTGTGATAAATATAGGCCCTCATTCAGACCCACTCGCGAGCGGCTGTCCGCTCGCAAGTGGGTCGATGGTCCGCACTGCTCATGCGCACGACGGAGGGAGCTCCGTCGTGCGCATGCGCGAGACCCTACGAGCGAAGGACTTTCCTTCGCTCGGAGTGTCTCATCAAAGGGGGCGTGCTGTCGATGTTGACTGACAGCACGCCCCCTTTGGTGGGCATGCCGGGGGCGTGCCTGCCAGATGGAGGCGTTCCCAAGGGAACGCCTACCGTCTGAAGCCGGCCCCACTGACATCACTAGTGATGTCAGTGGAAGTGATTTTGGCTCTGATAGAGCCAAAATCACTCCTGGCCTTGCGGTTGAAAAACTCAACCGCAGGCTTCTGCTCGCAGTTTCGATGGTCGCGATGGTCAAGACCATCACGACCATCATCCTGCACGCTCGTATATGCTGTGGGTGGTGACCCACAGCTATACGAGCGTCCAGGAGGACGCTCCATTTTAATGGAGGTGGGCCCAGATTCAGAGCGAGCGCTCTGGTCAGAGCGTCCGGCTCTGAATCAGGGCCATTATCTTTCCGTGTTATGCATATGTAGGTGTCCAACATACTGTACATAGGAGATCATTGTTTTAAGATTTTATAATCAGAAAATAAATCCTTTTTTATTACCTTCTCAGTATAAAGCGAGTCCTTCTAGCATGGTGTATGCCAGATACTTGTCTCACGGGTGGCCACCCAGCATGTAAAAAAGACATGCCCACGTTTAGCTAGCCACCCCCTATTACCACCTGAAATGCCCACTAAAACTTTTTTCTTTTTCTGCTTCCAAATTTGTTCTGCGTTTCCTGGCGGTAACGATCAGGTCTCATGCTTAGTGCTACTCAAATGCATGAACAGACCGAAAACTTTGTCCGCTTTTCGACAGAAATTGACAATGCATCTATTGCTGATTCAGGCCCTCTGTCCTGATTCAATCTTGTTTTCAAATTATTTATCATTTAGTTCTTCTGAAATTAGCACTGTCCTAATTGTATATATTTATGGATTAACTTCAGAGGAAAAAAAAAACTATTCATCTTTATAGACTGGCTGCTCTAAAATAAAAACGTAATTTTAGTAGACCTAAGAGTATTTTTTAAATTTATTAAGCCCCCAGATATTTCTGCATATTTAAGTTACCGGGCCAGTCAACATCAGGGGTCCGATAGAACCCCCTTGGTATTCAGCATACTCCGAAAACATTGGAGTTTGCTGCCAAGAACAAGCGCCTTCTTCCGACGGAGCTTGTTCACGGATCTCTGCTCCTTCCTATGGGAAGGAGTTTCGGGGATGCGAAGAGGGATCTGAGCGGATCCCTCCGCCGCCTCCTCACTACCTCCCCAGCGGCTTTGCGCATGCATGACACGAGGTCACGCATGCATAGCTGCGATGACCGGGAGCAAGTAAGTAACGCAGCTACAGAAGAAGCTGCGATACTAACCGAGGGGACAACTGCTTTTTGGAGCAGCCGTCCCCTCACCGGAGCAATGATGAATTGCTTCGGTGTCACGTTTCCCCCGCTGCGAGTTGGATACTAAAGTATCCCTTGCGCTCGCAGAGAGTTCAATACTTCATCATCGGAGGCCATACGCCTTCGATGATGAATAGGCCCCTCAATGTCTTTTTAGTGCTTTCCTTTTGTACAGCAATGTCTCAAGGGACTAGTATTAACATTTGGAAAAAAGATACTGCTACCAGGCTGTAGTGATTTTTAACATAGTGCATTTGGATTTTGGCGTTCAGTTCCTCTTTAAATCTATTTATCAGATGGCCATTGTTGGCCTGTGTCTGTGGTCATCTCCAAACTCTACCAAAGTTCCAGATGTTTCATTTAACAAATTTGGCTATCCACACGTGTGGGCCATCCATGTCTATACATGTATTTCCTTATGAAGGCTACCATAGGTACATACTGTAGGAATTATAATTAGACACACTAAAGCCATGCCGGTAGACCTGTGAATAAATACAGATTACCTTTGCTACTGTAGTTTCCCTTACATAATTATTTGCGCTGATCATTCAATTTCACCTCTTTTATACAACTCTCACCAATAATTAGACTTTCTAGTTAGAATTCCAAATATAATTTGTCATGAGTCTTATGAAGTTATTTATAATAGCCTATATGCCATAGACCACAGTATATAAAAAATAATAATTTGGACTCTAAGGAGTCTAAATTGTGCTTTCCTTGACATACCCGTCTCAATTCAGCTGCCGTCTTTGTAGCATCATCATGTCCCTTTCACATCCACTGGGAGTCTCATCTAAGATTAATGGCTATTCATTTTCCTCCATGAACCTACAAACCTCAGGAGAGGAATGTATCCTAGTTTGTACAGTAACTTCCCAGTCAAGGAATTTTAGAAGAATAGCGTCAGTCTATTAATCTGGAGACATTGACTTTGGATATGTACTGCACTGTCATCACATTTTAGTTTCAATAATTGAAAAGCAAGTGTTAATTTTTCATAGCCTGTTTCTCCTTTTTAAAATGTTCTATTTTGGGGGATATATATATATATATATATATATATATATATATATATATATAGTCAGAAATCCACTGCACTCGCCACTCCCAGATTTGGGGTGCAGACCTGCACTCGCCATTCCCAGGAATGGTGTGCAAGTGGCTTGTGACCACATTGCTTAAATAAATAAAATCAGAAAACTCAGCACTCACCATTATTAAATCACTCACAATAATGTATAAATAAATAATGGATTTTGGTTCATGGATTGATCAATGCATTTAAGCCTGCAGCCCACATCACGGGACCCCACTTCTCTGCAGGTCCTACACTATCTGTCACACTGATAGAAACCTGGTAGCTGCTATCACATAGTTTAAACTTAAAAAATGTTACCTGGTTTAAAGCTCACCTGCCAGCTATTGGCTTTTAAAGGCAAGGCAGTGACCAAACATAGCTTCTATCATACTACCAAACAGGCAGCTGACACAGGTTATTATAAACAAGTTTGCACATGGGGTGCATGAGAAAGCTATGATCACAAAAGGTTAATTAAAAATTAACCACATACACAAAGTCAGAAATCCACTGCACTCGCCACTCCCAGATTTGGGAGTGGCTATGTTTGGTGACTGCCTTGCCTTTAACCACTTGCCTGGCACGGTCGTATCAGATACGACCATACCAGACTGGGCTTTCCCTGACATGGTCATATCTGATACGACCAGTCAGAAATGGCCAATAGGCGGCCATGGGAAGTTAATCTTCCCACTGCCACCTATATCAGAGGGACCTTCTGGTCCCTCTACACCCGCGGCTCCCCCTCCTTTGTGTCCCGATCACTGCTGGCCACAGTGATCGGGCACCGTCAGCACCCCCCTCCCGGCGAACTTCCATGGGCTAGCAAATTCCAGCAGCCACGGCTTATGTAGCCGTGGCTGCTGCGGTGACCCAATCACTGTGGCCAGCAGTGAGCGGGCAGCCGGACCCATCCTTTCAGTAAGAAGCAGCAGCTCTGCTCTGTATCCGGGCCGCCAGCGGGACACCCTCCCGCTGCGGCTCCAGCTCTACAGTGATCACTATGTGATCACTGTTGTGTAGGAGCAGCAGCGGCGGCTCTGGTAGCCGCAGCTCTGCTATGTTCAGGGCCACTCCCTCCGGCCTCAGCAGCTACTCCTCCTCCTCCCTAATTATGCCCGTTTGTATAAGGGCCAGGCCATAATATATATATATATATATATATATACATATATTTATATATATATACACATATACACACATATATATATATATATATATATATATATTATATGTATATGAAATATATTTTTATATATATATATATGTATGTGCACATATATATATATATATATATATATATATATATATATACATACACATACTGTAAGTGTGTGTATATATATTTATGTATATATATATATATATATATATATATATATGTAAATAATCGATAGTTTGTAAACCATCGATGGTCTGACTGAAAACAAGTGGTTTGCCATTACTGATGGCCATCAATGTTACACCATCGATGGCAACCCCCAATCGATGTTTCTGAAACATCGGCAGTTGTGGTCTACACAGATTTCCTCGAGCAATTGCTAAACAATTGATGGCTTCTAACGATGGTTGAACCATCGATGGTACAGCTGTCAATGGCCATCACTGCAGTATAACATACAAATTGCTATTTTTATGATATACTGTCTTTTAAAAAAATATTTTTTTTAATATAAAATAGTGATGGATAAGTTTAAAATTATGTTCTTGACCTAATTCAATCATAAAAGAAACCGACAATTTTGGAGAGGTTTTTGGAAAAAGAATTAGTCAGTTAAGTGGTTAAAAGCCATTAGCTGGCAGGTGAGCTTTAAACTAGGTAACATTTTTTCAGTGTAAACTATGTGATAGCAGCTACCAGGTTTCCATCAGTGTGACAGATAGTGTAGGACATGCAGAGAAATGGGGTCCCGTGATGTGGGCTGCAGGCTTAAATGCATTGATCAATCCATGAACCAAAACCCCATTATTTATTTATACATTATTGTGAGTGTTTAAACATGGTGAGTGCTGAGTTTTCTGATTATATATATATATATATATATATATATATATAAAAAAAATAAATGATGTCATGGGTTCGATTCCCACCACGGCCCAACCTGTGCGGAGCTTGTATATTCTCCCTGTGCTTGCGTGGGTTTCCTCCGGGTTCTCCGGTTTCCTCCCACACTCCAAAAATATACTGGTAGGTTAATCGGCTCCCAACAAAAATTAACCCTAGTGTGTATGTGTGTGCGCATGTGATAGGGATTATAGACTGTAAGCTCCACTGGGGCAGGGATTGATGTGAATGGCCAAATATTCTCTGTAAAGCGCTGCGGAATATGTGTGCACTATATAAATAACTGGTAATAAATAAATAAATGATACAGATTGCACAAAATCAGCAATATTTGCAATAATGTGCAAAAGGAAGGGATACATCTCCAGAGGCTTCCGGAGACACTGTTACATTAATTAGGGGGGGGGGGGGGGGACAGAAAACAGAATTCATAAGGGAGGAAGGGATTTGGGGAGGGGGTGGGGGGAACATGTGCACTGCATTTCCTATCTCCCTGATGTGTCTATTAGATATAATTAAATGAAATCCACTCTCCCCGACCCTGTACAACATTACGTTATGCAAAAAAGAATACGAAAGAAAACTATACTCCAGGGGCTTTTAGGTGATGTACAGAGAGATAACAAATCATTGTTCTTGTCTTCCCACAAATACGCAGGGGACCAGACCACAGTAAGACTGATAAGTGATCACTTCCATGCATGCCATAAACCATGTTAGGTCTTTAAGAGTAGAAGCAGGAGTAAGCTCCAGCTGTTTCCGGACCAAGGATAATGGATTCTGAGTCGGATGTATTTCTTTTTACGTATGCAAAATAGTGATTTTCAGCTTACAACGTGTACGCAGAAGCAACTTTATGCATTTTGTATATCTCCAGCCGATTCTGAGTCGGGTGATCTTTTGGCCGGATCTGTCTTCACATAAAATTGGCATTACTGGGCGGCGAGATCGCATGGAACTTCTCCATCTTGTGAGGAAAAGTGTCATGGTAGTGTCCTGGGTGTGTAGCTACTGCTAGAGATCTTTTCTATGCTAAGGTGAGTGTATGGAGAAGAGAAACCTGTTTCTGATGGATCTCTTGTGCCTAGTATACGGCTGGTGCAAATGTTGTAACTAATGATGACTGCAGCTGTGGATGGAAAAACAGTGGGCGTGCGGCTTGAAGCTACACGGATCCCCACATTAGCCCTATGGATACTCGCATCAGTTAGGTAACTCTGGCTTCTGCTGCATCACACAAACACTCTGCACCTGACTCAGAATGAGTCTCAATGTATTAAACATGAGTCACAGTCAATATATGGGAAGCCAGTTTGGCTGAATATGGTGTTAGAAAGCTTTCTCCTCTATAAGCACTAGAGATGTGTGGTTCAGTTTTCCTGAAAAACAAACACACTCGAACTTAAGGGTTCCCGAGTCAATTCGAGTCCCAGATCAGAACACTTTTTGGGGGCGGTTGAATGAGTCCCGGCTCGGGTCTGCTGTAAGTTCGGAATTTGGATTTAAAGACCGAATCTCAGTTTTGAATTGCATTTAAACAGGTACAAATTACATGATTTTAGCTGGTTTGATCAATATTTAATTAAATCTAAGACGAAAACCGAATCTGAACCGAAACAGTTAAGGCTGTTTTTGCCAAAACCATAGCATTTCAGGATAGTTTTGCCAAAAAAAATACCAAAACCCAAGGGTCCGCGCACATCTCTACTGTGCGTACATGCTGGGCACTAGGACTCAGAGTCTACAGGGAGGTCTGTCTTCCAAACTGATGTGCTCCTGCACATGTGGCTGCAGCCATCTTAATACCGTGTGAGAGTGTCGCAGTGGAAGACAAATGTTCAGAGAGACCCCAGTGTATACCTGCATATAGTTGTTCCAGCATCCCTTCACCTATCCCCGTTTGCAGCATTCACTTACCAGCTGGTGAGCTGTATAGAATCCTGTTCCACACAAGCTTCGCTCCATTACCAGTGTACATATAACAGTGAGTATGGCTGTACCTGCTATCTATTAATAAACAAACACCACTGGTTAAGTAACTGGGCTGTCCATAGTTTGAGTCATCCGCTGGAATGTGCCTACATAACTGTATCAACACCTGCACACACATAATTTCCAACATATTTACCATCATTTTGAGGAGAATATCAATGAAAGTAGTTCCAGAGATCCTTGAGAAAAGGACAATCTACTGTTAAAGTGACTTTAAAAGTTTCTTTACATAGATTTTGTCCCAGAAAGAACATACAGTATTATCCCTTTGACCAGGGCCATAGCGAGGACAGAGCTCATGCCATTTCCATGCTTCATTTGCATGCCTTCTCTGCTCCTCTAGCAGGCTGTTCTATTAAAGCATAATGGACCTCATTCAGACCCGGTCGCAAGCGCTGAGTGCTCGCAACCGGGTCGATGTTTAGGCCCTCCGCACGCGCACCAGCGCACTGTGCGTGCGCAAGCCCCGGAGCGAAAGAGAAATTCTCTTGCTCCGGAGCTCACTACAAAAGGGGCGGCTGTCGATGTTGATCGACAGCTCGACCCGTTTTGTAGGCGTGGCAGGGGGGTGGTTTCACAAATAGAGGTGTTCCTTAAGGAAAGCCTGCCATTTTGTGGGCGGCCGCACTGACATCAGCAGTGATGTCAGTGGGGAGCTTCCTGCTCGATCAGAGCAGGAAGCTCCCTGGGGCCTGCGGTTGCCAAGACCCAGTGTTAGGGTCTCATCGCAAGCCCCGATGGTCGCAATGTGGGTGGTAACCCACAGCTTAGCGACCAGGAGGCCGCACTTGAAAAGTCAAGCGGCCACCCTCATTCAGAGCGAGCGCTCACTTCTTGCGACCATCTCTGAATGAGGGCCAATGTTCTTGGCCGGCCCGTACTGTGCATAAGACAGACTACGGTGAAGGGCTGGGCCGTGGTGTCAGCGGTCTGTGACCGCCGATCTCACATGTAATTTCTACGCCCCAGAATACCTTGCAATCGGTATTCTGGAGGCACAGTTTTCAGCACTGCAATAGTGCCTAGGGGGAAATGAAATTCTCTGCTCTAAGCATTTGATTGCCGGCCGAAGGCACTCAGAGTGGGCTGTTGTGTGATCATCAGCTTCTCTGAGTGCTGCGTCCTGCTCAACTGGGACTGACTGACCGGTCCCCTCTGAGTTGCCAGTCACACGCTCTGCTGTGTAAATAATGGAATGGGAGGGAGAGCATGGGGGGTTGGTGGAGGAAGGGGGCACATTGGGGGATCTGTAATCAATGAAGGGGGGGCAGTTTCACCTAGGCAACTATGGTCACTGGGGTGGGGGAAGAGTTATATTACTGGGGAATACAGGAATACGCCATGGGGGTGGGAACATACAGTATCCCTACAGGAGGACAATTATTAAAGGAAATTCTATAAAAAAAAAATGCTCAAGGATTGGGAGATAAAGGTAATGCAGAAAAGGTTTCCGAGAGACACACCCACAGGGGGACAGCAAACACCCACTATAAAAAGGCGGGGTGCCGGGACTCCATGCTACGCCTCTGCCTATGACTACAAATTCCCCAGTATCCAGCTTTAGAAATAATAATTCATTAGGAAAGTACAACCATCTATATATATAAAAGAAAAAGTTTGTTTGTTTATTTGTTTGTTTGTTCGCGAATATCTTCCACAGCGCTCAAGTTACAGCTGCCAAATCTTACAGAAGACATACTAATGGGGTCGAACATCCCGCTGGTGTACGCTGGGCAGAACTTTGACCAGGGGAGCCTGTTCTGGGCCTTCCACTGGATGGATTTGGATGAAAATTTCACAGAGGGGTGGCAATTGGTCTTGGGTGCCTAATGAAGTGGTTTGGGTCCTGGTTGGATCTCACGACGAAGTGGGCCAGGCAGAACGTGACCCAGGGAGCCTGTTCATACCAGGAAGCCTGTTCAGACCCGGGTAGCCTTTTCTGAGCCTTCCACTGGATAGATTTGATGAAAACTTCACAGAGTGGATCCCAGAAGATATACTAGGGGGTTGAGGTACCGGTGGAGTGCACCAGACAGAACTTTGACCCAGGGAGCCTGTTCTGGACCTTCCACTGAATTAATTTGGATGACATGACATAAGAAAGATCGTAATAACTGGAAGATTTACACCTGGGCAACACCAGGTACTTCGGCTAGTATATAATAAATAGGGGTGAGCGGGTTCGGATTTCTGAAATCTGAACCCCCCCGAGCCCCCCCGATCCGAGGCCGATCCGAGTCAGGCTCGACTTTTCCCACCTGACTCGGATTCTGAAATCGAGGCAAAACGTCATCATCCCGCCTTCCGAGTCTCGCGGGTATTGGATCCTATATAAGGTACCCGCGTCGGCGCCATTTTCTCACTCGGCTGTGGACAGTGAAGAGGGAGGGTGGGAGTTAGGGCTGGCTGGGCTGTGTAGTGTAGTGTAGTGCAGAGTAGTGTTGTGCTGTGCTGCGCTGTGCTGCTGTTGTCCATAGGGGCTGTGTCCACTACTTCAAAGTCCATAGGGGCTGGCTGTGTTGTGCTGTGCTGCTGTTGTTAATAGGGGCTGTGTCCACTACTTCAAAGTCCATAGGGGCTGGCTGGACTGTGTTGTGCAGTCAGTTGTCCATAGGGGCTGTGTCCACTCCAAAGTCCTGTGCAGTGTCCCAGTCCTAAAGGGGTGCTGTAGTGTTGTCCAGGGGGTGCTCTGTCCGTCAGGGGTGATCCCCCTAAGTGCTAAAAAAAAAATATTTTTTCTGTGTTTGTGAATTGTGTGCGCAGTAGCCGCACGTGCATCAACAAAGTAGTGCCAAGCGTGTGCCTGTGTCATAAGTAAAGGGCCGGCTGGCTTGACCGTTAAAGGGTGCTGTAACCCCCAAAGTACACTCCAAACCAAATAACAAAATATTTTCTGTGTTTGTGAATTGTGTGCGCAGTAGCCGCACGTGCATCAACAAAGTAGTGCCAAGCGTGCGCCTGTGTCATAAGTAAAGGGCCGGCTGGCTTGACCATTAAAGGGTGCTGTAACCCCCAAATTACACTCCAGTCCAAAAAAAAGTAAATATATATTTTCTGTGTTTGTGAACTGTGAGCGCAGTAGCCGCACATGCATCAACAAAGTAGTGCCAAGCATGCGCCTTTGTCATAAGTCAAGGGCCGGTTTGGACATCTGGTCCGGACTGAAGGACGTGCCAACAATTTCTGACAAGTCTACTGTCACTGCATATGATACTGTCCTCAAAGCAGCAGCGACAAGCGTGCGTCTGTCTGTTAAAGGGTGGTGTAACCCTCAAAGTGCGCTCCACAAACAATAAAAAAAATCTTCTTTTTTTTTCTGTCTTTGTGAAATGTGTGGGCTGTAGCCGCACCTGCATCCTTAAAGCAGCAGCGACAAGCGTGCGTCTGTCTGTTAAAGGATTACATCGGTGACAACATCCAAGTAGGCATGTCAGACAGTCCGTACCTGTACTGGCAGGAAAAAGAAGCCATTTGGAGGTCCCTGTACAAACTGGCTCTATTTTAGCTGAGTTGCCCCCCCTCCAGTGTGTACTCCGAAAGAGTGTTTAGTGCAGCCGTAACCTTGTCAGCGAAAGGCGTAGGAGGTTGCTTCCACAAAATGTGGAGAAGATGATGTTCATAAAATGAATTATCAACTCTTCCAGGAAGACCAGCCTCCAGAACGTACAGAGGGACCTGTGGTTGTGGATTCCAGCAGGGACGAATTAATACTCTGTGAGGATGAGGATGTACACAACACTGAAGAGGGTGAGGAATCGGTGGATGAGGAGGATGAGGACGACATCTTGCCTCCGTAGAGCCAGTTTGTGCAGGGACAGATTAATTGCCAGCTTGTTTTGTGGGGGCCCAAACGAACCAATCATTTCAGCCACAGTCGTGTGGCAGACCCTGGCGCTGAAATGATTGGTTTGTTAAAGTGTGCATGTCCTGTTTATACAACATAAGGGTGGGTGGGAGGGCCCAAGGACAATTCCATCTTGCACCTCTTTTTTTTCTTTGAATTATGTACTGTTTGGGGCCTAGTTTTTCAAACTGCCATCCTGTATGCCACTGCAGTGTCACTCCTAGATGGACCACGTGTTTGTGCCGCCCACTCGTATCTCTTAGCATAGTCATCCAGCTACCTCGGTGCAACCTTTTGGATATAAAAACACTATTGTGAGGTGTTCAGAATAGACTGGAAATGAGTGGAAATTAAGGTTATTGAGGTTAATAATAGCATAGGAGCAGAAAAACACACAAATTCTGTGATTTTAGCAGTTTTTATGCTTTTTTAAAAAAAAAATACAGATCCAAAACACAAAACCCAGAACCCAAAACACGGAAGGGTGGTTTTGGCAAAACCAATCCAGATCCAAAACACGAAGAAAGATCCAGATCCAAAACCAAAACACAAAACATGAAAAGTGGCCGGTGCACACCCCTAATAATAAATAGTATAGATGAAGGGTAGTAGCTACTTTTACCTAACAATCTCCCTATGCCCTCCCCAGGGAGACACAGATTTACTACCTGCTCTCACTCGTGACATGTAGTCCTAGTTCTGATTCTAGTTGTGTGCAATACAGGGAGGAAATCATGATACAAAAGGGTGTCAACATGTTCTGAATGCTGACATTTAGGGGGAGATGTACAGTACTAAGCTTTGGGGAGAGAAAAGTGGAGAGAGATAAAGTACCAATCAGTTTCTAACTGCCATGTTTCAAACACAGCCTGTAAGATGGCAGTTAGGAGCTGATTGGTTGGTAGTTATCTCTCCCCTTTATCACTCTCCAAACCTTAGTACATCTGTCCCTCAGAATCTTGACAAGGACGGAAGGGCCACACGTCAGATGTTAACATTGACAGAATTTAGACATTGTGATTGTCGACAGTCAGCATGTCGACCATGCTGATTTGCATTTGCAAAATGAGTAACCCTAAACCTAACTACAGCCTAACCCTACCCCATTCGCACCCTAATAGTAACCCTAACCATAAAATTATGAAAAAAATCTTCTGTAAACATTCTATAGTCGACATTCACATATCAAAATTCTGTCATTGTCGACATTCAGACCATGTTGGTATTCTGGTGTCAACATTCTGAATGTTGACATCATGAACATATACCAGCGGCAAAACTGATTTCAAGCTATTGTTCTACATTATCAGTCACTTCACACAAAAATGGGCTGACTGCTGTGTTTATATGCTTACCTACAGCATAGGAAAATACAGGCCCTCATTCAGAGCCGTACGCTCTGAGCAGAGCGCACGCTCTGAATGAGGGCCGGGCTCCATTTTCATGGAGCGTCCTCCTGGACGCTCGTATAGCTGTGGGTCACCACCCACAGGCTATACGAGCGTGCATTTTGATGGCCGCGATGGTCGTGACCATCGCGACCATCGAAATTGCGAGCCGGAGCCTGCGGTTGAGGTTTTCAACCGCAAGCTCCGGAGTGATTTTGGCTCTATCA
The DNA here is from genome assembly GCA_031769625.1 of Taudactylus pleione. NCBI lineage: Eukaryota > Metazoa > Chordata > Amphibia > Anura > Myobatrachidae > Taudactylus > Taudactylus pleione. Next base: position 2,044,036 of record JAUIMM010000725.1, read on the forward strand.
GAGCCAAAATCACTCCCACTGACATCACTAGTGATGTCAGTGGGCCGGCTTCTGACGGGAGGCGCTCCCGTGGGAACGCCCCCGTCAGGGAGGCACGCCCCCGGCACGCCCACCAAAGGGGGCGTGCTGTCAATCAACATTGACAGCACGCCCCCTTTGATCGGACACAACGAGCGAAGGAAAGTCCTTCGCTCGTCGTGTCTGGCGCATGCGCACGACGGAGCTCCCTCCGTCGTGCGCATGCTCAGTGCAGACCATCGACCCACTTGCGAGCGGACAGCCGCTCGCGAGTGGGTCTGAATCAGGCCCACTGTTCTATGAATTCAACTTTAGCTCAGATATTTTGAGTTCTGATGAGCTCCTGAAAATGTCACATATATATTTGCGAATGTTATTATTAACTTTTATATAAAACATCTGGTATTACAGGTTTATTTAACCTATAAATAAACTCTGGGATACAGTAGCTGAAACACATTTACTAGTGATAAAGATGTCATACTTAAATAATACAATTTCTGCGAGAAATAATACAATATTTATTGAATACATGTTTAATTTTAACTTAAGTGCTTAAGTTGCTGGTTTTTACAGCACAAAAGTGATGAAGTATTTATGTTTCCAGCACTGACTTTGATAATCTTGAGGCATGGTCTCCTAGAGGTTCCTTGAAGTTTATGTATGAAAGGAATTTGGCTATTGGCAATTCAAAAATACAGTATATGGAACCCATGAAGAGAGTTGATGTTGTTCTTGGTTCTCTATAGTTAAAGATTTAGCTCAAAAGAAAAATGATGTCTCGGCACAGTGAGTTCCGAATAGTAGTGGATTTTATCCAGAGTGTTGACCAGGGCCTCATTTTCCTCTGAATATTTAGCCATACAATGCTAGTGCACTGCTGAATGCAGATTCCCAATGATCGTGAATCTGGGAAGGGGCCTGAGCCGTTCTGAGCATGTGCAGAACGGGTCTGCAATCCCGCACGTAGACTGGCAGCAGATTGTCATTGATTGACAGTCTGCTGGGATTGGTGGGTGCGGAGGGGGCGGTGATGGCCTCCGTTTCCCGAAACGGAGACGTGTTGCCGCCGTTGAGGGGGAGGGAAGATGCCAGGATCTTTGTCGGCTGACTGAGATTTCCTGGCTTCTTCATCTCATCTGCGGCGGCCGGCTGCGTGACCCCATGGGTCACCTTATCTGGCCGATGTTCCGCAGATTATCCAAGCTCTGTGATGCCTCCTGTGCATTACCATATCTGCACAGACAGAATTGCAAAACTGCTTGCGAGCAGCTTTGCAATTCCATCCGAATCTGAATAAGGCCCTTTGTTTGCTGAGTTAAAATTGAAAAATCAATAGGTCTACAGATGTGTTCTCATACACCTAGTGTCTATATGTCATAGGGCGCGAGACGTCCAGCATGACTGAGCCGCTCCGAGAGGTGTAGCATATTGTCTTTTTCTTAAAATTTTTAATCTTTTTGGCATCGCAGATGGAGCAAAACACCCCTCACAGTGTACTAGAGACGCTGGGCTGCGACTTTAATTGCACAGGAATTATTTTTAAACGGGTTGGGTACGGGATCCCGACGCTGGCATCCCGACCAGGATACAATGGCCTAAAGGTAAGTACTCCTAACCTAACCTCTATCCCTACCTCTCCCTCCCCGGTGCCTAAACCTAATCTCGCCCACTAGTACCTAAACCCAGTGGCGTCACTTACCTGACTTGTAACCGGTGCAGTGGTCAGTACAGGATCCTCGTTCTCGCACGTGGGCGGAAGGGCGTGGCTTTGTCCCACGAAGCCACGACCACTCATGTTTGACACTCTTGGGGGCATGACCGCATGTCATGCCCTCTGTCCTCAGCAAGCAAAGGGTAGGGGAGAGGATAGGAGCTGCCCAGTAGCTGCTGTGCTGCTCCGCAGATTAATCTCAGCTCAGCGCAGCAGCAACTGCTGGACAGCCAACAGCCTCTCTCCTGCCTCTCACTGCAGTGTGGCTGCTCGATGACACCATCTGAGGGGGTGACACCAAAATAGTAGAGCAGGGCTGCTATTTTGGTGTCACCCCTTTGGATGGTGTCACCCGGTGCCGCCCGCACCCCCCTTGTGACCCACACCTTAAACCTAACTTAACCCCCTCCCCCCGCAGCCTACCATTAACCCTGCCTTGTGCCTAACCACTTACACTAACCCTCCCCCTAACCCCAGTACTTACCTTTGGGATTCTGGAGGTCGGAATGCCGGCGCAGGTATTCTGATAAGTGTCAGGATTCCGGCGTCGGTATTCTGACCACTGGAATCCAAGCGGTCAGAATAATGACCGCATCTCGTTTTAAACACGCACAAAGTCGCAGATGAAGCACAATAACTTGGCGTGAGAATAAGAAGCACATTTTGTGTGAGAAAGATACTCAGCACAGCCCAACCACCTGGGACCTGGCACTGCGAGAGGTGCTCTGTGGCACGAGTGAAGAGTGAAGCCACAGTGTATGAGTGTATGAGAACACACCTGTACAGTACATGTCACTAAAACTAACAAATATTGTAGTTTAAATCTGTACTGTTTAACATCAGAGATCTCTTTATCACAGAGCAGGATCTATTTTGCAAGTATTATTTGCTATTTTTGAACTCCACTATTTGATAAATTAGGCATCGGGGGAGATAGTATCACTATGGAGCATATTTAAGTTGCTAATTATAAGCTCCATTAATGCATTCATGCGATAATAACTGATTAGCTGTCATATCAACTAATTTGTTCTACAACATTTTCACACAAAGCTGGCTCAATATAAAAATCCTTGCTTTAAAAGACCTATTTGATGTAATAAAAAAATTATTTTATTAGTGCACCAATAACCATTACATGTAAGTGTGGGCATTGATTGCTCTTTTTATTATATCTATTTGTCCATAAATACAGTATTGTATTGTTTTTATACACACATGTACAGTCTATTCTATTTTGTTACCATTTGCTACCATTAACGCTGTTGTATTTTATCCTATTTTAAAAAATTTTGAGTAGCAGCCTTAATTAAAAGCAGCTGGGGTAAGCTGATTTACTCATCGCCTAAGGGACTTTTATTACAAAATAGATTATTAGCTCTTGTTTTCACAGAACATATCATTTAGAGCGTGTTTTGTTTAGTTTCTCTTTGTGTTCATGCATTAGTTTTCTCCTCATCACAACAAAACTTTGGTCTTCAAGGCAATCACTAGATCCAGGGTAGGGATGGGGACCAGAAACCAGGGATCAAATACTCACCGGGCTTCCGACATAAAATCCAGTGATAAGATGGCCATCGTATGAAAACCATTCAACCATAGTTACAATGTGCGCCTGTGCAGAAGAGTTGGAGCTTCACGCATGCACACAAACACTGAGATGCAGACGCCACTTCTGGGTGTCCGCAACTAAAAAAAAAAAGTCAACCATCTGATGGGCATTGGAACATTGTATCCAATGACTGGCAACAATCAAAAACTTGGAACTTGATGGAAAAAGTACTCTCATCTAATTGGGAACAGCCATGTTTGCTAACGATATGTTTCCAATGTCTGTCCCTAATCCAGGGGTTAACTGGTAATTGTTCATTTCAGTCCAGTGATGGGACCAAGCAAAATCCCATCACCACCACTGCACATTACATTATAAAACATTGTTTTAAGGCCATAGATCAAGATTGACCCGCTCTCAGTTGCCTCAAAGACAAATTTCCTAGATTAAGTGAGGCAAAAATAAGGGAAGATGATTTTATTGGCTCATAGATATGAGAGCTCATCAAGGAGGAATACTTTGTCCAGATCATCCAGAGTGATGAGAAAACATGTCACTTATTATAAATTAATATTGTTGGGGTACAGTGTATAGTAACTGCCTGAGGAATAGGAAATAGAGGGATGTTATAGAGAACATAATTAGATTAAGATAAAAGTTATTACTAAGGTATCAATGCTGGACCCTTCCCTTTTCATTGTTTACATCATTGTTTCCCAGCTACAGTCCTCACGGATCACTAACAGTGCATGTTTTTCCAGATCTCCTAGTTGATGCACATATGTATTCATTACTAGCTAGCACATGTGAAAAGATCCACCAGTGGAGTTAATTATTTAAATTGTGATATCGAGGAGGGGATGTAGTTACCATTCTGGTGGTCGGAATCCTGCTGCCAGAATCCCGACCGCCGGCATAGGTTAGGTTTAGGTGATAGGCAGGTTGGGGAGGGTTAGGCTGCAGGTGGGTTGGTTAGGGTTAGGCTGCGGGAGGGGAGGGTAAGGGTTAACATACTTACCTTCAAGGTTTCAGGATTCTAATGGTGCATACACACGGTACGACTTTTATGAGCGATTTGAATGATATCGTTCATATCGTTATCGTTCAAATTGTTAACTTTTTGCAGTCACCACCCTGACCAACCTGACAACGACCAACGATGCGTGTTCCCGCATGCCGATAACGATATCTATGGTCTTTCATGCATGCAGGCCAACTTGGACGATTTTGTAAAGATTTGCCTGTAAAAAGTTAGCTTCACTGAAATATCTGTCATAGATATCTATCAAAATTGTTTGCCTTGCACTACAGAAAGTTGGAGGGAAATCTATCAACGATATCTATGGTTCAAGTTGTTCCGTGCGTATGCAGCATAATGGTACATACACACGGTTAGATTTGTTGTCAGATATGAACGATAACGATTTTAAAAATCGTTCAATCGTTCATATCTGAAAGAAAATCTGACATGTGGGCCTGCAACGATGAACGATGCGCGTTCCCGTATGTCAGATAACGATATCTGACATCCTCTGTGTTTGCAGTCAGATTTTGACGATTTCATTTATTTTTAATACTGTCTGAAATCGTTCAATCGTTCAAATCGTTGGTAAAATAGTTCAATCGTTCATCGTTCATCTGACAGATCTGACCGAGTGTATGCACAGTAACTGTCAGGATGCCACTGTCGGTATTCTGACTGCCAGGATCCCATACCCAACCCCCAAGGAGATCTATAAAACATGTACTGGAGTTGGGAAACACTGGTGTAACCCTGTCCTGCTGACGCTGAATATCTTAAACTTTCTATCGTCAGATGATAGATGTGACCCATAAACTTAAACTAAACTTAACTAAAATAAACACAGGAGACCAAGTTATGCCGTTTAAATTAATTGGTCAGCTTTATTTGGTTACAAGGTAGACATGGTGGCAGGAGAAAGAACGGCAACTAACCAGCGTCCACTTGTCTTAGGCCGGAAGTAGATCACAACTTGTGAGGGCCAACTATCCCAGACAAGGGTAGGGTGATCTTAAAACTTGCAAGGGCCAACTATCCCTTTCAGAGCAAGTGATGCGGCCCCAACACCCATTCCAATGCACCATTCATCCTGCTCGGTCGAGAGGTGCCGCTGACTCCAATAGGGTGAAATCAGCCTATTAGTGCATTGAAGGGGTGCGCACCGCTATTCCTGCTGCAAGATGGACACTTCAATATTGCCGGTCTTTCCCTGCTAATGAAATAAAGCCGACACAAGACACAAGAGGGTAGAGAGGGTGGGAGATCAATTCAAAGAGGCAGATTTTCCACAGTAGATTCACTACACCCTCTCACTCACCCCGCCCCTAACCTAACGTCCTATCACATCTGCCTACTACTGTCAACAAACATTTTTAACTTTATTAACCCCTCTATCCCTGACTAGAAGTTTATGTGCCGTCGGCTCTATTCCTAACCTCCGTTATATTAAACTTTCTATCGTCAGATGATAGATGTGACCCATAAACTTAAACTAAACTTAACTAAAATAAACACAGGAGACCAAGTTATGCTGTTTAAATTAATTGGTCAACTTTATTTGGTTACAAGGTAGACATGGTGGCAGGAGAAAGAACGGCAACTAACCAGCGTCCACTTGTCTTAGGCCGGAAGTAGATCACAACTTGTGAGGGCCAACTATCCCAGACAAGGGTAGGGTGATCTTAAAACTTGCAAGGGCCAACTATCCCTTTCAGAGCAAGTGATGCGGCCCCAACACCCATGCCAATGCACCATTCATCCAGCTCGGTCGAGAGGTGCCGCTGACCCCAATAGGGTGAAATCAGCCTATCAGTGCATTGAAGGGGTGCACACCGCTATTACTGCTGCAAGATGGACACTTCAATATTGCCGGTCTTTCCCGCCACAGCGGCTCTCAGGAGGGAAGCAGCCCGCCACCATGCTAACAAACCAAACCCTTAAAAACTGCAAAAATATCTTCTAGAAACAAAAAATTACCCTCCTCAGTAAGATGAACTCCATCCCTGCGGAAAAGGTGGGCATCCTGAATCCGAATTAAAGGATGGTGCACCACTAGCCCTCCCAATTCCAGCACGTGCCTAGCCATCCATTTGTTAACCTTCCTCCTGGACCTGTCCAAAGCCACACTATTATAGCAATAGCGCCAGGAAAGCCTGGCGATGATAGGGGACCACACCAAAAGGCAGTTAGGCAATAACCGAACCACCTCTCTCAAGTCACGAACAATCGCATGGCGCAACTCTAAGGAAGTTTGCTGACCCAAATTGTTGCCCCCGAGATGGATAATTAACACTAAAGGGGGACCAAATTCAGCTACTGCCCTGTGCAAGTTGCGCAACAAAGCTTCCCACAGCATGCCCCTCTGCCCCAACCACCTAACACTCTCCCAACGTGGGAACACAGAGGCATCTTGAGCAAAGCGCGACTGCCCGGCCCAAAAAATAAAAGAGTGACCAATCAACCAAATGGGCCTAGCGTCCTGGAAACCTGCAAATATACAGAAATATAATAGATAAGTATATATGCAACATGTAAATCACAAAGGAGGAGTGGGAGGGGGGGAGGAAGACTTGACCCGAGGTGAAAACCTACAAAAAACCTGCTGGATCTTTTTTATGTTTCTTTATTCGTATTAATATTATTTTAAGCTAATCGATCAATGTCCAAAGCAGGGCAAAAAACAGGGCAAAATCTCTCGGGACCCCCACCGGAAAGGCAGCGAGTTGGCCAAGGCACTCAAGTCCAAACGAATAAAGTATAACAATTTATGGTTCCACATGAACATAACTTCTGTAGGCATTGGACTTCCATCTTCTGAGAGCCTGGATCTCCTGTGAAGAAAGACCCGATGAGGCCGCAAAAGTGGCGGCACCTATTCTAAAAGAATGGGTGCCGTAATCCGAAGGGGAAAGCCCGAGGTGCTGTATGCAGCGATGAAAGACCGATCTAAATTGGAATTTAGTCAGAGGCGATCCATCCTCATGCATAAACCAAGCCCCCGGCTGCATTGGCCTGCAAAGAGTATATTGGGAGGCCAAGTGAACCGGACAAATCCCGTCATCAGGACAGGACTTCAGGGACACCCAGCGACCTCTACCCATCTGATCGGTCTTGGAACGCCGAATACGGCACAACAGCGTATCACGCAGCAAAATGTGACAACGAAGCAGAGGGGGTTGAGCGCGGTGCGAAGACGCCACCAGCTCGCTGATGCGAAAAGCCCCATGAAAGGCCATCGCAAAAGCGAGGCGGAATAACAGAACCTCGAATCGCGAAGAACAAATGCCTGTCAAACTTTCACCTAGACGCGCTAACAAATCAGGACCAATAGGACGACGCTGGTCATCCGTGGCAGGCCTGACTCGAGACCAACCCCTAAGGGCACTTTGTATTAAAAAACCCTTAGTGATGTCTCTCTGCCCCGCTAGGTGCAAAAAGAATGAAATCCCAGCAAGCCTCTGGGCAACATAAGCCCGTGACCTGCCTGAATCGAACAAGAAACAAACAAAAGCAACCATATTAGTATAACGAGAGCTACCTGACGAACTCCGTCCTTGCAAAAATTTCTCCCACTGTTGCCAAGATGTTTGGTAGGCCGTCAACGTCCGTGGGGCCACGGACCGACGTGCGAGATCTTCCATTCTGGTTTGATGATCAGCCAACAATGAAATGGACAAGGCTCACCTTCTAATGCCGCGTACGGAGCGTAATGGAGAGCGCATCTGCAATGGAATTATCAGTACCCAGCACATGACGAGCTGTGAACAATATGTTAAACTGCAATGCGCGCAGAACCAGCCAAGCAAGAAGCCGCAACACTGGTAGCGACGACGATCTTTGGTTATTGATCGCATGTACTACCCCCAGGTTATCGCACCAAAAAACTATGGAACGGTCGCGCAACCGCTGACACCATAGCTCTAATGCCACCACTATGGGAAACAGCTCCAGTAGGAGCAAGCTCTTGGTCAATCCTGCCTGCACCCATTCCGCCGGCCAAACTGAAAAACACCAATCTCCTCCCAAAAAAGATCCAAAACCTGATGATCCAGCAGCATCCGTGAAGAGCTGCAGGCAAGCATTAGGCTGAGGATCCGCAGGCCAGATGCGCACTCCATTAAAATCGCCCAAAAATGTCTCCCAAACCGCCAGGTCCAGCTTTAGTTCAGACGACAGCCGCAGAAAATGGTGCGGCTGACGTAGCCCTACCAAGGCCCTCTGTAGCTTCCGACAAAAAATCTTCCCCATCGGGATAACTCGACACGCGAAGTTAAACAGCCCGAGCAGGGACTGACCTTGACGAAGTGTTACCTTTCCTCCTGCCAGCGCTAGGAGGATAGTATCCTGCAAACGACGAATCTTGTCCGGCGGCAGCCGGCAAAGACCCTCCAAGGTATCAATTTCAATACCCAAGAAAACCAGCGTAGTGGCTGGGCCCTCAGTTTTATCGAGCGCAATAGGTACTCCAAATTCCGAGAAGAGTGCTTGCAATGAAAAAAGGAGACGATTGCAGCGACTCGAACCTGCTGGACCCACGCACAAGAAGTCGTCCAAGTAATGGGCTATGCTCGTCTCCCCAGACCCCACCGCGACACACCAATGGAGAAAGGAACTGAAACGCTCGAAGAACGTGCAGGAAATCGAACAACCCATCGGGAGACATTTGTCCAGGTAATAGCCATCCGGCAACCGAAACCCCATAAAGCGAAATGATTCTGGATGCAGGGGCAACAATCTGAAGGCGGGCTCAATGTCCACTTTCGCCATGAAAGAACCCGGACCCGCTGCGCGAACTAACGCTAACGCAGATTCGAATGACTGGTACTGTACGCGGCAGACCTCAACATCTATGGCGTCGTTAACTGACGTGCCTGACGGATGTGACAGGTGCTGAATTAAACGGTAACTCCCGGGGGCCTTCTTGGGGACGACACCCACCGGGGAAAGGACAAGATCAGGTATCGGAGGCTGCGGGAAAGGTCCAATCATGCGACCCAGCCCGACCTCCTTCATAACCTTGTCCTTAAGCACGTGAGGCAAATCGCAGGCCGAGCGTAAATTCCTAGGGGACCCGGAACCGACAGGCCGTATTATTGGAAGCGAAAACCCCTCTGCAAAACTCTTACTCAAAAAGGCGGCGGCGTCCCGCACAGGATACCAGTCTAACCATTTGCCATGGCATCCAGACGGATGGGAGTTGTCGCTTTACTTCGAAGTCCCGGCCCCTGACCGTTTGCCAGAGGGTGTCGCAGCGGAGGCCTGAGCTCCTCCTGGACTACGGGAGCAGTCCTTACTGGGGTGTGTCGCGCCGCAGCGGAGGCACTGGTGTCGAAAGCGACACCTGTTACCGAGGGTACAATTCCCATTATTGTACGCGTAACATTTACGCTTGTTTTGCCCTCCACTGGCTGTCCTTGATGCTGAGGGGGACGAGGGTTGAACTGGCCGCCCAGGGAACTGATCAGCAAGGACGCGCGTAGGCTGTGTCACCTCCATCCACACCTCAACGTCTTTACAACCCAATTCCATGACCTTGACCCGATCTTGCTTTCGACGAAACTCTTCGTCGTATTGACGCCACGCCGTACTGCGTGAGGCCTTGAATAGGCCATGTATCAGGTGTAAGTATCGTATTACATTAAGGTACTTGGAAGGCCTGGTTTTAAGATAGCAAGTTGAGAACACGCCGAACCCAGATAGCCAATTCGTGTAGGACTTAAAGGCCTCCAGACCAATACCCCCTTTTGCCTTTGTGGTCGCAGCCGCTTTTTTCGCCGTAGCTGTAAGGGTGAACATATGTACGTAGCGCCCTTTTTTGATCCGCTGCTTAACCCTGGTACGCATACCTCGAGTGACAGCAGTATTAGCGCAGTGTACAACATCCTCCGGACCCGCTCCGCGATCTACACTGGTACTACTGCCGGAGGACCGTTCGCTAGAATGTCTATGGCGACGTGAGCGGCGTCTACGAGACCTCCTTGCCCTTTTACGCCTAGCCTTATGCAAACTATCGCTTGAAGAGGAGGAGGAAATGGAAGTAGACCCGCAGTAAGATGTACTGTCACACTCACCAGAAGCACTGGCAAAGGCATTGCTGCCTCCAATCCCTGCGCCAGCTGTGACTTCAGCCGCCACACTTCTGGTCGGAGCTGCGACCACTGCTAACTCCTCCAGACTGTCGTCTGTAAAAGAAGAGACTGAAGCAGCATCGTGCGCATTTTCAGTGCCCGCAGCCTGATTAGGCTGAGGAAGGGAGATGGCAGAGGGAGAGAAAGAAACAGAAGGAGTTGCTGGCATGGGAGCGAGGGAGAGACCGCAAATCCTGCCTAACTGCTGCACCAGAGGGCCAAGCTGCGTCTGGACGGCGGACGCCGCTGACGCAAAAGCGGCGTCAATGCACCCACCACAGAGACCAGCAGTCCGGCAATGGCACCAGCGTCAAACGAGGGAACACTCCCTGTCGACGCAGGCCCTGCAGGTGTAGAGACCGCCTGTGCCGCTGCCACACCTGCAGGTCTGGAAGAACTGGCAGCTACAGACATGGGGGAACCCATGTCTGAGTCACCATTATACACAGAGGGGAGCAGAATAGGAGGAGGACCAACCTGCCTGTCACTGTGCAGGCGCTGGCTCCTCCCCCTTCGTCTCCACCCCCCGCCTGTGCTTGTACTATCATGCGTGCAGGCTGGCGCCATGACAGGCACCCGGCCTGCACGCTTATGCCTCCTTTTACGCCGCCCCTCCGCCTGCACAGTGGCCGACCCAATCTGGGCGGCCACCGGGGGAGAAGAGACAGTCGGTGTCACTGCCCGCTGCCGCCCGCGGGAACGACCAGAGCGCACGCCCGCGACTCCCGCGGGCGCTGTAGCACGCTCGGCCTCTCCCGATCCCCGCCTGCCCCGGTCCCCGGCCGCGCTAGTACTGGCGACCGGAGGGGAACCAGAGGCAGGCGGAGGCAGAACAGCTGATTTCTCGCGGCACCGCCGCGGCCGTGCGCCCGCGACCGCCCCGCTCCCTGACTGCAAGGAGGGCACGCCTGACCCTCCCGAACGCCGGGAGGGCAGGCCATGGGAGAGGGGGGGATAAGGCGCGCCGGACCCGACACCGTCTGACAGGCGGGCGGGTACCGAGCGCGCACGTTGGGGACGGCTCATGCTGCTCCAAACAGTTTATATAGCAAGGCAAGAAGAAAAAATTAGAAGATACGAAAAGAGAGTGTAGGTATAGGGAACGTATGGAGAAGAGAGTAGGTGAAGATATAAAGTAGGGAAAGATATAAAGTAGGGATGAATAAAGAACGTTTATTCACAACAGACAGATCTGCAAAGGAAGAACTGTACTTTCCTGGTCGCAGATCAATTCAAAGAGGCAGATTTTCCACAGTAGATTCGCTACACCCTCTCACTCACCCCGCCCCTAACCTAACGTCCTATCACATCTGCCTACTACTGTCAACAAACATTTTTAACTTTATTAACCCCTCTATCCCTGACTAGAAGTTTATGTGCCGTCGGCTCTATGCCTAACCTCCATTATATTTAGTACAATTGTTTATAAAGGGTTACTTAATTGTGCTATTGGGAAATGGTACCTCCACCTAATCTTTTACCCTTTTTACACCATCCACCAGGGGTTTGTTTGGGAAAATCCTTAGGGCTAGAAGATAGGACTTATTGGTGGGGAACTAAGCACTGTCTATATTATGTTTGGTTGTTTTTCTTACAGGAATGAAATACTGGAGATCCGATTAATAGTGGGCATAGAAAACAGCAATGAGAGTTAGCATATATTTATGGGTGTAAATGTATGTATTACATTATAGTCAATGTAGTTTCCCATATAGGTTAAAAGGAATGTGTTATTGTATCTTCAGCTATAGCTAACTGTGATTATCTTGCCTACTATAATAGTGTGAAAACATCACAACACATTGAATACATCAAACTGGAACCCATTGGTTTAATACTGAAAACCATGCTAATGAACAACTTAAAAGTTATTATGTGGCCAATTATTTGGTTGGTGCACACTGTTGATAGTTGCAAGCCTAGGTTTGTGTAGGGTGATTAGAGGACATCTCCTGGATAATGAGTTGTTCCTTAATTGGTGTACTGTAGTACTATTTTTTTTTTTAAACAAAATAAAAATACATGAATTGTGAAGGAAGTCCCGTAGCTATAGTGGTCATTCAACAGATTAATTTAGTATCAGAATTAGGTCAGTACTGTTGCTAGTGTAATCTCAACAATATCATTTGGTTTTAATCCAACCGGTGAGCAGTGCGAATAGTGTTATGTCTGCTTGCTGGTTATATGTGCTGCTGTAAATAACTATCCGTAATCCTCAGAGCCGTAACTAGACTTTTTGGTGCCCTGTGCCATAAAGAGCATTGGCGCCTCCCTAGTTTTTCAAAGTGACATAATGCACCCAAAAAAGGGGAATGGCCACATGGGGAAGGGCCAGGGAAGAGATATGGGAAGCCAGGAGATGCTGGGGATGAAATAAGAGGAAGCTACAAGTGAGAATGATAATAAACAGAAATTTTACAGGCCCAAACAGCACCCCCTGACCTGTGATGCCCTGTGCAATGGCACCGGCCACACTACCCTAGCTACGGCCCTGGTAATCCTTATCACATTCACTGAGGTCAGGTACAGAAGATTTTCTCCTTTACACTATGAGATGTGTACAATATATAATATGCGCATACAGGGCCCCATTTACCAACAGTCATATGTTGGTAAATGGGGATATGTTGTTTAGTATCATACTGATACTAATGAAAAGGCCGTTTATACTGTATTCATCAGGAGAATGGCGGCGCGTGTATACGCTGCGGCTGCACTTACCGTTGGTGCCGGTGATGGTGATTCCTATGGTCCGGGTGTCCGTGTGTTGCGCGCTCCGGATGTGGTGTGGTTGGTCCTGTTCCTGCTTGTCGGAGTCCTGTGTGGTGACGGCGGCCAGTGTGGGATCACATACCCCCGCGAGGTGCTCCTTGGTCTCCGCCTGACTGGAGTTTGGAGTGGAGTGGCAGGTTCCGGAGCTGGTGGAGTGGAGCCGCTTGCAGGAGCTGTTGGGTCCGGCGCAGAGGCTGTGCAGGTTTCTGAGGGAGGTACAGCCCCGGGTAACCCCTCAGCCACAGGCATTGTGGGTGGAGCGGGGGTGGCTGGGATTGCTGCCGCTTCTGGAGCTTGTGTGTCTGCTGCCCCTGGAGTTACTGTGCCTGCAAGCGTGGCGGCCCTGGATGGGTCTGTCGCAGCTGGGGTGGTGAGTGGTGGCTGGTCTGGAGACTGGAGTTGTGAGAAGAGCCATGTGCACGGCAATGGAAGTAGAGATTATGGGGGTGGGCAGCGCTCTGGAGGGGGGCATTTTTTGGAGACTCGGTTATCCCTGGAGATGCAGGCAGGGTTGGAAGAGGCATCGGAGGAGGGAGAGGAGGCAAAAAAGGGGTAAACGAGCTGGTACTAGAGCCAGGCTCAATTTATGTTTTATCAAACCCCCTTTGCCTAGCTTATTTCTAGCAAATGTTCAGTCCCTGACTAGTAAACTGGACGAATTACATGCAGTTCTTTCATACATGAAGCATCTGGAGTCCTGTTCTGTATTAATTTTTACCGAGACTTGGCTAAATGACTTAGTTCTGGATACTGCGGTCTCTTTTGGAAACAGGATTCTGTTCAGAGCAGACAGAACTTCTTCATCAGGGAAAAGTAGGGGTGGGGGGCTGTGTTTGTATGTCCTGCGTACCTGGTGTATTGATGCTATCTGTATTGGTAATCATTGCTCAGTGGATATTGAATATCTGTCTGTCAAATGTAGACCTTTTTATTTGCCCAGAGAAGTTTCGGTGGCAATTATCATTGCCGTTTATATTCCCCCTCAGGCTAATGTGACAATTGCCCTGGGAATTCTTTATGAGGAAATTGCGAAATTACAATCTGTGTATGTTGAGGCAGTTTTTATTATAGCAGGTGATTTCAACCAAGCTGACCTGAGGAAAGTATTGCCTAAGTTATATAAAAATGTATCGGCTCCAACTAGGGGCATGCGTACCTTGGACCAGGTGTATACAAACCTCAAGTCAGCTTATGAAACTGTTGTTTGCCCCCATATTGGCAGATCCGATCATATGTCCCTGTTTCTCATACCTGTTTACAGGTCATTAGTTAGGAGAGTGCGACCGGTCAGACGTCTGGTAACTATATGGCCGGAGGACGCACTGACTAGATTACAGGATATGTTGGAATTCACAAACTGGGATTTGTTTATTGATGAGAGTAGGGTAAATGGCGATATAGATATTGACTCTCTAGCATCATTGGTATTAGGTTACATCGGTTGCTGTACGGATAGTGTTACAGTAACAAAGAGTATTAAAATATTTCCCAACGTGAAGCCTTGGTTGAACGGGGAAGTTCGATCTCTACTCAAGGCTCGTGACAGAGCGTTTAAATCTGGTGATTTAGAAATGTTGAAATCTTCCAGGTGTGAATTGCAGAAAGGTATTAGGAGGGCTAAAATTAGTTACTCCGCAAAGATTGAAGCTAGAAGTCATGATAACAGGAATCCGAGAAGCCTGTGGCAGATGATCCAGGATATTACTGGTTGTAAAATAAAAAAGGAGGTGATTAGCAATGACAATAATCTATTAGCTGAAGATTTGAACCTGTTCTACTCTAGGTTTGATCAAGAGAATAGTTTTTCTGTTACGCCCCAAATTCCCCGGGTGGGGGAGTCTCCTCTTATGTTGGAGGAGTATGATGTGATTAAATGTCTACGTCGGGTTGATTTGTGTAAATCAGCCGGCCCGGATGGGATTAGCGGTAAAGTCCTCAAGGGGTGTGCAGACCAGTTAAGTTGGATATTAACGGTCTTATTTAATTTGTCCCTTTTTAATTGTGTAGTGCCGAGATGTTTTAAGAAGGCAAATATTGTTCCAGTTCCAAAAAAGGGGGTAGTAAAATGCCTTAATGATTATCGCCCAATTGCACTAACTTCATTGATAATGAAATGCTTTGAAAGGCTGGTATTAGGACATATTCAATCTTTTTTCCCAGCAGATTTTGATCCTTTTCAGTTTGCATATAGGAAAAATCGTTGCACTGATGATGCGGTACTTACAGCACTTCACTCTATTTTAGCTCATTTGGAAGTGAGGGATTCTTATGTTCGGATACTCTTTGTTGATTTTAGTTCTGCTTTTAATACGGTTATTCCCGTCTCACTAACATCTAAGTTGTTTGACTTGGGGTTAAGTGGGTCTATTTGTAACTGGGTTTTAAACTTTTTAACTGATAGACCACAAGTAGTTAGAATTGGAGGTGCTGTGTCGGGGGAAGTGTTGATTAAGACTGGTGTTCCCCAGGGTTGTGTTCTCAGCCCCCTATTATACTCGCTATTTACCCACGACTGCGTGTCGACTTCTGATTCTGTGAAAATCATCAAATTTGCTGATGATATTGCAGTCGTTGGGTTAATTAGCAGGAATGATGAGTCCCATTATAGGAAAGAGATCAAAAATTTGGTTTCTTGGAGTGGTGATAATCACTTGGTCCTAAATGGTGACAAGACAAAAGAACTGGTAATTGATTTTCGTAGGAGATGTTTAGAGCAGAAATTTCCAGTGTCTATTAACAACCAGGATGTTGATATAGTTGAGTCTTTTAAATTTCTGGGTATCCAGGTTGCTGCAGATTTGACATGGTCTTTAAATACACTGTCCCTAATTAAAAAGGCGCAACAGCGTTTGTTTTTCCTAAGACGTTTGAGGGCCTCGGGAGTTAGCAAAGTAACTATGCTAAACTTTTACAGATGCTCAATTGAGAGCATTCTGACGTTTGGTATCATTATCTGGTATGGCAACTGCACAGCGAGTGAAAGATGTGCACTGGAACGGGTTGTTAGGACCGCCAGCAAAATCATTGGCGTGCAGTTGCCAACTATTCATGATGTTTATGGGCTTAGGGTTCTAAAGAGAACCAAAGGTATCATATCGGATCCAAGCCATCCATTTCATGAATTTTTTGATAAGCTCCCATCTTTAAAGCGGTTTAGAGTACTTCGGGCACGTACGAGTCGCTTGAGGGTTAGTTTTCTTCCATCTGCTGTGCGCATGTTGAATGCTATGATTGTATCTCTTTAGTTAATTTTAATTTTATTATTTTTGTGAAATTGTTTGTGATAACCTTTACCATGGATTGCTATTCACTGTTTTAAAAAAGTGCAATGTAATTTCGTCTGTCAAACTTGTTTTGCTGATGACAACAATAAATACAATACAATACAATACTTACCCCTCCGGTGAGGTCCAGCGGCGGCATCCTCCACACTGTTGCTGGCAGCAACGGGCTGTTGTGTCATGCACAATGGCTGCTCCCCCAGCTGTGCAGGGGCGACAACAGCAGCAGCAACTTGGAATTTGAAGGAAGGCCCCTGCGGAATCTAACTGGGAGAAACAGATAAAAGGTAATTTTTTTTTAATTATTATTATTATTATTATTATTATTATTATTATTATTATTATTAATCATAACCCCTGGGGAATCGGAGTGGGAGAAGCAGGAAAGAGGTTTTTTTTTCACTATTATTACTATATCTATCATAAAATACTTTATTTATATTAAATGAATCTATATTTTAAGCTTTTTCATTTTGAATGTTATAAATGCAGCCTGTAATTATTCTAAGAATATTGCGGGGGGTGCCAGTCCCTCACTTTGCCAGGGATTTTTGACTCCTTGATACACCCCTGTATGTAGCTATAAGAAATGTTACTTTTCTGTGACATTAGGTGGCGTTCACTTTGAGTAAAGTAACAATATTTTCGTTTCACTATCACTAACAATCGCATCATCCCCCTCTCGGACCACCCACTATCACTCTTAAGTGGACGGCTG
This sequence comes from Taudactylus pleione, assembly GCA_031769625.1. NCBI lineage: Eukaryota > Metazoa > Chordata > Amphibia > Anura > Myobatrachidae > Taudactylus > Taudactylus pleione. The sequence goes on from JAUIMM010000725.1 coordinate 2,061,240, forward strand.
CTGGGAGGTAGGGAGGGAAGTTCCTCCGGTGGCCCCCGAACCAGGAGACTTGCTCTCTCCTGCGGGAGCTGGGAGCGTCGCCCGATTTTCAGGAGAGTTGGCAAGTCTGCATTGCAGGTATAACCTGGGGAATCTGTACACCAGTATGTTTATCGCCAATGATAATAGCTATTGGTAACCAATTTCTTATATTGAGCAAATCTGGTAAAATGTGCAACAGTTCTCTTAACTGTTCGATAAATATATAAATATGCCTATAATTACAGTCGTCAGTTCATCCTGATGATAAATGCAACCAGAGATTGTGGATGTATTTTGTACATATCTTAAAATACAGTTTTGTCCTCCCAATTAATAGAGATGAGCTTTTCAGTTTCCTTGGAAACCGAACACACCCAAACTTAGTGATTAGGTGTCCTGGCTCGGGTCTTCCCTCCAAGTCCCTCCAAGTTTGGAAAAAAACAAGGCAAAATGTCATCTTCTCGACGGTGGATCTCGCGTGTTTTGGATTACATGTAATAGTCCCCCCTTGTGATTGGGTGCCATTTCACACAGAATAGCGGAGGGAAATGGTGTAGGACTGTGGGCTTTAGCACTGTGTCGAAAAAAATGCCATTAGCATTAGAGATGAGCGGGTCCGGTTCTCCGTGAACTGGATCCACCCGAACATTGCAATTCCGAGTCGGATCCAAGTCTGGCTCGGGCTTTCCCCCCTGACTTGGATTTGAAAACAAGGCAAAATGTCATCCTCCCGCTGTAAGATTCTCGCGGGTTTTGGGTTCTATAAAGGTCTTGGTGATCAGCGCCATTTTCACTCTGGCTCTGGAGAGTGTACAGAACAGACGTGCTCTGTTCTTCTCTGTTGTTCAAGGGTGCAGTGTTGTTGGGCTGGGGCTGCAGTACATAAAGTGGGGTGTGCTGCTGTGTCACTGTTGTCCTGTCAATCAAGGGGCTAGGGCTGCAGTTCATAAAGGGGTGCTGTGTCGTCCAGGTGTGCTCTGCCAATCCAGGGGTGCTCTTCCCCAGAGTAAAAAAAATAAAAATAAAAATGTATAATTATCATTCCTCAGTTTATCATCCACATATTTGTGACTCTGCAGGTGATCTGTCCACACTCCGCAGTGGTGCTTTGTTGTCCATAAAGGGGTGCTGTTTGTTCATCAAGGGGCTGCTGCCTCATCCAGGGGTGCTCTTCCCCAGTGTAAAAAAAATAAAAGTTAAATAAAATAAGCATTCTACAAAAAAATTAAAAAAAAAATATTTTTTTTTTTATGTTTTTTTTTGTGTGTGTGCCAGCTACACTATTATTGTTCAGTGACACTGCCGACCAAAGCGCAGTTTATCATACATGTATTGTGACACTATAAGTCATAGCGCAGTGTGTTATTTTCATTCCTAAAAAATATTGTGACACTGTAAGTTGTAGCGCAGTGTCTTATTCTTATTCATAAAAAATCTTATGACACTGTAAGTGGAAGTGCAGTGTTTTACTCATAAAAAATCTTGTGACTGTAATTGGTAGCGCATTGTGTTATTCTTTTCTTATTCATAAAAAATCTTGTGACACTGTAAGTGGTAGCGCAGTGTGTTATTCTTTTCTTATTCATAAAAAGTATTGTGACACTGTAGGTCATTAAAATTGGTACAAATTGACATGTGTGCTGTACCCCACTTCATTCATGTTTGTTGATATGGAGAACGATCAGTTGAAAGGAGAGCAGGAGCCACATACTATTGCTGGAGCTGCTGCCAGTGCCACCAGTCATGATGATACTAGTCTGACTACATAATCTACTAAAGGTGATGCCCAAGGGCATACAGGGATTAAGTCAGGGCATCTAAAATGAAAGAACCAATCTTTTACAGTGGTAAAGAAAAAAACATCAAAGGGAAAGTTAACTGCAGAAACACATAAAATTAGCAATATGCCTTTCACCACACGAAGTGGCAAGGAAAGGCTAAGGCCTTGGCTTTTATTTATGTCTGGTGGTTCTGTCTCTTATGATGATGTAAGCTCTTCTCCCTGTAGAGGTTTAAAAAAAAAAAAATCGTTAAGGCACAGGAACCAACTGTGCGCTCGGAAATGTCACAAATCCCAGAGGAGAGTCTAAGTATGTTGGCGGGTGCCATGTGTGAGCCTAACCTTTCCAATATTGTACCCAAAGAGGAGCTTCCTTCCACCACTTGTGGAAATGTGGGAATGAGCAGCACAAGTCAACATGCTGACATAGAAATTGAGAATGCTTCTGTGGAATTGCACCAGGATGAGAAGGATATTTGTATAACTGATGCTAATAAGGATGTTGAAGATGAGGATGCTGATGATGAGCATGTTGTTGATGAGGATGTTGTTTGTGTAAATCAGGCCCCAGTGGAAACTGTTGTTGCCCATGATAAGGAAAAGCCCATTGTCATGCCTGGGCATAAAACAATAAAATCCACTTCTTAGGTTTGGGATTATTTCTAACCATATCCGGACAACAATTGTCAAGCCATCTGTACCCGTTGTAGAGGTAGGGACTCTAACCATCTAGGAACCTCCTCCCTGTTATGTCATCTACAGCACATCCATCAAAAGTGTTTGCAAAATTCAAAACTTTGGCTAAAAAAGTAACAACAAGCAGTCCAGCGGCAGGTAGCTCCCTTCTCTCTGCTAGATCCAAGCACCTGGAATCTTCACCATCAACACCTTCATCAACAATATCCTCAATCATGATTGGAAATAGTCCTGCATCCAATTTGATAAGGCTAACTCAGTCCTCCCCTATCCTGGATTCCTCAGAAGAAACCTTGAGCACTACGTCTGCTGCTGCGAGTGATTCTTCATCTCAGAAGGGGACCAGGAAGACTACTAGTAGTAGTTCTAAAAAACAATAGACTGTTAAACAATCCTTTGCAAGGGGGAGCAAGTAGGACAGCAGTCACCCAGTTGCACAGGGGATAACAGACGCCATAACATCTACTGTATGCTGGTATTAGAAGTGCGGCTGATAGCCACCATTCACCATTAGTGCAGTGGGTTTTAGGCAGTTAATTGAGGTCCTCTGTCCTGCTACCAAATCCGAATCGAGGTCCCACTTCACTAGAAAATTCCCAGCCTGTACAGGGACATTAAAAAAAAAAAACTTAGTGTCCTCCAAAATGCCATTCTACCCACTGTCCACTTAACCACAAGTATGTGAACAAATGGAAAAGGACAAATGTAAGATTACATGACTGTAACAGCCCACTGGGTGGGTGTATTGCCTTCAGCATCACCAGCAGCAGCAGCATTTAAGAAAAAGCAGATTATTCAGAGGCAGGCTACTCTGTGTATCACCAGTATCACTAAGAGGCATACTGCTGACAACCTCTTCGAAAAACTCAGGGAAGTCATTGCAAAATGGCTTACCCCGCTTGGACTCTCCTCGGGATTTGGGATTTCTGACAATGCCACCAATAATATGAGAGCATTACAGCTGGGTGAATTCCAACACGTCCCATGTTTTACTCACACTATTAACTTGATGGTGCAATTTAAGAAAAAAAATTAAAGTGCCATACAGGAGATGCTCTTCGTGGCCCTCAAAATTTCTGGGCATTTTCGCCATTCAGCAGGTGCATGTAGAAGATTGCAACACCTACAAGAAATGTTGAATTTGCCCTGTCACCAGCTGAAGCAAGAGGTAGTTATGAGGTGTAACTCCACCCTTTATATGCTTGAGCGGATAGAGGAAAAGAGGAGGGGGACTGTATCTCACTCAAGCTCAGTGGAAAATACTTTCTGTGTTGTGCAGAGTGCTGAAACCCTTTGAAGTAGTCACCTGTGAAGTGAGTTCAGACACTGCCAGCTTGAGTCAGGTAATTCCCCTCATTAGACTGTTGAAAAAGCAGCTTGAAAAATGGAAGGAGGAGCTGAAACGAAGCGATTCTGCTAAGTATGTCGGATTTGTAGATCAAGTCCTTTATTAGCTTCGCCAGGATCCAAGGGTTGTCAGGATCTTCCGATCGGAGCAAAACACTTTTGCGACTGTGCTCGATCCTAGATTTAAGTCATATGTTGTGTCTTTCTTCCCAATGGACACTGATCTGAAGAGATGCATAGAGCTGTTGGTCAGCAAATTGTCAGCTCAAGCGGCATGTGATGCAGCGATGGCTCCTCCTTCAGTTTCACAAGCAAGTGCAGCTGCAAGGAAAAAACTAAACTTTCCCCCAAAAATACCCCCTGGTGATGCAGGTGAGTCAACAAAACCAAGTTTTGACATCTGGTTGAGTCTAAAGGAATTGCCTACAATTAATGAGACCTCTACCGTGACTCCATCTGATACGGTCACCATTCAAAGAATGGTTGAGGACTATTTTAATGATAGCATCCAAATAGGCATGCCAGACAGTTCATTTCACTACTGGCAGGAAAAAAAGGAAATTTGGAGGCCCTTGCACAAACTGGCTTTGCATTACTTGAGCTGCCCACCCTCCCGTGTGTACTTAGAGAGTTTTCAGCACAGCCGGGAACCTTGTCAGCGATCGGCATTGGAGGCTACTTCCTCAAAATGTGGAAAAGATGCTGTTCATCAAAATTAACTAAAAATTTCACAAAGAAGACCTTTACCGCCAATTACATCCAAAAATTACAGAGGCACCTGAGGCTGTAATGGTGGATTCAAGCGGGGACAAATTAATATTGTGTGAAGATGATGTACTGTATACACTGATGAGGGTGAGGAATCAGATGATGATGGTGACAACGTCTTGCCTCCGTAAAGCAAGTTTGTGTATGGAGAGATCATTGCCAGCAATGTCAGCTGCCCATTGGTAGCTTGTTTTGTGGGGGCCCAAACAAACCAATCGCTTCAGCCACAATTGGCAGTCCCTGTCGCTGAAGTGATTGGTTTGTTAAACTGTGCATGTCCTATATACAACATAAGGGTGGGTGGAAAGGTCCAAAGACAATTCTATCGTGCACCTCTTTTCTTTGCATTATTTGCTGTTTGGGGCATTGCTGCCTGATATTTTTAATTTTATAGTTTATTAAACTGCCATCCTGTCTGCCATTGCTGCGTTGCAAACGTTTAATAGATGCCTTATATTTTTTTAAACTGCCATGCTTTTGTGCTGCAGTTCTGATGCTTATTTGTTTTTTATATAGTTTCATACTGCATTTATTTAAACTAAAATCACAAATAGATATACTTGCAAAATACTCTTATGCCATTTGTCAACCTTGATTTGTAGATATAAATCTGGTGGGCTTGGTTTTCCTTGATCATAACAAACATGTTTGGTCAGATGCAAATCAAACACCAAATGGAAAGGCTATTTTGTGATGATATCTGAAGATTTTCTCTCTCCTCCACTCCCAGCCTTCCCATCAATAATCCCAGAAGCACAAATAGCAAGTATAAGCTCAATGCATTTGCAAGTACCCAGATAGTTGCCCCTAAATGTATGACTAACTATTAGGGGGTCCCAAAATTAGCATCTGCTGACCATAAACATCTAATAAAGGCCACCCCAGCGCATGCTCCTAAAACCAATCTACTGAATCTTAATAGTACCTAACAATTGCGGGGCCTGAAATGCTAAAGGATGCTTATTAGCCCGATAGATACAAGAATGTCCCACGAATCACACACAACAATTAGCATTCCTGTAAACCTGCAAAAAGGGGTTAATCACGGCCAGAGAGGCTTTACAATTTATTGATAAACAGCCTAGCCAAGGGAAGGAAAACAATAGTTGGGTGACCTATCTGAAAGTGAAAAACAGAAAACCTCTGTGAGGGCAAAACTGAAAAGCCCCTCAAACTCCAAAACGGCAGTAGGCATAAGGCCCCTGGGTTTCCCAACAAACTTGCAAAAAGCGCTGCTAACTATGCAACTTATCCCCCCGGGACTAAATTATTGTATGCTGATGACAACCATTGACCTAAATGTTTTAAGGCGTCAATGGAAGCACCTGTGGCTACGGGGCCTGATTCAGAGCCGGACGCTCTGACCAGAGCGCTCGCTCTGAGGGCCTAATTCAGACTCGCTCGCGAGCGCAGGATGCTCGCAAGCGGTTCGATGGTGCCCGAATGCGCATGCGCACAACGCAGGGAGCTCCGTCGTGCACATGCGCGAGACCCGGTGAGCAACGAGGAAGCCGTTGCTCGGGGTCTCGCACCAAAGGGGGCGTGCTGTCGATGGTGAGTGACAGCACGCCCCCTTTGGTGGGCGTGCCGGGGGCGTGGCTGCCAGACGGAGGCGTTCCCAAGGGAACGCCTACTGTCTGGGTCCGGCCCCACTGACATCAGTAGTGATGTCAGTGGGAGTGATTTTGGCTCTGATAGAGCCAAAATCACTCCAGGGCTTGCGGCAGCGAGACCCTACCGCAGGGTCTCGTCGCAAGCCCGATGGTTGCGATGGTCTTGACCATCGCGACCATCATCATGGACGCTCGCTATAGCTGTGGGTGGTAACCCACAGCTATGTGAGCGTCCAAGAGGCCGCTCTATTTTTAGGTAGGAGGGCCCTGATTCAAAGCGAGCGCTCTGGTCAGAGCGTCCGGCTCTGAATCAGGCCCTGAATCAGGGCCCTCCTACCAAATATGGGAGCGGCCTTTTGGACGCTCGCATAGCTGTGGGTTACCACCCACAGCTTATGCGAGCGTCCATGATGATGGTCGCGGTGGTCAAGACCATCGCGACCATCGGGCTTGCGACTAGACCCTGCGGTAGGGTCTCGCTGCTGCAAGCCCAGGAGTGCTTTTGGCTCTATCAGAGCTAAAAGCACTCCCACTGACATCACTAGTGAAACTCCCGAAAAATTACCAAACAAATGTGCAGGTCCTCCCACAAGTCCTGAGATAAGCAAAAAAATTATGAGATTTTGTAATCCTGGCTGTGACGTGTTCCAAACGACTACAAAATTTCCTGCCTGTGGGTATTACTCTACAATCAAAAATCAAAAGGCCTAGAAGCGATTGAAATTGCTTTAGTGTCTCCAATTCACTAACTGTAACCAATCGACAAAAACCTAGCCAAGTGTCAATATCTATCCCCATATAGTACGAACACGTAAAAGGGGACTTGGTCTTGTCGTGGAAAAAAACGGTACGCCTAGAATCTATAAAATCGCCTGTAATGAAAAAAGCAAATCCCCGCAAACTAAACTGCTGGCTGGCTCCACTAACAAATAAGTCATCCAAATAGTGGGACACCCCCCTTGACGTGTACGTGCTTGCATGCACCTTGCAAAAGCAACAGTAAACAGAACAACCCGTTGGAAAGCACTTATCCACAGAATAAGCCTCAGCGACTGTCCATCCCCTACACTGGAAAGATCCGGGAAAAGCGGTGTTAATCGAAAGATGGATCCAATATCCACTTTAGCCTGGGGTGCTCGCCTGACAAAACTTTGTACCCTCTGCAGTGCCTGCTCGAGGGATTGGTAAATCGCTCAGCAAACTGCCGGATCGAACGCGTCGTTGACAGATCAGCCTTCTGGGTAGGAAAGATGCTGGACCAGTCTAAACTTGCCCGTCTCCCTCTTAGGAACAAACCCCAAGGCGAGATGCAGAACCCCCTCAAAGGGAAAGATAAGAAAGGGCAACACATGAGCCCCAATCTAACCTCCGCTACCAAGTTACACCGAACGACTTCCGGGTGATCGCGTATGGACTGAAGATCCCGTTCAGTTGCAACGTACTGTATATACTGTGCGTTAAGAGCAAATGCAAACCCAAAATAAAAACCCTCTACCATAACAGGCAGCTTCCTCCAAAAGAAGATAATGATCAAACACTCCCGCGGTTCGCTTGCATTAATAGGTGGAGGCGGCTGATTTAAAACCCCCTTGGTGCTCGTTTCCTTATCCCCTTGATCCGCTCCTGCACCCCCAAAACAGCTGCATTTTTGGCCGATGGCCGTTACCACACCGCATGCAGATACTCCTGTACTTACGCCCGACTCCCTGCTGCACTGGGCATTATTGAAACTCATAGCCATTAACGCGCCCAGCACTTGAGGTACCGGGATGGGCTGGACAGGGCTGTCTCCGGGCTGTCATGGAACACCACAGGTATTTTGGACTTCTGAGTAACCTCTAGCCCAAAAACTCTACATCCTTGAATCCGAACTGAAACACTGCCTGACCCTCCTGCTTCTTCCAGAAAACTAAATGTACTTTACAACATCCATGTGTTCCCCGGCCGGTTTTCCCAGGAAAACTCACAGTGAATACGTACATACTAGTTAACCAACTCAGGTATGAACGACTGGCACCATCCCCAAATGTCCAAAAAGCCCTTGCCTGATTTAAGCCTTTTAGCATCTGCCTTAATGGTGAACATGCCTACAAACTTCCTTTCCTAATCCGCTCTCTGAAACTAGCGTACCTGGGAGTATATACAAACTCCATATAGTTAGGGCCAAGGTGGGAAATTAATCCACAACCTCTGCACTGAGTGGCAGGAACGCTAACTACTACGTTATCTGTGCTGCCGTAATGTCGACTTCTAATCCCCTAAGTATAGCTGCGTTCGCACAATGGACCACATCCCCCTCCGCAACCGGGATCCTAGCTGCTATTCTAGATCTCTTTGGGCTTTTATGCTTACCCCTAATCGTTTGTGCCAAACATCTCATGAACTTACTGGGTCTATCGGTGTATCTGGAAGAATCACTATACTCTGCAAAGAAAAGGAAAAATGCTGTGCAAAAAGAGAACAACATGGTCACCAGATCCAGCAGAAGAAAGCCCTGCCATGACAGACTGCCCACTAACGCTTGTCCCTTGGTGTGCTGTGCACCCACCATGACTTGAATCGCCTTCTGATCATCCTGGACAGACAAAGACACTTCCTGTGGAACCCTGGAAGACACCAAGACAGCAACCTGAGAACTTGAAATAATAACACGTGAGGTGGAAGCATGGGATGTGAAACTTTTTCAGCTGATCAGGATGGTGAAACGGTCGTAGCGGGCCCAGGGGTAGTGAGGGGGGGTTGTATAACAGTGCTGGAATGTAGTTGTCACAATTGGAGTTTGTGATTTACCTGACTCTTGTGATGAACCGGATTCAGCGGAGACTGACTTGACTGGAACCATGGGTAACGTGAATAGCTCTTTTAACGTAAGAATTGGATAGCAGTGAGAACTGCCTTTGATGATGAATGACTGGAACTGGATACTTGAAACGTTGGAGTGGGACCAGAAGGAACTTGGAGGAACTGGACTGGGACCGGCAGGAAGTCTTCTGAACTGGACGGGGTACCAGTAGATGGGCTTGCAGACGGATGGTAGCACGGAAGCTACTTGGTGCAGCTGGGAAGCCGTGTAGAGTCTGATGGTAGCACGGGAGCTATGTGGAGTGGCTAGGGAGTCGTAAGGTGAGCGGTGGTAGCGCGGGAGCTACTTGGTGCGGCTAGTGAGCCGTGAGGTGAACGGTGGTAGCATGGGAACTACTAGGTGCGGCTGGGTAGCCATAAGGAGACAGATGGTAGCTCGGAAGCTACTTGGAGTGGCTAGGGAGCCGTGAGTTGAGCGATAGTAGCACTGGAGCTACTTGGTGCGGCTAGGTAGCTGTAGTTGGTTGGTGGTAGCGAGAAAGCTACTAGTCGTGGCTAGGGAGCCGTAGGTGTTTGGTGGCAGCGTGGAAGCTACTGGTGGCAGCTTGGGAGCCGTAGTTGATAGATGGCAGCGCGGAAGCTACTGGTTGTGGCTTGGGAGCCGTAGATGATAGATGGTAGCGTGGAAGCTACTTGTTGCAGCTTGGGAGCCGTAGTTGATAGATGGTAGCGTGGAAGCTACTTGTTGCGGCTTGGGAGCCGTAGATGATAGATGGTAGCATGGAAGCTACTTGTTGCAGCTTGGGAGCTGTAGTTGATAGATGGTAGCGTGAAAGCTACTAGTGGTGGCTTGGGAGCCATAGATGATAGATGGTAGTGTGGAAGCTACTGGTCGCGGCCTGGGAGCCGTAGATGATAGATGGTAGCGTGGAAGCTACTTGTTGTGGCTTGGTAGCCGTAGTTGATAGATGGTAGCGTGAAAGCTTCTAGTGGTGGCTTGGGAGCCATAGATGATAGACGGTAGCGTAGAAGCTACTTGTTGCGGTTTGAGAGCTGTAGTTGATAGATGGTAGCGTGGAAGCTACTGGTTGTGGCTTGGGAAGCCTAATGGAGATGGCAGTAACAGGATTGCTGGATACAGCAGGTTTTCAGATAGAACTGGTCTAGGAACCAGCAGGATCCTGGGATACACTTGTACTCAGAGGTACAGCTATAGCATAAGCTGTACACCACGGAACGTAACGAGATGTTCAGGCTGAGAATGCTATCAGGGGAGGATATATATACCCTGGGTCTGGCAACAATTGGAGGATACGGACAGGTGGTCTGGCAGTAGTATTCTGAGTGGTGGAAGGCACAACATGCAGAGGGAGTAATCATCTCTGCAGCCCTTGAGAATCAGCACCACACCTGGGATTCCAATTAAGACTAGCAATGCTCACAGACAGAGGAGAGTCCAAGTGGCTAATAACTGTGAGAAGGAGAGCAGTCTGCACACACAGAAATGTTACAACCAGCATGATTCAGAGCAGATCTCCCCGGTGAATTACAAACACAGATCCATAGATCAGCTGGCAGAGGTAAGTCTCAAAGCAAAGGTAAAAACTAGCCAGGGTTGTGACAGTAGTGACGGCTGTAATTGCTGATAAAACCAGGGGCAAATGTGAAATGGGATGAGGTGGGGGAAAACTGGAGGCAAAGACATACTGCAGGGTGGGGGGGTGGCAAAAAGAGGGGGACTAACAAGGGGGAGGGGTAATGGGAACTCTTACAAAGTTTAAACCTTTTTATATATATATGGAATGACAAGTGCCAATTCCTACTTTTCCATGAGCCACCTTAAAACATTTAATTGGCAGATGAGACTGCTGTTTAAATATATGCTTTGTTTTAAAACTGTTGTTTTTTTTAATTTTTTTTGTACACTAGTGAATGATTATCAGGTTGCTGCTGTTGGCTGGGGCTAAAATGGCCTTCGGGATGTTGGGGGAGAGGCCCGCAATTGGAGTGGAACACAGGAAAGCCTGGGTAGGGGGAGGTGCGCAGATAGGCGGGGGAACACGGGTGACTTGTCGGGCCCCCTGCGATGCAGGTGGTAAGTGGAGAGTGGACAGGGTACCAGCGCAGGGAGAGGAGGCAGGCACGACATCGCGCCCTGCTGGTTGGTGCGTGCCGCTCCCGTGGAAGCAGCTGTGGTGTCAAGGGATACGGTTGCTCGAGTAAGCGGCCCGGTGAGGGATCCGGGCGGCGTGAACTGAAAAAGGTGAGGATGTGACACCGGGCTTAGAAGAAGGGGGGGGGTTGGGTGGAAAAGGGGGAACTGGGAAAAAACTACGGAGAGTAAGGGCACAGGGTAAGAAGTTGGCTGGAGATGGAGAGGGTAGGAGGCAAAGCAGCAGCTGGAAAAAAGACAGTGGGATGGATAAATTGAAGATAAATTGTACTATAAACTGTGATACTGAGCTCAGTCTGGTTCCAGAAGTGGAAAAGAGGAAGATGGCTCCTCTTCCAGACTATTTATAATGAATAGTAGGGGCCTTGCCCTTTATTACTGCCATAGGCTTTTATTTTTGATGGACACAATCCTGGCTACGCCCCCTCCTCTCCTTTAACCTCTGGTGAACTAGCAATATTCTATCACTAAACAGGGTGCTTATCGTTCCTCAAACTTATTCAAGTATTCAGATCTATGAATAGCACTTACTGTACGTGCACGCCGGAGGCACAATAGTAGTGCCCCTTATACACAATATGCCCCACAATAGTAGTGCCCCTTATACACAATATGCCCCACAATAGTAGTGCCCCTTATAACACATTATGCCACACAGCAATGTCCCTTATACACATTATGCCACACACAAAGTAATGCCCTGTAAAAGTGATGCAACACAGTAATGTCCTTTACAAAATTTGTAGTAATAAATGCCCTTTACACATTATGTCACATTGTAATGCCCCTTATAACATTATGCAACACAATAAAGCCCCCCTGCAGCCTCTTACCTGCCCCTTGTGTCCATTCAGCAGCCTCAGTCTCATGATGAGAGTTTACATGATGAGAGGAGACTCATCTCCATGTGTATTTAGTACCCTACCCGCCAGACATCCATGCCAAGACAGCGCCACCATGCCCCCATCATTTCAAATCAGATGCTGTCTGCAAGCCAATCAGGAGCTGCGGCGGCTCCTGATTGGCTGCCGGTCCGCAAGTTCCATTTGGCTCACAGACAGTGCCAGATTTGCACTGCCAGTGGCGTGGTGCCACTGTTCCTCCATCCATGGATGTGTGCCAGTAATCAGCTGGCGGCCCGGCACCAGATCTTTTGCATGATGGACACATTTAGAGCAGCTGTCACTATAGGGGATCATTGATCTATTATCAATGATCTATTAAGGGCAGCCTCTATAAGAGCAGGGTACACTACAGCTAAAATAATACATACAAAATTTAAAATTTTAAGAGTACAGAGCTGGCAGTGCACAACCCCTGCGCCCAGTCTCTACATCCCCCTAACCCCTCTGCATGAGGACTTGGTCTGACACTAAACAACAGGTCAGTGTCTGTAGTGTAGTGTAATGAGGATGGAAAGCAAGGGATTGATCTGCAGCCTGATCCAGAGGTCCAGTATGGTTCCAGGATCACACACAGGGCCTGATTCAGAGCCGGACGCTATTTGCGAACGGTCGTTCAGAAAAAGGGGCCGGCTATTTAAATTGAGCGCTCGCTCTTTGCGGTCTGTTGACGCCTCTATGTCTGAGCGAGTGAACGAAATATGCGCTCGCTATTTTGTAAAGACGCCCCCTGGCCACTCGCATCATACGTCATCTCCGCTATTTATTAGATTAATCGAGTACATCGAAAGGCATCTGAACTGCTCGCAGTGCTTGTGGTTGGATTTTCCTACCGCAATCATGCGAACAGTTCAGGCTAAGAAACAACCAAGTGACGTGGCCGATGACGCTGCTTTGTTAATTATGCACACCCTTAAAACGCCCGTTTTGACCTTTTGGCACGCCTGCGTTCGGATCTCCACTCCCCGTTTTCAAGCACCTTCCCCTGTTACCACCCACAAATGACTCATTCTGTCACTCAAATTAGCAGGCATTCGCTATTTTGCAAGCACACAATTTCCGACCGCAATGACTGGTTCGCGCATGCGTATTACAACCCATACGCATGCGCAGTTGTGCGAACATCGCTCGGATTGAACGAGCGGCCGCTTACGAGCGGCTCTGAATCAGGCCCACAGTCCAGGAGGGAGAGACTGGGGAGTTGTGTATGCATTCCTTGCCCTGTTTCCCTGTCTCCTACACTCTCTCCCACTCCTGGTGACTGGCTTCTCCCTATCACATGGAAATAATATTGATTATATTGCAGGCTCCTGATATGCAAAGAGCCCATCTGTAGAGCAGAGGTTGCATATCCCTGGGGACACCTCCTGGGAACTCCCCCTACACTACTGCCAGCATCAGTAACAACCTCCACCCCTTCCACTACTCCCACCATCACTAACAAACCCCCCTACTCCTTGCATCACTAACAAGACCCCCAGTACTCTCTGCATCACTAACACCTCCACAACTCCCTTCACAACAACCCCCCCACTACTCCCTGCATCACTAACAACTCCCCACTACTGCACGCACCACTAACAATACCCCACTACTGCCTGCTTCACTAACAACCCCCACTACTCCCAGAACCAATAACAAGCCCTTCTCCACTACTGCCAGTACCACTGATAACCTCTGCCCCCTGTGCACTACTCCCACCATCACTAACAACCCCCCCTACTCCCAGCACCACTAACAACTCCCCCATTACTCCCTGCATCACTAATAACCCCCCTCCACTACTACCTGCATCACTAACAACCAGGGACAGATTGGGAAATGAAAGTGGCCCTGGAAAAAAAATCGAAAACTGGCCCTACATGCGTGTGGTCTTGTGGCAAGGGGAGTGGCCTCATGTGACACGCCCACAAACCATTAGGGAGAGAAGGGGGAGACACTGAGCTGGCTTGGTGGGAGTCACTGGGTTGGGTGGTCAGAGATGGTGAGGTTCACTGGGCAGGAGCAGGGGGCTACACTATGATGGGGGTCACAGGGCTGAGGAGAGGGGGTTACTGGGCTTGGGGGTTTAGAGCAATAACCTGTCTTGCAGTATGACTAGACAGCATGCCTGGCCCAACAAACCCACAGCAGCCATGAGGAGCTCCTCAGCCTCCACCTCTGCTCCGGTTGCAGCTGCTGCCGCGACCTGGGGGACCAGCCGATAATGCTCACATGCCCCTTCTGCATGCGTACAGCTCTCTCCTGCCAGGGCCGGTGCTAGGTGCCTGTGCACCCAGCGCCATCCGTATTTCTCCACCTGCGCCCTCCCCCTGGTCATAACTTCTTCACTATTGCCGATGGCTGGAGGGCAGGGATATCCTCTTCATGGCCGCACAGACTGAACATGCCTGGAGCTGGCTCTACTTCCAACCAATGATCATGGACTCCGCCGGCGCCAACATGTAAGTGCATCAGCATGGGCTGTGAGCGACCGGGCCGCTAATAGGCAACCTAGCTTAAATATGCAACAGGCAAACCGGCCCCACATTCCCCTCGGGCCAGTGGGATTCCTACCGGTAAATTATACGGCCAATCCGCCCCTGCTAACAAACCTCCACTGCTTCCAGCACCACTAACAACCACCTCCACTACTCCCTGCATCACTAACAACCCCCCACTACTCCCAGCACCACTAATAACCCCCCACTACTCCCAGCACCATTAACAACAACTTGTACTACTCCCACTATCAGTAACAGCAGCTACAGTACTCCCTGCTTCAGTAAAAAACCCCTTGCCCCACTCCCAACATCACTAACCAGCATCCACCACTGTCGCTCTATGTTTCATTAAGGAGGAGGCAGGAGCCGATGAAGGTCGGCGCCCAGCAGTGAATCCAGCAAGGGACAGGAGAAGTGTGCCCAGACCCCAGGCTCCTTTGCACCTGCCATGACGTCATGACTTTACTTACATGGTCCTAGAAGACCTGGAAGGCTCTTACTGCAGGAGGCAGTGAAGCCGGAGAAGCTGCCACGCCGCCGAGCACCATGTTCTTGCTTGGCAATGCAGTCTGGCAGCAATGGCTGCTAATGGCGACTACAATGTGAGTGGTGGTACGGCATACCAGCGACCAAATTCTTAACGGTATGTCACATCCGAGCTTGAAACTTGTAAAAAAAAATGTTTAGTGCTTGAAGTGCCAGTATTATTATTATCATTTATTTATATGGCGCCACAAATGTTCCGCAGCACTTTACAAAGCACATAAACAAGTTGTAGACAAGCGACTTACAGAACAATACAATCCAGGACCAGAACATGGATAATATATATTGCTACTTTAGTGACCATAACACCCAGAAAAGCAACAGAGCATAAGCAACCAAGTGTTAGGTGCCCTAGTGGTGAGTAAGATGTAGATGAAACTAAAGTAGGGAGAAGTACAAGAGGTTAGAGAGCCCTGCTCATAAGAGCTTACATTCTAAAATGGGAGGGGAAGACAAACAGGGGTGACACAGATGGGTAGGAAGGTGTATGTATCAGGGAGTTAGAATGATAGCTGAAAGGCTTTGATGAAATAATGGGTCTTGAGAGCCCGTTTGAAGGATTGCAAAGAGATGGAGAGTCTGATGGGGAGTGGGAGAGAGTTCCAGAGGTGGGGAGCAGTGCGGGCAAAATCTTGGATGCGGGAGTGGTAGGAAGTAATCAGCTGGCATGAAAGGCGGCGTGCATTAGTTGAACAAAGGGAGCGGAGAGGAGAGTGAAGGGAGATGAGATCAGAGATGTATATGGGGAAGATTGGGTGAAGGCTTTGTAAGCGACTGTGAGAACCTTAAATCGGGTTCTAAAAGGGAAGGGGAGCCAGTGGAGGGCTTGTAGGAGAGGAAACTGAGAAAGATCAGTCAGAGAGGTAGGATGACAGCCAGGAGAGGGCAGTGTCACGCAGACCAAGGGAGTGAAGGATATGCAGCAGGAGAGGGTGGTCCACAGTGTCAAAAGCAGCAGAGAGATCAAGGAGAATGAGAAGAGAGTAGTAGCCCTTGGATTTGGCAGCAAGGAGGTCATTGCTGACTTTCGTGAGGGCAGTTTCAGTGGAGTGGAGAGAACAGAAGCCAGACTGAAAAGGGTCAAGGAGGGAGTGGGAGGAAAGAAAAGTGGTAAGGCGTTTGTGGACAATCCGCTCAAGGAGTTTGGAGGCAAAAGGGAGGAGAGAGATGGGTCGGTAGTTAGAGAGAAGGTTAGGATCAAGGGTAGGTTTTTAAAGAATGGGGGAGACAAGGGCATGCTTGAATGCAGAAGGAACAGTGCCTGATGAGAGGGAGAGGTTAATGAGGTGGGCTAGATGGGAGCAGGCAGAAAGAGAGAGGAAGTGGAGGAGGCGGGAGGGGATAGGTTGAAGGGGGAGGTAGAAGGGGGGGGGACCAGATGAGGGCCATGACTTCCTCTCCAGATACAGGGGAGAAGGATGTTAGAGTTGGTAAAGTTGATTGGGAGGGGTGATCTGGGAAAGAAGGAGGTGGAGAGCTGGGGGACTGGTTGGATATGATGTCCTGACATATGGAACCAATTTTAGATGTAAAGTAGGTAGCAAAGTCAAGGGCAGAGAGCAAGGAGGGGAGACGAGGAGGTGGTGGGCGAAGGAGGGAGTTGAAAGTGGTGAAGAGACGCTGGGGATTACAGGACTGAGAGGAGATGAGGATCTTGAAATATGACTGTTTAGAGTGGGAGAGAGCAGCACTATAGGATGAGAGCATAAATTTGAAATGGAGAAAATCTGCCTTAGAGCGTGATCTTCTCCACTGTCGCTCGGCGGTTCGTGAACACTTTTGCAGGTATCTGGTACATTTGGAATGCCAGGGTTGAGGAGTAGATCTGCGAGTGTGAGTAGTGATCGCCGGAGCAACAGAGTCCATAGCAGAAGTAAGGGAGGCGTTGTATAGGGAAGTGGCTTGGTCAGGGCAGGAGAGAGAGAGGATAGGGGAGAGAAGCGAGTCAAGCAGGGATGAAAAGGAAACTGTGTTGATAGCATCAATGTTACGCTTAGTGATGGTGGCTTTTGGAGGTAGAGAAGGGGAAGGAAAGAGGGACAGGTTAAAAGAGAGAAGGTGATGGTCAGAAAGTGGGAAAGGGGAATTGGAGTGATCAGAAATATCACATCGGTGAGTGAAGACCAGATCAAGCAAATGGCCACTCACATGGGAGGGTGAGGAGGTCCATTGGGAGAGACCAAGTGAAGATGTGAGGGTGAGGAGTTTGGAGGCAGAGGATTCTGTGGGGATATCAAATGAAATATTGAAGTCACCTAGGATAATGGAGGGAAGATCTGAGGAGAGAAAGTGAGGGAGCCAGGAGCAAAGTTGTCAAGGAACTTGGAGGGAGGGCCAGGTGGACGGTAAATGACAGCTACTCGGAGGAGTACTGGGTGGAAGAGGCAAAAAGCATGGACTTCAAATGTAGAGAATGTAAGGGATGGTTCAGAGGGAATGGGTTGGTAGGAGTAACCATGGGATAGGAGGACCCCAACACCACCACCATGGTGACCCTCAGGTTGTGGGGTGTGGGAAAAGGAGAGGCTCCCAGAGGAGAGAGCTGCAGGAGAAGTGGTGTCAGAGGGTAAAATCCAGGTTTCGGTAATGGCTAGGAGATTCAGGGAGTTGGAGATGAAAAGGACATGGGTTGGGACCAGTTTATTACAGACTGACCTGGCATTCCAGGGGGCCCAGGATAGAGAGACAAAGTTTGTTGTAGAGAATTGGATGAGATTATCAGGGTTGCTGTAGTGTGGAGGTGAGATTAGTTTGGGGGACCGAGATGAATAGAGTGTAGCGATGGTGCGGTCTCCAGTGCTAGAAGGGGAGCCAGCAGAAGGTGGGCAGGAAGGGAGCTTAGTGATATGTGGATGGATGTGGGGTGAAGGGACATGGAGAGGGGGGTGGGAGGAGGGATTAGCAGTGAGGTAGAAGGACCCCGGTGGAGTATAAGAGAATGAAAGTGGAGTAATGGGAGAAGATGGGGAGGAAGGTAAACAGAGGAGAGGAGATAAGGGGAAGAGGAAGTGGAGGAGACAAGGGGGAAAGGATAAAGGTGGAAGCAAGGGGCAGAGCAAAAAATTAGGTAGACACTGAGTGAAGGTGGGAGTTGAAGAAAACATGGTAAAGGTAAGGATGATGTGAATAGGGGAAGAACAAGTTGAAAGTAGGAATGAAGAAAGAATGTAAGCGTGCAGATTTCCAGAAATGCAAGTAAGAGTACAGTGTGGGAAAAATGTGTGAGTAAAACAAAAGTTTATTATTGAGTATAATAAAAGTGGAGATTTGGTGGGAGCAGAAAGTAAATAATAAAATATACAGTGGTTGGAGCTAGATGATATAAGACTTTGAAAAAGAGCTAAGGTAAAAGTACATTATCATAGAGGTAAACTGACATTAACACAGATAAGTATGCATTAGGATTATATGTAAAGCACAGAGCCAGCAGCAATAGTAGGAAAGGAAGCACAGGTTTATGCAGCTACCAAACAGGGAGTTCAGTGATGAAAGTCCTGATTATGTAGTCCACAGGAGCTAGTAGTATGGAGAATGTGATTTCACAATTGTTCATTCCACTTTGTCCAATTAATGTTTGGGTTGTTGTTTGATTGTAGATTGGTGGGTTTCCCTCTGTTTCACTTCTGTTTAACGCTGATATAACGCCAATAATCAATTTAAAATTTAATTGGCACTTTTAAATCGGGCACTTATAAGATAGGGCACACCAGCCAAAGGCTAACCAGCCTTACTATGAACCTTACATAGGAGACCAGGCATGTGAGGCCACTGATTACTAACTACCCCCAAAACATTCCCACTAGTATTACCAGCAATATTTTACCTTAAACAAACAAATAGCACATACCATTAAGCTAGCATCTGGGTCTATATATCTAAAAGCTAACAAAGGACACAAAAATATAAAAAACTATATTCCAAACCATCATCTACAGATACTATGCATTGATAAACTACTTAATTTAGCATTACTTCTAAGTTAATTGTTCAGAGCAGTAGTCAAATACATAGTACAGCTGAGGCAGGGACATACAATGATATGCCATACTGTAGCATACCGGCACACTTTGAGCACTGCTGTATCTTATATGCAGTATAAAATTAATTGGTCTGTTTATTTGTCCAGTTATGCATTAGGACACCCCTGCACCGATTGGGATGAAATCAATGTGGTGGTCCAGTTGGATCCTGGGAAGGTTTTAGTGGGGTTAGGATCCCTGTCGGACCTCCCATTGGTGTACACTGGGCAGGACTTTGACCCGGGGAGCCTGTTCCGAGCCTTCCACTGGATGGATTTGAATGAAAACTTCACAGAGTGGTAACATTGGATCCCAGATACATACTAAGGGGTTGAGTCCGACTGGGATTAAGGGGTCCCAGTCGGACCTCCTGTTGGTGTACGCTGAGCAAAACTTTGACCCGGGAATGCTGGACAGAACTTTGACCAGGAGAGCCTGTTCTGGGCCTTCCACTGGATGGATTTGGATGACATCACATAATAAAACTTAATAACTTGAAGATTTAAACCCGGGCAACGCCGGGTACATCATATAGGTTTAATTTAATTTATATATCATCATCTAATAGGAGAACCAGATAATCATCCCACACATAGGGCTATTACACCAGGTTTTGTCCGTCTGGAAAAAAACGTTTGTTTTTTCCAGTGGACTGTTTTCAGTTAAATGGAGAAATACATGTATGCTTTCAGACGACATGAATACGGCACGGTTGCCATGTTACAGCCGTGAATAACCACTGACAAAAACGGCTGACATGCCGTGCCGTCACCGTAGATAGTGAAGTACAGGATTTTATCATTGCTTTCACACACCACGGTATTTAGTTGTACGTTCACCTTCTACCCATCCACTTTCTTCAGTTTTACAAGTGTGTCCAGACAAAACCGTGTGTGTGTAATAACTTACCTTACACGAAGACAAACTCATGCAATTCACACTATATGACATCACCTACATAAGGTACTTATTGCACCCATGCAGACACAATTCTTCACATATTGATATTTGCTCAATTTGTGGATAGGAAAGGTCCACAAGTTTCTGAGGCAGCATTAGTTCAAACCTCCCACACAGTCTACATCTTGCTGCAAGTGCGCGTTACACCACATTTTATATTCCACTGCATTAAACTGCCGTGTGTTTGTGCCGCTGCTCTGTTGCTTAGTTTAGCCAATCAGCTTGCTGCAGCCTTTGGCTAATATAAGTGAAAACAATATAGTGAGCTGTGAGGTGGTCAAAAATGACTGTAAATTAATGCTATTGAGGTTAATAATACTGTAGGAACAAAAACGGGCACAAATTATGTGATTTTAGCTGTTTTTATAAAAAAATTAAAACCTTTGAGGGTGGATTTGGCAAAAGCAAAGCTTTGGGGATTCGTGCACATCTCAACCAATGAATAAAATGACCATTAATCTAAATTATACCTACTCTCCCGGGACAACTGCAAGAGTAGATAAGTCTCCCAGAATGGTTACCGCCTACTGCGCCCGCACCTTGTACCACCCACTTAGCGAGCGAAAGTGGGTGGTCCGGGGGGGGCGATGATGTGATTTGTGCTGAATCGTGTCATCGTAGCCCTGCCCCCTGCTTTATAATGTTGGTAATATCATCATTGTAAAGAAGGGGCCAGGGCAGCAATGATGCAATCACGCCGGCACACCCCGCAATGCCCACTTAAGCCGCCCCCACAACCCCTGCTGCACTGGCCCGGGTGCCCCTTCCAGGAGGGGCTGCCAGAAAGTCGGTAAGTATGATCTAAATACAAGTAGGCTTCTATATAACAGATATTTATAACATTCTCAGTTATACTGTGAAGAATATATAAAAGTACTGGACCCTTGCTAGAAATAAGGAAATTAATGAAAATGTTTTCATGTGGGATGTCTGATTTCAGAGTAGTATTAGGTTTCCGGGGTGGAAATACAGAAGACAATGAAAGGCAGTCACTTCCAGGTGCTAGCCCTGAAGGAACAAACTGACCACCTCCATTGCTCCAGGTTCTGCTTTATGCGCCCCAAAGTGGTATTACGTAGGGAGCACTAATCAGGCAGAACTACATGTGCTGCAGTCCTGCCTCTTCCAGGGTCCACACACTGGAGTCTAGTTTCTAGGGACGGATCTCCAGCAAGGAAATTGCACCAATGTTTATAAAAGGCCCATCTTCTCCCTCACAGACATGGACATGATTCCTCTGCTGTCAGCATCAGGTAGTGTTTGTGTGCTGGGGTGTTGGTAGTTAATGCAAGGGGGCAGGGTGTGTATGGGAACTGCTGGGGTGTTGGAAGTGAATGCAGGGGGGAGAGTGAGTGTGTTCTGCTGGGGTGTTATCAGTGAATGCAGGGAGGAGAGTGTGTCAGATGCTGTTAGGGCATTAGTGAATGCAGGGGGGGGGTGTCTGGATGCTGCTGGGGTGTTGGAAGTGAATGCAAGGGAAGGAGAGTGTGTGACTGGGCACTGCTAGGGTGTCAGTAGTGTGTGTCTGGGTGCTGATGGGGTGTAGGCAGTGAATGTGGGGGGGCAGTGTGTGTGTCTGGGTACTGCTGGGGTTTTGGCAGTGAATGAGGGGGGCAGTGTGTGTGTCTAGGTACTACTGGGGTGTTGGTAGTGAATGCAAGGGGGCAGGGTGTGTCTGGGTGCTGTTGGGGTGTTGGAAGTGAATGCAGGGGGGACAGTGAGTGGGTTCTGCTGGGGTGTTGGCAGTGAATGCAGGGGGGAGAGTGTGTCAGGTACTACTAGGACATTAGTGAATGCAGGGGGGAGGGTGTGTGTCTGGGTGCTGTTGGGGTGTTGGAAGTGAATGCAGGTGGGAGAGTGAGTGGGTTCTGCTGGGGTGTTGGCAGTGAATGCAGGGGGAGAGTGTGTGCTGGGTGCTGCTAATGTATTAGTAGTGAGTGCAGGGGGTGGGGAGAGTGTGCCTGGGTGATGCTGGAGTGTTACTAGTGAATGCAGAGAAGAGAGTGTTAGTTTAGGTGCTTTTAGGATGTGTGTCTGGTTGCTGCTAAGGTGTTAATAGTGAATCCAGGGCTGTGGGGAGAATGTGTATGGGAACTGCTGGGGTAGTGACTGCAAGGGGACAGGGTGTGTCTGGGTGCTGCTGGTGTGTTGGAAGTAAATGCAGGGGGGAGAGTGAGTGGGTTCTGCTGGGGTGTTGGCAGTGAATGCAGGGGGGAGAGTGTATCAGGTACTGCTAGTGCATTAGTGAATGCAAGGGGGGAGGGTGTGTGTCAGGATGCTGCTGGGGTGTTGGCAGTGAATGCAGGGGGGGCAGTGTATGTGTCTGGGTACTGCTGGGTTGTTGGCAGTGAATGCAGAGGGTTGGGTGTGTGTCTGGGAGTAGCTGGGGTGTTGGAGGTAAATGTGTGACTGGGTGCTGTTGGGGATGTTAGTGAATATGAGCGGAGTGGGGGAGGCACCAACAACGAACTCACTTCCGGGCTCATGGTATGAACTTACGCCTATTAGGTTCTAATATACTGGACATAAACCAAGCTCTGTAAAGGGAATGGGATTGAAATGCCGGAAGCTGTTTAGTCACCGGTTCAAATCCTGACAGCGTCAGCTGACAGGAGGAAATCTCGACAGCGGCAGGTAAGTCACCTAGCCCTCCCTCCCCGCCTAACCAATGACCCTCCCTTAAGGGTGCCTGACCCTAAACTCCCAGGGTGGTGCCTGACCCTAAGTCCCCCCACAGGGGTGCCTAAATCTAACCCCCCCTCCCGCCACCTTAAACCTAACCCACCCGGGGGGGGGGGGGTGCATCACCCTGACCTCCCTCCAACAGCGCCTAACACCCCCTTCCCTTAGTCTAACAATAACCCTTGGAGATCTCCTGCATCCCGCCCACTTCCATAGGGAGGGGGCACGGCTAAAATGACATGAATCAAGTAATTTCAGTCCCACCCCCTCCTCAAAGACCTAGGAATAATCTAATGCCATAAAGAGCCTGGCTCTGCCCCCTAAGTGGTCATCTGCATCTCTTCTGTGGGCTTCTCCCGGAGAGGAGAATTTAAATTTCGGCAAGTATACCTTGCACGCACCTCAGGTGCACACAAAGGGCTTGGTCTCGCATAAAGGGGGCGTAGCCTCATGACACCCCCTCACTTAAAGCACTCTAGGCAGTGGTGGATCCGAGAGGGGGGATGAATCAGGGTTAGCACAACCACTGGCCCCTGTATAACAGAATAGCAGCACATCGGGCAGGGAGAGAGAGGAGAGTGGTGTTGTTCAGCATGTACTGGAAAGGGAGGGTGCTGCCACTGAGGAGCAGCAGTCTCTGATCTTTCCCTGCCCGATGTGCTACTGCACTGCTATACAGTGTTGTGGGGTGGGTGGTCATCCTGATCGGCCCCCTTGGAGCCACTCCTGACTCTGGGGGGCATACCCAGTGCTCCCTGATCTGCAGGGCTGACCCCAGGCTCACCCCACACTTTAGAATGATGCTGTGCAGAACAAACTCCCTCCCCCCATGAGACAAAGGCCTTCATTCAGAGACGCTCGCAAGAAGCGAGCGCTCGTTCTGAATAAGTGCGGCCGCTTCTTTTTTTTAGTGCGGCCTCCTGGTAGCTAGCTAAGCTGTGGGTTACCACCCACAGCTTCAGCGACCGACCAGGACAATGGTCGCAATGGTCAAGATCATCGCGACCATCAGGGCTTGCGACGAGACCCTAAGGTTGGGTCTCGGCATCTGCAAGCCCCAGGGAGCTTTCTGCTCTGATCGAGCAGGAAGTTCCCCACTGACATCACTGCTGATGTTAGTGTGGCCGCCCACAAAACGGCAGGCGTTCCATCAGGAATGCCTCCCTTTTTGTTGTCCCCCCCTGCCCCCCCTACAAAACGGGGTGAGCCACCCCTTTTGTAGTGAGCTCCAGAGTGAGAGAATTTCTCTCTCGCTCCGGGGCTTGCGCACACGCAAAGCGGCCGCTGCGCGTGCGCAGGGCCTTAACATCGACCCGGTTGCAAGCGCTCAGCACATGCGACAGGGTCTGAATGAGACCCAATGTGTCCCACAGGTGGGATGGTGAGACGGTGCCCATAAAATGGATAGTTGGGGGTATGTATTTATTAGGGGTGAGCGGGTTCGGATTTCTGAAATCCGAACCAACCCGAGCCCCCCCGATCCGAGGCTGATCCGAGTCAGGCTCGACTTTTCCTGCCTGACTCGAATCTGAAATCGAGGCAAAACGTCATCATCCCGCCTTCCGGGTCTCGCGGGTTTTGGATCCTATATAAGGTACCCGCGTCGGCGCCATTTTCTCACTCGGCTGTGGACAGTGAAAAGGGAGGGTGAGAGTTAGGGCTGGCTGGGCTGTGTAGTGTAGTGTAGTGCAGTGTAGTGTTGTGCTGTGCTGTGCTGCGCTGCTGTTGTCCATATGGGCTGTGTCCACTACTTCAAAGTCCATAGGGGCTGGCTGGACTGTGTTGTACAGTCAGTTGTCCATAGGGGCTGTGTCCACTCACAGTCCGGTGCAGTGTCCCAGTCCTAAAGGGGTGCTGTAGTGTTGTCGAGGGGGTGCTCTGTCCATCAGGGGTGCTCCCCCCAAGTGCAAAAAAATATATATTTTTTCTGTGTTTGAATTGTGGTGCAGTAGCCGCACGTGCATCAACAAAGTAGTGCCAAGCGTGCACCTATGTGTAACATAAATAAAGGGCCAGCTGGATTGACCGCTAAAGGGTGCTGTAACCCCAAAAGGGCACTCCAAACAAAATAAAAATATATTTTTTTTGTGTTTGTGAATTGTGTGCGTAGTAGCCGCACGTGCATCAACAAAGTAGTGCCAAGCGTGCGCCTGTGTCCCATAAATAAAGGGCCGGCTGGATTGACCACTAAAGGGTGCTGTAACCCCCAAAGGGCACTCCAAACAAAATAAAAATATATATTTTTTTGTGTTTGTGAATTGTGTGCGCAGTAGCTGCACGTGCATCAACAAAGTAGTGCCAAGCGTGCGCCTGTGTCCCATAAATAAAGGGCCAGCTGGATTGACCGCTAAAGGGTGCTGTAACCCCCAAAGGGCACTCCAAACAAAATAAAAAAATATATTTTTTTGTGTTTGTGAATTGTGTGCGCAGTAGCCGCACGTGCATCAACAAAGTAGTGCCAAGCGTGCGCCTGTGTCCCATAAATAAAGGGCCGGCTGGATTGACCGCTAAAGGGTGCTGTAACCCCCAAAGGGCACTCCAAACAAAATAAAAAATTTTTTTTTTTTGTGTTTGTGAATTATGTGCGCAGTAGCCGCACGTGCATCAACAAAGTAGTGCCAAGCGTGCGCCTGTGTCCCATAAATAAAGGGCCGGCTGGATTGACAGCTAAAGGGTGCTGTAACCCCCAAAGGGCACTCCAAACAAAATAAAAAAATATATTTTTTTGTTTGTGAATTGTGTGCGTAGTAGCCGCACGTGCATCAACAAAGTTGTGCCAAGCGTGCGCCTGTGTCATAAGTAAAGGGCCGGCTGGCTTGACCATTAAAGGGTGCTGTAACCCCCAAAGTACACTCCAAACCAAATAAAAAAATATTTTCTGTGTTTGTGAATTGTGTCTGCAGTAGCCGCACGTGCATCAACAAAGTAGTGCCAAGCGTGCGCCTGTGTCATAAGTAAAGAGCCGGCTGGCTTGACCGTTAAAGGGTGCTGTAACCCCCAAAGTACACTCCAAACAAAATAAAAAAATATTTTCTGTGTTTGTGAATTGTGTGCGCAGTAGACGCACGTCCATCAACAAAGGAGCAGCGCTAAGCGTGCGCCTGTGTCATAAGTAAAGGGCCAGCTGGCTTGATTGTTAAAGGGTGCTGTAACCCCAAAAGTACACTCCAAACCAAATAAAAAAATATTTTCTGTGTTTGTGAATTGTGTGTGCAGTAGCCGCACGTGCATCAACAAAGTAGTGCCAAGCGTGCGCCTGTGTCCCATAAATAAAGGGCCGGCTGGATTGACCGCTAAAGGGTGCTGTAACCCCCAAAGGGCACTCCAAACAAAATAAAAAAAAATATTTTTGTGTGTTTGTGAATTGTGTGCGCAGTAGCCGCACGTGCACCAACAAAGTAGTGCCAAGCGTGCGCCTGTGTCATAAGCAAAGGACCGGCTGGCTTGACCGTTAAAGGGTGCTGTAACCCCCAAAGTACACTCCAAACCAAATAAAAAAATATTTTCTGTTTGTGAATTGTGTGCGCAGTAGCCGCACGTGCATCAACAAAGTAGTGCCAAGCGTGCGCCTGTGTCATAAGTAAAGGGCCGGCTGGCTTGACCGTTAAAGGGTGCTGTAACCCCCAAAGTACACTCCAAACAAAATAAAAAAAATATTTTTTTGTGTTTGTGAATTGTGTGCGCAGTAGCCGCACGTGCACCAACAAAGTAGTGCCAAGCGTGCGCCTGTGTCATAAGTAAAGGACCGGCTGGCTTGACCGTTAAAGGGTGCTGTAACCCCCAAAGTACACTCCAAACAAAATAAAAAAATATTTTCTGTGTTTGTGAATTGTGTGCGCAGTAGCCGCACGTCCATCAACAAAGGAGCAGCGCTAAGCGTGCGCCTGTGTCATAAGTAAAGGGCCAGCTGGCTTGATTGTTAACGGGTGCTGTAACCCCAAAAGTACACTCCAAACCAAATAAAAAAATATTTTCTGTGTTTGTGAATTGTGTGTGCAGTAGCCGCACGTGCATCAACAAAGTAGTGCCAAGCGTGCGCCTGTGTCCCATAAATAAAGGGCCGGCTGGATTGACCGCTAAAGGGTGCTGTAACCCCCAAAGGGCACTCCAAACAAAATAAAAAAATATATTTTTTTGTGTTTGTGAATTGTGTGCGCAGTAGCCGCACGTGCACCAACAAAGTAGTGCCAAGCGTGCGCCTGTGTCATAAGTAAAGGACCGGCTGGCTTGACCGTTAAAGGGTGCTGTAACCCCAAAAGTACACTCCAAACCAAATAAAAAAATATTTTCTGTTTGTGAATTGTGTGCGCAGTAGCCGCACGTGCATCAACAAAGTAGTGCCAAGTGTGCGCCTGTGTCATAAGTAAAGGGCCGGCTGGCTTGACCATTAAAGGGTGCTGTAACCCCTAATGTACACTCCAAACAAAATAAAAAAATATTTTCTGTGTTTGTGAATTGTGTGCGCAGTAGCCGCACGTGCATCAACAAAGGAGCAGCGCCAAGCGTGTGCCTGTGTCATAAGTAAAGGGCCAGCTGGCTTGACCGTTAAAGGGTGCTCTAACCCCCAAAGTACACTCCAAACCAAATAAAAAAATATTTTCTGTTTGTGAATTGTGTGCGCAGTAGCCGCACGTGCATCAACAAAGTAGTGCCAAGCATGCGCCTGTGTCATAAGTAAAGGGCCGGCTGGCTTGACCATTAAAGGGTGCTGTAACCCCTAATGTACACTCCAAACAAAATAAAAAAATATTTTCTGTGTTTGTGAATTGTGTGCGCAGTAGCCACACGTGCATCAACAAAGCAGTGCCAAGCGTGCGCCTGTGTCATACGTAAAGGGCCAGCTGGCTTGACCGTTAAAGGGTGCTGTAGCCCCCAAAGTACACTCCAAACAAAATAAAAAAATATTTTCTGTGTTTGTGAATTGTGTGCACTGTGGTTGCATGTGTATCAACAAAGGAGCAGCGCCAAGCGTGCGCCTGTGTCCCATAAGTAAAGAGCCGGCTGGCTCATTTCTTAAAGGGTGGTGTAACCCACAAAGTGCACTACTCTCCAGCAAAAATAAAAAAATATTTTCTGTGTTTGTGTGCGCTTTAGCCGCACGTATATATCAAATCGATATAACATAAATGGAGGACCAAACTTTCTCCGATAAAAATAAAATAGAGAAAGATCAAGAACCACTTTCTCCTAGTGCTGAAGCTGCTGCCACTAGTCATGACATAGACGATAACATGCCATCAACGTCGTCTGCCTAGGCCGATGCCCAATGTCATAGTAGAGGCCACATACAATCCCAAATGACAAAGTTCAGAAAAATGACCTTAAAAAAAACATTTAAATCATCTGAAGAGAAACGTAAACTTGCCAATATGCCATTTATGACACGGAGTGGCAAGGAACGGCTAAGGTCTTTCCCTATGACTAGTGTGTGTTATACTAGTATGACTAGTATGTTCATGACTGGTGGTTCAGCTTCACATGATGATGGAAGCCCTCCTCCTGCTAAAAAAATCAAATGAGTTAAGCTGGCAAAAGCACAGCAAAGAACTGTGCGTTCTAAGAAGATATCACAAATCCCCAAGGAGAGTCCAAGTGTGGTGGCGGTTGCGATGCCTGACCTTCCCAGCACTGGATGGGAAGAGGTGGCTCTTTCCACCATTTGCACGCCCCCTGCAAGTGCTGAAAGGAGCACCCACAGTCCACTTGCTGATATGCAAATTGAAGATGTCACTGTTGAAGTACAACAGGATGAGGATACTGGTGTAGCTGGCGCTGAGGAGGAAGTTGGCAAGGAGGATTCTGATGGTGATGTGGTTTGTTTAAATCAGGCTCCAGGGGAGACAGTTGTTGTCAGTGGGATGAAGAAGCCCATCATGGTCATGCCTGGGCAGAAGACCAAACATTCCACCTCTTTGGTCTGGCAATATTTCTATCCAAATCCGGACAACAACTGTCTTGCCATATGTACCATATGTAAAGGTGAAATAAGTAGGGGTAGGGACGTTAACCACCTAGGAACATCCTCCCTTTTACGGCACCTGCAGCGCATTCATAAAAAGTTACTGTCAAGTTCAGAAACTTTGGCTAAGACCGTAAGCAGTCCAGGGACACCTAAATCCCATTCTCCTGTTGTATCCAAGCGCCTGCAAACCACTCCATCAACTCCCTCCTCGTCAATTTCCTCCTTAGTCAGGATCGGAAGTAGTCCTGCAGGCCATGTCACTGGCATGACTGACTCTCCTATCCGGGATTCCTCCGGAGGATCCTGCATTGCTACGCCTCCTGCTGCCGCTGCCGCTGCTGCTGTTGCTGCTGCTTGGAGTTGTTCATCATACCAGAGAGGAAGTAGGAACACCACTACTTTTACTAAACAATTGACCCTCCAACAGTCCTTAGTGAGGAGGATGAAGTACGACAGCAGTCATCCTGAAGCAAAACGTATAACTGAGGCCTTGACTGCTATGTTGGTGTTAGACGTGCGTCCGGTATCCGCCATTAGTGCAGTGGGATTTAGACAATTGATGGAGGTAGTGTGTCCCCGGTTCCAAATCCCGTCTAGGTTCCACTTCACTAGGCAGGCGATACCGAGACTGTACAGAAACGTCAGAAAAAGTGTCCTCAGTATCCTGAAAAATGCCGTTGTACCCAATGTCCACTTAACCACGGACATGTGGACAAGTGGAACAGGGCAGACTAAGGACTATATGACTGTGACAGCCCACTGGGTAGATGTATCACCTTATGCAGCAACAGCAGCAGCGTCACCAGTAGCAGCATCTCAGAAACGCCAGCTCTTTCCAAGGCAGGCTACGCTGTGTATCATCGGTTTCAGTAAGAGGCACACCGCCGACAACCTCTTAGAGAAACTGAGGGAAATCACCGCCCAGTGGCTTACCCAACTTAGACTCTCCTGGGGATTTGTGATATCTGACAATGCCACCAATATTGTGCGGGCATTACATCTGGGCAAATTCCAGCACGTCCCATGTTTTGCTCACACAATAAACTTGGTGGTGCAGAATTTTCTGAAAAGCGACAGGGGCGTGCAGGAGACGCTTTGGGTGGCCCGAAAAATTTCTGGCCACTTTCGCCATTCAGCGACTGTGTGCCGAAGACAGGAGTGCCAGCAAACACTCTTGAACCTGCCCCGCCATCACTTGAAGCAAGAGGTGGAACTCAACCCTCTATATGCTTCAGAGGATGGAGGAGCAGCAAAAGGCCATTCAAGCCTATACATCCACCTATGACATAGGCAAAGGAGGGGGTATGCACCTGACTCAAGCGCAGTGGAGAATGATTTCCGTGTTGTGCAAGGTTCTCCAGCCCTTCGAACTTGCCACACGTGAAGTCAGTTCAGACTCTGCCAGCTTGAGTCAGGTCATTCCCCTCATCAGGCTTTTGCAGAAGCAGCTGGAGAAAGTGAAGGAGGAGCTAAGACGGAGCGATTCCGCTCGGCATGTGGGACTTGTGGATGAAGCCTTTCATTCGCTTTGCCAGGATTCCAGGGTGGTCAATCTGTTGAAATCAGACCACTACATTTTGGCCACCGTGCTCGATCCTAGGTTTAAAGCCTATGTGGTGTCTCTCTTTCCGGCCGACACAAGCCTGCAGAGGTGCAAAGACCTGCTGGTGAAAACACTGTCAGCTGAAGCGGAATGTGACACGTCAACAGCTCCTTCTTCATTTTCTCCCGCAACTGGGGCTGCCAGGAAAAAACTTAGGTATCCTAAGCAACCCGCTGGCGGTGATGCAGGGCAGGCAGGACCAAGTTTGGACATCTGGTCCGGACTGAAGGACCTGGCAACAATTTCTGACATGTCTACTGTCACTACATATGATACTGTCACCATTGACAGAATGGTGGAGGATTACATTGGTGACAGCATCCAAGTCCATACCTGTACTGGCAGGAAAAAGAGGCAATTTGGAGGCCCCAGTACAAACTGGCTCTATTTTACCTGAGTTGCCCCCCCTCCAGTGTGTACTTCGAAAGAGTGTTTAGTGCAGCCGGGAATCTTGTCAGCGAAAGGCGTAGGAGGTTGCTTCCACAAAATGTGGAGAAGATGATGTTCATCAAAATGAATTATCAGCTCTTCCAGGAAGACCTGCCTCCAGAACGTACAGAGGGACCTGTGGTGGTGGATTCCATGGGGACGAGTTAATACTCTGTGAGGATGAGGATGTACACAACACTGAAGAGGGTGAGGAATCGGTGGTTGAGGAGGATGAGGACGACATCTTGCCTCCGTAGAGCCAGTTTGTGCAGGGACAGATTAATTGCCAGCTTGTTTTGTGGGGACCCAAACGAACCAATCATTTCAGCCACAGTTGTGTGGCAGACCCTGGCGCTGAAATGATTGCTTTGTTAAAGTGTGCATGTCCTGTTTATACAACAAGGGTGGGTGGGAGGGCCCAAGGACAATTCCATCTTGCACCTCTTTTTTTTCTTTGCATTATGTACAGTTTGGGGCCTAGTTTTTCAAACTGCCATCCTGTCTGCCACTGCAGTATCACTCCTAGATGGGTCACGTGTTTGTGCCGCCCACTCGTGTCGCTTAGCATAGTCATCCAGCTACCTCGTTGCAACCTTTTGGACATAAAAACACTATTGTGAGGTGTGAAGTGTTCAGAATAGACTGGAAATGAGTGGAAATTAAGGTTATTGAGGTTAATAATAGCATAGGAGCAGAAAAACCAACACATTCTGTGATTTTAGCTATTTTTATGCTTTTTTAAAAAAAAATACAGATCCAAAACACAAAACCCAGAACCCAAAACACGGAAGGGTGGTTTTGGCAAAACCAATCCAGATCCAAAACACGAAGAAAGATCCAGATCAAAAACCAAAACACAAAACACGAAAAGTGGCCGGTGCACACCCCTAGTATTTATGATTGTTCTTTTTACTGTAGATCTATTATATAAGGCAGCATGTATTTAATGTTTAAGGTTCTATTTTGTACCATATAAGCAGAAGCCAAGTATATTTATAATAATTAATCAGAGCTCCATATAAGGAAAGCTGCATCGATCCTGTATGACTGCAATACAAGAAAACAACATGGCATTATTCCAATATGCTGCATTTAATGCTACTTTACTGTAACGAGTCTGATAAAGATCTTATGTTAGAAAACATTATCAGATACAAATATTTATATACTGTATTAACCACATTTTTTTTTTTAAATAAACCTCAGACCCCTATCTGTCTTTTATCCTGTTTTCAGAGTAAATTTCATCTCTAGCACATTCTTTGGAATTTTAAAAAAGTTAATCTACCTCCTTGTCAGGGACAAGTGATCTCTATAAACTCTTGCTCTTGCTGTTTAAGGGGGAGATGTATCGAGCCTTGGAGAGGCTCAGTCTAGGAACCTCTCCAAGGTAAATGACAGAAGCTGATTGGTTGCTCTGAGCAACTGCTACATTTTCTCTCTCTCCCAAGGGGAGCTTTATCAAGCCTTGTAGAGAGATGCCCATAGCAATCTATCAGGTTCTGTCATTTATCTAGTACAGTCTCTACTTGATCTTTCTTCAAGGCTTGATACATCTCCCCCTATATGAGAGACCTAAAATGAAAAAACATCCAGATTATCAAAACCTTTTTGCATAGATTGAAAAAGCTGTCAACTTTTCTGTGCAGGCTCAGCTACAGACTAGGAGAAGAGAGACATAGTGCATTTCATATGCACGGAGGTAATTTAAACACCCGAACATGGGGGTGACCTCTTTTTCTGATAGGAAAGGGTGTATTGTGGTGATCTGAGATTGTAGGTGGGGTTAGAGGACATTTTTATATAGGGGGAGGAGTTTAGGAGCCATTTTAGTTGTGTGTTTGGAAGGCATTTTAGATAGCTTTCCTGGAGTTGTTGATGCAGGGAAGTACTGTTTTTTTCTCTCCATTCTGTAATCTTTTACTGGTTTTCCTTATTCTTTATTAACTCCTTTTAGTGGTTCACACTTCTTTCCTTGTCTCCCTCTTCATTACTTTAAACTTACTTTGCTCTATTTTCCATTCTTTCTTACTCACTCTTCCCTGTGCTTTCTTTCCTTCATTCCCCTTCTCCCTCCTCCTTCCCCCCTATTCTCTTACCTTTACCAGCATGCCTCGTCCTCAACGCCGGGCAGCTGTCCCCGCTCGCTATCGTTGTGACGTGGCTGGTCCCTCCACAGTCTTTGCTCCTAGTAGCCCCTCTCCTGTCGCCGGCTCCTCTGACGCCCTAAGCGCGGCAAGTGCAGTTCCTGGGCATAGGCCGGCGCCCGGACCGTCGTCAGCGGTGCCCATCGTGGGTGCCATGTGGTCCAGGGCCCGGCGTAGAGGTTCTCGTGGTGCGACCGGCGCTAGTTTGACGCCCGCCGGGAGTGGTTCTAGCTCTGGGCCCCGACTCCGTGGGTTACGCGGTGCGGCGGGCGTCAGTGCGCCGCCTGCTGGGAATATCATCAGCGCTAGGTCCTGGCGAAGGGAGTCACGCGGTTCTGCAGGCGGCAGTGCTAATCGTCGCCCGCGTAGTGATTCTATTTCGGCTACCTGCAGTCCGGCAGGTGGCTCCGGCTCTGAGTCCTGGCTGAGCTCAGTGGACTCGCAAGAGGAGCAGGGGTCGTCTTCTGTAGGTCCTGTCACCTTTGCCAGGCAGTGCACTCTCGGGGGCCTATTAATTATGGTGTCGCCTCCTATACCCAAGTGGTGGCGGGGTTGATGCCTGCGGCCCTCCTCGGTTTTTACGGCCCCTGTGATCTCCCCCCGGCGGTTATTGCGCCCACTGTGCAGGCAGCTCCTGTGCCATCACCAGTCGACCCCCCCTGCCCTCTCCTCTCTTTTGGCGGCCATAGTTTTGGCGGTGGCCCCGTTGCTTACTGGGGGGCAGCCTGGGGCTCCAGGCGCAGCACCGCCAGTTAGTGCGCCGGCGTCCGTAGGGTCGGGAGTTGATTTTCAGCAACTAGGGAGGCAGCTGGACCCCCCTAGCAGCTCAATTTATGCAGATATTAGTGCCAGGGTTGGGTATCAAAGGTTCTCTTCCTGCCACCGGGGCCCTGGTGTCAGGGTCGCCGGGTCTGGTTTCAGCGGCCATGACGGCGCAGCGTGCAGTGTCTTGATAGAATTGATACCCCTGATCCTGCTCTTGCTTCCATGTCTCTTTCAGGTGGGTCGGCTGTGGTTCCGGAGACTGGCGTTCCCGCCAGGGAAGGAGATTTGCCTGCTGATACTGATGACATGGGACACAGGGATGATTCTGGTGAGTCAGGTGTTACTTACGATGGAGAATGGGGGTTGGAGATGGCATTCTCAGGGGGTACTTCTGGCTCTAGTGATAGTTTGCAGGGTTCCCGGCTTCGACAAGAGCGGGCGCATAAGCGTAGGCGCTGGGGTAGAAGTGTCAGGACCAGCCCCCGGGATGGTGATTCCACGTCATCCATGGATTCTCCATCGTCCAAGGTATCTAGCGATGGACACAATGGTTCCAAGCGGCGACACAGATGAAGGTCCTCTAGCCGCAGCTCCTCCGGTCTAGAAGACCCAGAGGCAGCCGTTCATTGTGATAACACGGCGGTCTTGCGAGGTATACGGCCATGGGTTCGAGAGCGTATACGTGTTGGGCGTTATGTGGACATGTTCGCACTAACGTCCAAGTCCCGTAAGGCTTTGGTGGTGGCGCTCAAAGATAAGTCGGTCGAATCGTATAAATCTTATACAAACTGGCTAAGCGGGTTTTGTGTGTTGATGGCGTACTACTTGCGCACTCAGCCTGATGAACACATGAATATGGTGCGGTATCTGCATCTGATACACTGCCTGTATCGGTCCGCAAAAGATGATGTTTGGCGTACCTACGACGAGGAGTTCCGTCGGAAGCAGCATGGGCTGGAGGTCATGCAATTTGAGATGTTGAGGTTTGGTTGGATGCGACTAACCCTCAGCGTCCTGCAACTGATCCTTCATTTAGCAGATGCGGGCAGCCTGTGTCTAAAGGGGTGACGCATCAATCAACGGGAGGGTCAAAGGGCAAGTGCTTCGCATTTAATAATAGGCGATCTTCCTTTGGGTCGAAATGTCGTTTTCGACACCAATGCCTTCGTTGTGGGGGAGCTTACTCTGGGAAAGAATGGACGCGAGGGGCAGGGGGTGGTGGCCCCTCGCCTGGGGGACAGGCTGGAGGTCCTGGTGTGAAGTAGGGCGCCCACACCTGTGGACGTTCAAGCCGTGTCCCCTTGGCTTGACAATTACCCATGTAGCGCAGATGCAAAAATGTTGCGGGATGGTTTCCTTCATGGTTTTTGTTCTCCCATTGTCGGCCTAGTAAGTACGGGGTCGCCGCGGAACTTACGTTCTGCGACTGATTTCCTGTTGGAAGTAAGGAGGAAGGTCATGAAGGTAGTAAATTTGGGCCGAATGATTGGCCCCTTTTCGGAACCCCCTCTCCCTGACTTGATTTTGTCTCCGGTCGGGGTTGTTCCAAAGAGGGTTCAAGGTAAATTTAGGTTAATACAGCATCTGTCTTGGCCTGAGGGTTCCTCAGTTAATGATGCAATCCCGGAGGACCTGTGTAGGGTCTCTTATCAGTCCTTTGGGGAGGCTTTGGACATGGTCTGTCTTTCGGGGCTGGGACTCTCATGGCCAAGATAGATGTGGATTCTGCTTTCCAGTTGTTGCCCCTGTATCCTGAGTATTTCAGATTCATGGGTTTTAGGCTGGGGGACGGGTTCTATTGGGACAGATGCCTTCCCATGGGGTGCTCGATTTCTTGTTCTTTTTTCGAGAAGTTTAGCACCTTTTTGCACTTGTGTATTTGCAGGCAGTCGGGCGAGTCGGGGGTAGCTCACTACTTGGATGATTTCCTTTTAGTGGGTCCCCCAGGCTCCTCATGTTGCGCTACCATGCTAAAGGGGGAATTCGGCGTTCCCATCGCAAGCGAGAAAATGGAAGGGTCCTCTACGGGTTAGTCCTTTTTGGGGATAGAAATTGATACCCAGGAAGGGGTTTGTCATCTCCCCCGGGACAAGGTGGCCCGGTTACATGATGCGCTCGTCCTGGCGTTGGCTGCGGGTAAGATTACCCTCCATCAAGGTCAATCATTGCTAAGACTACAAAATTTTGCATGTCGGGTTATCCCCATGGGCCGTATTTTTAGTCGCAAGCTTGAGCGTGCTACATCGTGGGTGCGGTGGCCAAATCATTTCATCAGATTGTCAGCTGAGCTCTGGAGGGACCTCAGGGTTTGGGTGGACTTCATTTCTGCATTCAACGGAACACGCATTTGGGTTTCCCGAGTGGAGCCCAGTTGCGTCCTTCAGTTATTTACGGATGCAGCTTGCTCTTCGGGTTTTGGGGCATACTTTAAGGGTCGTTGGTGCGCTGCCCCTTGGCCCGTTCAGTGGGTGACCAGAGGCTTAACGAGGGATCTTCTCCTTCTTGAGCTCTTTCCAATTATGGTCTCCCTTGAACTCTGGGGTCCTTCCTTGTGTAATCACAGTGTCCTGTTTTTATGTGACAATCTAGGTGTGGTGTACGCGTTCAACCGGCAGTGCACATCGTCTTTGCCTGCTCTTTGTTGTCACAATTAGTGTTGCGTTGTCCGCAGTACAATATCATGTTTCGGGCGCAGCATGTCCCTGGGGTGGATAATGATATTGCAGACTCCGTGTCACGTTTTGATTGGCCACGGTTCAATGCTTTGGCTCCGTTGGCCTGTCAGGTAGGTGAGTTGTGCCCTTCTTATGTCTGGCAGGTTACAGAGCCGGCATGGAGGGGGTAGCCCATTGATCCCTGGCGCCACTTACCCTGAGAAGCTATCAGGCGGCCTGGGCTGAATGGCGCAAGTTTGCGTCCCACAGTCAGAATCGAGGTAAGGCTGGACGGTCACTTATCCTCGAGTTTGTTTGGAGTCTATTCGAGTCGGGCTGGTCCAGAGGTGTGGTCGTTAAAATGTTGGCAGGTTTGTCCCATTTTTTTAAAGGTCAAGGATTTGGAGGTCCTTTCGAAGAGCCCTTTGGTTCAGAAGGCTTTGAAAGGTTGGGCCAGATTGGCTTCAGTTCCTCCGGACTCACGTAGACCCATTGATTTGTTACTGCTGGTGCGTTTGCTCATGGCATTACCGTCGGTTTGCTCTTCCAATTATAAGGCCCAATTGTTCGGAGTGGCTTTCATGACAGCTTATCATGGAGCTTTTTGGGTGTCGGAGCTAGGAGCTCCCTCTAAGCGAGGCTCCCCATCTTTGCTCGTGTCCCATGTTTCCATTGAAGACGCAGCGGTGCTTTGTCGGATACGTCGGTCTAAAACGGACCAATTGGGAAGGGGTCGTTGGGTTTCCATGCAGGCATGTGATGATCCTAAGGTGTGCCCGGTGGAGCGGGCAAAGCGGTACCAAGAACTTCGTCCCCTCGAGGAGGGGGCATGGCTGATACATGCAAATGGATCCCCCATGACTCATTTTCAATTTGGTTGGGTTTTAAAGCATTGTCTAGAAGCGTTCAGGTTGCCCCTGCGCGACATCGGAACTCATTCATTCCGGATTGGCGCCGCTACGGCTGCTGCCGTATCCGGTATGTCCGTGGAGCAGATTAAGGCCTTGGGCCGTTGGAAGTCTAGTGCTTACAAAAAGTACATTAGACTTCGGTAAGTTGGTTTTCAAAAATCCTAAATTGGGGAGTAGTTACTTGCCATTAGGGGGGTCCTGAGGAATTTTGTTTTACCACTAGTTTTAGCTCAGGCTACAGCCGGCTGGTGGATATTTTGTGTTTTGCTTCAGGCCAAGTTGGGATTTTTGCCCTCTGCCCCCCACCATCTTTCTTTTATGTTAGGCCCTCAATCGTAGGTTTCTTCACTTCTGTCTTTTCTTGTTCTTCACCTATCTCTTCACCTATCTTCGTCCTCATCCTCTCAACTAGAGTCCAGGGTGCTCATCGTTTAGGGCTTACGGTGTCTAATTATAGGAGGAACGTTTTTGTGTGTTTCTTTAGGTGTTAGTTCAGGGAATTGCTAGGGTACTAGATGGTGCATGGTGGCGGTGGAGGTGTCCGCGGTTGGCGGGAAAGAATGGTGCCTTAGCAGCTTAGGTGCTCTCCCGTCCAATACATTATTTAGGCTGATTATACCCTAATGGGGTCAGCGACATCACCGATCGCGGTGGGTTTCACGTGGTGTTATTGGGCGGGAGGTGGATACCTTAGGCAGGATTATGGGCTGGCGGATAAGTGCCCCCCCATTTAGAAGAATGTCGTGGTGCAGTTGGCGATATTGCATTTTGGAGCCTTTCTTTCTGAGCCACCATACTGTGTCTGTCTCTTTGCTTCCTCTTATTAGCTAGTTCATTTACAATTATTAGCCAGGAACAATTATTAGCCAGGAACAAAACAAACAGCAACCATCTGGGAATAACGAAGTTGATCAACTTCATTATTCCCAGATGGTTGCTGTTTGCTTTGTTCCTGGCTTCACATGCAATCTTCCAGAGACTCTTCCAAGTGTTCTCATTGACAAAGCACTGATGGTGTCGCCTCCTATACCCAAGTGGTGGCGGGGTTGATGCCTGCGGCCCTCCTCGGTTTTTACGGCCCCTGTGATCTCCCCCCGGCGGTTATTGCGCCCACTGTGCAGGCAGCTCCTGTGCCATCACCAGTCGACCCCCCCTGCCCTCTCCTCTCTTTTGGCGGCCATAGTTTTGGCGGTGGCCCCGTTGCTTACTGGGGGGCAGCCTGGGGCTCCAGGCGCAGCACCGCCAGTTAGTGCGCCGGCGTCCGTAGGGTCGGGAGTTGATTTTCAGCAACTAGGGAGGCAGCTGGACCCCCCTAGCAGCTCAATTTATGCAGATATTAGTGCCAGGGTTGGGTATCAAAGGTTCTCTTCCTGCCACCGGGGCCCTGGTGTCAGGGTCGCCGGGTCTGGTTTCAGCGGCCACGACGGCGCAGCGTGCAGTGTCTTGATAGAATTGATACCCCTGATCCTGCTCTTGCTTCCATGTCTCTTTCAGGTGGGTCGGCTGTGGTTCCGGAGACTGGCGTTCCCGCCAGGGAAGGAGATTTGCCTGCTGATACTGATGACATGGGACACAGGGATGATTCTGGTGAGTCAGGTGTTACTTACGATGGAGAATGGGGGTTGGAGATGGCATTCTCAGGGGGTACTTCTGGCTCTAGTGATAGTTTGCAGGGTTCCCGGCTTCGACAAGAGCGGGCGCATAAGCGTAGGCGCTGGGGTAGAAGTGTCAGGACCAGCCCCCGGGATGGTGATTCCACGTCATCCATGGATTCTCCATCGTCCAAGGTATCTAGCGATGGACACAATGGTTCCAAGCGGCGACACAGATGAAGGTCCTCTAGCCGCAGCTCCTCCGGTCTAGAAGACCCAGAGGCAGCCGTTCATTGTGATAACACGGCGGTCTTGCGAGGTATACGGCCATGGGTTCGAGAGCGTATACGTGTTGGGCGTTATGTGGACATGTTCGCACTAACGTCCAAGTCCCGTAAGGCTTTGGTGGCGGCGCTCAAAGATAAGTCGGTCGAATCATATAAATCTTATACAAACTGGCTAAGCGGGTTTTGTGTGTTGATGGCGTACTACTTGCGCACTCAGCCTGATGAACACATGAATATGGTGCGGTATCTGCATCTGATACACTGCCTGTATCGGTCCGCAAAAGATGATGTTTGGCGTACCTACGACGAGGAGTTCCGTCGGAAGCAGGAGGGTCAAAGGGCAAGTGCTTCGCATTTAATAATAGGCGATCTTCCTTTGGGTCGAAATGTCGTTTTCGACACCAATGCCTTCGTTGTGGGGGAGCTTACTCTGGGAAAGAATGGACGCGAGGGGCAGGGGGTGGTGGCCCCTCGCCTGGGGGACAGGCTGGAGGTCCTGGTGTGAAGTAGGGCGCCCACACCTGTGGACGTTCAAGCCGTGTCCCCTTGGCTTGACAATTACCCATGTAGCGCAGATGCAAAAATGTTGCGGGATGGTTTCCTTCATGGTTTTTGTTCTCCCATTGTCGGCCTAGTAAGTACGGGGTCGCCGCGGAACTTACGTTCTGCGACTGATTTCCTGTTGGAAGTAAGGAGGAAGGTCATGAAGGTAGTAAATTTGGGCCGAATGATTGGCCCCTTTTCGGAACCCCCTCTCCCTGACTTGATTTTGTCTCCGGTCGGGGTTGTTCCAAAGAGGGTTCAAGGTAAATTTAGGTTAATACAGCATCTGTCTTGGCCTGAGGGTTCCTCAGTTAATGATGCAATCCCGGAGGACCTGTGTAGGGTCTCTTATCAGTCCTTTGGGGAGGCTTTGGACATGGTCTGTCTTTCGGGGCTGGGACTCTAATGGCCAAGATAGATGTGGATTCTGCTTTCCAGTTGTTGCCCCTGCATCCTGAGTATTTCAGATTCATGGGTTTTAGGCTGGGGGACGGGTTCTATTGGGACAGATGCCTTCCCATGGGGTGCTCGATTTCTTGTTCTTTTTTCGAGAAGTTTAGCACCTTTTTGCACTTGTGTATTTGCAGGCAGTCGGGCGAGTCGGGGGTAGCTCACTACTTGGATGATTTCCTTTTAGTGGGTCCCCCAGGCTCCTCATGTTGCGCTACCATGCTAAAGGGGGAATTCGGTGTTCCCATCGCAAGCGAGAAAATGGAAGGGTCCTCTACGGGTTAGTCCTTTTTGGGGATAGAAATTGATACCCAGGAAGGGGTTTGTCATCTCCCCCGGGACAAGGTGGCCCGGTTACATGATGCGCTCGTCCTGGCGTTGGCTGCGGGTAAGATTACCCTCCATCAAGGTCAATCATTGCTAAGACTACAAAATTTTGCATGTCGGGTTATCCCCATGGGCCGTATTTTTAGTCGCAAGCTTGAGCGTGCTACATCGTGGGTGCGGTGGCCAAATCATTTCATCAGATTGTCAGCTGAGCTCTGGAGGGACCTCAGGGTTTGGGTGGACTTCATTTCTGCATTCAACGGAACACGCATTTGGGTTTCCCGAGTGGAGCCCAGTTGCGTCCTTCAGTTATTTACGGATGCAGCTTGCTCTTCGGGTTTTGGGGCATACTTTAAGGGTCGTTGGTGCGCTGCCCCTTGGCCCGTTCAGTGGGTGACCAGAGGCTTAACGAGGGATCTTCTCCTTCTTGAGCTCTTTCCAATTATGGTCTCCCTTGAACTCTGGGGTCCTTCCTTGTGTAATCACAGTGTCCTGTTTTGGTGTGACAATCTAGGTGTGGTGTACGCGTTCAACCGGCAGTGCACATCGTCTTTGCCTGCTCTTTGTTGTCACAATTAGTGTTGCGTTGTCCGCAGTACAATATCATGTTTCGGGCGCAGCATGTCCCTGGGGTGGATAATGATATTGCAGACTCCATGTCACGTTTTGATTGGCCACGGTTCAATGCTTTGGCTCCGTTGGCCTGTCAGGTAGGTGAGTTGTGCCCTTCTTATGTCTGGCAGGTTACAGAGCCGGCATGGAGGGGGTAGCCCATTGATCCCTGGCGCCACTTACCCTGAGAAGCTATCAGGCGGCCTGGGCTGAATGGCGCAAGTTTGCGTCCCACAGTCAGAATCGAGGTAAGGCTGGACGGTCACTTATCCTCGAGTTTGTTTGGAGTCTATTCGAGTCGGGCTGGTCCAGAGGTGTGGTCGTTAAAATGTTGGCAGGTTTGTCCCATTTTTTTAAAGGTCAAGGATTTGGAGGTCCTTTCGAAGAGCCCTTTGGTTCAGAAGGCTTTGAAAGGTTGGGCCAGATTGGCTTCAGTTCCTCCGGACTCACGTAGACCCATTGATTTGTTACTGCTGGTGCGTTTGCTCATGGCATTACCGTCGGTTTGCTCTTCCAATTATAAGGCCCAATTGTTCGGAGTGGCTTTCATGACAGCTTATCATGGAGCTTTTTGGGTGTCGGAGCTAGGAGCTCCCTCTAAGCGAGGCTCCCCATCTTTGCTCGTGTCCCATGTTTCCATTGAAGACGCAGCGGTGCTTTGTCGGATACGTCGGTCTAAAACGGACCAATTGGGAAGGGGTCGTTGGGTTTCCATGCAGGCATGTGATGATCCTAAGGTGTGCCCGGTGGAGCGGGCAAAGCGGTACCAAGAACTTCGTCCCCTCGAGGAGGGGGCATGGCTGATACATGCAAATGGATCCCCCATGACTCATTTTCAATTTGGTTGGGTTTTAAAGCATTGTCTAGAAGCGTTCAGGTTGCCCCTGCGCGACATCGGAACTCATTCATTCCGGATTGGCGCCGCTACGGCCGCTGCCGTATCCGGTATGTCCGTGGAGCAGATTAAGGCCTTGGGCCGT
This sequence comes from Taudactylus pleione, assembly GCA_031769625.1. Lineage (NCBI taxonomy): Eukaryota > Metazoa > Chordata > Amphibia > Anura > Myobatrachidae > Taudactylus > Taudactylus pleione. The sequence continues at coordinate 2,103,294 of JAUIMM010000725.1, forward strand.
TGGAAGTCTAGTGCTTACAAAAAGTACATTAGACTTCGGTAAGTTGGTTTTCAAAAATCCTAAGTTGGGGAGTAGTTACTTGCCATTAGGGGGGTCCTGAGGAATTTTGTTTTACCACTAGTTTTAGCTCAGGCTACAGCCGGCTGGTGGATATTTTGTGTTTTGCTTCAGGCCAAGTTGGGATTTTTGCCCTCTGCCCCCCACCATCTTTCTTTTATGTTAGGCCCTCAATCGTAGGTTTCTTCACTTCTGTCTTTTCTTGTTCTTCACCTATCTCTTCACCTATCTTCGTCCTCATCCTCTCAACTAGAGTCCAGGGTGCTCATCGTTTAGGGCTTACGGTGTCTAATTATAGGAGGAACGTTTTTGTGTGTTTCTTTAGGTGTTAGTTCAGGGAATTGCTAGGGTACTAGATGGTGCATGGTGGCGGTGGAGGTGTCCGCGGTTGGCGGGAAAGAATGGTGCCTTAGCAGCTTAGGTGCTCTCCCGTCCAATACATTATTTAGGCTGATTATACCCTAATGGGGTCAGCGACATCACCGATCGCGGTGGGTTTCACGTGGTGTTATTGGGCGGGAGGTGGATACCTTAGGCAGGATTATGGGCTGGCGGATAAGTGCCCCCCCATTTAGAAGAATGTCATGGTGCAGTTGGCGATATTGCATTTTGGAGCCTTTCTTTCTGAGCCACCATACTGTGTCTGTCTCTTTGCTTCCTCTTATTAGCTAGTTCATTTACAATTATTAGCCAGGAACAATTATTAGCCAGGAACAAAACAAACAGCAACCATCTGGGAATAACGAAGTTGATCAACTTCATTATTCCCAGATGGTTGCTGTTTGCTTTGTTCCTGGCTTCACATGCAATCTTCCAGAGACTCTTCCAAGTGTTCTCATTGACAAAGCACTGACAGTGGCGTGAAACGCGTGGGAACTGTGAGGAGCAAAGTGGAAAGAAGCCTTTTGGGAGAACCATCCGCTTACCGCATGAGGTCCAGGCGTCTGACACCATCAAACGGCGCCACGGCAACACACTATCTGGCTGGCAGAGATCCCCTGTCTGCGAGAACAGCAGACTTAGAGGTAGGGAAAGCATTAGATCATTATTCACCAAGCCAAGATCTGGAACTTATTGTGTGGACACGGAAAATAGCGTCCCCATTCCCTTCAACCTGCTCCAAACATACTACCCCAAAGGGGCTGTAAACATTGTTTTATTTTTGCATTGTTTCTCTTACTTTTATTTATTTAGCGCTTGTTATATATTTTATTCAAACTTGGTTGCTTACGCTCTGCTGCATATCTGGGTGTTATGGTCATAACATGTAATGAAGCAATGTCCTTGTCCTAGATTGTATTGTACTGTAAGTTGCTGGTCAACCTATTTTTTTGTGTACTTTGTAAGGCGCTGTGGAACACTTGTGGCGCCATATAAATAAAGGCTTATAATAATAATAATAATAATAATATTATTTACTAAACTGCAGGTTTTTAGAAGTGGAGATGTTGCCCATAGCAGCCAATCAGATTCTGCTTAACATTCATCTAGCACCTTTTAAAAGATAATAGCTAGAATCTGATTGGTTGCTATGGGCAACATCTCCACTTCGAAAAACCCGCACTTTAGTAAATATACCTCTTGCAGTCAATTGATGTGCACTTGAACTTCCATTTTGCCTTATACTTCAAACTAATGCATGCAGATAATGAATCTGAAAGTTTGTGCTTCAGCCAACTGTTGACCTATGCGGATGATGTATTTCTTTAAAAGTCCATGTTAACATTACCTTGGACATTATTGATCGTAAAGAATTAGTAATTGGAGCAGACCAGTAGCTCCTGAAAATGCACCACAGCAATCACCCATTTTTCAAAATCACTGACATTAGCTCTCGCAGCCATGATATTTAGGTACGATCACAGGCAACCAGGACCATCCATCATTTTTATTCATGACCCTAACAATGCTGAGATGTTATACTCAGTAGCCACACCTGTGTGGAAGGTACTTGCTTTCATTAAGATTGGTGTCTCCCATTAACACAGGTGTTCCCTTTTTTGTGCGCAATACCTGGATAGTATATAATAAATATATTGCTCTTCCTGGTACAGCACATTTGGGCATGGTTACCAACAACAATATCCAGTTTCCAGTCCAGGGTTAGGAAGTATTATGACTTGCAAATTTGGTTACTAACAAAATCTCAGTTTATTTAAAATGTTAACTATAATTGGCTTTGCTCTGTATGTTACTTGAAAATGTAGACTTCAACTTTTAATACACATACTTCCATATACTCATATTTGCCTACCTTTGGTTTCTCCTCCCCGGGAGAAGCTTTGGTAGGAGAGCAGGTGGGCTGTGACAGGGGCGGGGCCTGACGGTTTGCAGCATTAAGCCCCACTCCTTCACGACAAATTGCCACGATTGGCTTAAATTTAAATAGGGTGCAGGGCTAAATGGCGCAATTCGCTGAGAATTGCATCAATAAGCCCCGCCTCTACATGGGGACCCACGATTGCCGCGGAAATTCTCTCCATTCTACCCACTTTAATAGGAAGTAGGCAGAATGTGGGAGAAGTGCCTACCCTTCCGGGGGTGCGGGGGTTTACCCAAAAAATCGGGAGCATCCCGTGAAAACCGGGAGGCTAGGCATGTATGCATATACTTATTATAGTACTGTTTACGAGTAAATGATTGAAAGTATGATTTGTGCTTTCTAGAATATAAAATGACTTCACGTTCCAGTCATCAGATGATACACTGAGAAATAGGGGTCAATTTACTAAAGGTCACTTCTGGTAGACGGTTTTTGCCACCAAGTTTGCAAATTGGAGATTTACTAAAGTCAAAACCGGTGCGAAACTGACCAAAAATCAGACTTTAAATTAGAGATGTGCGCCGACCCCCGTGTTTTGGTTTTGGATCTGGATCTCCCCTGGTTTTGGATCTGGATTGGTTTTGATGAAACCTCCCTTCCGTGTTTTGTTTTGGTGTTTTGGTATTGGATCTGGATTTTTGCACCAAGCTAGTTGGCTGACTAAGCTAAGTGGCAGCAGTGGGCGGCACAAACACGTGGCTGTTCAACTTCCAACATGGCACATCAGGAAACAAATGTTTTTATTATTCAAGAGAGGCCTGAGTTGGATTATGTATGTACTTGAAGACAAGGACAGGAAGGGTTGATTGGTAGTAAATTTAATTACATTTTTCAATTCCAAAGTAAATTTATGAGGGAGAAGGGGAGGGGAGGAGGCATTTACAAAAAAAAATATTTTACTCATTCACATCAGTCCTTGCCCAAGAAGAATCCTTGAGCACCATGCCTGCTGCTGCTGGGAGAGGAATTTCTCATCCCAGAAGAGGACCAGGAAGACATAGTAATGCCTTCCACATGAAAAAGCATTTCCCAACCTGTACAGGGACATTAAAAAACATAGTTAGTTAGTGGCCTCCAACCTGCCACTTAACCAACACAGGCCCTCATTCAGAGCCGGACGCTCTGAGCAGAGAGCACGCTCTGAATGAGGGCCGTCCTCCATAATTATGGAGCGTCCTCCTGGACGCTCGTATAGCTGTGGGTCACCACCCACAGCCTATACGAGCGTGCAGGTTGATGGCCGCGATGGTCTTGACCATCACGACCATCGCCACTGCGAGCCGGAGCCTGCGGTTGAGTTTCTCAACCGCAAGGCCCGGAGTGATTTTGGCTCTATCAGAGCCAAAATCACTCCCACTGACATCACTAGTGATGTCAGTGGGCCGGCTTCTGACGGTAGGCGTTCCCTTGGGAACGCCCCCGTCAGGGAGGCACGCCCCCGGCACGCCCACCAAAGGGGGCGTGCTGTCAATCAACATCGACAGCACGCCCCCTTTGATCAGACACAACGAGCGAAGGAAAGTCCTTCGCTTGTCGCGTCTGGCGCATGTGCACGACGGAGCTCCCTCCGTCGTGCGCATGCGCAGAGCACACCATCGACCCACTTGCGAGCGGACAGCCGCTTGCGAGTGGGTCTGAATCAGGCCCTCAGATTTTAGATTAAGGGGTAAATTTAATTTACTAAAGTGAGAGTTTTTAAAAGAGCATTTTAGAAGTGATGTTGCCCATAGCAACTAGGGGTGTGCACCGGCCACTTTTCGTGTTTTGTGTTTTGGTTTTGGATCTGGATCTTTCTTCGTGTTTTGGATCTGGATTGGTTTTGCCAAAACCACCCTTCCGTGTTTTGGGTTCTGGGTTTTGTGTTTTGGATCTGTATTTTTTTGAAAAAAAGCATAAAAACAGCTAAAATCACAGAATTTGTAGGTTTTTCTGCTCCTATGCTATTATTAACCTCAATAACCTTAATTTCCACTCATTTCCAGTCTATTCTGAACACCTCACACCTCACAATAGTGTTTTTATGTCCAAAAGGTTGCACCGAGGTAGCTGGATGACTATGCTAAGCGATACGAGTGGGCGGCACAAACACGTGACCCATCTAGGCGTGATACTGCAGTGGCAGACAGGATGGCAGTTTGAAAAACTAGGCCCCAAACTGTACATAATGCAAAGAAAAAAAAGAGGTGCAAGATGGAATTGTCCTTGGGCCCTCCCACCCACCCTTATGTTGTATAAACAGGACATGCACACTTTAACAAACCAATCATTTCAGTGCCAGGGTCTGCCACACAACTGTGGCTGAAATGATTGGTTCGTTTGGGCCCCCACAAAACAAGCTGGCAATTAATGTGTCCCTGCACAAACTGGCTCTACGGAGGCAAGATGTCATCCTCATCCTCCTCATCCACCGATTCCTCACCCTCTTCAGTGTGTACATCCTCATCCTCACAAAGTATTAACTCGTCCCCACTTGAATCCACCACCACAGGTCCCTCTGTACGTTCTGGAGGCTGGTCTCCCTGGAAGAGCTGATAATTCATTTTGATGAACATCATCTTCTCCACATTCTGTGGAAGCAAGCTCCTACGCCTTTCGCTGACAAGGTTCCCGGCTGCACTAAACACTCTTTCGGAGTACACACTGGAGGGGGGGCAACTCAGGTAAAATAGAGCCAGTTTGTACAGGGGCCTCCAAATTGCCTCTTTTTCCTGCCAGTACAGGTATGGACTGTTTGACATGCCTACTTGGATGCTGTCACCAATGTAATCCTCCACCATTCTGTCAATGGTGACAGTATCATATGCAGTGACAGTAGACATGTCAGAAATTGTTGCCAGGTCCTTCAGTCCGGACCAGATGTCCAAACTTGGTCCTGCCTGCCCTGCATCACCGCCAGCGGGTTGCTTAGGATACCTAAGTTTTTTCCTGGCAGTCCCAGTTGCGGGAGAAAATGAAGAAGGAGCTGTTGACGTGTCACGTTCCGCTTCAGCTGACAGTGTGTTCACCAGCAGGTCTTTGCACCTCTGCAGGCTTGTGTCGGCCGGAAAGAGAGACACCACATAGGCTTTAAACCTAGGATCGAGCACGGTGGCCAAAATGTAGTGGTCTGATTTCAACAGATTGACCACCCTGGAATCCTGGCAAAGCAAATGAAGGGCTTCATCCTCAAGTCCCACATGCCGAGCGGAATCGCTCCGTCTTAGCTCCTCCTTCACTTTCTCCAGCTGCTTCTGCAAAAGCCTGATGAGGGGAATGACCTGACTCAAGCTGGCAGTGTCTGAACTGACTTCACGTGTGGCAAGTTCAAAGGGCTGGAGAACCTTGCACAACACGGAAATCATTCTCCACTCCGCTTGAGTCAGGTGCATACCCCCTCCTTTGCCTATGTCATAGGTGGATGTATAGGCTTGTATGGCCTGTTGCTGCTCCTCCATCCTCTGAAGCATATAGAGGGTTGAGTTCCACCGCGTCACAACCTCTTGCTTCAGGTGATGGCGGGGCAGGTTCAAGAGTGTTTGCTGGCGCTCCTGTCTTCGGCACGCAGTCGCTGAATGGCAAAAGTGGCCAGAAATTTTTCGGGCCACCCAAAGCGTCTCCTGCACGCCCCTGTCGCTTTTCAGAAAATTCTGCACCACCAAGTTTATTGTGTGAGCAAAACATGGGACGTGCTGGAATTTGCCCAGATGTAATGTCCGCACAATATTGATGGCGTTGTCAGATATCACAAATCCCCAGGAGAGTCTAAGTGGGGTAAGCCACTGGGCGATGATTTCCCTCAGTTTCTCTAAGAGGTTGTCGGCGGTGTGCCTCTTACTGAAACCGGTGATACACAGCGTAGCCTGCCTTGGAACGAGCTGGCGTTTCTGAGATGCTGCTACTGTTGACGCTGCTGCTGTTGCTGCGTAAGGTGATACATCTACCCAGTGGGCTGTCACAGTCATATAGTCCTTAGTCTGCCCTGTTCCACTTGTCCTCATGTCCGTGGTTAAGTGGACATTGTGTACAACGGCATTTTTCAGGACACTGAGGACACTTTTTCTGACGTTTCTGTACAGTCTCGGTATCGCCTGCCTAGTGAAGTGGAATCTAGACGGGATTTGGAACCGGGGACACACTACCTCCATCAATTGTCTAAATCCCACTGCACTAATGACGGATACCGGACACACGTCTAACACCAACATAGCAGTCAAGGCCTCAGTTATACGTTTTGCTTCAGGATGACTGCTGTCGTACTTCATCCTCCTCGCTAAGGACTGTTGGAGGGTCAATTGTTTAGTAAAAGTAGTGGTGTTCCTACTTCCTCTCTGGGATGATGAACGACTCCCAGCAGCAGCAACAGCAGCAGCGGCAGCAGTAGGCGTAGCAATGCAGGATCCTCCGGAGGAATCCCGGATAGGAGAGTCAGTCATGCCAGTGACATGGCCTGCAGGTCTACTTCCGATCCTGACTAAGGAGGAAATTGACGAGGAGGGAGTTGACGGTGTGGTTTGCAGGCGCTTGGATACAACAGGACAACGGGATTTAGGTGTCCCTGGACTGCTTACGGTCTTAGCCAAAGTTTCTGAACTTGACAGTAACTTTTTATGAACGCGCTGCAGGTGCCGTATAAGGGAGAATGTTCCTAGGTGGTTGACGTCCCTACCCCTACTTATTTCACCTTTACATATGGTACATATGGCAAGACAGTTGTTGTCCGGATTTGGATAGAAATATTGCCAGACCAAAGAGGTGGAATGTTTGGTCTTCTGCAAAGGCATGACCATGATGGGCTTTTTCATCCCACGGACAACAACTGTCTCCCCCGGAGCCTGATTTAAACAAACCACATCACTATCAGAATCCTCCTCGCCAACTTCCTCCTCAGCGCCAGCTACACCAGTATCCTCATCCTGTTGTACTTCAACAGTGACATCTTCAATTTGCATATCAGCAAGTGGACTGTGGGTGCTCCTTTCAGCACTTGCAGGGGGCGTGCAAATGGTGGAAAGAGCCACCTCTTCCCGTCCAGTGCTGGGAAGGTCAAGCATCGCAACCACCACCACACTTGGACTCTCCTTGGGGATTTGTGATATCTTCTTAGAAGGCACAGTTCTTCGCTGTGCTTTTGCCAGCTTAACTCTTTTGATTTTTTTAGTGGGAGGAGGGCTTCCATCGTCATGTGAAGCTGAACCACTAGTCATGAACATACTAGGGATTGACCTTAGCCGTTCCTTGCCACTCCGTGTCGTAAATGGCATATTGGCAAGTTTACGTTTCTCTTCAGCTGATTTAAATGTTTTTTTCAAGGTCATTTTCCTGAACTTTGTCATTTGGGATTGTATGTGCCCTCTATTATGACATTGGGCATCGGCCTTGGCAGACGACGTTGATGGCATGTTATCGTCTATGTCATGACTAGTGGCAGCAGCTTCAGGACTAGGAGGAAGTGGTTCTTGATCTTTCTCTATTTTATTTTTATCGGAGAAAGTTTGGTCCTCCATTTATGTTATATCGATTTGATATATACGTGCGGCTAAACACAGAAAATATTTTTTTATTGTTGCTGGAGAGTAGTGCACTTTGTGGGTTACACCAGCCTTTAAGAAATGAGCCAGCCGGCTCTTTACTTATGGGACACAGGCGCACGCTTGGCGCTGCTCTTTTGTTGATGCACGTGCGGCTACTGCGCACACAATTCACAAACACAGAAAATACTTTTTTTTTTGGTTTGGAGTGTACTTTGGGGGTTACAGCACCCTTTAACGGTCAAGCCAGCCGGCCATTTACTTATGACACAGGCGCACGCTTGGCACTACTTTGTTGATGCACGTGCTGCTACTGCGCACTCAATTCACAAACACAGAAAATAATTTTTTTTTGGTTTGGACTGGAGTGTACTTTGGGGGTTACAGCACCCTTTAACGGTCAAGCCAGCCGGCCCTTTACTTATGACACAGGCGCACGCTTGGCACTACTTTGTTGATGCACGTGCGGCTACTGCGCACACAATTCACAAACACAGAAAATAATTTTTTTTTTGGTTTGGACTGGAGTGTACTTTGGGGGTTACAGCACCCTTTAACGGTCAAGCCAGCCGGCCCTTTACTTATGACACAGGCGCACGCTTGGCACTACTTTGTTTATGCACGTGCGGCTACTGCGCACACAATTCACAAACACAGAAAATAATTTTTTTTTTGGTTTGGACTGGAGTGTACTTTGGGGGTTACAGCACCCTCTAACGGTCAAGCCAGCCGGCCCTTTACTTATGACACAGGCGCACGCTTGGCACTACTTTGTTGATGCACGTGCAGCTACTGCGCACACAATTCACAAACACAGAAAATAAAAAATTTTTTGGTTTGGACTGGAGTGTACTTTGGGGGTTACAGCACCCTTTAACGGTCAAGCCAGCCGGCCCTTTACTTATGACACAGGCGCACGCTTGGCACTACTTTGTTGATGCACGTGCGGCTACTGCGCACACAATTCACAAACACAGAAAATATTTTTTTTTTGGTTTGGACTGGAGTGTACTTTGGAGGTTACAGCACCCTTTAACGGTCAAGCCAGCCGGCCCTTTACTTATGACACAGGCGCACGCTTGGCACTACTTTGTTGATGCACGTGCGGCTACTGCGCACACAATTCACAAACACAGAAAATAATTTTTTTTTTGGTTTGGACTGGAGTGTACTTTGGGAGTTACAGCACCCTTTAACGGTCAAGCCAGCCGGCCCTTTACTTATGACACAGGCGCACGCTTGGCACTACTTTGTTGATGCACGTGCGGCTACTGCGCACACAATTCACAAACACAGAAAAAATATATTGTTATTTGGTTTGGAGTGTACTTTGGGGGTTACAGCACCCTTTAACGGTCAAGCCAGCCGGCCCTTTACTTATGACACAGGCGCACGCTTGGCACTACTTTGTTGATGCACGTGCGGCTACTGCGCACACAATTCACAAACACAGAAAATAATTTTTTTTTTGGTTTGGAGTGTACTTTGGGGGTTACAGCACCCTTTAACGGTCAAGCCAGCCGGCCCTTTACTTATGACACAGGCGCACGCTTGGCACCACTTTGTTGATGCACGTGCGGCTACTGCGCACACAATTCACAAACACAGAAAATTTATTTTTTTTTGGTTTGGACTGGAATGTACTTTGGGGGTTACAGCACCCTTTAACAGTCAAGCCAGCCGGCCCTTTACTTATGACACAGGCGCACGCTTGGCACTACTTTGTTGATGCACGTGCGGCTACTGCGCACACAATTCACAAACACAGAAAAAATATTTTGTTATTTGGTTTGGATTGTACTTTGGGGGTTACAGCACCCTTTAACGGTCAAGCCAGCCGGCCCTTTACTTATGACACAGGCGCACGCTTGGCACTACTTTGTTGATGCACGTGCGGCTACTGCGCACACAATTCACAAACACAGAAAATATTTTTTTTTTGGTTTGGAGTGTACTTTGGGGGTTACAGCACCCTTTAACGGTCAAGCCAGCCGGCCCTTTAATTATGACACAGGCGCACGCTTGGCACTACTTTGTTGATGCACGTGCGGCTACTGCGCACACAATTCACAAACACACAAAAAATATTATTTTTTTAGCACTGATGGACAGAGCACCCCCTGGACAACACTACAGCACCCCTTTAGGACAGGGACACTGCACAGGACTTTGGAGTGGACACAGCCCCTATGGAGAACTGACTGCACAACACAGTCCAGCCAGCCCCTATGGACTTTGAAGTAGTGGACACAGCCCCTATTAACAACAGCAGCACAGCACAACACAGCCAGCCCCTATGGACTTTGAAGTAATGGACAACAGCAGCACAGCGCAGCACAGCACAGCACAACACTACTCTGCACTACACTACACTACACTACACAGCCCAGCCAGCCCTAACTCCCACCCTCCCTCTTCACTGTCCACAGCCGAGTGAGAAAATGGCGCCGACGCGGGTACCTTATATAGGATCCAATACCCGCGAGACCCGGAAGGCGGGATGATGACGTTTTGCCTCGATTTCAGATCCGAGTCAGGCGGGAAAAGTCGAGCCTGACTCGGATCTGACTCGGATCGGGGGGGCTCGGGGGGGTTCGGATTTCAGAAATCCGAACCCGCTCACCCCTAATAGCAACCAATCAGATTCTACGTAACATCATTTACCTAGCACTTTCTAGAAGATAGTAGCTAGAATCTGATTAATTGCTATGGGCAAGCAACATCACTTCTAAAACTCACTTCTAAAAACTCTCACTTTAGTAAATTAAATTTACCCCTTAAAGTCTTACATTGTGTCTTTCTTGAGAATCCTGTGCCAACTTCTGCTGCTAGGAGTGGATTTTCATCCCAGAAGGTGACCAGGAAGACTGCTTTCCAAAACAATTGACTATAAAATAATCCTTTGCAAAGCTTTCACATGAGCATTTCCCAACCTGTACAGAGACATAAAAAAAACATAGTTAGTTAGTGGCCTTCAAACTGCCGTTGTTCCCACTGTCCACTTAACCAGAGCAGAATGATATGTGGACAAGTGGAACAGAGCAGCAATTGCAACATTTCATAAATAAGGAGGAGCAGCTGCACTCTGGAATATGGTTGCATGGAGTTGCCCCTCTGCCTCGTGAAATTCAGGTAGAGGGGCCATGGGTAGGGACTGGGAGTAGGGACACTATAATAAGAGAACGCACTTTTAGCTGCTTTATTCCATTTTTTCAACCATATCCTCTATTTTCCATTTTTTCAAAATATCCTCTATTTTTGAAAATGTTGATGCAACTTTCAGCAGAGGTGTTTGTGATGCCATGGCAAACACGCACACACACACAGAAAACAACCCACATTGATTGATTGATTGGATTAATTTTTGGGGGGCACTTGGGAGGAAAAGCACCCGAAAAGAAAGGGGTGTAGTCACACAATAGTATTTCCAATTAAAATTATGCCACACAGTAGAACAATCTTGGGTCACATTACACCACATAGTAGTGTCCATTATTCATGTATGACACACAGCAGTGCCCCTTATACACAATGCCGACAGTAATAGTGCGCCTTATACAAAGCCCACAGCAGTAGTGCCCCTTACACATGCCAACTGTAGTGGTGCCCCTTATGCAGTGCCCCACAGTAGTGGTAGTGTCCCTTATGCAGAGCCCACAGTAGTGGTGCCCCTTATGCAATGCCCCCCTTATGCAGTACCTCCAGGAGTGGTGCCCCTTATGCAGTGCCCCCTATGCAATGCCTCCATTAGTAATCCTCCTGTAATAGTGCCCCCAATAGTAGCGCCCCTAGTAGTAATACCCCTCTGGTAGTGTTCCCAATAGTAGTGCCCCCTGAGTAATGCCCAATAGTAATGTCCCCTGAGTAATGCCCCCAGTAGTGATGCCCCCTGAGTAATGCCCTATAGTGAAGCTGCCAACATTAAAAAAAACAACTAATACTTATTTTAAGCCCTGCCCCGCATCCACTGCCGTCTGGTCCACCTGGCTGCTCCTCTGAACTATGGGAGAGATGTCATGACATCTCCCATAGTGCACTGCACACTGCGGGAGCTGGAAGACGGAGCTCAGGAGTGAGCTCCAGCCTACTGCTGCCGCTGGCGCTGCGGGGAGGGAGCTGGGTGATCACTGGTAACAAAATCCTAGCGGGCGCCCGGCAAATGGAGCCTCCCTCCGGTGCTGGTTCAATCTCCAAATGGAAGTTCAATCTCCAAACGCAGTTCCACTCCTGCCATGATGTAAAATGAAACTTGTCAGCCCAGGACTGTGAATCCTCAGAAAATTGGTACCCCAATAATAAAATGGGGTCCCCCTCCCGAGGACTACTTTATCTCTCTCCAAGATTTGATAACTCTCCCCCTGAATAATAATGAATTTAGAGATGTTTAAATAGTAAAATATGGCCAATAAAAAATGTAATTTATCATGTAATTTTCTTTGTAAAGCAGAAAAATCTGTTTAATTATGTGGGACACATTTGATGAGTGTAATGATGTCGAAAGTGGTTTTTGTACTTGCACATGGGAGTTACTAGGTTGTTTTTTTCAATATTTTGCAAACTTTTAATGTACCCTGAAATACTCTAATAATACCTGTAGATGTAAAAATCAATTATTTGATACATTGTGCCTCCAATACCTTGCTTATGGCCACTAACAACCTCCTAGACAATTCTCCTATCTTAATTGCCCCATTCTGAGGGTTCTGTGTGCTTTCTCCACTCTTTAATGCACTTCACACTGAATGCAAAATAGGTGTCATGCCCGCAAGGTACCTTTTATATATAAATTATGCAGGTAACGGGAGCGCGATTCATGTACAGGTTGAGTCTCCCATATCCAAAATGCTTGGGACCAGGGGTATTTTGGATATCGGATTATTCCGTATTTTTGAATATTTGCATACTATAATGAAATATCTTGGGTATAGGACCCAAAACTAAACACAGAATGCATGTATGTTCTATATACACCTTATACACACAGCCTGCAGCTCATTTTATACAATATTTTTTATAATTTTGAGCATCAAAAAAAGTTTGTGTACATACATGAAATTCATTTATGTTTCATATACACCTTATACACACAGCCTGAAGGTTATTGTATACTGTATTTTAATGAAATTGTGCTTTAAAACAAGTTTACATCGAACCATCAGAAAGCAAAGGTTTCACATTCTCAGTTATACCAAAAATATTCCGTAATTCGGAATATTCCGTATTTCGGAATATTTGGATATGGGAGACTCAACCTGTACATATCCAGGGGCATGGGCGTAGTTACCATAGATGCAAGGGGAGCAGCTGCTATGTGGCCCAGAGCTGAGGGGGCCATCTCCCTTGTCAAAGTTACATGTTTTATATACATTTTTCACTATCGGGTGGTACATAGGTGCCCTTACAAACTATGGGGCCCTCAAATACTTAGTCACACCCCTGTCCAGGGATGTGCGCATATATTAACCCACAATCACACAGTATGGAACTTGCACCTAATTTTAAGTCAAAGATGTTTCTATTTATGGATAATTTGTTTTCTTATTTATTTTCATAACATGAAATCTGCTTGTAATAATGATCACCAGGTGGTACCCCGCTGCTCAACACAAATATAACTCAGATAGGTCAAAACAACCCTGCTGATCCATAACCTAAATCCCGCAAATGTGGTCATCCATGGGAAGGAGAAAATGATCTCCACCCAAATTATATAGAAGCCTAATTTGCTAGTGTCAATTCATGAAGGATTTACATTAATGGCAGAGCTCAGCCTGACCTTCACTGCTACTTGGTAAACTGGACTTTAAAGGATAGATGACATATAAAGTTGATAAGCAAGATTGATGCCTATATTTAATTCTGTTTTTCCCATCTAAAAAGCATTATTAATACAGATGACTGTTAAACAATACCTGATCGTCTAAATGCTGGTTATGGAAAATGATAATTGCAATATTTTGATGTTTTCATATTTTTTATTAATACATCTTTAAGAAAGCTAACACGTAGCACACAACCAAGAAAAGCACCACGCATACACACTTAGTGCTCCTCCCCAGTTTCCTGTCAGAGATGATGTATTTATAACTAAGGTGCCCGAGTGAGGAGACAGGACTGGACAACAGAAGAAGAAGCCACTGACAGTGAGGGCTCTGGCAAGAGGACTAACAGAGAGTAAATTAGATGTGGGGCAGATTCCAATGACCCAAGTGTCAGGTAAAGAAATGATTACCATGTGCAAGAAAATAAAACTGTCAGATTTATATCAGCCTGAATGGAAGATAAATTATAGTTCAGTAAGGGGGTCTGCAGAGTAATGGAACATAGGGTGCCAATGGTCACTGAGGATAGGAGAAGAGGCTACATACTGTAAGTAAGTGGAGGAAACACAGAGGCACAAAGCATATGGAATAAATAGGGAAAGCATAGAAATATAGTGCATAGAGCTAATATGTGAAAGTCTCCAAGTTGATCTCATTGGGGTAACAGTAAACAATGATTATATTAGAAAAACAGCTACATACATACAACACATACTGGCAGGGCTGTCATCAGAAATTGTGGGGCCCGGGACTGTCGAACTAAGCTGAGCAGGGCAGGACAGGGCCGGGGCCGCCCCCTCCCTCATCCTGCACAAACCCCTCCAAGCAACCCCCTCACACAACCACCTATCCCCTGCTACCTTACTCATATACAATATATAAATAAATATATATATTTAACATGTTTTAGTTAAGACAGGCAGTGGAAGTAACTTACCTTACCTCGCTCGCTCCATCCTTCCTCTGTGTCTCACTCTCCATGCTCCGGACAACTCCTCAGACTCCTCACACCACCCGCCTGCCGCAGCTCCTCTGTCCTTTATCGGCGCGGCATGACGTCCCGCGCACGACTTCAATGTAGAAAAACTTTATTGAGGTGGGCACACTGGCACCTGCCCAATGCAGTAAGGTAGGAAGCGGAGCAGGAGGGAAGCACTCACACAAGTCACTTACACACTACTCAGTCTAATTTGCGGCAGAGGGAAGGGTCGGGGTGATAGTAGTGGGCCCTAGAGCAGCCAGGCCTGTCACTGTTTGCCACTTTCAGCCAGGGGGTTAGTAGTGGACGGGCAGGACGTAGCAGGAGCCGGGCGGGCCCCCCGAGTGTCCGGGCCCGGGACTCCAGTCCCGGCAGTCCCCCACGATGGCGGCCCTGCATACTGGACAGGGTACTGTAGTTTTTCTTTTAGTTATAGGATGTGCTAGAATAGCTCTGCTATAGCTGCTGCACCCTATCCTGTTCAGCAGTCTGATTTGGCCTAAGGGATGTGTTTGTTGTCTTTTGTCCCCAAGAACAGACAGAAAGTGGAGCAAAAGAAAAGGTGCAACACAGACACAATGGAGCCTACTTATTAATTATTGGGTTTTAGACCCAATAATGATAATTTGTTATTGCAGCAATAAGAAATTATATATCGCCCAGATGTATTAAATTTAAAACACATGCAGTGTCAGCAAAAGGGGCCCATCCTTGCAATGTGTAAGAGCAAAGTGTTCGCCAATGATTCGGGGGCAGGCTGCGCTTGCGCTGCCATTAGACCACGCGTCTGAGCGCAGCCATGTTTCAGTGAGTAAACTATAGGCTACAATGGCGGTAGCTACTGGGGCCAAGCTGTGGAATGCTTCGTATTCCGGAGCTTGGTAAATCTCACAATATAGCAGCCCCTATAGAATCCTATGGGAGTTGCAATTGCGATCAGCAGCAGATATTGGAGATATCTGCTGCGGTACCTACCCCCTACATACATCCTGGGGATACTTACATTTTGCAGGTATTTTTGTGGGATTTGCCACAGAATAACTTGAATAAATATGCCCCCTAGTGTGTAGAGGGAATGAGGGGCACCTGAGAGATGTGAGGGTAACATTGTGGAATGTGCTTGCGAAGTGAGACATGGGGATGAATAGACTGCACTAGAGGAAAGCTGAGAGTACAAGAAATGTATTTCTTACATACAATAGGATTCTTAAAAAATTGTTAATAAACTAATGACAGATTAGAGCATTGTGCTGCAGACTGCCCAAATCTCTCTCACTGAGGGATTATTTATCACTGCTGTTTCCACATTTTCATGAGCAGCGAGGCTGCTGTCCAGATACACGGATGTCTGATGCCAATCGTTGTCCATACTACACGGATGCAGTAAGATTTCTAGGTGTAGGTGGGGGGGAGACTACATGTTAGGACAAAGTGGCAAGCAGCTTTAAGAAGAGACTTACCTCATCGCTTGGTCACTCATATTGCCATATTGCACTGGAAGCCCTGGTGCTTCCAGGTGCAGATTCAATGACAATTAAAATTACTTTTTTATTTTACTAATAAAGCATTGTTTTCTTACCTCTCTCATCTTCATAGTGTTACCCATATAACACTAATAAGCCCCCTTCCCCCACAGATACTTACCCATACTTACCTGCTTTCTATAAATCTTTTTTTGGGAGCAGCCAGGAGAGCTGCTGCTGCAGGCTGGTTCGAGGGGGTGGGACTGGACTGTTAACGTAATTAGGCCCCACCCTTAAATAGGGTCTACGAGGTGGGGCAGGGCTAAATGAAGCAAACCACTTTGTTTAGCCCCGCCCACTCCTCGCAGACCCGCAAATTCCCCATAAAATCTCCCCATCTTGCCCACTTCACCGGGAAGTAGGCAGGATGTGGGAGATCTGTGTATACTTCCGGGGGTGTGGGGGGCTACCCAAAAAATTGGGACCCTCCTGCGACTTCTGGGAGTTTAGGCAAGTATGTAATTACCTTGCATTGCAGGAGGTTCTGTGGTCTCTCTCATCTTAATAAGATTCCTGGATTCATCATAGGGATGGACATCAGAAGCCGATGGGTAGCAACCATCGATGTTTCCGATTCGATGCAAGTACTTTCTCTATCGAATACCAGGAATTCAATGGTTGCCAGCCATCGGATGCAGCTTTCCGATGCCCATCCAATGGCTGGCTGTGGGGTTGAGAACACACCACTGCTCTGCTATGCCATGCAGTGCAGCAGAAGAATAGATGCCATGCGCATGCGATCGCTTTACTTGTACTGATTGCCGGAACGGGCTCCTGTCAGAGCCTATGTCCCGGTGACTCAGAAATAATATATTTAGGCGGATAAGGATTCCTTATTGCCACAAATTGCGGCATTAAGGATTCCTTATTTTCAAAGTCTGGCCGCATCTATTAATAAAGATGTCCCTTAATACTCCAGAAGAGCTCAATTAAGTATTGAAAGAGAACTTTGATAAGCACATGGGTAAAGCAGTTTATGAGACACTGGGGAAAACTCTCTGGGGTCTATTTACTAAGCAGTGATAGGAGACAGAGTGAAAAGTGATAAGGTGCCAGCCAATCAGCTCCTAACTGCCATCTCACAGGCTGTGTTTGAAAAATGACAGCTGGGAGCTGATTGGTTGGTACCTTATCACTTTTCACTCTATCTCCTAACACTGCTTAGTAAATAGACCCCTCTGAGTTCTAGTGAACTAGTTGTTAGGTACTAAGGAAAATATGAGTAAGCAGAGGAGTCATCTAAACCTGTATAAGTGTTACAGTCAGGCTGCCTAATGTCACTAGCTAAATGCGTGCATCAATGCTGTATTGTACGTGTTTGGAAGGAATTAGCTAACCAAATAAAAAACACACATTGCACAGACTGTTTCAGAAAATTCATTTATTTATGGAACTCAACTTAATCCAAGCTCTAATACTCATAACCTAGTAAGAGTGTACTATGTGATTATGACTGGAGTGGATTACAAGTAACAGCCGGAATCATTGTGGAAATAACTATCACACCTATCAGCTGGAGGATGGCATCACTAAGATGAGATGAGTGTGTTTGCACAAATATGTTAGAAAGCTGAAATACTAAAGACGGGGTGCTCAAGCCCAAAATGCTGTCAAAACTCCTAAAACTGCTGTTATACGGTGGTTTGACCTCATTCTTCATATGCAGCAAGCTTTGATAAGCAAAACTGTCTGGAGTTTGTACCCCATAGGCAAGGCCATCTATAGATGAAATAGCCTAATAGAAGCCTAGGGGCTTCTTACTGCATAATTCCTTGAGAGGTATCCAAGGCTAAAGGCTCGCTGGGGACACTGACGCGCGCATGCGCAGATGGACCCCCAAGTCATAAACCCAGAAACCTGCGCACCGCAAAAGACAGCTATTATTGGAAGAGCTGTCGTTTGTGATTATAATGCATTACTAAATGCCGCTTTGTGATTATAATGCATTACTAAATGCCGCTTTGTGATTATAATGCATTACTAAATGCCGCTTTGTGATTATAATGCATTACTATATGCCACTATGTATGCGATCAGTGGCGGGATGTATTGCATCCGAAATGCGATGCTTGGTGCATCCCGCACTGACGCTTCATCCACCAAGGGGAGTTCCTTTTTGAATAACAATATTTTTTTCCTTGATTATATAAGTCTATGGGCCATATTCGATTTGAGGCGAAAAGTCAGAGGTCGGACTTTTCGCCATCATCGCCGTTTTTCGGAAGGGGTAAAGTATCGGGCGAACGCTCGCTTATCCCCGTATTCAATTAGGAATCAGAAAACGGGACCCGGCGGAAAGGTAAGTTTCGAAAAGTCCTGTCACTTTTGAGGAAATCAGCCTGTCACCCCCTAAAAGTTGGTCTGACATGGGGGATCACTATGGGTACCCCCGATTTGGCCTGCTGAAGGTAATTGGAGTTTTTAAACAGCCGCGGCAGGTGCATAAATGTGGCTTTGAAGAAGTGTTGAAGAATAGCACTTAGCTTATTTTTTAGGGAAAAATATCTAGTCCCATCAAATATGGGGTACATGAAAATGGGTATAAGCATATTTTTAAGTCCCTAAAATTGTTTTTTTTAAATCTTCAAAAATCCACCTGCCGCAACCACCAGTATTCTAGAAAACACCTGCCAATTTTGCCCCCCCCCCCCCCCCCCGGAGTCAATTTCGGTAGTTTTTAAGTTTGTCTCCCAACTATTTTTATTTTTGCCCCCAAAATTAAACCACTCTTTTGGGGTGTCCTATGCTTTTTTTTTTTGACACAGATTACTTTAAGGGGACATTCCAATGGCTGCAGGCTACTTTTTTTTATTCTGCACCCCAAAACCCCAATTCTGCACTTTTTTTCACCACCTAAACAGTGGTAAAAACTTATCCCTGTTTTTATACAAAGACTTTTCGCACCTGCAAAAAGTCTTTGAAATTTAATATGGGGATAATTGAAAATGGCGAAAATGACATCATTGGTGATAAATTATCGCCGTTAACGGACTTTTCGCTCCAAATTGAATATAGCCCTCTGTCATTAATATTTATTTTCTTTTCATTATTGAGAAATATAAGACGATTATTAAACATGAAACGGAAAGTGTACAATGCAAAAACTGTCATGATGTGCAAGTATGAATCACTGTACACTTTTATACATGTATCGTACATACCTGGAATTAGGAACATACGATGGTAACCAGCATTTGCAGGGGATCAATAGAGGACAAGCAATTGTTCTGGCGCCATTGAGTCTCTGCTCCTGACAGCAGGAACAAACACAAGTGGGTATGGGGTCCTTTCCCTTTATATGTTTTGAATAGCATTAAAGAAACTATACAGTACACAAATGTACTATCTGGATTCTTTCCTTGGTATTTGAAATAAATGTACATATCTATCACAGTAATTCTGGATATTGTGTATTGTAGATTTAATATAAAATCTACTTTTATTTGACTAGCTTTTATTACCAGTTTTTTTACTAACCCAGGTTTCCTCTTGTGGTAATGCATTAGGAGTATGTTTGAAGTCACACTTATGGGAAGGGGAACCGTCAGTTCAAATGAGTAGTTATATAAGGTGTTGATGTGAGTCATACTGAAATTGCACATATTTATGACAGAGAGATATGAATTGTAAGGAAGTACCTGCATGCCGTGTGCTTACAGTAACATGATATGCCATCTCCCCCTGCCCTAACTCTACGCGTCTTCCTTATGTCTTGCTATATAACGTACTTGATCTCTGCACTTTTGACAGAATCCAGGCTTTACAGGATGTCAGTCCCCTGGCACATCTGGCTCTATCTTCTCACCCTGCAGAATATCGTACTGGGTAAATACTTTGTTTCATTTTTTTTTTATTGGATAGAAGGATAAAATATTGGTTATTGAACAAAATTCTGATGTGAAGATAAAGTTTAACAATAGCCAGTCACTAGGAAATGATGGTACTTCAGTTGACAGCCAGTACCTTTTAATGCCTATTTTATGTACACAAATGAGCAAAGAGGGCAAGTAGAAGAATTCATGAAGGTCTCATTTTATCTAAGACTTACTTAATAATACAATTACATAGGAAAACGATATATAAAATTTATGGAGGGGATACATTATAATGACAAATTAAGTTCCTTTATATTGGAAGAATGACCCCTTAGGGCAGGGGTTCCCAACCACGGTCCTCAAGGCACACTAACAGTCCAGGTTTTAAGGATAGCCATACTTGAGCACAAGTGACTTAATTAGTACCTCAGTTATTTTGATTTAACCATCTGTGCATAATCATGGATATCACTAAAACCAGGACTGTTAGTGTGCCTTGAGAACTGAGGTAGGGAATCACTGCCTTAGGGGGAATCTAATTATTATGCATGTAATATATACCGTATGTTTATTTGTACTTAATAAATATCTGATGAGTTCTTGATACCTAAAGATTTTTACAATGTTGTTAATGGTTTTCTACATGAGAACTAACTACAGTATGTTTCCCTAATCCAGTCCCAGGCAGAAAACTGTTACTGTGTGTGATACAAACTTACAACAAAAAAATAAATTACTGATATTTTATTAATTTGTCTCATCCACATTTCATACCTTCCATCCATCCCGATATCAGTGGGATAGATCCTAATTCAGTTCTCCATCCTGCTGTCACTATCAGGACTACACTGTCCCGATTACCAGGCAGTTGGGTATGTATTCGCTAGGCACATGCCATGCCTCCTCAGTGATGCAGAAAAGTCCTCTCAGTGACATGGCGTTCTGAGGTTGGGAGTTATAAAATGAAAACAATTCATTATGTGTTTGCCTACTGCCTGCCCTGCTATTTTGTACTCTATGGCAGTGATTCTCAACCTCGGTCCTCAAGGCACACTAACAGTCCTGGTTTAGGTGATATCCATGCTAAAGCACAGATGGTTTAATCAAAATAACTGAGGTACTAATTAAGTTGCCTGTGCTCAAGTAAAGCTATCCTTAAAACCTGGACTGTTAGTGTGCCTTGAGGACCGTGGTTGGGAACCTTGCTCTATGGGCTTAATTCAAAGATGGACGCTAATGCAATCGCAGTAGCAATTTCGCATGCAACGCAGTTGCGAAAATATGCTGTTAGCAAAGACCACCCATGCATAAAGACACCCACTGCTACCTTCTTGCCTGCGTGCGATGACTCATACCTGCGTAAATATCGGTAACATCGGCGGCCATCTTGCTCTTGCTGCACGTCTGACCTGCCGCAGCCTTGGGAGCTCTTCTGACAGGCAGAGCTGCATATGCACTCGCGTGTGGCTAATTTATGTATGCCTATGTAACGGCGTTCAAACGGTCAGGCACGCCTGCATTTTTCTGACCACTCCCCATTACCTCCGCCAAGTGCTGACAACCTGTCACTCACTCTGCAATGGATTCCTATGTGCATCCGTAATCGCAGTGCGATCGCAGCGCACCCGCAGTTTAGCTTATACGCCATTGCGTCCATCGCTGAATCAGGACCTACTGTATATATTTCTACAACCTAAAATGCTAAACATTTCTAATCACCACATTCAAAGTGTTCAGGTGTTCTGTCAAGGGATTACAGGGGCGATATACTATAGCGACAAGATTCGATGAGTAAACTGGAGCTTCATTTCTTGTTCTGTAATTCTATTGCCCTTGTGCGAAGTTCAGAGCAGCTGAGAACAAAGAGGTGTAACACTCACTGTACTTTGATGAGGTTACTAACTCTCTACTGTGGTATATGCCTCCACCTAAGCTGGTAGTAATTGGAACGGCTTAGGACAGACAAATAAATGTTACTGTAATGGATTTTGCATATATGAATTAGTAACACATTGTTTATATCAAATACATATAACAGACCAACCACTTGTTATATACTTTTCCACAGGTTCACATGACTCCAGTGGTGGCGCTCTCTCAATCCCTAAAGGTAAGGACTACTGTCCACTCAATTTAGGGTTAACACTTTATATAAGTCATATGTTCACGTTATATTAGCAATAACAATATATATATAGTTATTTCCATGTGCAAATGGAACATTCAAATACCATAAAATTACCCTACTATTGAATATTTACTTTGTAATGAGTCTCTGCTTTAAATATTTATAAAAATAGCAGACAAAATTGGGTCCATAAATGTCCAAAGTGTTAGTAGCACTTAGCATAGAATAAAGAAAGTCCATATATTATTCAAGTTCAAAGCTGTACTCCTTAAGTGCTACAGTTATTCATTTACATATACAATACACTGACAAGGTTCATAATATTTACATAGGTCTATAGGAATGAAGCCAGTGCCATTTCACACAGCTAAAATATGCTGTTTCCCAGGAGTCATATAGATTGGATTTGCAATCCAATATCTCTAGTCTATGCTGTCCTCCAACAGTTCTAAATACAATATATGTATAGCTCTGGTGGCTAAGCAGCGCCGGAGAGACAGTGACCTGAGCACACAAGGGGGAACATCAGTCTGCCCCTCTGCGCTCCAACGGCTCCTTATATCTCTACCTCCGCACGACTCCCCTTTTCCCGCCCGCAGAACGAGCCCCCCTGCTAATCGCGTGCCATTTCTGCCACTTTCTATAGCTCATGCTGCTGCTGCTGACTCCATACCCTGACCCACATGCTTACATACTGTACAATCATTTACATACTGTATATTTACACTTCATGCCCTATACTACCTATCTAACTAATACACACACATTTACCCTATACCTCCCTAATCTAACTAATCTTAACCTCCATTACTCAACACTTAATTTATTATTTTAGACATTACTAAATGAATAAAGGGTGTGCGTTATTTAGAATATGTACTTTAGCCAGAAATCACTATGGCTATGGCTACAGAGGTTTTCATCCTCTACACAGCAATAATTAGGAAGAGAATTCCAGTGCTATTTCCAATGTGTCAGTAATAGTGTAAACCCTAATTGAAGAGCTTATGGTATGATAAGGAAATCACTTACTGACACTGTATTAATACTCTTCATGTATGTTAATAATATCTTTTAATACTATCACTTTTTTGCGTCTTTATTACTGCACGTTAACACTTGCTCCCCAATTAGGTTTTACCACATTACAGTGGAGATAGCTCTGGAATTCTCTTCCTAGTTATTGAAAAATGATCATTATGGTGTATGTACTGCTGCAATCAATTTTCTTAATTGTGAATTCATCATGCCCATATATCAGCATGGTCATGCCCTCTGCATTGCCATCATGACCTCCTGATTTGGGAGGTGTGGGTAATGTCAGTCACAGCACTAGTGATTGCCGTAAGAAAAGCAGGATACTCATATCAGCCCGTCCAGTGACAGGACAGCCTAGGGAGATGAGAGAGGCATGATGGAGGTTCACCGACTCAGGGGAGAAACATTGTACTTAATGAATGTGGACTAATACCAATTAGAAAAATAAATGTAATTTGCAATAACCTTGTTTCATGTATCACTTCAGCGCATCTGGACTGTACATACAACTCCTTGGAACTTGTTTCCTGTTCATGGGAAGCAGATAGAAATTTAACTTCAGTTCCATGTTACCTATCAGCTATTGTTACTAATGATAAGAGAAGGTGAGTCAATCTGCTTTGAAAAATGAAAGTCTTATGCAGTAAATACTGAGGTTCAAACTCTAATATAACGAACATATAATGTACGAGAAATAAATTAAAAACATTAGTAAGCCTTAGTGAATAAATTGGTTTTGAGACTGCTCTGAATGCCCCCCAGAGAGGATGTCTGTAGAGGGTATGCAGGTCCTAAGTACTGGAGACTTAGGTACCTCTAGTTCTCCTGTCCATAACGGTGGAAGAGAACGTGGTGATGTTAGCTGCCTAAAGTTATTTCTAGAAACTAGAACCTTGATACTTCTGAAGATCAGTAGTCAAATCTTGAAAATAAATCTCAATTGTTAAAACAGGGGCCTGTGTAGGTGAGGTGTAACATGGGAATAGTGGTATTGGTTGGTGAGCAGCCAGGTTGTGGCATTTAGAACCATCTGCACTTGGTGCTGGTCAGTCTAAAGTAGTTTGTTTGTGAGGATACAAAATAATTATTTAATGAGTTTGGAATATCCTTAACTGCCCCCTCATAATATAAAAAAAATATTTGATGGTAGCCTACACTTTATATTTGATGGACACATAACCTTCTTGTATCGCGCTTTTTATTGTACATTGATCAGTATCTGTTGTGCTTCAAAGAAATGTCCAAAAAGTAATTGGCATTAAGAATATTAGGAAGTGTCATCATATTATTCCTACATCAGTTTGCCAAGAGCCGCGCCTTGTCTATTTGTGCTGCTGGGTATTCCTGCCACCTCCAATATCCAGCTCTCAGTCTGAGGCTTTCCACTTCCTCTCCTAGCATAATACTGACACACATGCAGCCCTGCCCTGACTAACATAATCACAGGAGTGCTGATAGTGCTCAGTGGGTGTCTGGACCAAATTTTAATCTGCTTCCTTTACACAATAGGTATCAGAACATGTAAGTTCTATTGACAATAATCAGGTGTCAAAGTGGAATGGGGAAGAATATCACAAATTAAGTGGACCCAGCATACATTACCCATGCAGTTAGCTAGCTGGGGGCAGGTGGTGTCATGGGAAGGTGGTTGTACCATTGTAATGTTGGTTCTGGGTGGAGTACCAACCCCTATCTGAACAAATCATTCCCTCAGCTCACCCAGAACCCTGCCTAATCTCACACTTCTTGACAAAGCTCCAACCCACTTCCCTGCTAGCCATTCTATGGTCTGTGAAGTGGGACTGAAGACTTTTGGGAATCAGAGCAGCTTTTCTCACCAAGGTCCTCTCAAAAGACCTCTAGCACTTTCTTTATAAATTGGTCCAATCCTCTAAATCTGTAGGGAAACACCTCCCTGCATCAAACCCATGAAGAGCCAGCAACCATGTTGAGTTCTACTAACTTATTAGAGCCCTCATCTCAGCCAGAGGTTGTTGTCCACAGAAAACCAATTTAGCTAGGACTTCTCAAACAACTAACATAATATGCTGCCAATGTGTGAGCTACATCACACAGCTTCAAACACAACATCATACTAACACACACACAAATGGGGAAATGTAATAGTCTCAGAGCTTGCAAACTTTTGAATTTTATTGCAATTTTTCCACATGATTTAAAGGGCAAACTTTTTAAATGCTAAACCAGATTAGTATTGCCTATAAAAGTATTGTTGTTTTACATCACTAAAATTGGCACTTTTCAAACTCGTAAGCTATTAAATGTCCCCAAAATGCATGGCTAAATGTTATACCACTGCACTAAAGGGAGTGGATAACATTTTTGGGAGGTATTAGATCACTGTAGCCTTGCAAGTCATGCAATCCTGGTCATATACTTCTTTACAGTTGTTATTCTTTACTACTAGTCCAATAGACAGGGACAGTTCTAGGGGCGGGCTAACAGGGCTGTCGCTCGGAGTGCCAGCCCCTAGAGGGCGCCGCTGAGTCCCCCTGTAATTTTCAGGGGGGGGGGGGGAGTTTCCATTATAATTGCTGGCTGCCAGGCAGCTGCTGCTACAGGCAGCTGGATTTATATAGCCGGGGCAGCAGCAGCATACTCGGAGTCTCGGAGGCTGAGCCTGAGAAGCTCCACCTCCTTGAGCTCTGCTCAGGGGGAGATTTAATAAAGCTTGGAGAGAGATAAAATTGGAGATAAATAGCACCAGCCAATCAGCTCCTAACTGTCATTTTTCAAACACAGCCTGTAAAGTGACAATTAGGAGCTGATTGGTTGGTGCTATTTATCTCCAATGTTATCTCTCTCCAAGCTATATTAAATTTGAATGCTCTGGGAGCTTCCCTCATGGCTGCTTGCAACATGTGTGTGGGAGGCTGAGAGCAGTACAGATTACAGAGCCAGCTCGGACCGGAAGACCAGCATCAGGTAAGGAATTTTTTTTTTGGTAGTGTCTAGATTTCCTTTGCGGAGAGGCTCCTACATATACCCAGGTACCACTTACCAGTAGAGACAGGCTCCTACACATACCCAGGTACTACTTACGAGTAGAGACAGGCTCCTACACATACCCAGGTACCACTTACGAATAGAGACAGGCTCCTACACATACCCAGGTACCACTTACGAATAGAGACAGGCTCCTACACATACCCAGGTTCCACTTACCAATAGAGACAGGCTCCTACGCATACCCAGGTACCACTTACGAATAGAGACAGGCTCCTACACATACCCAGGTACTACTTACGAGTAGAGACAGGCTCCTACACATACCCAGGTTCCACTTACCAATAGAGACAGGCTCCTACGCATACCCAGGTACCATTTACGAATAGAGACCGGCTCCTACATATACCCAGGTACCACTTACCAATAGAGACAGGCTCCTACACATACCCAGGTACCACTTACCAATAGAGACAGGCTCCTACACATACCCAGGTACCACTTACGAATAGAGACAGGCTCCTACACATACCCAGGTACTACTTACGAGTAGAGACAGGCTCCTACACATACCCAGGTTCCACTTACTAATAGAGACAGGCTCCTACGCATACCCAAGTACCATTTACGAATAGAGACTGCTTCCTACACATACCCAGGTACCACTTACCAATAGAGACAGGCTCCTACATATACCCAGGTACCATTTACGAATAGAGACAGGCTCCTACACATACCCAGGTTCCACTTACCAATAGAAACAGGCTCCTACGCATACCCAAGTACCATTTACGAATAGAGACTGCTTCCTACACATACCCAGGTACCACTTACCAATAGAGACAGGCTCCTACACATACCCAGGTACCACTTACGAATAGAGACAGGCTCCTACACATACCCAGGTACCACTTACCAATAGAGACAGGTTACTACACATACCCAAGTACCATTTACGAATAGAGACTGCTTCCTACACATACCCAGGTACCACTTACCAATAGAGACAGGCTACTACACATACCCAGGTACCACTTACCAATAGAGACAGGCTCCTACACATACCCAGGTACCACTTACCAATAGAGACAGGTTACTACACATACCCAAGTACCATTTACGAATAGAGACTGGTTCCTACACATACCCAGGTACCACTTACCAATAGAGACAGGCTCCTACACATACCCAGGTACCACTTACCAATAGAGACAGGTTACTACACATACCCAAGTACCATTTACGAATAGAGACTGGTTCCTACATATATCCAGTTACCACTTACCAATAGAGACAGGCTCCTACACATACCCAGGTACCACATAACAATAGAGACCGGCTCCTACACATACCCAGATACCACTTACCAATAGAGACAGGCTCCTACATATACCCAGGTACCACTTACCAATATAGACAGGCTCCTACATATACCCAGGTACCACATAACAATAGAGACCGGCTCCTACACATACCCAGATACCACTTACCAATAGAGACTGGTTCCTACATATATCCAGTTACCACTTACCAATAGAGACAGGCTCCTACACATACCCAGGTACCACTTACCAATATAGACAGGCTCCTACACATACCCAGGTACCACATAACAATAGAGACCGGCTCCTACACATACCCAGATACCACTTACCAATAGAGACAGGCTCCTACATATACCCAGGTACCACTTACGAATAGAGACAGGTTCCTACACATACCCAGGTACCACTAACAAATAGAGACAGGCTACTACATATACCCAGGTAACACTTACCAATAGAGACAGGCTCCTACACATACCCAGATACCACTTACCAATAGAGACAGGCTCCTACATATACCCAGGTACCACTTACGAATAGAGACAGGTTCCTACACATACCCAGGTACCACTAACAAATAGAGACATGCTCCTACACATACCCAGGTACCACTTACCAATATAGACATGCTCCTACATATACCCAGGTACCACTTACGAATAGAGACAGGTTCCTACACCTACCCAGGTACCACTTACCAATAGAGACAGGCTCCTACACATACCCAGGTATCACTTACCAATAGAGACAGGCTCCTACACATACCCAGGTACCACTTACCAATATAGACAGGCTCCTACACATACCCAGGTACCACATACCAATAGTGACAGGCTCCTACACATACCCAGGTACCAATTAACCCTAGACACTGACACTGACTACTGGAGGAAGTCTCATTCACATACCCAGATACTACTAAAGACCGGATCCTTTAATGTATTATAAAGGACATTACTGAATGTGTTATAAAGGACATTACTGTATAAGGCGCATTACTGCGCACGGCAATTATTCATCATGAGGGGAGAGCTTGGGGGAAAGCCCAGCACCTCTGTAAGTGCTGGGCACGCCCCAAAGTGTGTGATGAATTGGGGGTGTTCAGCAAGGACACCCCCCCTCCCCGATCAGTCACGCCCACATTGAGGAATGCCATTTGTAATACCTTTTTTTATGGGGGGGGCTTTAGCAACTGGAAACTTTCGCCCTGAGCTCCACAATGTCTAAAACCGGCCCTGCCTATAGAACAATAACAATTCCTGCAAGGACTGTACTCTGAGCAAACAAAGCCAGTTCATTTAATGTCTGTTTTATTTGTATTCTAGAGATAAGCTAATGTAAGACATGATAATGGGACTGAACAATAGAGAGAGATTAGTGGCTGACCTTGGTGCAGTGTATGACTTATTAGTTTAGCTTGTGTGAGAGGCTCAGTAATGGACTACATCGGGTCAATGTAAAACTGAAACTCTAAGTCTTTGTATTTAGGTACATTATGGACACAGTGCTTTAGAATTATTATTAATCATAATAATAACAACAAGGTCTAAATAGAGCAACACAGCTTCATATTATAATGTGAATACACAAAAGTATACTGCGCTGGTGTGTCAAAACACAAGTATATAAATAAATACTGTAGCTATAGTTTATTAAAACCCAAAACAATTAGATAATGACATATGAGAGTAAGAATAGTAGATTATGTCATGCTGTAAATAATTAATCTATCGGATACACATTTAATATCCTAAGAGTATCTATAATGTTAGCAAATACATATGCAATAAAGCAGTTATGTAAATACCGCAGACAGTCAATTTTCCTTAATCCATGATAAAGATAATCCGATATAATAAATGGTTAAACATCCCAGATAATGACCGCTACATCCAGCTAATTGAAAAAGTCCTGGATCACAATAGATATACAGTAAGTCAATAGTGGTTAGCTAGAAAGTAACAACAATATAGGGCAGGTAGATCTAGCCCAATAGAGGTAACTTACTCTGAGTTCCTTTCAATAGAGTCACTCAGCCGAGTAATAACTCTTGTCCGGGTCCCAATCTGCGGCAGGTGTCGCTCCCCAGTGGACCGCGGCCGTGCAGTGCAACTCCGTGCAGTGTCTTGGCTTCCCGAGATGGTATATGGGGGTAGTGACGTGAGACGCGGCCACTGCAGGTAAGGTCCACTGACTGGATGACTCCAATATTGCAGGCACTGTTTCAGCCTCAGCCGCGACCAAGTCTGTAGGGGGTGAATGGCTCCTCTTCCTTCGGACAAAGAGCAGGCTGAAGTGATGTACGTACCTCAAGTGTTTGTTTAAATCAAAGTGCTGGATACAATAAACAGGAGCAGCAGCAACGCATTTCGGCAATGGCCTTTATCAAGCTGAATGACTCCTGATTTCCTGAGCCAAGTTTAAATAGAAAGATCTTTTCTTTCATTGGTTAATTAAAATTAACTCATTCATATCTGTTCTGACCATGTTCTGTGTCACATTAATTGAAAACTCTATACAGATAAAATCATATAGTCCAAATAATAATTCACTTAAATACATGCATATTAAAAAGCATCCGATAGATTATTAAATAAAGCCTGGTTTGCCAGGGTAAGAAACTCATATCCTGGATGCCAGGTGATACTCTTCAAGTTATCTAATAGGTGTGTGGTGTCCCGAATGTGGGACCTCTGTGAAGCAACGTGTTTCTGCAAAAAGTGGTCCACAAAATAGGATAAATTAGATGTAAGTGACCCTATTCCTGAAATAATAGGACGACCCGGTGGTGAAACTATAGATTTATGGATTTTTGTTAAATAATAAAACACCGGTGTGACAGGGTGATTAGTGAACACAAAACAAAATTCGTCCTTATTAATAACCCCTTTACCCATTGCTGACTCCAACAACATTCTTAATTCATTTTGGTAAACTTCAGTCGGGTCATGTTTAATAACACGGTAGAATGTTTGATACTGAAGTCGTCTCAAGGATTCAATATTATAATCTATTTTATCCAGGACGACGACTCCACCACCCTTTTCAGCTGGTTTGATGACGATGGAGTCGTCGTCATGGAGTAACCTAAGTGCAGCTCTCTCTCCACGGGACAGGTTAAGTTTACCAAAATCCTTATTAGGATGTTTACTACATAAATTCTGAAAATCTTTAAGGGTATTTTTATAATAAAGTAGTATAGATGCACTTTTCAGAGACAAGGGAAAGAAATTAGATTTCTTCTTAAATTTAGTCCTATCTAACAATGGTGTAAATGGCTAGCAGTTGAGGTATACTATTAGATCTTTTTGCTTGTGTATTTATTTAATTGAATTTTTTTTTAAATCAGAAAAAATTGGTTTAGTGCTCTGTCATATTTATGTAAAGACATCATAAAGAAATATATATAAAAATACGTATAAAATAATCTATTGGATGCTTTTTAATATTTATGTATTTAAGTGAATTATTATTTGGAATATATGATTTTTTCTGTATAGAGTTTTCACTTAATGTGACACAGAACATGGTCAGAACAGATATGAATGAGTTAATTTTAATTAACCAATGAAAGAAAAGATCTTTCTATTTAAACTTGACTCAGGAAATCAGGAGTCATTCAGCTTGATAAAGGCCATTGCTGAAACGCGTTGCTGCTGCTCCTGTTTATTGTATCCAGCACTTTGATTTAAACAAACACTTGAGGTACGTACATTACTTCAGCCTGCTCTTTGTCTGAAGGAAGAGGAGCCATCACCCCCTACAGACTTGGTCAGGCCTGAGGCTGAAACAGTGCCTGCAATATTCGAGTCATCCAGTCAGTGGACCTTACCTGCAGTGGCTGCGTCTCACGTCACTACCCCCATATACCATCTCAGGGAGCCGAGACACTGCACAGAGTTGTAATGCACGGCCGTGGTCCACTGCTACCTGCCCTATATTGTTTACAATCAGATTGATACTTTCTAGCTAACCACTATTGACTTATATCTATTGTGATCCAGGACTTTTTCATTAGCTGGACAAAAGCTACAGTCATTATCTAGGCTGTTTAACCATTTATTATATCGGATTATCTTTTTCATGTACTGGATTAAGGGAAATTGACTGTCTGCAGTATTTACATAACCACTTTTTTGCATATGTCTTTGCTAACATTATAGATACTCTTAGGATATTAATTGTGTATACGATAGATTAATTATTTACAATATTGTGTAATCAATGACTATATGTTGCATGTGAATTCACAAGCACCTTTTAACTATTTACAGCATGAGATAATCTACTATTCTTATTCTCATATGTCATTATGTAATTTTTGGGGTTTTAATAAACTATAGATATTTATTTATATACTGTACTTGCTGGGTTTTGACTGAGACACACCAGCGCAGTATACTTTTGTGTCTTCTTATCTTTTAATGAGGTTGGCATACCTCTTTTTTATACTGCTGCAGGGTGCCTTGAACTAATCAGTTCCACACTGGTCTAGGTTACATACTGTTTTGCTTTGTCATATTGTAATGTAAAATGAAATAATCTACATAGATAATTAACATTTTGGACTCAATGAAAATAAAATACCTAGTGCTATAGCAAAGAACATATACCATAACATTACTAGAATACCCTTGGGTAAGAGTCTCGTAGGAAATTATTAATGCTACACAACCTCTTTATATAATTGTGCTCAGGTGTCCAATGCAACACCATGGTTACCAACAATCAGTACAATTATTGACAGCCAGTAAGGAAAATTTGATACCAGTAAAATGTGAGAACAGGCGACAGTACTAAAGGTGCCTATCCATTAGGCGACATGAAAGTCTGAACGTCTAACGTTCAGACCTTCAGGTCGCCGAGGTGCGGTGCCCACACTGAACGTCATTCAGTGAAGGAGCCTGACCTCCTATCCCTGAACATGCCAAACCTGACGAGTGTCGTCAGGTTGATGAGCATGTTAAGCAGTCAGTCAGGGACGGCAAGGACCCAGCGTGCACGCCCATCGCTGGTCCTTGCTGGCTATCCATTACCCAATTTTGTGAACAATGCGACTAAAACCTTACAAAGTCGGGTAATGGATAGGCCCCTTAAGCGGTCTATATACTAAGCCTTGGAGATAGATAAAGTGGATGGATATTAAGTGCCAACCAATCAGCTCCTTACTGTCACTTTCAAACACAGCCTGTAAAGCAGGGATGGGGAACCTCAGGCCCGGGGGCCGTATAAAGCCCGCTGAATCATTTGTTCTAGCCTCTGAGCTTTTTTCTGCTAGCCTCATTTGTCTAGCAGGGTGCCTAGAATGGCACCCTGAAGCCAGAATCTATGCAGCAGTGCTGTCTGGAGCGTCCTTAGGACGCTTCAGACGGTCACACTGCTGCCCTTACAGCTCCCCGGAGCATCTTCAGGATGCTCCGGCATTGGTGTAATCACCGGTGATTGTAGCCCGTCCCCCATGTGATGTCACACGGAAGGGGCGTGGCCTGCACCGGGCCCGCAAATAATTTTATATATCTTAAAATGGCCCTTGGCAGAAAAAAGGTTCCCCACCCCTGCTGTAAAGTGACAGGTAGGAACTGATTGGCTGGTACTTTATCTCCATTCACTTTATCTCTCTCCTAGGCTTAAGGGGTCTAATTACTAAGCAGTGGAGACAGAGTGAAAAGTGATAAGGTACCAGCCAATCCGCTTCCAACTGTCATTTTTCAAACACAGCCTTTGAAATGGCAGTTAGGAGCTGATTGGCTGGCACCTTATCACTTTTCACTCCTAACACTGCTTAATAAATAGACCCCTTAGTACATATACAGTACATACAAAAATACATACAAAATACAGTTTTGACTATATTTGTTTACAAATAATACAATAAAAGTGATACATTTACAGTGAGACGATTAAATCATTTGTAAAAATTGTTACATAAACTTGTTTCCTAATTTGTCTTGGTTTCATAAATCAGTTTTAGAGTTTTCTAAAACATCCTACCCATGCAGGCTATACGTTCCTCTTGTCCTTACAGCACATGTACAGCACATGTACAGCTAATGCAAACAAAGTATTCAGCACCTATCACAACACAGCCCTCCCCTCGTGCAGATAACCCCGCCAAGTGGTGTAAACAAAGGAGAGGATTCGTAGTTCTACACTTAGTCACACATTCAGCATTTGTATAGCTACAAAGTAAAATTGTATCACAGTAATAGTGAATTAGCCTTTAATGGCTAAACTAAAAAAATAAAAATCTAGAAGTTAAAATCCTATAGGCAGTATTCAATTACGTGTGAAAAGCATTCGCCGATGCAAAGTTTTTGCGCATATGTGCGTATTGCGCTATCCAAATGCCAGAGTTTTCGCATGTGCGAAAACTCCATAGTCAGAAACCGGCGAAAAGTTTTCACCATCTCGGAGCAGGTGATAAAATGTGCAAAATCTCTATTTTTGGCTAAAAATGTGGGGACTTGGTCCAGAACCTTTTGGATACCCCCCACTAATAACTAATTAGACAAAAATTTTTTTTATAAAATTAGCTTAATTCCCCCTAATAATGACATGTCATTTTCCATTTTAATGTACCCCCAATTTAACTACAGCAAAAATTTGTTCCAAAAGAAACAGCTTTATATCATTTTTCTACACTTATGCATACTGTATAACAGCAATTTGACTCAATTAAAAAACCCAAAATACTTTTATTAAGGCTATTAATACACTTCTATATTGATTTCCAGTGTCAGTTAGGCTTTTTATGGGGTACAGACTAGGGATGTGCGCCGGACCATTTTTGCCGGATTTGGATTTGGTTCTAATTCGTCGTCCGGCTTTGGATTTGGATTTGCAAAACTGCGGTGACTGGCTTTGGATTTGGATTTTTTACAAAAATTTTCAAAAAAGCTAAAATCACAAAAATTGGGCTTTTTTTTCTTCCTATAGTGTTATTAACCTCAATAACATAATTTCCAATCATTTACAGTCTATTTAGACCACCTCACAGCTTATAATATTGTTTTCACCATTATTAGCCAAAGGTTGCAGTGAGCTGACTGGTTACCAAGCGTCAGAGCAGCGGCACAGCGGCGCAGGCACCACAGAGTCACGGTGCTTGTATTTTTTATACACAGAGGGCTGTCGCCCACAAAGTCACGGTGCTTGTATTTTAGATAAACAGAGGGCTATCGCCCACAAAGTCACGGTGCTTGTATTTTTTATACACAGAGGGCTATGGTCCACACAGTCACGGTGCTTGTATTTTTATACACAGAGGACTATCGCACACAAAGTCACGGTGCTTGTATATTTATACACAGAGGGCTTTCGCCCACAAAGTCATGGTGCTTGTATTTTTTATACACAGAGGGCTATGGTCCACACAGTCACGGTGCTTGTATTTTTATACACAGAGGACTATCGCCCACAAAGTCTCGGTGCTTGTAATTTTACACAGAGGGCTATCATCCACAAAGTCACGGTGCTTGTATTTTTATACACAGAGGGCTATCGCCCACAAAGTCATGGTGCTTGTAATTTTACACAGAGGTCTATCGTCCACAAAGTCACGGTGCTTGTATTTTTATACACAGAGGGCTATCGCCCACAAAGTCACGGTGCTTGTATTTTTTATACACAGAGGGCTATCGCCCACAAAGTCACGGTGCTTGTATTTTTTATACACAGAGGGCTATCACCCACAAAGTCATGGTGCTTATATTTTTTATACACAGAGGGCTATCACCCACAAAGTCACGGTGCTTGTATTTTTTATACACAGAGGGCTATCACCCACAAAGTCACGGTGCTTGTATTTTTACACAGAGGGCTATCGCCCACAAAGTCACGGTGCTTGTATTTTTACACACAGAGGGCTAAGGTCCACACAGTCTCGGTGCTTGTATTTTTATACACAGAGGACTATCGCCCACAAAGTCACGGTGCTTGAGTTTTTATACACAGAGGACTATCGCCCACAAAGTCTCGGTGCTTGTATTTTTATACACAGAGGGCTATTGCCCTCAAAGTCATGGTGCTTGTATTTTACACAGAGGGTTATCATCCACAAAGTCAAGGTGCTTGTATTTTTATACACAGAGGGCTAAGGTCCACACAGTCACGGTGCTTGTATTTTTATACACAGAGGGCTAAGGTCCACACAGTCACGGTGCTTGTATTTTTATACACAGAGGACTATCGCCCACAAAGTCATGGTGCTTGTATTTTTACACAGAGGGCTATCGCCCACAAAGTCATGGTGCTTGTATTTTATACACAGAGGGCTATCTCCCAGAAAGTCACGGTGCTTGTATTTTTAAACATAGAGGGGTATCACCCACAAAGTCCCGGCGCTTGTATTTTGTACACAGAGGGCTATCGCCCACAAAGTCACGGTGCTTGTATTTTTATACATAGAGGGCTATCACCCACAAAGTCATGGTGCTTGTATTTTATACTCAGATGGCTATCACCCACAAAGTCATGGTGCTTGTATTTTTATACACACTGGGCTATCATCCACAAAGTCATGGTGCTTGTATTTTATACACAGAGGGCTATCTCCCAGAAAGTCACGGTGCTTGTATTTTTAAACATAGAGGGGTATCACCCACAAAGTCCCGGCGCTTGTATTTTGTACACAGAGGGCTATCGCCCACAAAGTCACGGTGCTTGTATTTTTATACATAGAGGGCTATCACCCACAAAGTCACGGTGCTTATATTTTATACTCAGATGGCTATCGCCCACAAAGTCACATTGCTTGTATTTTTATACACAGAGGGCTATCGCCCACAAAGTCATGGTGCTCGTATTTTATACACAGAGGGCTAAGGCCCCCAGAGTCTCAGTGATTGTATACACAGTGGGGTACAGAACCAAAAAAGTTTTATTTTGTTTTTCTTTTTAAACTTTAAACTTTTTTCTTTTTTCTTTTTTAAACACAGCCACTTGCAGTCAGTGTACCCCCTTACACAATCACAGCCACTTGTGAGACTTTGGACACAGCACTTGATCAGCAGTGTGCCCC
The DNA here is from genome assembly GCA_031769625.1 of Taudactylus pleione. Lineage (NCBI taxonomy): Eukaryota > Metazoa > Chordata > Amphibia > Anura > Myobatrachidae > Taudactylus > Taudactylus pleione. Next base: position 2,139,797 of record JAUIMM010000725.1, read on the forward strand.
CTTACAGTCACTTTTGCCAGTGCAGCCAATTGTGAGTCTCTTGACACCGCACTTAATTAGAAGAGTATAGCGCAGCATCAGCGTGCAGTGTCTCTCCCTATATAGCCACTCAGTGTGCCCCATCAGCCAGACCGCCCACATGCAGAGTTGCGCGCAGTATGGTGCGTGCAGGAGAAGTGCCGCCGAGTCGCGGGACTCGGTGCCTTATGTAGAGGCGAACTCTCGCCTCTCGCAAGAGTTTGGCACTCTCGTGAGATCTGACGTAAGGACGCTGACGTCGGGCTCGCAGTGGGGATCCGTGTCGACGGGAACACCCGAGCCTCGGCTCGGGCGGACTCGCATCCCCACTGTTCTGAGCGGTTCGGATTCCACAGAATCTGAACCGCTCATCTCTAGTACAGACTGATTTCCCCAAAATGTGCTGTACTATTTGCTAGGTTCGCCATGTGCAATTATCGCACATATGCGTTTTCGTGTGTTTTTCAATCGGATAGGGCGAAAAGCAGGAGCGCGCGTTGAGAAAGTATGCGAAAATATTGCAACAAAACTGGTGAATGCGGCAAAAACTTCACCATGCGAACACTTTTTGCCAAACGTGACTTTTCATTCCTAATTGAATACAGCCCTATGTCTTTTACATATCATATCATATATAATATAATCTCCAGTTTTGGCACTATGAATACCACTATTTCCTCTCTTTGATATACACATCCCCAGTACCACCAAGCATAGAACATGATGTAGTACTGGAAGATCCCCTGAGAGTTTTAACTGAATAGCTCATTGTAAGGAATCGAGTTACATCATATGTTTCTGTATTTGATTACAAGGATGATCAGGTGCTTCGCTTTTGTGCAAAGATTATTTCCTATATTTCTTATATCACTTGCAGGGCTCACAAACTCCAATTGAGGTATTTTAGAAAGCATTCAATCAGAATTATATGTACAAGGATGAAGCAAATGTGTCAAATCTATTAAGTTATCACACATTTATGATCCAGAACAGCTCACAGTGACTGTGATAAAGCCATGTGGGGACCACAATTATTTTGCATTAGATGCTGTAGATGGATTTTAATGACCTTTTACCTCCTTAGAACCTAATGGCATGTACTAATATCGTCCACCAAAACACGTTTCACCGGTACACAATGGAAGGGAAGAATTGATTTATTAATGTCAGTAACTTGTCCCTCTCTAAGCAGGTATGGAAGTAGTCAATGAACCTGGGGTTGCCACCTCATTATTTTAATAAGGGACACATATGAATTACACAGGTTCTCTGACTGATTAAAAATTGTTGAAATTGAGACTTGAAGTGAGACAGCAACATAATCTGTGTAATTCATATGTATGCCTTAATTAAAGGGATGATGTGGCAACCCTAGCAGCAGTAGATCAGTAGTGCACTATAACTCTTACATGGTGGTACTCATATCCAGGTAAGAACTCAGGGCAGAGGATGAGCAAGCAGGACAGTTGGGTATCTGCCACTTACAGCAGGAAGTCAAAAAGCACCAAACAAACCATTATAACGGGATGTAGTTATGAAACCAATGGATTAATGCAGATGGGATATTATACCGATTCTATTATAACTTATCAAGGTCCTTAGAAAGTGGTGTACTCAAAATGTAATATGCATAAACTGGATACAAGTGGCAGCATGTCATTGGCTTATTAATTTATAGCCTAATCCTGAGTCTGTACCATCCCATCCACCTTCTTCCCATAAGTCTTTTCTTTCTACCATCTTCTTTCCAGTATTGGCCCTGCGGGAAAGTACACAATGCATTAAACAGGTCATGTTTGTGTGTTGCACGATGTGCATAGTTACGCTGTATCTCTCATTGTCTCTCTCTTACAGAGCTATAAAAGGCTTCTGCTCTCTCCCTCCCAGTGTTCATGTTAGAAGCTGTGTGGTAAATCTGACAACTGATAATAATTATGTGAGTATAATGCTTATGTCTTTCCTTCACACATAAAATCTTTGCCCATTACTATGGAATAAGGTAACATTTATAAGCATGGGGGAATTTTCACATACACTTCTGGTCACAAGTTTTACAGCATCGACATTTTTCCAGGTTTTATTAAAATTTACGCAGTTTAATGTCTCAATGTAATTAAGGCATAGAACAAATAATCAATTGAGAATAAAAAATCATAGACATATTTTGTTTAACAAAATGTACTCACAATTTTTGGCTCATGGAAGCAGCTGCCTTTTTCAGATATAACCACCAAACACACTTGTGGCATTCTTTCTACAATGGAAATCAAATATTGTTCTTTACCGTTGAAAGAAGAGTGCGCTACTGCGCAGACTACAGTCTTCCTGTTTCTCCATGCTGGCATCATGCCGTGTTCCAAGATGGCCACCAAACTCACAACTGAGAATATGCAGGGGCCATCTTGTTCTTTACTTTGTACTGTGTAATATTGACATGGTGGGAGACAGTAGTCTCCTACTTAGCTCATATGATAGTCCAGGTTAATACTGCATTTGACGCTGTTCTAGCATCCTGCACCGCTACCTGCAAGCAGCATACACTCACTGGTTGGTGAGCTGTATGAAACCCCAGAGACTGTGCTGGCCACCCATTGATTTGAAGCCTACTGTCTTCTTTTGTTCCTTGGAATAAAAAAAAAGACAGTAGACAAGACATTTTTGGGTCATTATCTTGCTGTAGATTAAACCTTTGACCAACTAGGCATACAGATATGCCCAGCCATGCATGGCGCGAGACGGACTCCCGCGACAGAAGACACACATTTGCTCCTCCATAGGAATGAAAGAGAGACGCACTCCCGCGATCAGAGACTGAATGGAGATCACTCCTGCGCCGCGCCATAGCGTATCGTGGCACATAGTGCAATGCGTGTGCACGTTTGTGGCGTGATCAGCCTCAATGACCTTGGGCGCATCTGTAGACTAGAGGAGGGTATTACATGGAGCTGCAAAATGCTGTGATAGCCCTTTGATTTGGGGTACCAGTCAACTTTTCACTGGTAGTATATATCTATATATAAATGTACAGTAAACTTAATATATGGTCATATCATTTTGTGCACATACTGTAGAACACCTGGTGATGACTTTTCCCACCTGACAATCAGGAGCCGACTGCATCCACTTTTATGTTCCATAAATAACTGAGCATTACTGTAGTACAGAACACAGTTACTGAATGACAGATCTGGTGCCCAAACATTCATATGACAGGGGAGAGCTGTTATGTGGAACAGGTCACTTCAGAGATGTTGTTATCTTTATAAAAAAAAAAAAAACAGTTCATCACTGTGACTCATTACCTTTCCACACTATGGACCTGATTTAGAGATGTACGCCATTGCCGCCGCTGTGTCTGTGTATGCAGCTGCTGTGTGAATATATGCAAATGTCGCAGCTGCCGGGATTTGTATTGAGATGCCCACTTGTGACTTTGTAAATCCAAGCAAAGATGCAGCATCCATCGCAGATCAGTTAATTGTCGCAGGTTCTGTGTAACCCTATGGTAGCGCAGAATGGCCCTGTGCGCTGAGACACCGAAGCCACTTTCACTGTATACAGGATCATAGACGGAGGCTGTGACACACCCAGAAAATGGTCGTGACATGTCTGTCTTCTTTGCCATCACTCTCCGTTACCTCCCCCAAATGCTCCCTGCCTGTCAATCACACTGCTAGTAAAAAGTAGCTGCGAACGACTAGAGTAATTTACCTTGACACATGCGTAGATTATCGCTCAACTGTGAAAACATTGGCATAGCGTCAGAGCCGTCCCGAGCCTCAGTTCCATGGCTTAAATGTGGGAAGTGTGGTCACGCCCCCATTAGAAAAAAATATAACAAAATTCTTAGCAGCGCATGAATCCCTCAGCAAGGGGCAGATCCAGAGGGGATGCAATCAGTATGATAAGCTGGGGGGGCTATCTTCCTTGTCAAAGTTACATGTGTTATATACATTTTTACCATTGGGGGGTACATAGGGACTCTTACAAACTTTTGCTATACTGCCTTCAAATTAGGGGTGAGCGGGTTCGGATTTCTGAAATCCGAACCCCCCCGAACCCCCCCGATCCGAGTCTGATCCGAGTCAGGCTCGACTTTTCCCGCCTGACTCGGATCTGAAATCGAGGCAAAACGTCATCATCCCGCCTTCCGAGTCTCGCGGGTTTTGGATCCTATATAAGGTACCCGCGTCGGCGCCATTTTCTCACTCGGCTGTGGACAGTGAAGAGGGAGGGTGGGAGTTAGGGCTGTGTAGTGTAGTGTAGTGTAGTGCTGCTGTTGTCCACTACTTCAAAGTCCATAGGGGCTGGCTGTGTTGTGCTGTGCTGCTGTTGTTAATAGGGGCTGTGTCCACTACTTCAAAGTCCATAGGGGCTGGCTGGACTGTGTTGTGCAGTCAGTTCTCCATAGGGGCTGTGTCCACTCCAAAGTCCTGTGCAGTGTCCCAGTCCTAAAGAGGTGCTGTAGTGTTGTCCAGGGGGTGCTCTGTCCATCAGGGGTGCTCCCCCCAAGTGCTAAAAAAATAATATATTTTCTGTGTTTGTGAATTGTGTGCGCAGTAGCCGCACGTGCATCAACAAAGTAGTGCCAAGCGTGCGCCTGTGTCATAAGTAAAGGGCCGGCTGGCTTGACCGTTAAAGGGTGCTGTAACCCCCGAAAGTACACTCCAGTCCAAACCAAAAAAAAATTATTTTCTGTGTTTGTGAATTGTGTGCGCAGTAGCCGCACGTGCATCAACAAAGTAGTGCCAAGCGTGCGCCTGTGTCATAAGTAAAGGGCCGGCTGGCTTGACCGTTAAGGGTGCTGTAACCCCCGAAAGTACACTCCAGTCCAAACCAAAAAAAAAATTATTTTCTGTGTTTGTGAATTGTGTGCGCAGTAGCCGCACGTGCATCAACAAAGTAGTGCCAAGCGTGCGCCTGTGTCATAAGTAAAGGGCCGGCTGGCTTGACCGTTAAGGGTGCTGTAACCCCCGAAAGTACACTCCAGTCCAAACAAAAAAAAAATTATTTTCTGTGTTTGTGAATTGTGTGCGCAGTAGCCGCACGTGCATCAACAAAGTAGTGCCAAGCGTGCGCCTGTGTCATAAGTAAAGGGCCGGCTGGCTTGACCGTTAAAGGGTGCTGTAACCCCCAAAGTACACTCCAGTCCAAACCAAAAAAAAAATTATTTTCTGTGTTTGTGAATTGTGTGCGCAGTAGCCGCACGTGCATCAACAAAGTAGTGCCAAGCGTGCGCCTGTGTCATAAGTAAAGGGCCGGCTGGCTTGACCGTTAAAGGGTGCTGTAACCCCCAAAGTACACTCCAGTCCAAACCAAAAAAAAAATTATTTTCTGTGTTTGTGAATTGTGTGCGCAGTAGCCGCACGTGCATCAACAAAGTAGTGCCAAGCGTGCGCCTGTGTCATAAGTAAAGGGCCGGCTGGCTTGACCGTTAAGGGTGCTGTAACCCCCGAAAGTACACTCCAGTCCAAACCAAAAAAAAAATTATTTTCTGTGTTTGTGAATTGTGTGCGCAGTAGCCGCACGTGCATCAACAAAGTAGTGCCAAGCGTGCGCCTGTGTCATAAGTAAAGGGCCGGCTGGCTTGACCATTAAAGGGTGCTGTAACCCCCGAAAGTACACTCCAGTCCAAACCAAAAAAAAAATTATTTTCTGTGTTTGTGAATTGTGTGCGCAGTAGCCGCACGTGCATCAACAAAGTAGTGCCAAGCGTGCGCCTGTGTCATAAGTAAAGGGCCGGCTGGCTTGACCGTTAAAGGGTGCTGTAATCCCCAAAGTACACTCCAGTCCAAACCAAAAAAAAAATTATTTTCTGTGTTTGTGAATTGTGTGCGCAGTAGCCGCACGTGCATCAACAAAGTAGTGCCAAGCGTGCGCCTGTGTCATAAGTAAAGGGCCGGCTGGCTTGACCGTTAAGGGTGCTGTAACCCCCGAAAGTACACTCCAGTCCAAACCAAAAAAAAAATTATTTTCTGTGTTTGTGAATTGTGTGCGCAGTAGCCGCACGTGCATCAACAAAGTAGTGCCAAGCGTGCGCCTGTGTCATAAGTAAAGGGCCGGCTGGCTTGACCATTAAAGGGTGCTGTAACCCCCGAAAGTACACTCCAGTCCAAACCAAAAAAAAAATTATTTTCTGTGTTTGTGAATTGTGTGCGCAGTAGCCGCACGTGCATCAACAAAGTAGTGCCAAGCGTGCGCCTGTGTCATAAGTAAAGGGCCGGCTGGCTTGACCGTTAAGGGTGCTGTAACCCCCGAAAGTACACTCCAGTCCAAACCAAAAAAAAAATTATTTTCTGTGTTTGTGAATTGTGTGCGCAGTAGCCGCACGTGCATCAACAAAGTAGTGCCAAGCGTGCGCCTGTGTCATAAGTAAAGGGCCGGCTGGCTTGACCATTAAAGGGTGCTGTAACCCCCAAAGTACACTCCAGTCCAAACCAAAAAAAAAATTATTTTCTGTGTTTGTGAATTGTGTGCGCAGTAGCCGCACGTGCATCAACAAAGTAGTGCCAAGCGTGCGCCTGTGTCATAAGTAAAGGGCCGGCTGGCTTGACCGTTAAGGGTGCTGTAACCCCCGAAAGTACACTCCAGTCCAAACCAAAAAAAAAATTATTTTCGGTGTTTGTGAATTGTGTGCGCAGTAGCCGCACGTGCATCAACAAAGTAGTGCCAAGCGTGCGCCTGTGTCATAAGTAAAGGGCCGGCTGGCTTGACCGTTAAGGGTGCTGTAACCCCCGAAAGTACACTCCAGTCCAAACCAAAAAAAAAATTATTTTCTGTGTTTGTGAATTGTGTGCGCAGTAGCCGCACGTGCATCAACAAAGTAGTGCCAAGCGTGCGCCTGTGTCATAAGTAAAGGGCCGGCTGGCTTGACCGTTAAGGGTGCTGTAACCCCCGAAAGTACACTCCAGTCCAAACCAAAAAAAAAATTATTTTCTGTGTTTGTGAATTGTGTGCGCAGTAGCCGCACGTGCATCAACAAAGTAGTGCCAAGCGTGCGCCTGTGTAATAAGTAAAGGGCCGGCTGGCTTGACCGTTAAAGGGTGCTGTAACCCCCGAAAGTACACTCCAGTCCAAACCAAAAAAAAAATTATTTTCTGTGTTTGTGAATTGTGTGCGCAGTAGCCGCACGTGCATCAACAAAGTAGTGCCAAGAGTGCGCCTGTGTCATAAGTAAAGGGCCGGCTGGCTTGACCGTTAAAGGGTGCTGTAACCCCCAAAGTACACTCCAGTCCAAACCAAAAAAAAAATTATTTTCTGTGTTTGTGAATTGTGTGCGCAGTAGCCGCACGTGCATCAACAAAGTAGTGCCAAGCGTGCGCCTGTGTCATAAGTAAAGGGCCGGCTGGCTTGACCGTTAAAGGGTGCTGTAACCCCTGAAAGTACACTCCAGTCCAAACCAAAAAAAAAATTATTTTCTGTGTTTAGCCGCACGTATATATCAAATCGATATAACATAAATGGAGGACCAAACTTTCTCCGATAAAAATAAAATAGAGAAAGATCAAGAACCACTTCCTCCTAGTGCTGAAGCTGCTGCCACTAGTCATGACATAGACGATAACATGCCATCAACGTCGTCTGCCAAGGCCGATGCCCAATGTCATAGTAGAGGGCACATACAATCCCAAATGGCAAAGTTCAGGAAAATGACCTTGAAAAAGACATTTAAATCAGCTGAAGAGAAACGTAAACTTGCCAATATGCCATTTACGACACGGAGTGGCAAGGAACGGTTAAGGTCGATCCCTAGTATGTTCATGACTAGTGGTTCAGCTTCACATGACGATGGAAGCCCTCCTCCCACTAAAAAAATCAAAAGAGTTAAGCTGGCAAAAGCACAGCGAAGAACTGTGCTTTCTAAGAAGATATCACAAATCCCCAAGGAGAGTCCAAGTGTGGTGGTGGTTGCGATGCCTGACCTTCCCAGCACTGGACGGGAAGAGGTGGCTCTTTCCACCATTTGCACGCCCCCTGCAAGTGCTGAAAGGAGCACCCACAGTCCACTTGCTGATATGCAAATTGAAGATGTCACTGTTGAAGTACAACAGGATGAGGATACTGGTGTAGCTGGCGCTGAGGAGGAAGTTGGCGAGGAGGATTCTGATGGTGATGTGGTTTGTTTAAATCAGGCTCCGGGGGAGACAGTTGTTGTCCGTGGGATGAAAAAGCCCATCACGGTCATGCCTGGGCAGAAGACCAAACATTCCACCTCTTTGGTCTGGCAATATTTCTATCCAAATCCGGACAACAACTGTCTTGCCATATGTACCATATGTAAAGGTGAAATAAGTAGGGGTAGGGACGTCAACCACCTAGGAACATCCTCCCTTATACGGCACCTGCAGCGCGTTCATAAAAAGTTACTGTCAAGTTCAGAAACTTTGGCTAAGACCGTAAGCAGTCCAGGGACACCTAAATCCCGTTGTCCTGTTGTATCCAAGCGCCTGCAAACCACACCGTCAACTCCCTCCTCGTCAATTTCCTCCTTAGTCAGGATCGGAAGTAGTCCTGCAGGCCATGTCACTGGCATGACTGACTCTCCTATCCGGGATTCCTCTGGAGGATCCTGCATTGCTACGCCTACTGCTGCCGCTGCTGCTGTTGCTGCTGCTGGGAGTCGTTCATCATCCCAGAGAGGAAGTAGGAACACCACTACTTTTACTAAACAATTGACCCTCCAACAGTCCTTAGCGAGGAGGATGAAGTACGACAGCAGTCATCCTGAAGCAAAACGTATAACTGAGGCCTTGACTGCTATGTTGGTGTTAGACGTGCGTCCGGTATCCGCCATTAGTGCAGTGGGATTTAGACAATTGATGGAGGTAGTGTGTCCCCGGTTCCAAATCCCGTCTAGATTCCACTTCACTAGGCAGGCGATACCGAGACTGTACAGAAACGTCAGAAAAAGTGTCCTCAGTGTCCTGAAAAATGCCGTTGTACACAATGTCCACTTAACCACGGACATGTGGACAAGTGGAACAGGGCAGACTAAGGACTATATGACTGTGACAGCCCACTGGGTAGATGTATCACCTTACGCAGCAACAGCAGCAGCGTCACCAGTAGCAGCATCTCAGAAACGCCAGCTCGTTACAAGGCAGGCTACGCTGTGTATCACCGGTTTCAGTAAGAGGCACACCGCCGACAACCTCTTAGAGAAACTGAGGGAAATCATCGCCCAGTGGCTTACCCCACTTAGACTCTCCTGGGGATTTGTGATATCTGACAACGCCACCAATATTGTGCGGGCATTACATCTGGGCAAATTCCAGCACGTCCCATGTTTTGCTCACACAATAAACTTGGTGGTGCAGAATTTTCTGAAAAGCGACAGGGGCGTGCAGGAGACGCTTTGGGTGGCCCGAAAAATTTCTGGCCACTTTCGCCATTCAGCGACTGCGTGCCGAAGACTGGAGCGCCAGCAAACACTCTTGAACCTACCCCGCCATCACCTGAAGCAAGAGGTTGTGACGCGGTGGAACTCAACCCTCTATATGCTTCAGAGGATGGAGGAGCAGCAAAAGGCCATACAAGCCTATACATCCACCTATGACATAGGCAAAGGAGGGGGTATGCACCTGACTCAAGCACAGTGGAGAATGATTTCCGTGTTGTGCAAGGTTCTCCAGCCCTTCGAACTTGCCACACGTGAAGTCAGTTCAGACACAGCCAGCTTGAGTCAGGTCATTCCCCTCATCAGGCTTTTGCAGAAGCAGCTGGAGAAAGTGAAGGAGGAGCTAAGACGGAGCGATTCCGCTCGGCATGTGGGACTTGTGGATGAAGCCCTTCATTCGCTTTGCCAGGATTCCAGGGTGGTCAATCTGTTGAAATCAGACCACTACATTTTGGCCACCGTGCTTGATCCTAGGTTTAAAGCCTATGTGGTGTCTCTCTTTCCGGCCGACACAAGCCTGCAGAGGTGCAAAGACCTGCTGGTGAACACACTGTCAGCTGAAGCGGAACGTGACACGTCAACGGCTCCTTCTTCATTTTCTCCCGCAACTGGGGCTGCCAGGAAAAAACTTAGGTATCCTAAGCAACCCGCTGGCGGTGATGCAGGGCAGGCAGGACCAAGTTTGGACATCTGGTCCGGACTGAAGGACCTGGCAACAATTTCTGACATGTCTACTGTCACTGCATATGATACTGTCACCATTGACAGAATGGTGGAGGATTACATCGGTGACAGCATCCAAGTAGGCATGTCAGACAGTCCATACCTGTACTGGCAGGAAAAAGAGGCAATTTGGAGGCCCCTGTACAAGCTGGCTCTATTTTACCTGAGTTGCCCCCCCTCCAGTGTGTATTCCGAAAGAGTGTTTAGTGCAGCCGGGAACCTTGTCAGCGAAAGGCGTAGGAGGTTGCTTCCACAGAATGTGGAGAAGATGATGTTCATCAAAATGAATTATCAGCTCTTCCAGGGAGACCAGCCTCCAGAAGGTACAGAGGGACCTGTGGTGGTGGATTCAAGTGGGGACGAGTTAATACTTTGTGAGGATGAGGATGTACACACTGAAGAGGGTGAGGAATCGGTGGATGAGGAGGATGAGGATGACATCTTGCCTCCGTAGAGCCAGTTTGTGCAGGGACACATTAATTGCCAGCTTGTTTTGTGGGGGCCCAAACGAACCAATCATTTCAGCCACAGTTGTGTGGCAGACCCTGGCGCTGAAATGATTGATCTGTTAAAGTGTGCATGTCCTGTTTATACAACATAAGGGTGGGTGGGAGGGCCCAAGGACAATTCCATCTTGCACTTCTTTTTTTTCTTTGCATTATGTACAGTTTGGGGCCTAGTTTTTCTAACTGCCATCCTGTCTGCCACTGCAGTGTCACTCCTAGATGGGTCACGTGTTTGTGCCGCCCACTCGTGTCGCTTAGCATAGTCATCCAGCTACCTCGGTGCAACCTTTTGGACATGAAAACACTATTGTGAGGTGTGAGGTGTTCAGAATAGACTGGAAATGAGTGGAAATTAAGGTTATTGAGGTTAATAATAGCATAGGAGCAGAGAAACCAACAAATTCTGTGATTTTAGCTGTTTTTATGCTTTTTTTAAAAAAAATACAGATCCAAAACACAAAACCCAGAACCCAAAACACGGAAGGGTGGTTTTGGCAAAACCAATCCAGATCCAAAACACGAAGAAAGATCCAGATCCAAAACCAAAACACAAAACACGAAAAGTGGCCGGTGCACACCCCTACTTCAAATACCTGGTTATGCCCCTGTTCCACAAGATGTATGTGTTCATGCAGATTATTACAAGCTGAACACAAGATAACAGAGATATCTCCTGCATTCAACTAAGTAGCGACGATTACGCAGTCTCCATTTCACGAAGTGGGCACTGCATTCTAGATCTTCAGATCTCTAACCGTCTGGTGTGTCTCATGCCCAGTACAAATATTTAATGCACCACTGCAAAAAACTAGTGGTGAAGGAGGTTTTAATAGGGGAAAGTCATCACCTGGACAGCCTCTTATAAGATGCACTGTACCAGCAATACTTTAATCGTAAAATTGCCCCATTAATTAATATGTGATTGCTGTGAATAACGGCAATAACAGTTGTTAATTAATAAAGCAAAATTATGGATGTTGATAATTAGGCCCTTAAATGTTTTAAAATAAACTTGACAACTCATTTTGTAATTGTTTTTTCCTTAATATGCTCTTTGTCTATTTTGTATTCACTTACTTTAGTATAATGAAGCTTTGACTTTATCTCATGTTTTAAACATGAGTGTGATCTGTAGCAGCACACGGAACACAAATAAGAGTGTCGTTTACCTGTTTCCATTCCACCCATACGACAACTGTAAGTACCAGCTCCTTCTGTGTAGTCATAATATATTGTGCTTGGTAAATCTAAAAACATTCGTTCATTGCTTTTTCAAATATTGCCATTGTAAAAAAATAAGAATAAACGTGATGCTAATACTTGCATGCACACTGGAGACATAATTTTAGTGGGCTGAACCAATATTTATTATCTGTAGTAACAGTGGTAGCAGTGATAGCAACTGTGCCAAGAGTCAGGAGCTCTGGGAACACCACTGTGACTTTACCATGCAACGCAGCCCCAGGACTGCTTGGTTTATGCTTTATGTGTGACCATGAAAGCATCAACACTGTGGGATACATTTTGGCTTGTGGATTTAAAGGGAAAATAATATTACATAGAAAACCATTCATGTTTTGTATTTAATAAATGTCCCTTTAAATCCAGCAGCTGAAGCCGCTGAAGACACACCTCTTAGTAAATTTAACTCTGTTTATGTCGCACCTCTTTGTAAGAAGAAGAAAAGTAGCGCCTCTTAGTGGTCTTGCATGTCTACTCTCTTGGAATGTTCTGGAAAATCACAATTTTGGGAGATTCTCCTGGACCACTGGGAGAGCAGTGCACCCTTCCTGATCCAATCCACTTCCCCAGCAAAGTGGGCGATTTGAGCCATAATGGTGCGATTCACTGCAAAGTGCCTGATGCTTTGAATTCAGGCACATTGAAGTGGGGGGTGGAGCCATCATGATACAAAAAGTGTCCTTATGCCACTTGGATCTTCCCTCTGTGATCTCCTAGAGGTGAATACTAAAACTCAGGCAAGTAGTGTGTTACAGAGTAGGATTGTGTGGTGCTGGTGGGAGGAGCTAGAAGGAGAAATCAATCACACCCAGAGTAAGTTCATCAATTTTGCAGATACAGTAAATGCAAAAATGAGATTTCAGTTTGTGGAGCAAGACTATTATATATTGAGTAAAATGAGTGGAGGTGGGTGCATTTTAAGGAGTGTTCATTAAACTTCATTTATGTACAGTATATGTGAAATTAGTTGATTTCTTCTTTTTTTTGCACCAGATCTAAATTGGCAGAGGTTAAGTCCTATACTATTCTTGTAATGAGAGTCCTCTTTGGCCTTCCTGTTATTAGCAGAGCGTAGGATGACAGTAGATAATAATAGCAGAGTTCTATAGCAATAAGTTATTTCTCTGGCACTAACTAGGGTTTTGAAAACCACAATATAATTTTATAATTTATTTGTTTGGCAATACTCCTTACTCAGTAATTAGCTATTTGTAAATAAAGGAATGCCCATTCCATGTAGATATCATCATCCCAAGTGGCTTTATTAAATATCTTACTAATTTTGTAGTCGCAACGCATTTCACAGACAAGTCTGTTTCCTCAGACCTGTCTGCAAAATCCATTTCCACTATAAAATTAGTAAGACTTTTTATTTAATGCTTTATTTTATGCATGTCCCTAATGTTTTTATATATACATCTATACAATTTTTTATTATTGTATACTAAGCCATTTTATTCTGTGATTTGTGAAGTAAAATTGGATTCATTGTGTGTCCATTCTCGGAGGTGATATATCTCCAGGACACTGCAGTATTATATGCATTTTTAATAAAACCTCTTGGTATGATGATACCTACATGAAATGGGCATCCCCTTATTTACAAATAGCTCATTATTGAGTAAGAAGGATTGCCCAACAAAGACATCATAAAATTATATTGTGGTTTTAAAATACCTAGTTAGCACCGGAGGAATGACATTGCTTTAGATATTTGATGGGGTTACTGGGAAGCCCTTATTTTTCTCCTTGACTGCAAACTAAGGTAATTTTTTCCATTACATTGGTGCCAGTCACTAAACTTTCTATGTTCCTAGTAATAGCAGAGTGTACTGTCACAAATATGCATAGTGGATTGTGCTTGGTGCAGTAATACTCTAGATATGGAGTAAAGCCAGCTTCACTAGTATTGGCCAATATGATGATGATACAGTTTGTGTATCTGATGTTCTTTTATGTGATTCTTATATGATTTGCTGTTCTTTTATGTGATTATTATGTGATCTGATGTTCTTACATGTAATTTGTATGTGATAATAAATGCTTACATACTTTTTAATACCATATACATCCAGGTTTTGCATATGTCAGATCGCGCAGCCATTATTGGTAGTTTAACATTGTGTAACACAGGTGTTGGTGCTGGTTGCGGTTAGACCACATGTGGTATGCTTAACCAGTTCTTAGATTTATTGTAATCTGATGGAAGAGCAAGTAAAATAAAACACAGGGATATCACAGGTGTAACAGCGGTATGCAACCTTTGTGGAATATAGCAGCCTGGATGTCAGGGTGATACTGGGCATTGTAGTGCACTGGGAGTGAGCTGGGCTAATGCACCAGCAGATAATAGCCCCAAAGTTCCTTGTGTAATGGTGGTGGTATAGGGTACTTGCAGGTTATTTTTACTAGGGATGTGCGACGACCCCCGAGTTTTGGTTTTGGATCTGTATCTCCTTCAAAGTTTGGATCTGGATTTGGTTTTACAAAACCACCCTTGCGTGTTTTGGTTTTGATTTTGGATCTGTTTTTTTTTTTTTTTTAAATCATAAAACAGCTGAAATCAATCTCATAAGTTGGACCTGTTTTTGTTCCTACAGTACTATTAACCTCAATAACATTACTTTCCAGTCATATCCAGTCAATTTTGACCACCTCACAGCTCACAATATTGCTTTCATCCAGTTTAGGCCAAAATGTTGTATCTAACTAGCTCGCTGACTAAACTAAGCGACAGCAGTGGGCGGCAATAACACGTGGCAGTTCAGCTTCCAACATGTCACAGAGTGGCACTGCAGTGGAGACAGGATGGCAGTTTAATAAACTATAAAAAATGTCAGGCAGTAATGCCCCAAACAGCACATAATGCAAAGAAAAGAGGTGCAAGATGGATTCCCACCAACCCTTATGTTGTATATAGTAAACAGGACATGCACAGTTTAACACTTCAGCGACAGGGACTGCCAATTGTTGCTGAAGCGATTGGCTTGTTTGGGCCCCCACAAAACAAGCTACCAACGGGCAGCTGATATTGCTGGCAATGATCTCTCCATGCACAAACTGGCTCTACAGAGGCAAGATGTTGTCGCCATCATCATGATTCCTCACCCTCATCAATGTGTACATCATTTTCACACAATATTAATTAGTCCCCGCTGAGATCCACCATTACAGCCTCAGGTGCCTCTGTAATTTTTTGATGTAATTGTCGGTAAAGGTCTTCCTCATGAAATTTGTAGTTCATTGTGATGAACATCATCTTTTCCACATTTTGAGGAAGTAGCCTTCTACGCCGATCACTGACAAGGTTCCCGGCTGCGCTGAAAACTCTTTCTGAGTACTAACTGGAGGGTGGGCAGCTCAAGTAAAGCAAAGACAGTTTGGGCAAGGGCATCCAAATTGCCTTTTTTTCCCTGCCAGTAGTGAAACGGACTGTCTGACATGTCTATTTGGATGCTATCATTAAAATTGTCTTCAACCATTCTCTGAATTGTGACCATATCAGATGGAGTCACTGTAGAGGTCTCATTAATTGTAGGCAATTCTTTTAGACCCGACCAGATGTCAAAACTTGGTTGTGTTGACTCATCTGCATCACCAGTGGGTCTTTTTTTGGGAAAGTTTCCTTTTTCCTGGAAGCCGCACTTGCTGGAGAAACTGAAGGAGGAACCATCACTGCATCACGTGCCACTTGACCTGACAATTTCCTTACCAACAGCTATTTGCATCTCTTCAGATCTGTGTCAGCTGGGAAGAAAGACACGATGTATGACTTAAACCTAGGATCGAGCACGGTCACCAAAATGTATTGATCCAGTTGTAAGGTCCTGACAACCCTTGGATCCTGGTGAAGCAAATAAAGGACTTGATCTACAAGTCCAACATACTTAGCAGAATCGTTTCATTTTATCAAGCTGCTTTTCCAACAGCCTAATTAGGGGAATTACGTGACTCAAGCTGGCAGTGTCTGAACTCACTTGACAGGTGATTACTTTGAAGATTTTTAGCACTTTGCACAACAGAAAGTATTTTCTACTGAGCTTGTCATAGTTTATTGTGCAGCTTTGGATGGCTTTTTGCTGTTCCGCCATCCACTGAAGCATATAAAAAGTGGAGTTCCATCTTGTAATTACTTCTTGCTTCCGCTGGTGACAGAGCAAATTCATCATTTCTTGCAGGGGCTGCAGTCTTCTACATGCACCTGCTGAATGGCGAAAATGTCCAGAAATTTGCAGGCCACAGAGAGCATCTCCTGCATGGCTTTTGCACCACCAAGTTGATTGTGTGAGCAAAACATGGGACATGTTGGAATTCACCCTGGTGTAATGCTTTCACAATATTGGTGGCTTTGTCAGAAATCACAAATCCTGAGGAGAGTCCAAGCAGGGTAAGCCATTTTGAAATGGCTTCTCTGAGTTTTTCTAAGAGGTTGTATGCAGTATGCCTGTTAGTGAAACCGGTGATACACAGAGCAGCCTGCCTTTGAATGAGCTGCTGTTCCTTAGATGCTGCTGATGCTGCTGTTGGTGGTGCTGAAGGCAATATACCCACCCAGTGGGCTGTTACAGTAATCTTGCGTGTGCCCTGTTCCACTTGAGCACATATCTGTGGTTAAGTGGACAGTGGATACAACAGCATTTTGGAGGACACTAATTAAGTTTCTTTAACGTCCCTGTACAGGCTTGGAGTTGCTTTTCTAGTGAAGTGGAATCTAGATGGGATTTGGTAGCAGGGATACAGGACCTCAATTAACTGTCTAAAACCCACTGCACTAATGACGGATATCAGACGCACATCTACTACCAGCATAGATGTTATGGCATCAGTGATCTGCTGTGCAACTGGGTGACTGCTGTCATACTTGCTCCCCCTTGCAAAGAATTGTTTAACAGTCAATTGGTTTTTTTTAACTACTACTAGTAGTTTTCCTGGTCCCTTTCTGGGATGAAAATCCACTCTGAGCAGCAGCAGGCGTAGTTCTCAGGATTCTTCTGAGGAATCCAGGATAGGGGAGGACTGAGTTAGCCTTATCAAATTGGATGCAGGACTAGTTCCGATCATGACTGAGGATATTGTTAATTGAGGTGTTGGTGGTGTAGATCCAAGGTACTTGGATCAAGCAGAGAGAAGGGAGCTAGGTGACGCTGGACTGCCTGTTTTTTTTAGCCAAAGTTTTGGAATTTTGCAAACACTTTGGATGGATGCGTTGTAGATGATGTAACAGGGAGGCGGTTCCTAGGTGGTTAAGGTCCCCACCTCTACTTACTCAGGCAGGACAATGGGTACAGATGGCTTGACAATTGCTGTCTGGATTTGGGTAGAAATGATTCCACACATAAGAAGTGGGGGGGGGGGTTGTTTTATGCCCAGGCATAACAGTGGGCTTTTCCTTATCATGGGCAAAAACTGTTTCCACTGGGGACTGATTTACACAAACAACATCCTCATTATCAGCTTCCTTATCATCAACATCCTTATTAGCGTCAGCTACACAAATATCCTCCTCATCCTGGTGCACTTCCACAAAAGCATTCTCAATTTCTATGTCAGCATGTTGACATGTGCTGCTCATCTCCACATTTGCAGAGGATGCACAAGTTGTGGAAGGAGGCTCCTCTTCGAGTACAGTTTTGGAAAGGTCAGGCTCACACATGGAACCCGCTGACACTCTCCTCCGGGATTTGTGACATATCTGAGCGCACAGTTGGTTCCTGTGCCTTAACAATTAAATTTTTTTGCAACGTCTACTGGGAGAAGGGTTTACATCATCATAAGAGGCAGAACCACCAGTCATAAATAAAGGCAAAGGCCTTACTCTTTCCTTGCCACTTTGTGTGGTGAAAGGCATATTGCCAACTTAATGTCTTTCTGCAGCTAACTTTCCCTTTGATGTGTTTTTCTTTACCACTGTAAAAGATTGCTTATTTGATTTTAGATGCCCTGACTTAAGCCCTGTATAGTGTCACAATATGTGTATGAATATTACACTGTGGTCTGACTGACAGCGTCACAGTAAAAAAAATAATAATATAGTACACTGGGGTACAGCACAAAAAAATATTATTTTTTTACATTATATTATTAGCTTTTATTTTTTTTACACTGGGCACCCTTGGACGGACAAAGCACCCCTGGATGGACACAGCAGCCCCTGCCCTGGATGGACATAGCAGCCCCTGCCTGGATGGATAGAGCACCCCTGGATGAATACAGGATTTTCTGGATGGACACAACAGCCCCTGCCCTGAACAGACAGAGCACCCCTGGATGGGCACAGCAGACCCTGCCCCTGGATGGACACAGAAACCCATTGATGGACTCAGCAGCCCCTGCCCTGGATGGATAGAGAACCTCTGAATGGACACAGCAGCCCATGCCCTGGATGGACACAGCAGCGTTGCCCTGGATGGATAGAGCTCCTTAGGATGGACACAGCAGCCCATGCCCTGGATGGATAGTGCTCCTCAGGATGGACACAGCAGCCCATGCCCTGGATGGACACAGCAGCCCCTGCCCCTGGATGGACACAGAAAACCCTGGATGGACACAGCAGCCCCTGGATGGACAAAGCAGCCCCTGCCCCTGGATGGACACAGCAACCCCTGGATGGACTCAGCAGCCCCTGCCCTGGATGGACACAGCAGACCCTGGCCTGGATAGACACAGCAGCCACTGTCCCTGGATGGACACAGCAACCCCTGAATGGAAACAGCAGCCCCTGCCCTGGGTGGACAAAGCAGCCCCTTGATGGACACAGAAGCCACTGCCCCTGGATGGACACAGCAACCCCTGGATGGACACAGCAGTCCCTGCCTTAGGCAGACAAAGCAGCTCCTGGATGGACACAGCACCCCACTGCTCATTACACTGCCCACAGCTGGAGTGAAATGGCACAGATGACCATGTAACTTTATAGTATCCAAAACCTGTGATAATCCAACAGAGGGAGGATGAAGTTTTGCCTCGTTTTGGGATCCGAGTCTGGTGGGGAACCCAAGCCGGACTCGGATCCCGGCCCAGATCGCGAAGTTCGGGCAGGGTCGGTTCTCTGAGAGCCGATCCCGCTCATCTCTAATTTTTACTGGCTGTACTGGCATGTATTCTGGTGGCAGCCTCTGGAGTCCATCCTGTCTTTATGGGGAGTAAAGAAGCATGGGGACACCGTGGATGTGCAGTAGTGCATGTCAGAGGTCGGACTTCTCCTGACTGAGCTGTGCCATGTCCTAGTGACCGCCGTATCAGCTCTACCTACAGGATGCTGGAGAGAAACAGCACAGGAGTGCTCTCCTTCCAACACCCCGTACAGTACACTTCAAGAAAGACACATACTTCAGTGTATACAGTATTTGGCCCAGTGTTAAACTTAGCTTCAAACACACAAAAGTAAAATATGTAATAGAGGCAGTCCAGATGCCTCTCATTCTCATGATGAATTTAAGTAAACCAAACAAAATTTTAGGAGAGAAAAATAGAAACTAGCATTTTAATTGAATGAAAGGTTTAGGGAGATTGAATTTTGGTATCACTCCATTGGAGGGTGACACCCGGTGCGGTCCGCAACCCCTAGTTACGCCACTGTCTAAGAGCTTGGTGTGACCAGATGACCTTACTCGCCCACCCGATCACTGATTAGTCTTGATTCCCACTAGATCTTGGGGTATCAGGGATTCCCTCTTGCCGTCTGTAACCGCCTGTTACTGACTCCGCCCACTGCGCAGTGGGCGTATAACGTTGCTACCACCACCAAACGTCTACCTTCGTTGTTTGGAACCACTTACATACACCCATGCTCGTACCACCAGCACCTGGAACCGTTTCTGCTATGTAAGCGTCGACGAGCTGCAGCCACACCTCCTGATTGGTGTCAGCTGATTCCCCAGATCCTTCACAATGGACCAGGCTCTGCACGGTAGCTGACAGAGGGATTGAGCCTGCAGACACTGTGCTCAATCTAGAACAGCCAGAGAACGGAATAGCGTTTGGTGCAATTCTGTTTTCGCAGGATTCAGATGTAGTCGTTGTAAAGGCAAGATGTTTATTGCTCAGATAGTCTTAAAGAAGTCTCGTTCCCTCAGCTTAAGGGGGGTCAGCATACAGGTGTTTCACAGCAGTACAATCCTTCTTGATATTCCAAAAAGATATTCACATACACAGGGCTCACGTGCCCTTTTTATCCCATTCTTACACACAATACCACAAGGGGTAAATCCGCCCTGTGTTCATTTTAGCCAATCATGCTATCTCACAAAGTATAAATAAACACATCTTACATTTTAAACACATCTTACATTTTAAATGAACTAACAAAATATCATTGGTACCACCCCCAAAACGGAATACATACGATTTACCCGACCGCGTGAGCCCGGCAGATTTGAAAATCCTGATTGTCCAAGGAAAGTATGTTCTAACCTAATTTTATCCCCTTACCCTAGTACTCCCTTAGGGGTGCCTAACCCTAACCTCCCCCCCAAGTGCCTAAACCTAACCCCCCCTTCCACGCCGCCTAAACCTAAGTCCCCTGAGGGGGTGCCTAACCCTAACCTCCCCCCAAAGTGCCTAAACCTAACCCCCCTTCCACGCCGCCTAAACCTGTCCCCTGGGGGGGTGCCTAACCCTAACTTCCCCCCGGGGGTGCCTAACCCTAACCCTCCCTTCCCCTAGCTTAAACCTAACCTCCCGGGGGGTGCCTAACCTTAAGTCCCCCCCGGGAACCCTAAACCTAACCCCCCCCCCTGCGGCTGTCCGCGCCCGGCGCCCGGCTTACCTTCGATCGGTAATCCGGGTGTCGGGCTCCCGTCATAGGTGTAATGACCGGCGTAGGGATTTCGACGACGGTCATTAGACACCTGCCAGGATTAAACAGTCGGGATGCCGACGGTCGACATTTAGACCATCGGCATCCCTACTGCATCCCCAAAAACAGTTAATTTTCCTGAAGCACAAACTGAGTTAGCATATACTGTCTCTCAAAAGGTAAATATAATGCAAATTTCAATTGCAATCGTCCTTTCACATGTCTATGACTAAAAGCAGTTTGGCTTATTTACAATCTTAACATTCTAAGTTCTTAGAAAGTTCCACCCAATAGGAGCATCTTAAAAACAAACAAATTGTAAAATACTCAGCAAGTTTGGGAAAAAACTCAGAGACACACCGGAGACCTCTGCAGTGCATTTCAATGAAAAGGCTTGTTCAGTCAACACTAACCCTCCACTGCCAGGCTAGGGCAATTACCATATCAATCCCTATGTGAAGATGCCCAAAGAGTAGTTTGTTTCCAAATGTCAATACCTTTTACGTTTCTATAAGTGCATTATTCTGTACATGCAAACAGGTTTCCCCAATTTCAAAACTGTGCACAGCACTTTCAATGCAAGATGGTAAAATACAATATGACCCATAAACCTACAGTACATGGCACCCTGCGCCTATATTGTCCCTCTAGAAATGGTGCTCCGGCAAGAGGGGTTAATCCCTTCAGTGCCGCAGCGGCCATTTTACACACGTGTGGTTGGTCTCAGAAATTTTAGATCTGATGCATACACAGTTGTGTCCCACTTTAACTGAGCATACGTGTACAATTAACTTATGGTGAATAATGTATACATCAATTCCTTCTGCAGTGCGCCTGGTTCCACCTCGATCTCTTGACATCCAGAGGACAACCGATGGCCTATGGTACCTTACATGGCTCGTTACTCACAGAGATTACATAAAAAACACGGAAACTGAAGTCATGTACAAACCTATGAAAGGATCATGGCAGGTAAATAATTAAGAGCTTTAAATTAAACAGCATTACTCCGTGATGATTAAAAAAGGAAATAATCTTTCAAAAACAAACAACAATTTATTCAAAGAAATACAAACGCTGTGTTTTTACTGCAGTATTTGATATCTGTCACATTTGCATTCATTGCACATTGTTATATTCATTAGGATGATGATCAATTAGTCCCCTCAGGTGTTGTATTTTTAACGCCATCAAATGAACATTTCTCATTTCCAAATGTAACAAAGAGACATAAAACTCAATGTATTAACTCTCCCAAATGATCAGATTCAAAAGGTGCTGCAGTGTCTGTGAAATAATATATATATGCGCTGGTTAGATAGGGGGAATGGCAGTACGGCCTAACCAGATTGTATCTTCCACAGACATAAAATGGTTATGAAAACATGGTATAAGACCTGATTCAGGACGGATCGCAACAGCGTACGCCGATGGCCGATTGTTGAGTACTGCGCATGCGTATGAATCGCAGTGCGAGTGCACAAATTCCCACTACGATCGGGACTGCAGTGATACACAGACCAATCGCAAAGTGATTGACAGGAAGTGCCATTCGGGGATGGTGATGGGGGGTGGTCTGAGAAACCCAGGCAGGCAAGTGCGTTTGAACACCGTGGCAGGGACGTGCATAAATTAGCCACTACGATGACATAAGCAGCATGAGTGCTCACTGTACAGGAAAGTTAGCAATTTATAAGTGAGGTCTGACCTGCTGTAAATGCGCGAGCGGCTCCGATGTACTTCGATGTTACTGATATTTTGGCTGGATTGTAAGGTTTTACGGATGTGCGAGAGAGGAAGTGGCGTCTGCATGTTGACCGTGCGAGTGCTTTGTGATTGCACATATTAGCATACTTTCACAACAGACCTGCGTATGCGATTGCAGCCGCGATCACATCAGCGATCTGTCCTGAATCAGGCCCATACTGTACTACAGTCCTCATTGAGGCCTCTGTGTGAGGCTGTATTTAAGTAATAAATCCATCTGGCTTATTTTGGAAGCAAAATGTAATCACGATTACCTCCTCTCTGCATTATGGAGGAATGTGTTCAATGGAAATCCAAAGCTGAAGGGCCCACGTACCATTGGCTGTGTTTTTTTTTACGTTAACATTGCAGTGTACAAAAAAAATATGTTGATGTTGTCACATCTCATGATGTCCCCAGCTTTGCAACAATATTATGTGTGCCAGGTTTACGCCAGGAGAAAATACTAGCATATGGACCTTTTTTACACCATGTCAAGTACAGAAATTTATATTTTACACATAACAAACACATACGTCCAACTTTACATGAGCCAGTGATGGACAAGATAGGATATTATTTAATAGTTATACAGTATAACTAACCAGTGGCATAATAAATGCTCACTATTTCCTTAGGCAATTTTATTTGTGAATAAGGCCTGCTAATAGAAAAGAGCGAAACGTGACAGAAGGGGGCGTCGTAACTCCGGGTGCTGACAGGCGTGAACAGTTTGTAAGAGGTGCTGTCCTCCTGGCTGCTATTAGCAGAGATCGCATTTCCAGTAGGAAGCCAGTCCTGCCTTTCGGCCAGCCTTACCCGGCTCCTAGGGGCTGCAGCCAATGCAGTCCCTAATAGCCGGTGATATGGGCATGCGCAGCTCCCTGCCGCAAGTATACATTCGTGGCCCCCAGCCAATAGTGCTCATGCACCGGTGCCTGTCAGATCTATTGTGCAGACCCCAGCTGGGTGGTGAGTGACTCCCCAGTCCTCACTTTATCAGCAGCCCCCCTCAACCAAGAGGGTAGGAGCCGCCACTGGTCACAAGGTAGCCAGATCAGGATGTATCATGTATCGCATATTTCATGTGATACATCACGCCACTTATCGCATGCATAGTGGCGTTTATTATGTATTTATGCATGAATAAATGCTATTAAAAAGCAAAGGACAGCTCTCCCAATAAGAGCTGTCCTTTGCGTTGTGAGGTCTTCCAGGTTTATGACCGGGAGTCACTGGCCTGTGCAAGCCGCTGATCCTTCTCTCAAAAGAACACTGCGTTAAGTAGCCCATATGCTTCACTTTCCAAAACTTGATGCAGGCAACAGTCTCTGAAGTCTCCGAGACTATCGTCTGAGTCTCCGATATGGGCTGTGGACCACTTTTAAGCATATGGGGTTTGCAGCAAACCTGCAAAAATGGCAGTTTTCGGAAGGTTGGTCCAATTGTTTGGGTTTATACATCCCATCCCCAGTGAGAACTGTGAGAATGGAGTCTCCTTCCAGCTCTCACTGAGCTTGTGCTAGCTAGATAGACACAATGGTGATTATATAATAAAGTATAACTAGTCAGCGACATAATAAATGCACACTTTCAGTTCACACACATTCCCATGCCAATTTTGTTGTGAATAAAGGATACTAATGTAAAAGAGTGATATGTGGCTGCTTAATCTTATAGACCAGGGTCAGGGAACTTTATTACCTTTTACCCCAAAATATATTTAGATACACCGACGTTTCCCCCTTGATTTGAAAGGAAGGAAATCCTATAGTAATGCCCCCATATAATGCCCCTGTAGTAGTGCCCTCATAGTTATGCCCATGTAGTAGTGCCCCCACAGTTATGTCCCTGTAGCAGTGCCCCCATAGTTATGCCCCTGTAGTAGTGCCCCCATAGTTATGCCCCTGTAGCAGTGCCCCCATAGTTATGCCCGTGTAGTAGTGCCCCCATAGTTATGCCCCTGTAGAAGTGCCCCCACAGTTATGTTCCTGTAGCAGTGCCCCCATAGTTATGCCCCTGTAGTAGTGCCCCCATAGTTATGCCCCTGTAGCAGTGCCCCCATAGTTAGGCCCCTATAGCAGTGCCCCCATAGTGATGCCCCTGTAGCAGTGCCCCCATAGTGATGCCCCTGTAGCAGTGCCCCCATAGTTATGCCCCTGTAGCAGTGCCCCCATAGTTATGCCCCTGTAGCAGTGCCATAGTTATGCCCCTGTAGCAGTGCCCCCATAGTTATGCCCCTGTAGCAATGCCCCCATAGTTATGCCCCTGTAGCATTACCATCATAGTTATGCCCTTGTAGTGCCGCTTGTACAAAAAAAAACCACTTACCTTAATCCCCGCTCCTGCATCCGCCGCTGTCCTCCATAGTGCGCATGGGGAGAGCTGGAAGCTGGAGTTCAGGAGAGAACTCCAGCCTCCGGCTAACGCGGCGCTGCAGGGAAGGGGCCGGGTGCCCGCTGGTAATAACATCTCAGTGGGTGTCCAGCTTAGAGCCTCCCTGCGGTGCCGGGCTGGAGGTCACTGGCGCCAGGTGCAGCGGCGCACCCGGTTCATGTGCACCTCCAGCCCTGCATCCATTACCCCCAGGAATTTCAGTTTTACCCCAAGTGGGGTAATTTACCCCTGTTCCCCGACCCCTGTTATAGACCTACCCATTTCCAGATACAGTATAACAAAACTCGGCTCCAACATTTTATCAATGAAGCGAAAGCTGTAATCCCAGTTTACTGGAAGGCCCCCACCCTCTCCGATATCTGTATGATGTCAAAGAATTGATATGTATATGGATATGGAGAACATAACACTTTCCAGCCAGGATAAACACCAGGAGCCAAAAGTAATAGGATGAGAGTTTAGAAAATGTGAGAGTTCTCACACTTTTTAAACTCAGCCAATGTAATAGAGTCCGAGAACAAAGCGACAGAACAAACTCGCATGTTTTTCAGACTCAAAAAAACTCCCATGATATAAAATCTCATCCAGATGTTTTCCCATTTTAAAGATAAAACTCGACCAATGTGAGAGTTTACTGCTAAATTTTTTAAACTCTCATCCTATTACATTTGGCCCCAGGGGTTTAATACTACACTGCAAAAACTCTAATTCATGCATGCATTATATCCCGCTTTGATTTGCAATAGTCTCCTTACTTGTTTTCCCCAAAACAGACTCTCACCAATACAATCCCTTTTGAATGCAGCTGCTGATCTTCA
The DNA here is from genome assembly GCA_031769625.1 of Taudactylus pleione. Lineage (NCBI taxonomy): Eukaryota > Metazoa > Chordata > Amphibia > Anura > Myobatrachidae > Taudactylus > Taudactylus pleione. The sequence goes on from JAUIMM010000725.1 coordinate 2,165,441, forward strand.
TTGCTAAACATTCATCATCTGCTACTCCGCTCTGTCAATCCCTCTATTGGTTACCTATAGTCTACCAAATTCAATATAAAATACTTTTATTTACTTATAAGTAGAGATGTATGCGGACCCCCGTGTTTTGGTTTTGGATTTGGATTCTTCTTCGTGTTTTGGTTTTGCAAAACCACCCTCAAGTGTTTTAGTTTTGGATAAAAGTCGATAAAAAATTGATTAAAATTCAATAAAGATCGATAAAAACAGCTAAAATGTCCTAATCCAAAACCAGAGTTCGGTTTTTACATCCGAGCCGAATCAGCTACAGATCCAAACCAGGGATCGGTTCAAACAGGGACACAAAAGTAAATCCGAACTTTGACCCAGTTCTACTCGGAACCCCTAAATTCGGATGTGTCCGGATTTCAGAAATCTGGACCAGCACATCTCTACTTTTAAGGCTTATCTCAAAATATCTTCCAACCCGACCTCTCCGATCTACACAAGATCTGAGTCTCTCATCATCACAGATCACCTGCTCCCATTCATGTATATATGAAATTTTTTGGACTGCACCCACTTTTTTGGGATGCATCCACTCTCCTATGCACAATAAGACTTTACACTAGTCTCCAAACTTTCAAGCGTTCCCTGAAAACTCACCTCTTCAGACAAGTTTAACAAATTCCAGAACCATCCACTTAACTTCTATAGGCAATCCTACCCAATTACATCCCCTCTATATAGACCAACATTCCTATGTGACTGGATCACCAAGAACCTTTGCAATTTGTCTGGGCCAATATACAATTGGTAGCACCTATCCTCGTGTATTAATGCCTATTTTCCTGTCGAACAGTGTTTCCCAACCTCTGTACTCAAAGCACACTAACAGTCCAGGTTTTAGTGATATCCATGCTTGAGCACAGATGGTTAAATCAAAGTAACTGAGGTACTAATTAAGACACCTGTGCTCAAGTATGGCTATCCTTAAAACCTGGACTGTTAGTGTGCCTTGAGGGCCGTGGTTTTGAACCCCTGCTGTACAATGTAAGCTTGCGAGCAGAGCCCATGTACCTCTATGTCTGTCTGTTAACTTATTACCCAGTCTTGTTCGAATACTATTTGTTCCCAATTGTAAAGCGCAATGGAATATGCTAGCGCTATATAAGCAACTGATAAATAAATAAAAAATGTGAGATCATTGTGTTTATAAAGCAAGATAAATATTTCTCTTTCTCAGGATGCAAAACACCTCACAATTCACCAGAACGAGCTGAGTGTTTCACTACGTGACCTAAGTCCGGGCACTCAGTATGAAGCCAGAGTCAGAGTGAACCAGACACAGTACTCAGGAGGCAGGTGGAGTGACTGGAGCAAGCCTATACAATGGACAACTCCTTCTGAAGGTAATGTGCATGCAGTGGAGTAGTGTGTAGCCAGGGTGCCCGGAGCATGTGCGTGCTACGGCGCCCCCCCCTCAAGTGTTCCAGGGAGGGAGATATGGGGCAGCTCCCTGTAGTGATGCCCATGTGCAGTGCCCCAGGAGAGGACCCCCTTATGCAGGTCTCCAGTATTGCCCCAAGTAGTGATCCCCCCTGTGCAGTGCCTCTTATACAGTGCCACAGTAGTGGTCCCCCTTGTGCACCCAGTAGTAAGTCCCTTATATAGTGCCCCCAGTAGTGGTACCCCCTATGCAGTGCCCCCAGTAGTGGTACCCCTATGCAGTGCCCCATATAGTGCCCCCTGTAGCAGTCCCCCCCATGCAGTGCCCCCAATAGTGGTAACCCTTATTCAGTGCCCATTAAATAGTGGCCCCAGTTGTAGTCCCTCCCCCCTATGCAGTACTCCCAGTATTGCCCTTTATATAGAGCCCCCAGTAGTGGTCCTCCGATGCAGTGCCCCCAGTGGTAGTCCCCTCCCCCCTATGCAGTGCCCCCAGTGGTAGTCCCCTCCCCCCTATGCAGTGTCCCTAGTAGTAGTATCCTCCCCTTGTAGTGCCCCTAGTAGTAGTCCCCCCTTGTGGTGCCCCCAGTAGTAGTCCCCCCCCTTGTAGTGCCCCCAGTAGTAGTCCCCCCCCTTGTAGTGCCCCCAGTGGTAGTACCCCCAGTAGTAGTCCCCCCTTGTAGTGCCCCCAGTTGCAGTCCCCCCCTTGAAGTGCCCCCAGTAGTGGTTCCCCCTATTGTAGTGCACGCAGTAGTGGTCTCCACCCTTGTAGTGCCCCCAGTAGTAGTCCCCTCCCCTTGTAGTGCTCCCAGTAGCAGTTCCCCCAGTTGTAGTCCCCCCCCTTGTAGTGCCCCTAGTAGTAGTCCCCCACCTTGTAGGGCCCCAGTACTGGTCTCCCCCTTGTAGGGCCGCCAGTAGTGGTCTCCCCCTTGTAGTGCCACCAGTAGTGCGCGCTCCCCCCCCCAAGTAGACACACGTAATAACAAAAAAAAGCCACTTACCTGAATCTCCTCTCCCGACGCCGCCATCCGCTCCTCCGTCTGTCCTCCCGGGCCGGCCCGCTCTGCATTATGGGAGAGACGTCATGACATCTCTCCCATTACCCACTGCAGGAGCAGGAAGATGGAGCGGCTCCGGCAGTGGGTGCAGCAGCAGTCAGTGAGAGTTTGACAGACTCTCATTGGCTGCTAATTAAAAACAAACACACAGCTGCCGGCGCCGACGGCTGTGTGTTTGTCAGTCACTGTGTAGTGCTGACCGAACTCCGTCCGGTCAAAGCTACATGCGCGGTGCAGCTGTGTCACAGAGACACAGACTGCCCACGGCCTGCATGGCTCTGCGGCCCAGGGGGCACATGGCACCCTGCCCCCCGGCCCAGTCCGCCTCTGCCCGGCAATCTGTCAGCTTAGACAGCTGCCGGGTACACAGCGGGCGGCGCCTCTGGACACCTTCGGCACCTGGAGCTTGCGCTCCACTGGAACCGCCCTCCCTACGCCCCTGTGTGCATGTATAAAAGACAACTGCCATGTCCCATCAATGTCTTGTATGTATTTTAGGCAAAAATATAAAGGTTGAAAGTGATGAATGATATCATCCAAAAATCATAGGGAAAATTCAGACTGCACAATGCTATATTGACTGAGACACAAAATATGTTTAAATGTTCAGCTGCACTTTTCAATGGTCAGTTCTAATATATCAAGTTATATATGAAATTGGGCGCCGAACATGTATTTAATATGAAAAAATATTTTTTAATATTAATGGTGCACATAGTTTCCTTAGCACTATACTGTGGATTTGCATTGAATACATCTGGCGGCTAGTAAGTTGTTGCTTCGTAAATGATACCCACTGCCTTCTACATATTCTCACCATATTTAAATTGCTATTAAAGAATGTCCAGGTGTTTAGATAAATGGTAGTCATCACCCTGTAATAAAGTCTTCATTGGATAAGACAGATATGTAAATATAAAGTTACTACATCACTGCAATGTCCTGCTTATGATTTTTGGATCAAAAGTTATATATGAAATTGGGTGCCAAACGTATTTAATATGAAAAAATGTTTATTAATATTAGAAGAATGCTGGGCGAATATTTATAAAAATGCATAAAATATATATGTCAATATGTAAATACAAATGAGAATTCTCAAATAAAAATGCTCAAAAAATAATCAAATGAATCCAATAAAATACACAATAAAATCAACCCATGGAAAAGTGCAAATGCAAAAGTTCAAACAATATAAACCTACATAGTGATGTATGTGCATCACATAAAGGCAGTCCAATATTGCTAATATAGATTTTCTTGTGGTCCGTCCGCAATAACTCTTAGGACGGTATTCAAATAGTTTCGCACCCACGGACTTTTCGCTGACATTGCGTCTTTTGGTCATGGAAACTTATCGTGCATGCCCCCGCTATTCGCTGTATTCAATTCCAAAAGACGCGAAAATGGAAACAGGCGGAAAGTGCTGTCAGAATTGGGGAAATCAGCCTGAACCCCCAAAATGATCCACTAACATTGGAGATCAATGACGCAGTGCCCGAATAGCCCTAATAAAGCGATTTGGGGTACTTAAGTTGTGTCAATAGCGTCTTATTTGCGTCTTCCCAGCATACCACTGGGGAACGAAGCCAGCAGAGGAAACAGACAAGCAGCATATGCCTAAGGCAGAAGAAGGACAAGGACGGGAGGACTGCTTACCAGTAAGCCATACAAGAACGGGGCGCAGCTCTTGAATACTCCCACCACACACGGATGGGTAACTGACTATTAGATTATAACATACGGACAGAGCGTGTAGCAGGAAGATACTAAAATGGATCTAACACAGGGCCTGATTCAGAGCTGGATGCTCTGAAAGAGCACTCACTCTGAATCAGGGCGTTTTTTTTTTGTTTGGTGCGGCCCCCGGGCCACTCGCATTGCTGTGGGTGACCACCCACAGCTATTGCGAGCGGCCAGGTGATGGTCGCGATGGTCGTGACCATCGGGGCTTGCGACGAGACCCTTGCGGTAGGGTCTCGTTCCCGCAAGCCTCAGTGAGCTTGTGAGCGGGTCTGAATCAGGCCCACAGTCTGCATGCACTATATAAATACTCTCTCTGTGATCACAAAAATCACGAGACTGCAGTACTAATACAGCAGCCGGCTCTTTGGCAAAAGTGGAGCTATCAAACATTATACGGGACCCTTCTTTATGTTAACCACTCAAATACGCAGGAACGAGGGAGCACTGCAATATCCTTATCATACCCACTAAGAGTGTAACCGTCTTAAAATGCGGACGGACCACAAGAAAATCTATATTAGCAATATTGGACTGCCTTTTTGTGATGCACATACATCACTATGTAGGTTTATATTGTTTGAACTGAAGGCTTGATAACATTTGCATTTGCACTTTTTCCTGGTTGATTTTATTGTGTATTTTATTGGATTACTTTGATTCTTTTTTGAGCATTTTTGTTTGAGAATTCTCATTTGTATGTACATATTGACATATATATTTTATGCATTTTTATAAATATTCACCCAGCATTTTTCTAATATTAATAAACATTTTGTTCATATTAAATACGTTTGGCACCCAATTTCATATATAACTTTTGATCCAAAAATCATAAGCAGGACATTGCAGTGATGTAGTAACTTTATATTTACATATCTGTCTTATCCAATGAAGACTTTATTACAGGGTGATGACTACCATTTAGCTAAACACCTGGACATTCTTTAATAGCAATTTAAATATGGCGAGATAAGTAGAAGGCAGTGGGTATCATTTACGAAGCCACAACTTACAAGCCGCCAGATGTATTCAATGCAAATCCACAGTATAGTGCTAAGGAAACTATGTGCACCATCAAATTAAAAGTTAGAAGCTATCCTCAAAGCCACCAAGTTTATATCTTACACACCGTAAATCGCCATTATAATTTTTACATGTTCAGGATACAAACATGCCAGTTATATTAAATTGCATCTCCATAAGCGGTTGGGGACCCCTTGAAAAATTCCACCAAACAAAAAAGGGGCCTTTGACAGTTGAGATGGCTCAAATTGCATACCATTAGCCTGTTAGGACACAAAAATAGAAAAAATAACCTTAATTCCTTGCAAATATGGGTTTGGCAATACAGCTACAATTAGAAAACTTCTGTAAGGACTCATTACGGCTTTAAGATGCAGAGATGGAAGACAAGAGACCTTTCAAGTGATTCCTAAAAATAGTAGTAGTGCCGGCAACGGTTCTATTGCTGCTTTTGCCTTCAGTGTTTTTTCTTTACACCTCCAATGCCCCAGGAAAGGATTAGACAAGGTTTGACATAAGTGTGTACCAGGGCCGGCCCTAGCCCAAATTTTTTGGTAAGCGAGTGAGTTTTTTGGCGCCCCCCCATGCAGTGCCCGCGGTAGTGGTCCCCCCTGTGCAGTGCCCCTTGTGCCCCCATTAGTAAGCTTATATAGTGCCCCCCAGTAGTAGTCCCCCTATGCAGTGCCCCCAGTAGTAATCCTCCCTTCTAGTGCCCCCATTAGTAATCCCCCCTTCAATTGCCCCAGTAGTAATCCTCCCTTCTAGTGCCCCCAGTAGTAATCCTCCCTTCTAGTGCCACCAGTAGTAGTCCCCCCTTCTAGTTCCCCCAGTAGTAGTCCCCCCTTCTAGTGCCCACAGTAGTAATCCTCCCTTCTAGTGCCACCAGTAGTAATCCCCCCTTCAAGTGCCCCCAGTAGTTATCCCCCCTTCTAGTGCCCCCAGTAGTAATCCCACCTTCAAGTGCCCAAGTAGTAATCCTCCCTTCTAGTGCCCCCTGTAGTAATCCCCCCTTCAACTGCCCCCAGTAGTAATCCTCCCTTCTAGTGCCACCAGTAGTAATCCCCCCTTCAAGTGCCACCAGTAGTAATCCCCCCTTCCAGTGCCCCCAGTAGTAATCCCCCCTTCTAGTGCCCCGAGTAGTAATCCCCCCTTCAAGTGCCCAAGTAGTAATCCTCCCTTCTTGTGCCCCTGTAGTAATCCCCCCTTCAACTGCCCCCAGTTGTAATCCTCCCTTCTAGTGCCCCCTGTAGTAATCCCCCTTCAACTGCCCCCAGTAGTAATCCCCCCTTCAAGTGCCCCCAGTAGTAATCCCCCCTTCAAGTGCCCAAGCAGTAATCCTCCCTTCTAGTGCCCCCAGTAGTAAATCCCCCTTGTAGCCCCCCCCCCAGTAGAGACACACGTAATAAAAAAAAAAAAAAAAAAAAACACTTACCTGAACCCCCCGCTCCTGCTCCCACCGCCGCTATCAGCTACTCCCGACCATTCTCCAGGGCCGCTTTGCATAATGGGAGAGACTTCATGACGTCATGAAGTCTCTCCCATTACCCACTGCGGGAGCCGGAAGATGGCTCCCGCAGTGGGAGCAGCAGCAGCCGATGAGAGTCTGACAAACTCTCATCAGCTGCTGAAGCAAACACACAGCTTCCGGCACTGGCGGCTGTGTGTTTGGCACTGTGTAGCACTGACCGAACTCCGTCTGGTCAGCGCTACACGCGCGGTGCAGCTGTGTCACAGAGACACAGTCTGCACCGCGGTAATTCTGCATGGTCGCAGCCACGGCGCCCTTCACCATGTGGCGCCTTACGCGCCCGCGTACCATGCGTAACCATAGAACCGGCCCTGGTGTGTACCAATAAAAAGTAGATAAAAGTAGATAAATTATAGTCTTTTGTACTCACCTTTTGGCAGAAGGTAATGAGCCTTGGACATTTATTTTAACTACTGAAGTTAAAGCATGTTGAATCAAAATTGCCACTGTTTTCTTTCATTAAAATGTATTGACTCGGTAAAAAGAGGGTTTAGCCTGTAGTATAGGGCATAAAAATATATACTGTACATAATAACAATGGTGAATAAAAATAAAGGGAAAGAGTAGAGAAAAAGGAGGGGTTACACACAAAAAAGTTTGTTATACTCCTCACCTATTGGAAATCTGTTACGTGTTTCTAGGACAGACTGTTCTCCTCCTCAGGTAAGTATAAAACAATGTATACTGTGTTTTTCTATTTGTGTTTTTAACATATCATTGACAATTGCATCCTGAAGTCAGTCTGTAGATATTCTGAAAGAATAAAAAACATTGAAGGCCAAAAAAGTGACAGAACCATTTTCTAAAAACATAGGGCCTTATTCTGAGTCAGTCTGGCACAAGTAGCTATTTTCCACATTATGCATATGCAAATTTTCACAATCAATAACTTTTTTCAATCTCGACCTTGATTTGAGATGGCTTATGACTACGAGGCCAAGACCTAGGCAGGAATAGGCATGCAGTCACAGCCAAAGTACAGTAAGCACATGGTGTGGGCGTGTAGTCTGAAAATGAGACTAAAATGGCAACCGAAAACTCTCAAATGCAGCCTCCTGAAGGGGTCAGTGTTGCTTGTGCGCTGACCCTGTTATAAGTGTAAAGATGATAATGATGACTACATACAATTGGTGAAAGTTTGGTTAAAACACCTATTTTTACAAAACCACTACAGTTGATGCAACAGTGTTTAAAAGGTGATATTACACTGCAGCAACACACGCGTTACACAAATAAAGAATGCTTCATACTAAGCTGATGATCGTAAGCCTGCCCATATATTTTAAAGTGTTGTCATAAAAAACACTCCTGAAACCACTCCTCTAGCTGCAATTCAGTTTCATCTCAGCAAAGTACGGCAAGGGGAGGGAGTCTCAACCAAAAAGAGGGAGCTGCAGCTAGAGATTTGCATATGCTCTGAAATGATCGCAATTCTGTATGCGTCTGAATCAGGCCCATGGTAATTTGAAGTCGCCTGATCAATGAGGTCTAAAGAATGGTCAATCCTCATTTGTGTGTAATGTGAGGCTGCCAATTACACACTTGCTGGCTGGTGGATCACATGTGAGCTCTAGATTTCACTAAGAATGCTCCAGTATCAGGGGCAGGTGCACCTTATGTGGGTATGGCAGATAGAGTAGCAAGCTCCTGTGGACATGGCCTTTCTTTTTGTGAAGGTGGCACATACTGCTCAACAAAATATAGAATGACTTCATTATCATCCTGTCTCTCCACTGCTAATTCCTGTATGATGTTGTGGAGCATAAAAGCCATGGAGGGATAAGGGTCATGTAACAAAACCAATTGTGTATCACAGTAATGGAGACTAAGGGGCCTATTCACCATACCTAAAATTTCTCTGGAGGTAATTAGGTTTAGAACTCGCATGGAGTTCTACCTAATTACCGGAGGAATTCATCATTCCTCCTCCCTATAACTATCTATTCCGAAAAGCTGTCATTTTTGCGATGACAGCTTTTCGGGAAATAGATACTTTTCCCTGCCCGCTGTACCTTACCGCAGCTGGAAACAGTGCTGAGCATGCGCTGTTACAATCGTAAACCCAGCGCATGCGCAGTACTGCCTACATCTGTGGTAAGCTTCTGTTTTATACCCTCCACTTCTTTTCAATGTACCAATTGCATTTACAGTTTTACATAGACATAACCTTGTCTAAAGCTTGTGTTATTTATGGCAAATGATGTTCTGGCAGCTTAGCTGGCCAAACTACTCTTACAGTATAGCAGGAATAATGCTTTCTCTTTGCATACCACACTTCCTTCCCATAGGAAAATGGCAGGGTCATAACTAGAGGTGTTCCAGCATTGACGTTGCACACAGCGCATGGCCTTGTGGGCGGCACCATCGCTGCCCAACGGCCCTTGCTTATGGCTAGCAGGATGCCTGGAACAGCACCCTGCATCCAGTATCACTGCTGCAGTGCCCCATGAGTGGTTTTAAATCAACCAATCAGATAAAATCACTTTAATAAAAAAGTGGATTTGAAACTAGTGCCCATCGTTTGCAATTTGAGGTTTAACCCTCCAAACTGCTGGATAGAAGTCTGTCAATTTGGATGCAAATATACCCGCAAACCCAAAAAAGGAAAAAATGCACATTGATAAATTTCCGTCTCTATGGAATTGTATTCTCTTCATGATGTTTATTATTGTTTGTAAAATTATTATAATATGATGTGCTCTGTCTACAGGTCCAAACTTCTTCACACAAGTGGTTACACCTTTAGCGGCCATTGTGACCCTTGTGTTGTTGGTCATACTCCTTATCCACTCTTCAAAAAGGTAGTTACAAAAACATTCTATTGGCATATTATTATTTTTTTTTGCTCTATCGTATATATAAAAAAAAATCTGAAAATAATGTTAACTTAAATTTTACATGTGGGCCAAAGCACCTTGCCTTATTTAGCCTCATTCACTGATATACTGCCTCTGGGAAAGCTTTGGCCAAAGTAAAAGTCAGTAACCCTGATTCTTTGATTAAAAAAAAGGGTATCGCTGGCCACATGGGTTGAGTGTCAGGACCTGGGTTCTGGTATTCAGGAAACGTTTCTGTAACAGCAGTTATTCTTATTTGCAGGTTAGGTATAGATGGATACTACTCACTTCAGTTTTTGATCATGTATTATGCTTTCATAATAGCGACAGTTATTAACATCAAAGTAACAGTATCTAGTATAAGAGTGGGATTTATTGATGTATATATTAATGAATTCAATATCTGTCATGATAAGCTTCGATTAATACAGGGCACTGTTAATGGCTTTGTCATTAATTCTTGCATCTATTTACAAAGTGTAACTCACTGTTAAAATCTCACTATGAAAAATAACAAGCTTTGGTGCTATGAAACATTTAAATGTATTTGCTGCATTAATTTGAATTAAAAGGATTATACAAAAAAAATCATGTAGATAGCTAATATAACCGTATTTGATGTTCCCTTAAGTTAACTTCTGAAACTAAGGCCCTGATTCAGACCCGCTCGCTGCCGCAGGCAGCTCGCCGGGTCTGTGGGCGTTTTTCTTTTTTGTTTGTTTTTTTACTCCAGGCCGCTCGCAAAGCTGTTGGTTTCCACCCACAGCTTGTGCGAGCGGGCTGGAGACCGTCGCGATTATCGCGACCATCGGGCTTGCGACGAGACCCTGGGGTAGTGTCTCGGCTGCCGCAAGCCCGAGTGGCAGCCGATAGACTTCCTGCTAATAGAGCAGGAAGTTCACTACTGACATCAGTAGTGATGTCAGTAGGTCCTCCCACAAATGCCAGGCGTTCCTAAGGGAACGCCTGCGTTTGTGCAGCCACCCACCCATACCCACCTACAAAACGGGGCAAGCTGTCACTCACCATCGACAGCCACCCCATCTTGTAGCGAGCCCCGCAGCGACTGAAGTTCAGTCACTCGGCGGGGCTCGCTCACGTCTGAAGCGGTGCGTGCGCAGTAGGGAACCATCGAGCCGCTTGTGAGCACTGTGCGCTTGTGAGCGGCTTTGAATTAGGCCCTAGCTCCCTGTCCAGTTACAAAAAGTCTATTCTCTAAATTGATGAATGATCCCTCTTTGAACTATAGACAGTACTAAAAATGCTGACTTTGGGCCCAGTGCAGTCAATTTTGCTGACGTATCTTGCATGTTTGCCCACTGTGCCTGCTCCGGAGCTGAGCTTACGCAACTGTGGGCAATGCAGAGACATATAATATACAACACAATCGCATCTCCGCTTGCAGCTGAAGGGGAATAGTTACAGGGCATTTGCACGTAGGTATATTCAGTGAGAGTAAGTTGACTACTTTTTGGGCTACCCAGAGTTGTGCATCTGCATAATTACAACTGTTTCCAGATGGAACTTTTGCACCAGTAATAGGGCTGGTTCAATGTGTGCGCTGATAATTATGACGCACATGATGGGGACGGTCCAGCCACAGAGATGTGTACAACTTAGCATACAGTTGTATATTCACATGTAGTTTTGTACCTGCAATGCTGTCAACTTGTGTTCAACTCTGCACAAGCCCCTTTGTCGGTATAAAAATAAGAGCCTTACACATACATTTTATTGCATACAAATTGGATTACTGAACAGGCTAGTAAAATAATGAATCATTGAGGGCTTAAATAATTTGCTGGCTAGATAGAAAAATGTTTCTATAAATATACACCCCAAAGAAGATAAATGTTTATTACCTTTCTATTGACCACTATTTCTTTTATAGTTGAACTTTTTTTTTTATAATTTTGTCATTTTCATATAACTTGTTTTTTTCTTTCCATATTACAAAACTAACATAACCTCTTTCGTTAATAGATTTAAGAAGATAATATGGTTTAGTGTTCCAGATCCTTCTCCGTTTTTTGACCCCTTACTATCCATTCACAAGGGAAACTTTCAGGTACAGAAAATGATCCTATGTACAAAAAGTGTTACATTTTTGTTTAAGGACCATAAAACTTTCATTGAAAGGATTAGTAAACCTTAGGCTGCATTGCAACATTTACTGTGATGCAACTGGGGCAATGGACAGTATCAAGTATCTGTCCAAAAAGGTCATCCCTGGGCAGTGTAAGAACTGGTCATGTGATGCTCACATCCTTACTTTCTCAAACATTTCATCCTGCAATCTCCTGCTGCTATTCAGTTCCCCATCAGCAAAGAGACAAGTGTTGTGATGCAGCTGGGCGTTTCCTACCTCTTCAAATTCATTTCATCACCAAACCCACAATGCTGCAAACAGATTTTGTAAATTTGATGTTTTTACATAAAGAAGACTGGCTTGATCTACTTATGATGAAATGATTGTGAATAAATCTGAAACGCTGAAATATTTTTGACTTAAGATAGTTGCTACATGAGCTGTTTAACATATTTAAAGAGTGTTGTATACTTGGTCGACATTCATAATGTTGACATTCATAAAGTCAACATGCAAAAATTGACATGTTCAGAATGTGGACACTGCTGAAATGTCGACATGACAGCATGTCGGCAAAATCGTCCCTGGTGGTCTAGTGGTGACTTATCTGGTGTGCACCAGAATATTCAACGGTAGTTTCCGGGTCCCGGTAGCCACATGAGTATTTCCCCCTAACCTTCCCCCTAGTGCCTACCCTGATCCCCACCCACAGCCTAACCCTAACCTCTTCCTAGTGTCTAACCCTAAACCTCCCGTCCTGCAGCCTAACCCTAATGTCCACATTCTGAGAATGCCGGGATTTCACATGTCAACATTTCAGTTGTCGACATGTTTCATATCAACATTTCAACATAACTGTCAACATTATGCTTGTCGACAATGTGAAAGTTGACCTTGTGACTGCATTGCATATTAGGTTACAAGTATAGGTTGGTTAAACAATCAACACAATTCATGTAGAGATGAGCAAATAATAAGAATTCATTCCACAGTTTTATACAAATTAGCTTTCATGACAGACAGGTCTATTGCAGCGTTGTAAAGTTCTTAAAGTAACATATTAACTGCATAGCCTGAGTCAAGTCAGTTTTCCAAATTAAGACATACATCTCCGCCTGTTAGCCCTCTTTACTTCTGTAGTGTCAGAGATATCAGCCTTGTACCCAGGAGAAATGTTATAGACTGTGTCCCAATTTTACATCAAACGCCCTCGATCAAAGTGTCCTCTTGTCAGAAGATTAAATTCCAATATGTCATATGTGGCTGGCTACATACTGTATCAACAGAAGAGATGTCTAAGTATAGGAGTATGATTGGCTTAAATTTCTGAGCTGAGTGATTCTGTGTGTGAATAGAATGTTCCCACCTGATGTCCAGTGGTGTCACTATGAGGATGAGATTCAGTGGTGTCACTATGAGGATGAGGTCCAGTGGTGTCACTATGAGGATGAGGTCCAGTGGCATCACTCCGAGGTGACAACAAAATGATGGAAGCCGGGAACAGGCACTGCATGCAGAAGTACCAAGGGGGTTTGGGGGGAGGTGGGTACTAATTACCCGGGCTAGGGCTTGATGGAGGGGCCCAGCAGGGTACGAGGTCCACCATCCACCCCCCTCCCTTACCTGTTAGCCCCAGAATCCTGTGTCTCCCCATCCCAGCACACGCTGCTATGTGCTGGAAAGCGGTGGGACCAGGGAGGCTGGAAGTGTAAGGCGAGGCCACGTCCCCTTCCCCACGATGCCATGACACCTTTTCGGGCACACCGTCACTCTTCATGTGCGAGGTTCATTTACCTTACTGGGTGACATCAACCCTATTGATGCCAGTGCTGATATCTAACAAGAAATATTTCAATTGTAAGGATTGATAATACTGACCTTTAGGGAGAGAGTAATCCTACTTGAATTTTGGGTAGAGTAGAATATTACCATCTGATGTAAATTTCCTGGTGCAGTAATCCAGTAGGAGAAAGATTTAAGGATTTGTTTTGGAATAGTTTACACTGGCAGTGGAGAACAGGAGAATTTAATCAGTTGTAATTAATGTTTGACCATATGCCAAAAGTCTAATGTCTGCATGGATGTAGGGAATATGTCAGATGGTAGACACCTAGCCCCAGTAGGCAGCAAAAAACTTATTTCTAAAAGATGAAGGAGCCAGGGGCATATTCTCAGTAGCAAGTAATGACGCTTCCACTTTAGAAAGCAGTGTGTTCCAGAACACACCAGTTGTATTGTCTAGTAGTATTTGGGGATATTTGGAGCTGCCAGGCTTCCAAAATATTTAGGTTTAGTCATTTTGATCCTCAGACCCTTCCCAGTCCAAAAGAAAGTCTAAATCTCTTTTTGCAAAGAACTTGCCAACTTTTGTGGAAAGGTTATTGGTAATACTGTATATGGAAAATGTGTAGCATTCAGAATAATTTTCACCAGTAGTAGTATACATTTTAGAAGTGTCTCCTATTTAAAGTATGAGAACTTCCTCGAGCAGTTAGAGTGGAAAGTCCCAATTTGCAGCCAATTCCTATATACAAATTGATAATTGGCCACAAATATTTCGTGCTCCTTTGTCAAATGTGAAAAACCTTTCAGGGAATGTGGTGTCTAATGTAGTTTATCACTTTAGCACATTTTGGGGTATGCAGTAGTTGCCGAACACATTATATATTTTTACCCAGCTTTCACTGAAATTCTAAATTGTACATTATCTCTTTTTGCAAAACGACATCCTTACATGGGACATTATGCTTGAATTATGGCTTTTCAATGTTCTAGTGTATATTCATATTTCATGAATGTGAAAAAACAGACAGCATCTACATGAAATTATAAGATCATTACATTAAATCTTTATAATTATCCATCTTTCTTCTTTTATCTTCACAGAAATGGCTATCCTCACCTTTCTCCTTTTCCTCATTCTCTTTGTATCCAAGCCATCTTGATATTTCTTCACTTGATACTAATGAGAAAAAAGAGGAACTGCATCAAAAAACGCCTTCAGCTCCCACACAAGAGACTGAAAGTGATAATAGCGGAAATTCCGGCTCAAGCTTTTCCAACAAAGCATATTTCTCCTCTATCTGTCCTGGCTATGACCACATGGATCACAGAGGCTTCCCAACAACAGCACTGAATGGGCCTTTACCATCCCCGACTGGTGAAGATATGCCCCTTTTCCATGCTGATTACTTATATGCCCCCCTATCAATTCCTGGTCTTGGTGTCCACAATAGGTCATTTGAGCTGGATGCTCCATCTAGAGCATCATTGGTAACTATACTTGTAGAGGAAATCATCTATAAAGGAGAATATCAAAACGAACACCCTGAGACTTTGCTCCCACCAGTAATGGAGACGGTTAGTGAAGCAGAGGACAAAGAGCATCGTGAAGATCTGAAAGAGTCACCCAGTTCATGCTCTACAATGCCTTTCATACAGCAGCATGTGGACACAAAATCACAGGAAGTGAACGTTGCAGCAGGGTACTTATCATTGAATGAACTTTCCCAGAAGCATTATGGTCACTGGGTGTGATTGATTACAGATATTTCAGACAAATATACACGTGGCCCTAGGATTTGGCTAAGCTTGCAAAGTTCATTCTTCCTAGGGTTTGCTACAGTGATAGATAGAAAGCCAGACTGAGACAGCCGAGAGAGACTTGTGACCATAGACGTGAGCTCCACAACAGTGGAAAGAAAGAAAAAAACAAATAATAGACTATTGTTAAATGTTTTTTGTCTTAATGAATTGTGGACTATGGTGTTGTTAGAAATATTCAAAATAGAGATTGGAACCAAAATCAATTTGTAAATTGAAATTAAGTAACATTCTTCTAGAATGCATTTAACCAAGGCTAAAGACTTATCACACCTATTGTGCCCCAGGCTAGACACAGTCTTCTCGCAGTTTCTGAACTCTTGTGGAGGAACCATAATGCTGTGGTGGATATATTTAATGCAGTGAAGAAATTTAATGTTTTGCTGTACAATAACAAAGCATCAAAACACAGTAAATGCCAACTTATCAAAGGCAAGCTATATCCACAAACAAATAGTTTGCTTCCTGCATAAACCCACATTTTCTTAAAGTGCACAGTAAATAATAATTTGACAAAATTAACAATAACCAGCAGATTTCCAACCTTTAAAACAACTTCACAAATGGGTCTATGAAAAAAGCAACATAAAGGAGAACCAATATTTTATTATATTAAATTGAACTGCACAGTTGAGGTTGCTAACTATAAACTCCATCCTATAGTTATGCCAAATCCAAGTAACAAACCAAGGTGGCTGGGAAGATTTCCAAACCACTGCTAATTGACAAGAAGCCCTGTTTTATATGTGGGTAATAGTGGGCATTCAGGCATGAGAAGGTGGAGAATAATATGTTTCGGGTACTTGAGTACTTCCATCCATGTTACATCTTTTAAAAAAGATCTATCCTTTCTCAAAAGTCAAGATTTTAGGGCATATCCATCAAATGGGAAACAATATGCCTTCCCTTCCTGGGAAACAATATGCCTCAGAGCAAATCCTCTGATGTTGAGCATGAAACCATCTTAAATACCTCCTGTATGCCTCCTCCTTATTCTTGGAATATGTTAGATTTTTGACAATCTTGCATCTAATGAAGACCCAAATGTATGAAGAGGGTACCGTATCCGATTTCTCCACTATATAGAGCTCGCCTCTATTTTCTATCTCTTGTTAAGCCATGCTACGGCGCTGTAAGAATGTGATATTCACATGAATCCAGCATGGTATACTTTCTAGGATGCAGCACCAGGGAAAAGTGGGCCTATTTCTTCTATGTAGCATGAGGGTGAAGACCACCCGCATTATTTTATTGTATGAGACTTGAAGTTTTAGTTGGGGGTTCTAATTTGCTTCCTAGGTGGTTTATGGGAAGTTACTAGGGCGCAAGTAGGTATGGCTAATTGGGGAGTCAGTTGAATGTAAATAGCTGCTACTGCTTTTAATGTGAACGTCTCTGGCAATGCTGAGCCATCACCTTTGTTCTGCAAATATACAGTATAGGGGATCATGCTGTGTTGGACACAATTTGCATTAAAAGTGGAAAATGCATCCCCACATATAGACTCATTGTACTCACTGTGGGGAGTTGGCGCTATTTACAAGATGATTCCAGCTGTACGAGATGCATATGCCCATGAATTACTCCTGTAATGAACTGTAGTAAATGTGCCGGCTTTGCTCCACAAATACACATTAGTAAATATGCATACTGTATTTGCTCCGTATTTGTTGGTCTTCCCAGAATGCACCTTTGTGAAGTGGTAGAATGTATTGTATTAATTATTGATCTTTATGACCTAACTTCTAGCATTTATATTAACTTCGTTTATATGTATTTTCTGGGATACTGCAATGACAACCAAATGCTCTATGCTATTCTTAAAGCTACAGTCAACACAGGAAGGCAAATGTGTTTTAATGTCAATTTGTCAAGAATCATTAAAAAATAATCTAACGTGTACAAGAACTTGTCTCAATAAGAGAGAAAGTGGAGTAACAAATTAGCGTCTAACTGTCACTTTACAGTCTGTGCTTGAAAGATTAGTTTCGGAGCTGATTGGTTGGTACTTTAGCTCTCTCCAATCTTTGATTAATCTCCCCTATTTGTCAGACAATAATTTTTTCACAAAAATAAATTTAATTTGCATGTTTGGTTACTTATTGATTATATCTGATAATTCAAAACATTATAATGTCAGATAAATGCGTTAGAAAATACCTTTAGAATGTCAATCTTTAGCTGAATATTAACTTAAAACAAAACATGGAAGAAGTAAATACATGCGTAGTGGCAAACACAGGATTTCTAGAGGGGGGGTTTCCAAATGCTTGATTTTAGAGCGAGTGTGGCCTGTCCATGAAGATAGCATAATTAACACTTATCCAGCTTGTCATACACAGTGTATTGTGTGTCATAATTCCAGCATATACAGGACCAGCGATCACAGTAAGCCATTAAATGCGGCAGTAGGGACATCCTACCTGAGCTGAATGTTTTTATTTTAGATGTGGGCACCATTCCAGGGCATGGGAGCAAGTCCGGGAGTCATCCCTAACAGTGCATGTTTTACAAATCCCCTAATTGGTCCACAGGTTTGTTTATTACTTGCTGATACATGTTAAAAGATCCACAGGTGGTGCTAATTATTTAATTTATGATACTGAGAAGAACATGCAGCGCTAGTAGAATTCCATTATATTACTATTTCTATTGTGGTCATGGTGTGGGCTGGAGAGGGGGGTTTCCAGGCAGACGGAAACCCCCCCTGTGTTTGCCTATGATGCTCCCTCTTTTAGAGTATGTGTATGGCTCCATTTGAATAAGGGACATAATATTGTGATGGGGAGAAAGAGTTATTATTTGCCACACAGACATTTCTTTTACTTCTATGCACTGACCCTTGAGGATCAACAAAACATTACACAACAAATGTAGGGGAAACTAGCTAAATACTAGTCTGGGTATCTAGGTGCCCCTTGGTACCTTATCTACAGTATAGTCTGTAGTCAGCATGTAATGGAACAAAATAAGCCTAATATATGAGAATGCAGCTGTTTCATGTAAGCATCCTTGTTTGGTACCAACTGAGTAGTGTGGAAGCGTTTTTTACTAGTCTTTGGAGGGGCTGGCAATAGCAAAGATTGACTGTATATAAATGTGAGTCATCCTATACTTGCTGTATTTCATTTAGATTAGTGGTTCTCAACCTTAACCCACAAGTTTTGCCAACAGGTCATGTTTTGAGGATTTCTGTCTGTGGAAGCAGGTGGGATAATTACTGACACAGCGAAATAGAATTATTTTTCTGTGCATGACAAACGAAATCCAGAAAACATGACTTGTTGATGGTAGTTGAGGACTGGAGTTGAGAACCAAAGATCTAAAGTGAGCCATGAAGTGAGCATATAAACATCTAGAGAAAAGAGGACTATCCAAATCTGGGTGTCAGTAGAAGACAGAAAGGGGCCGCGCAGACATACCAGAGTCATCTTACACAAGACTTACATCACTACAGTACCAGGAAATGAGAACAGTTAGAAGTGCAGCCATAGAAGTCAATGAGAAGCTTATGACCACAAGAGAAGGGCTGTTGCACACAAGTCTTTGGGGCATAGCTCGGGGTCTCTTCACCCATAGACAGGGACACCCTAAAGACCCACCTATCACGACTGAGGTCATACGCTTTCCAGCCACATGCCCCCTGTGCCCCCTTCAGCCTTCTACCCTATGTCACTCCAACCTCATGCCCAGTCTCCTCCTGCCTAATGTCTTTCCAGCCACATGCCACCTGTGTCACTCCAGCGGTGCCGAGTGGTAAGGTGGTTGGGAAGTACAACGTACCAATTTCTTATTGGTACGCTGAACTGGCCCGTAGTGCATTACTTTCACTACTGTGCGTGGTGCTTAATGTTTGGTAACCTTTAACAATTTGGATGCTTTCTTTTAAAGATCTGAAAGTATAGAGTACCAAACAATAGATGTGAAGGACGGGATGCCATCAGGATGCCAGCAACCGGATACCGGACGTCAATATACCAACGCCAGAATCCTGACACCCGTCAGAACGCCGACGCCACCATCCCAAAGAGATCAAGATACCAACGTCGGCATCCTGACCACCAGCACCCCAATGGTAAGTATGCAGGTTAGGGTTAGGCCAGGGATGGGGGGGTTAGGTTTAGGGACCTCCCGAGGTGGGTTACGGTTAGGCACCGACTGGGGAGGGTTAGGCTGTGAGGAGGGGGGGTTAGGTTTAGGCACAACTGGGGGGAGATTAGGGTTAGGCCCCACCCAGGGAGGGTTAAATTTAGGGTGTGGTAAGGAGGGGGTAAGGTTTAGGCACCACCAGCTGAGGGTTAGCGTTACGGGAGGGAGGAAGGGAGGGAGAGGGGGAGGGTTAGGCTACTTACTGGCCCCTGTTTGGATGCTGAACATCGGGATGCCGCTGTCGGTCTTCTGACCGCCGGCATCCCGACAGCCAGTCAATCATATGTAATCAGTAGAGGACTTGTAGGCTACATTTGTTAAATTGGCTATATGTAATAGTGCTAGTTTAGCTGAAAACCGAACACCCCCAAGCTTCGGGCTTCCAAGTAGAACCAAGTCCTGACTCTTTACACTTTTGGGGTTCTAGTCGACTCGGCTCTTCCCACAAGTCGGACCTCGGATCTAAAAAACAGATTTGCGTGTTTTTGAATGCATGGAAGTCCATTCCTTGTTATTTCAGGTGCCAAAATTGGTCAAAATTGACTGGAAATTAATGTTATTGATGTTAATAATATTATATAACAAAAACAGGTCCAAGTTACATGATTTTAGCTGTTTTTATAATTTTTTTTTTAAAGAACTCCAATACCGAAACCAAACCACTTAAGGGTGGTTTTGCCAAAGTCAAAACATTTGAGGGTGGTTTTGCAAAAACCAAAGCACTTAGGTCCATGCACATGTCTAATATGTATGAGTCAGTTACTTTGTTAACACCTTGCATTGAGACATATTCCATTGTGGTCTTATCAGGAAATTATCTGTGCGAGAAACTGGTAAGCACACCTTAAATATTACATACACTAAGGGCGGGATGTACTAAAGCCTGTAATGCGGTCAAAATGCAAAAGAAACCTTGTTTTCTGAGTTTTGCCAGTATTTCCATATGTATCGTTTGGGAATGTATCGCTTGGGCCCAGTGGGTAATGCCATCTTTAGATGTAAAAGCCTACGGGCTTCTTTTTGTGTTTCCCCCTGAGAGCGATTCAATTGGATCCCTCCCAGCAACCCCTGCGCCACGCGCATCATTCTGTCAATGTGCAGAAGCAAGACAGAGTTACTTATAAACCCAGAAGTCCCTCTATCACAAAGGTCAGCTCTTACCGGGAGAGCTGTCTTTTGCGCATTTCTAGGTGCATAATTATTACATATTATTGCCGGTACAGATATGCCCACATACATCTATCCTTTGTGCGCTACAAGTCGCAGCACACATAACGTGGGAACTCAGTGTGACTCGGGAGAGCTGAGCATCTTTTTGTGCGTCTTTTTACCTTCAAATGCGTCTTATTCACAAAACGAAGCGACTAGATAGCACAAGCAGCTTCTGATTAATATGATATGCAGCATGCCTATGTTCTGTGTGCGACTGTGGGTGTATCTGCATGTGAAATGCAACGTTACAGTGTCAGTGGCTGTAACACTGTAACATAGCGTTTAGCGCAACTAGAAGGGCTGTTTAACGTGCAAGGAGGCTAAATGTATGTTGTGGACCTATCTGTAAGTACCTGGTGATTGTCAGAATGTATTGCATCGCAGATGCAATGCTTAGTACATCCCGCCCTAAATGATTTAAAAAAATATAGGTTATGTGTAACTAAAATATGATGCATTTGCCATTAATATTAATACAAATTTTGTAGGGTGACCTAATCTCTCATAATCCCATTAATATATTGAGTAAGAATATAAATAGGTGAAGTGGGGTTTGAAGCTGCATTTGTTACATAACTATTACCTATTATTTGGGAACTCCAAAGTGATTCAGAACTGGGACTTGATTAGACTCGGAAACTCTGTGTTCGTATTTCAGGGAAACCGAGCTGCACATCTCTCTCTATATATATATGGAACCACAAGGGGTTGATATAGCCTTACAACATAAGAAAAAACAGAAACAGTATGAAAAAAACAGGAAAAAGTGACTTACAGTGTATAGTACAGTGTAAAAGTGTATACTACAGAACATTGCAGGACATGGATAAGGTTTACAAACAAATAAGCAGTAGGGCAGCAGAACCCAAGGGTTTGGTGCCGTTGTAGCAGTGAGGAGGAGATGATGGTAAAAGTGAGAGAAGGAAAAACACATGAGGGAAAAGGGCCCTGCTCGTAAGAGCTTACACTTTAAAGGGGTGGGGACAAAATCAGGACAAACAACATATAACATTTGGGACAAAATATAAAATATTTTATATAACTTTCAACATACTGAAACAGGAACCGATCTTGACAGAATAGTGGGAAAAGGAGACTAATGTCGTACCTGGTTAAGTTCTTTTTTTCGAACTCCATAGGGGACACAGGCTTAGACTATGGGTATAGGGTGGAGCAGGAGGAGTCCGGGCACCAACTAGTTGAACTTCTCCCAGCAACCCCGTCTCCCCCCCACCTAAACCTCGCCCCAGCCTCAGGCAGGCCAGTTAAGTTAGCAAGCCCAAGGCAGGAGCGAGGAAGAGGAAAAGGGAAACCGACCTACACACACTGGTCAAACACCCCAAAACGCGAAAGGAGGACTAGAAACAGAGTTAAAAACACTGCCAGCCCGATGCGTCAGGGTGAGCGGCCTGTGGGGCTGATTCAGCTTTGGGAATAGAGTGAGAAACAGCACGTAACTGATCATCTTGGTGAAACCATGCTGCACTGCAGGTGGGGCAGATGTATAATGAGCAGAGAGATTTAGATTTGGGAGGAGTGTGTCCAAACTGACTTCTAAATTTCAGTATAAAGAACAAAGTATATAAGAATAAAACTGTGCAGTATTTGTGGGCTACATGCAAAAGCAGCCAGTATTTACCCTGCATGCAAAATAATGTATGTATTTGCACCCCTTGCATTGCAACATAGTTTGTCCTGGTTCACAGTTATGTGCTCTTTCTCACTCTATTCCCAAAGCTTAATCAGGCCCTGTGTCCCCTATGGACTTAAAAGAAAAGTACGTAATCGGGTAAGACATAAGTCTCCTCTTCTTCTTCACACTTCCATAGGGGACACAGGCTTAGACCATGGGACGTCCTAAAGCTATCCCATTACGGTAGGGGACACACCGGAGCTGCGCAGAGAACCCCTTCAGCCAAAAGTTGCTTCCGCGGCAGCGAAGGTGTCAAATGAACAGAACAGGAATAAAGTATGAGCGGAGGACCATAGGGCCTCTCTACAAAGCTGCTCAGCCGAGACACCTCTGGCGAGCCACACAAGAAGTACAATCCAGTGAAGAATCCAACTGTAAAGACGGAATAGAAAGGAACGCCGTCACTGAAGCATGCCGGAAAATCAAACAGGGCCAACTGGCTAAGTCCCATGTGGAATCCAGCCAGTCGCATTTACCACATTCATAGAGGACAAAAAGGGGGTCCGTCCCACAGAAAACCAGAGTCATAACCACAAAGATGCGGAGGGCCAGCACCCGGTCCTGGAAGTACTGCAATATCAAGTCAATGCGTGGAGTGGACAGAGCATGCTCCTCTTCCATCACCCTGTTCTAAAAATCCATTTAATATATGTCCCCCAGATAGGGGGTGTATCAGATATTAAACTGATAAGAATAGATAATACACTTGATCTTAGCCAAAAGGCTGAGAAGCGATAGAAGTTGAGGGACTACCGTAAGAAGGTAGCCTAAGCAAATTCAAAGAACAGCCCGATCCCAGTGAAAAAAAAATAATGGGGAGGGACAGGACAACGCGCCCCAGATAAAAACTCCCCAGGAGCAAGAAAGCGGTAGTCCATGTAAGATAAAGAATGCAGCAGAGCCAAAGGGCAATGACTGAAGAGTTCAAAGCACCAAAGACAAAGTCCAAGGAGCCGATGAACAACACCGCCCAAGGAGAACACCATGAAGGAAAGTTCGTACATCAGGCATCAGAGGAATTTGCCTCTGTAGAAGAAAGTGTGGAAACCTGCAACTTCCAAGAAGAGATGCGGAGGGACAATCCAGCCCCACCTGTGGAAGGGAGAGGACCCAAGAGAGGGAAACCTACTTGGAATAAAATTCTAGTCAGAACAACAAGCAAAGTAAATCTGCCAAAGCAGTGACAAAGTCTTGCAGAGGAGAACTTACAGGCATACAGCATAGTACAAATGACCAAACTGGAGAGCTCTGAAGTGCTCAAGACAGAGTCAAGAGCAATGAGACTGGCCAGATTCAGATAGAAGCACGGGCCCAGAGACAGAAGATCTGGCCACTAGGAAGATACAGCAGAGCGTTGATAGATGATCTGCGTATCAAGCTCACCAAGGCCCATAAGAGGCAACAAAGATTACCATGTCTCCCTCCTACTGCAGCCCACAGAAGACCCATGGAATCCACAAAATCGGAGGGAAGACATATGAGAGAATGAACTCGGCCCAGACCGGCAAGATGTCCACCCATAGGGGTCCAGGAACCCTGGTACGGGAGCAGTACCTCGGTAGTCAGTGTTCGTGCTGAGATTCCACCAAGGCGCTGCCTGGCTACCATCAGTGAAGAACTAGAATCCAAAAGGCATCTGGATGAAGCCCCCATTTTCCTGGGTAGATACCCAGGTGGCCGAGGAAGCTCTCTTCCCCAACCCAGACTCTGGAAAGGAAAACTACCAACAGAAACAGAAGTTGAAACACTGTCCTAATGAGAACACGACTCTCCTGATGGTTTATGTAGGTGCTGGAAGTCATGTTATCGGATTGAACCTGGACCGGACCATGCTGTAGGAGCAGCTGAGCCAGGCAGAGAGCTCTGAAGATTGTTCAGAGATCCACAAAGTTGAATGGCACCCGGCTCACTGAAGTTGTTCACTGACCCTGGAAGGTTGTACCCCATGTGGAATCCCAAAAAGGGCGACCCCTATCTAAGAGGTACATTTGGACCATAAGAGCAAGAGCCAAACCTCCCAGGAAGGTGTGAGCTATCATGGGACCTGTTCCACAGGGACCATCCTCCATCTAAAGAGGCCAGCAGTGAAACTGGGCATACTCCGCCATGACGAATGTAGAGACAAACGAGTCCAGGATCTGAATGTAAGAGTGTATGAATAAAAAACTTGTGAATCCTGCCTATAGGTCCCAAGCTTTTCTGGTAAGAGGAAGACCCACTGAACCTTGTAATCCAGCAAGGCCTACAAGTTTTATATACTGTAGTGCAACTTTGGTTCATTTTTGGGGCCTGGGTCCCCCTTGATTGCCTTTGTTGATCTGTTTCAGGGCACCGCATTATAACACATTTTTCTTTTATAACACATTTTAACCCTTCACTGTTTGTTTATTATATATGTACCTCACTTTTTATTTTCATTCTTTATATGCAGCAGTAGCTGCTCCTAACTATCTCTTTCACACTGCACTTTTCTTACTATGGCGGTGCCCTGGGGTGGCTTAGCTGGGCTAGTTTGGGGGTGTCCTGTGCTCTGGATTTGAATCGTAGTATGTTAGGGACCTACCCTACAGAGGTTACCTGGATATGGTGGGTAGGCCCATAACCTTGGCCAAGATTATGCTAAAAACCTCTATTGATTGCAAAATTGTATTGCATTTATATATTATTAATAATTTGGAGTTGTGCACCTGAGATTTGTCTGTTTTTGTGCCTGCAATTTGTCTCATCAGGTAGCACCTCCCATTATATATATATTCAGGGTGTGCAGTCCAGAAATCTTTCCCATATACTCTATTTAATGTGCTTTATTGCACACCTGAGGGAAAGGAGACGCCCTCAGTCTGGATTAGCACCCCTACCTTATTGGTTTAAAAGCATGGAGTCTTGTAATGAATATGCACACAAGTAATAGGCACAATTCTAGGTAAGTCCTACAAGTTTTATATGCTGTAGTGCAACTTTGGTTCATTTTTGGGGCCTGGATCCCCCTTGATTGCCTTTGTTGATCTGTTTCAGGGCACCGCATTATAACACATTTTTCTTTTATAACACATTTTAACCCTTCACTGTTTGTTTATTATATATGTACCTCACTTTTTATTTTCATTCTTTATATGCAGCAGTAGCTGCTCCTAACTATCTCTTTCACACTGCACTTTTCTTACTATGGCGGTGCCCTGGGGTGGCTTAGCTGGGCTAGTTTGGGGGTGTCCTGCGCTCTGGATTTGAATCGTAGTATGTTAGGGACCTACCCTACAGAGGTTACCTGGATATGGTGGGTAGGCCCATAACCTTGGCCAAGATTATGCTAAAAACCTCTGTCAGACCGACAGACATTTTATCTGGCCGGCTGCCAGCCGCAGATGTCGCCGGTATACACTGTGAGATTTCTCTCACAGTGTATTCGGCAGACATCTGCGCTCCGCCCCCAGGGGAGGAGACATTTCCTTGTTTCTTCCGTAGGAAGGAACACAGGAAATGTCTGTCTGTCGGCCGTGGCTGGGCATACACTGCCCGATGCGGCTGACAGTTTACCGGGAAATATCTCATCGGACGGGCATGCTGGACAATCCGGCATGCCCGACCGAGCAATGTTTAACCCTCGGTCGCCCCCCCCCCCACTCTACAATTATCGGGGTGATCCGCCGATATCAGGCGGATTGCCCCGATAATTGTAGCGTGTATGGCCAGCATAACATGGATAACAATATACTGATAGCACAGAGATCTAGAGTAATATTTAATTGATAGAAGACATCATTGTGTTACTAAATTTTGTATAATTTACATTATTATAAGTTGATCTTAGAACATAGGAAATTAAGTATATACTAAACCCTGGGAGCTTATCATTTGGATTTTATATACATGGTTCTTACACAGGGATGGTTCTAGGGCCGGGCTAACAGGGCTGTCGCCCGGAGCGTGGGCCCCTGGAGGGCGCCACTGAGTCCCCATGTTTTTTTTTTTGTAATCAATCTTGGTGGCGGTAGCAGGTCCTAGCCACAGCCGCTGCCCACCAGTACCAGGCCACCACTACTGCCGACCCAGATGTGCTGCTCCCTCCCCTCCTCCCTGACAGGAGCAGTGTGCAGACTGCATTGATTATGGCCGGTCTCCCCTGCACTTGCGCTGCTTCACTGCAGTAATTAGGCACGGAGGGCCGGGGATCACACGACCTGGCACAATCAATTTTTTTTTTCTTTCCCCTACCCTGCACTGTGCGCGATGTCACAAGCGCGCTAGAGAAAGAAGACGCTGTCAGTGAGGAGCCTGCAGCCATAAGTAGGAATAAAGAGAAGGGAATTAAGTGAGTCACTAGTTGTAGCTAGGAGGGGGAGAAGACGTTAAGTGCACTGAAGTGAGGAGGCCGCGGTGGGATTAGGACATTTTATGCTGTGGTATTAGGAGGAGGAGAGGAATGGGAACACAAGGGGAACCATGTGTGGGAAGTAGATGGGGGAAGGGGAGCCATGTGTGGGATGTGGATAGGGGAAGGGGAGCCATGTGTGGGATGTGGATAGGGGAAGGGGAGCCATGTGTGGGATGTGGATGGGGGAAGGGGAGCCATGTGTGGGATGTGGATGGGGGAAGGGGAGCCATGTGTGGGATGTGGATGGGGGATGGGGAGCCATGTGTGGGATGTGGATGGGGGATGGGGAGCCATGTGTCGGATGTGGATGGGGGAAGGGGAGCCATGTGTGGGATGTGGATGAGGGATGGGGTGCCATGTGTGGGATGTGGATGGGGAAGGGTAGCCATGTGTGGGATGTGGATAGGAGAAGGGGAGCACAGTGTGAGGGATGGGGAAGGGTAGTGCAGTGTGTGGGATGTGGTCAGGGGAAGGGGATCCCTGTGTAGGATGTGGATCGAAGGGGGGCACAGTGTGAGGGATGGGGAAGGGGAGCACAGTGTGTGGGATGTGGATAGGGGAAGGGGAGTGCAGTGTGTGGGATGTGGATAGGGGAAGGGGAGTGTAGTGTGGGATGTGGACAGAGGAAAGGGTGCAGAGTATGGTATGTGGATAGGGGAAGGGGAGTGCAGTGTGTGGGATGTGGATAGGGCAAGGGGAGTGCAGTGTGTGGGATGTGGATAGGGGAAGGGGAGTGCAGTGTGTGGGATGTGGATAGGGGAAGGGGAGTATAGTGTGTGGGATGTGGATAGGGGAAGGGGAGTGCAGTGTGTGGGATGTGGATAGGGGAAGGGGAGTGTAGTGTGTGTGATGTGGATAGGGGAAGGGGAGTGCAGTGTGTGGGATGTGGATAGGGGAAGGGGAGTGTAGTGTGTGTGATGTGGATAGGGGAAGGGGAGTGCAGTGTGTGGGATGTGGATAGGGGAAGGGGAGTGTAGTGTGTGGGATGTGGATAGGGGAAGGCGAGTGTAGTGTGTGGGATGTGGATAGGGGAAGGGGAGTGCAGTGTGTGGGATGTGGATAGGGGAAGGGGAGTGCAGTGTGTGGGATGTGGATAGGAGAAGGGGAGTGTAGTGTGGGATGTGGACAGGTGAAAGGGAGCAGAGTATGGTATGTGGATAGGGAAAGGGGAGTGCAGTGTGTGGGATTTGGATAGGGGAAGGGGAGCACAGTGATGGCATTTTGGTAGAGGCTGCGTGATAGAGAGGAGGGTCACGGAGGAGAATCATTAGCAGCCTGCCTCCCTGACTGAGCCCCTGAGAAGAGAAGACATGGCTGCTGCTGTGTGACAGTCCCTGGGCTGCCTGTTGATCTTTTGTGCTGCGAGCCATATCCCGCTGTCCGCTGAGATACCATGATGAGCGAGGGGATTTGTGGTGGAGGGCTTTGTGTATTTGTGCTGTCAGTGTGTGTGGGAGAAATGTGTGTGAGAGAGTTGTCAGTGGGGGGAGGCTGTGTGTGAAGAAGTGTTATATTTGTTAGTATGAGGGTAATATGTGTTTGTCAGAGTTTTCAGTTGGGGAAATGTTTATATTTAAATGTTTTAACATGGAGATCAACATTTCCTAACATATAACGTGTTCTGGAGAAGTCCCAATCCACCTGTGTTTGCAGTATGCACCGCCGCCACTGACCGTCTACCACCCACTGGGCGCTGCAATGTATATGAAAGTAGCTGTGTGCCCGGCTCCTTCTCTGCCAGACGCACTGCTGCTAATATACATTACAACGGGCAGCGCTGCAGCTACCTGCCTTGAGCCCCCTCTTAGTCTTCTGCAGTCTCTCCACTATGGCATAATGTGTATAAGGAGCTCTACTGTCCAGTAACATGTATAAAATGTTCTACTGTGTGGTGTAATTTGAATAACAGGCACTACTGTGTAGCGTAATGTGAATCAGTACTATTCTGTGGTCACGCCCCTTTCCCATTAAGCCATGCCCCTATATTATTTGGCGACGCCTTCGGAGGGCACTGTCCCTCTTTCAGGTATGGGGGCGCCAAAGGAGACTTTCGCCCTGAGCTCCACAAGTTCTAGAACTGGCCCTGTTCTTACACTATATACTGTACAGATTATTGTTCAGAAAAAGTGAAGCAGGTGGATCCAGGAAGCCTCAGCTGCACCCAGCGCCCTCTGTCCTCCCACCAGCAGAGCATAGCAGGTACTTCCAGCCTTCTGATTGCCACCACAACTACCTGCATAACATTATGGGGAGAGCTGCACACTGATGTGCTGTGAACAGTGTAGTGTCAGTCTGGCAGAGATGTTGTCATCTGTGGGTGATCATACATGTTACTTATGTGCAGATGTCACAGCCTGACCCTAAATCTATATGCAGACCCCTACACCCATCACTATCTCCTGTCACCTCCATACTCACCACTATCTCTCTACCTTACCACCCTAACCCCTCCATTCTCACCACTACCTCTCTATACTACCCCCCTAACCCCACCATTCTCACCACTACCTCTCTATACTACCCCCCTAAACCCCTCCATACTAGGGGTGTGCACCGGCCACTTTTCGTGTTTTGGTTTTGGATCTGGATCTTTCTTCGTGTTTTGGATCTGGATTGGTTTTGCCAAAACCACCCTTCCGTGTTTTGGGTTCTGGGTTTTGTGTTTTGGATCTGTATTTTTTTTTAAAAAAGCATAAAAACAGCTAAAATCACAGAATTTGTTGGTTTCTCTGCTCCTATGCTATTATTAACCTCAATAACCTTAATTTCCACTCATTTCCAGTCTATTCTGAACACCTCACACCTCACAATAGTGTTTTTATGTCCAAAAGGTTGCACCGAGGTAGCTGGATGACTATGCTAAGCGACACGAGTGGGCGGCACAAACACGTGACCCATCTAGGAGTGACACTGCAGTGGCAGACAGGATGACAGTTAGAAAAACTAGGCCCCAAACTGTACATAATGCAAAGAAAAAAAAGAAGTGCAAGATGGAATTGTCCTTGGGCCCTCCCACCCACCCTTATGTTGTATAAACAGGACATGCACACTTTAACAAATCAATCATTTCAGCGCCAGGGTCTGCCACACAACTGTGGCTGAAATGATTGGTTCGTTTGGGCCCCCACAAAACAAGCTGGCAATTAATGTGTCCCTGCACAAACTGGCTCTACGGAGGCAAGATGTCATCCTCATCCTCCTCATCCACCGATTCCTCACCCTCTTCAGTGTGTACATCCTCATCCTCACAAAGTATTAACTCGTCCCCACGTGAATCCACCACCACAGGTCCCTCTGTACCTTCTGGAGGCTGGTCTCCCTGGAAGAGCTGATAATTCATTTTGATGAACATCATCTTCTCCACATTCTGTGGAAGCAACCTCCTACGCCTTTCGCTGACAAGGTTCCCGGCTGCACTAAACACTCTTTCGGAGTACACACTGGAGGGGGGGCAACTCAGGTAAAATAGAGCCAGCTTGTACAGGGGCCTCCAAATTGCCTCTTTTTCCTGCCAGTACAGGTATGGACTGTCTGACATGCCTACTTGGATGCTGTCACCGATGTAATCCTCCACCATTCTGTCAATGGTGACAGTATCATATGCAGTGACAGTAGACATGTCAGAAATTGTTGCCAGGTCCTTCAGTCCGGACCAGATGTCCAAACTTGGTCCTGCCTGCCCTGCATCACCGCCAGCGGGTTGCTTAGGATATCTAAGTTTTTTCCTGGCAGCCCCAGTTGCGGGAGAAAATGAAGAAGGAGCCGTTGACGTGTCACGTTCCGCTTCAGCTGACAGTGTGTTCACCAGCAGGTCTTTGCACCTCTGCAGGCTTGTGTCGGCCGGAAAGAGAGACACCACATAGGCTTTAAACCTAGGATCAAGCACGGTGGCCAAAATGTAGTGGTCTGATTTCAACAGATTGACCACCCTGGAATCCTGGCAAAGCGAATGAAGGGCTTCATCCACAAGTCCCACATGCCGAGCGGAATCACTCCGTCTTAGCTCCTCCTTCACTTTCTCCAGCTGCTTCTGCAAAAGCCTGATGAGGGGAATGACCTGACTCAAGCTGGCTGTGTCTGAACTGACTTCACGTGTGGCAAGTTCGAAGGGCTGGAGAACCTTGCACAACACGGAAATCATTCTCCACTGCGCTTGAGTCAGGTGCATACCCCCTCCTTTGCCTATGTCATAGGTGGATGTATAGGCTTGTATGGCCTTTTGCTGCTCCTCCATCCTCTGAAGCATATAGAGGGTTGAGTTCCACCGCGTCACAACCTCTTGCTTCAGGTGATGGCGGGGCAGGTTCAAGAGTGTTTGCTGGCGCTCCAGTCTTCGGCACGCAGTCGCTGAATGGCGAAAGTGGCCAGAAATTTTTCGGGCCACCCAAAGCGTCTCCTGCACGCCCCTGTCGCTTTTCAGAAAATTCTGCACCACCAAGTTTATTGTGTGAGCAAAACATGGGACGTGCTGGAATTTGCCCAGATGTAATGCCCGCACAATATTGGTGGCGTTGTCAGATATCACAAATCCCCAGGAGAGTCTAAGTGGGGTAAGCCACTGGGCGATGATTTCCCTCAGTTTCTCTAAGAGGTTGTCGGCGGTGTGCCTCTTACTGAAACCGGTGATACACAGCGTAGCCTGCCTTGTAACGAGCTGGCGTTTCTGAGATGCTGCTACTGGTGACGCTGCTGCTGTTGCTGCGTAAGGTGATACATCTACCCAGTGGGCTGTCACAGTCATATAGTCCTTAGTCTGCCCTGTTCCACTTGTCCACATGTCCGTGGTTAAGTGGACATTGGGTACAACGGCATTTTTCAGGACACTGAGGACACTTTTTCTGACGTTTCTGTACAGTCTCGGTATCGCCTGCCTAGTGAAGTGGAATCTAGACGGGATTTGGAACCGGGGACACACTACCTCCATCAATTGTCTAAATCCCACTGCACTAATGGCGGATACCGGACGCACGTCTAACACCAACATAGCAGTCAAGGCCTCAGTTATACGTTTTGCTTCAGGATGACTGCTGTCGTACTTCATCCTCCTCGCTAAGGACTGTTGGAGGGTCAATTGTTTAGTAAAAGTAGTGGTGTTCCTACTTCCTCTCTGGGATGATGAACGACTCCCAGCAGCAGCAACAGCAGCAGCGGCAGCAGTAGGCGTAGCAATGCAGGATCCTCCAGAGGAATCCCGGATAGGAGAGTCAGGTTGCCAGTGACATGGCCTGCAGGACTACTTCCGATCCTGACTAAGGAGGAAATTGACGAGGAGGGAGTTGACGGTGTGGTTTGCAGGCGCTTGGATACAACAGGACAACGGGATTTAGGTGTCCCTGGACTGCTTACGGTCTTAGCCAAAGTTTCTGAACTTGACAGTAACTTTTTATGAACGCGCTGCAGGTGCCGTATAAGGGAGGATGTTCCTAGGTGGTTGACGTCCCTACCCCTACTTATTTCACCTTTACATATGGTACATATGGCAAGACAGTTGTTGTCCGGATTTGGATAGAAATATTGCCAGACCAAAGAGGTGGAATGTTTGGTCTTCTGCCCAGGCATGACCGTGATGGGCTTTTTCATCCCACGGACAACAACTGTCTCCCCCGGAGCCTGATTTAAACAAACCACATCACCATCAGAATCCTCCTCGCCAACTTCCTCCTCAGCGCCAGCTACACCAGTATCCTCATCCTGTTGTACTTCAACAGTGACATCTTCAATTTGCATATCAGCAAGTGGACTGTGGGTGCTCCTTTCAGCACTTGCAGGGGGCGTGCAAATGGTGGAAAGAGCCACCTCTTCCCGTCCAGTGCTGGGAAGGTCAGGCATCGCAACCACCACCACACTTGGACTCTCCTTGGGGATTTGTGATATCTTCTTAGAAAGCACAGTTCTTCGCTGTGCTTTTGCCAGCTTAACTCTTTTGATTTTTTTAGTGGGAGGAGGGCTTCCATCGTCATGTGAAGCTGAACCACTAGTCATGAACATACTAGGGATCGACCTTAGCCGTTCCTTGCCACTCCGTGTCGTAAATGGCATATTGGCAAGTTTACGTTTCTCTTCAGCTGATTTAAATGTCTTTTTCAAGGTCATTTTCCTGAACTTTGCCATTTGGGATTGTATGTGCCCTCTACTATGACATTGGGCATCGGCCTTGGCAGACGACGTTGATGGCATGTTATCGTCTATGTCATGACTAGTGGCAGCAGCTTCAGCACTAGGAGGAAGTGGTTCTTGATCTTTCTCTATTTTATTTTTATCGGAGAAAGTTTGGTCCTCCATTTATGTTATATCGATTTGATATATACGTGCTGCTAAACACAGAAAATATATTTTTTTTGGTTTGGACTGGAGTGTACTTTCAGGGGTTACAGCACCCTTTAACGGTCAAGCCAGCCGGCCCTTTACTTATGACACAGGCGCACGCTTGGCACTACTTTGTTGATGCACGTGCGGCTACTGCGCACACAATTCACAAACACAGAAAATAATTTTTTTTTTGGTTTGGACTGGAGTGTACTTTGGGGGTTACAGCACCCTTTAACGGTCAAGCCAGCCGGCCCTTTACTTATGACACAGGCGCACGCTTGGCACTACTTTGTTGATGCACGTGCGGCTACTGCGCACACAATTCACAAACACAGAAAATAATTTTTTTTTTGGTTTGGACTGG
Source organism: Taudactylus pleione (assembly GCA_031769625.1). Classification (NCBI taxonomy): domain Eukaryota; kingdom Metazoa; phylum Chordata; class Amphibia; order Anura; family Myobatrachidae; genus Taudactylus; species Taudactylus pleione. Next base: position 2,198,852 of record JAUIMM010000725.1, read on the forward strand.
AGTGTACTTTGGGGGTTACAGCACCCTTTAACGGTCAAGCCAGCCGGCCCTTTACTTATGACACAGGCGCACTCTTGGCACTACTTTGTTGATGCACGTGCGGCTACTGCGCACACAATTCACACACACAGAAAATAATTTTTTTTTTGGTTTGGACTGGAGTGTACTTTCGGGGGTTACAGCACCCTTTAACGGTCAAGCCAGCCGGCCCTTTACTTATGACACAGGCGCACGCTTGGCACTACTTTGTTGATGCACGTGCGGCTACTGCGCACACAATTCACACACACAGAAAATAATTTTTTTTTTGGTTTGGACTGGAGTGTACTTTCGGGGGTTACAGCACCCTTAACGGTCAAGCCAGCCGGCCCTTTACTTATGACACAGGCGCACGCTTGGCACTACTTTGTTGATGCACGTGCGGCTACTGCGCACACAATTCACAAACACAGAAAATAATTTTTTTTTTGGTTTGGACTGGAGTGTACTTTCGGGGGTTACAGCACCCTTAACGGTCAAGCCAGCCGGCCCTTTACTTATGACACAGGCGCACGCTTGGCACTACTTTGTTGATGCACGTGCGGCTACTGCGCACACAATTCACAAACACAGAAAATAATTTTTTTTTTGGTTTGGACTGGAGTGTACTTTCGGGGGTTACAGCACCCTTAACGGTCAAGCCAGCCGGCCCTTTACTTATGACACAGGCGCACGCTTGGCACTACTTTGTTGATGCACGTGCGGCTACTGCGCACACAATTCACAAACACAGAAAATAATTTTTTTTTTGGTTTGGACTGGAGTGTACTTTCCGGGGTTACAGCACCCTTAACGGTCAAGCCAGCCGGCCCTTTACTTATGACACAGGCGCACGCTTGGCACTACTTTGTTGATGCACGTGCGGCTACTGCGCACACAATTCACAAACACAGAAAATAATTTTTTTTTTGGTTTGGACTGGAGTGTACTCTCGGGGGTTACAGCACCCTTAACGGTCAAGCCAGCCGGACCTTTACTTATGACACAGGCGCACGCTTGGCACTACTTTGTTGATGCACGTGCGGCTACTGCGCACACAATTCACAACCACAGAAAATAATTTTTTTTTGTTTGGACTGGAGTGTACTTTCGGGGGTTGCAGCACCCTTTAACGTTCAAGCCAGCCGGCCCTTTACTTATGACACAGGCGCACGCTTGGCACTACTTTGTTGATGCACGTGCGGCTACTGCGCACACAATTCACAAACACAGAAAATAATTTTTTTTTTGGTTTGGACTGGAGTGTACTTTGGGGGTTACAGCACCCTTTAACGGTCAAGCCAGCCGGCCCTTTACTTATGACACAGGTGCACGCTTGGCACTACTTTGTTGATGCACGTGCGGCTACTGCGCACACAATTCACAAACACAGAAAATAATTTTTTTTTTGGTTTGGACTGGAGTGTACTTTCGGGGGTTACAGCACCCTTAACGGTCAAGCCAGCCGGCCCTTTACTTATGACACAGGCGCACGCTTGGCACTACTTTGTTGATGCACGTGCGGCTACTGCGCACACAATTCACAAACACAGAAAATAATTTTTTTTTTGGTTTGGACTGGAGTGTACTTTCGGGGGTTACAGCACCCTTAACGGTCAAGCCAGCCGGCCCTTTACTTATGACACAGGCGCACGCTTGGCACTACTTTGTTGATGCACGTGCAGCTACTGCGCACACAATTCACAAACACAGAAAATTATTTTTTTTTGGTTTGGACTGGAGTGTACTTTCGGGGGTTACAGCACCCTTTAATGGTCAAGCCAGCCGGCCCTTTACTTATGACACAGGCGCACGCTTGGCACTACTTTGTTGATGCACGTGCGGCTACTGCGCACACAATTCACAAACACAGAAAATAATTTTTTTTTTGGTTTGGACTGGAGTGTACTTTGGGGGTTACAGCACCCTTTAACGGTCAAGCCAGCCAGCCCTTTACTTATGACACAGGCGCACGCTTGGCACTACTTTGTTGATGCACGTGCGGCTACTGCGCACACAATTCACAAACACAGAAAATAATTTTTTTTTTGGTTTGGACTGGAGTGTACTTTCGGGGGTTACAGCACCCTTAACGATCAAGCCTGCCGGCCCTTTACTTATGACACAGGCGCACGCTTGGCACTACTTTGTTGATGCACGTGCGGCTACTGCGCACACAATTCACAAACACAGAAAATAATTTTTTTTTGGTTTGGACTGGAGTGTACTTTCGGGGGTTACAGCACCCTTAACGGTCAAGCCAGCCGGCCCTTTACTTATGACACAGGCGCACGCTTGGCACTACTTTGTTGATGCACGTGCGGCTACTGCGCACACAATTCACAAACACAGAAAATATATTTTTTTTGGTTTGGACTGGAGTGTACTTTCGGGGGTTACAGCACCCTTTAACGGTCAAGCCAGCCGGCCCTTTACTTATGACACAGGCGCACGCTTGGCACTACTTTGTTGATGCACGTGCGGCTACTGCGCACACAATTCACAAACACAGAAAATAATTTTTTTTTGGTTTGGACTGGAGTGTACTTTCGGGGGTTACAGCACCCTTTAACGGTCAAGCCAGCCGGCCCTTTACTTATGACACAGGCGCACGCTTGGCACTACTTTGTTGATGCACGTGCGGCTACTGCGCACACAATTCACAAACACAGAAAATAATTTTTTTTTTGGTTTGGACTGGAGTGTACTTTGGGGGTTACAGCACCCTTTAACGGTCAAGCCAGCCGGCCCTTTACTTATGACACAGGCGCACGCTTGGCACTACTTTGTTGATGCACGTGCGGCTACTTCGCACACAATTCACAAACACAGAAAATAATTTTTTTTTTGGTTTGGACTGGAGTGTACTTTCGGGGGTTACAGCACCCTTAACGGTCAAGCCTGCTGGCCCTTTACTTATGACACAGGCGCACGCTTGGCACTACTTTGTTGATGCACGTGCGGCTACTGCGCACACAATTCACAAACACAGAAAATAATTTTTTTTTTGGTTTGGACTGGAGTGTACTTTCGGGGGTTACAGCACCCTTAACGGTCAAGCCAGCCGGCCCTTTACTTATGACACAGGCGCACGCTTGGCACTACTTTGTTGATGCACGTGCGGCTACTGCGCACACAATTCACAAACACAGAAAATAATTTTTTTTTGGTTTGGACTGGAGTGTACTTTCGGGGGTTACAGCACCCTTAACGGTCAAGCCAGCCGGCCCTTTACTTATGACACAGGCGCACGCTTGGCACTACTTTGTTGATGCACGTGCGGCTACTGCGCACACAATTCACAAACACAGAAAATATATTATTTTTTTAGCACTTGGGGGGAGCACCCCTGATGGACAGAGCACCCCCTGGACAACACTACAGCACTCCTTTAGGACTGGGACACTGCACAGGACTTTGGAGTGGACACAGCCCCTATGGAGAACTGACTGCACAACACAGTCCAGCCAGCCCCTATGGACTTTGAAGTAGTGGACACAGCCCCTATTAACAACAGCAGCACAGCACAACACAGCCAGCCCCTATGGACTTTGAAGTAGTGGACAACAGCAGCACTACACTACACTACACTACACAGCCCTAACTCCCACCCTCCGTCTTCACTGTCCACAGCCGAGTGAGAAAATGGCGCCGACGCGGGTACCTTATATAGGATCCAAAACCCGCGAGACTCGGAAGGCGGGATGATGACGTTTTGCCTCGATTTCAGATCCGAGTCAGGCGGGAAAAGTCGAGCCTGACTCGGATCAGACTCGGATCGGGGGGGCTCGGGGGGGTTCGGATTTCAGAAATCCGAACCCGCTCACCCCTACTCCATACACACTGCTATTACTCTACAGTACTCCCCCAACCCCACCATTCTCACCACTACCTCTCTACACTACCCCCTGACCCCTCCATTCTCACCACTATGTTTCTACACTACCCCCCTAAACCCCTCCATACACACTGCTATTACTCTACACTACTCCCCCAACCCCTCCATTCTCACCACTACCTCTCTATACTACCCCCTGACCCCTCCATTCTCACTATTACCTCTCTACACTACACCCTGACCCCTCCATTCTCACCATTACCTCTCTACACTACCCCCCAACCCCTCCATTCTCACCACTACCTCTCTACACTACCCCCTGACCCCTCCATTCTCACCATTACCTCTCTACACTACCCCCTGACCCCTCCATTCTCACCATTACCTCTCTACACTACCCCCTGACCCCTCCATTCTCACCATTACCTCTCTACACTACCCCCTGACCCCTCCATTCTCACTATTACCTCTCTACACTACCCCCTGACCCCTCCATTCTCACCACTATCTCTGCACTACCCCCTGACACCTCCTTACCCACCATTACCGCTCCCCTGCACCCTCCTTACTCTCCACTACCTCTCTGCACTACTCCTCTGCCCCTTCATACTCACCACTACCACTCTGCTCTACCTCCCTGACCCATCCATATCAACCACTACCTCTGTTCTTTACCTCCCTGACCTATCCATAACCACCACTACCTCTCTGCTAGACTCTCTGACCCCTCCATACTCACAATTATCACTCTGCACAACCCCTCTGACCCCTGCATACTCACCACTGCCACTCTGTTCTACCCCCTTTTACAACAGTCACTTACTGTTTAAAAGTGGCTGGCTGGCTGCCTGTGTGACCGCCCCTGCTGTTTTGCAGCTCCTGCTGAATCCTCCTCACTGCACTTTGTGGGGGTGGTGCTGGCAGGCTGCAAGGAGTCAGTGCAGGCTCAGCCTGCTGGACTCCGCAAAGGCCCATGGGAGGAGGAGCTGCTAAGGCTGGGCATGTGCAGCAGTCCTCCTCTGCCCAGTGCCCTATTATGCAGAGTCTGCTACTCTGCTCTGTCCTCCATGGACCTGCTTGCTCTCACAGCGACAGTCCGCTGTTGCTGCCTGTGAGCTTCCTGCGGCCCAATCTGAGCTGAGAGTAACCACTAGCAGGGCTCCACCCCTCGCCTGTGCTGCTGCTGCCTGCCCGCTCATTGGGATTTCAGTCCACCTCTGAATCAGGCCCATTATGTTTTGAAAAAGTCTCATATGTGATAAGCTTGCATTACGTATTTCAAAAATAAAAACCGGGACAAATTCATGGGGATCTTGACGGCGCAGTCAACCTGCACCGCACCCTATTACAGGAACCTTATAATATGGGAATTATATTTACATTAGGGATGTGCAGGCTCGGTTCTACTCGGTTCCGTTCGGTTCTTTTTACCGAATCTTATTGGCTATCCAAAACTCGTGACAGCTGAAACCCAATAAGATCCGGTAAAAAGAACCGAACGGAACCGAGTAGAACCGAGCCTGCACATCCCTAATTTACATGAAGGCAAAATACAGGCTCTACGTAGAATTTAGTCGTGTTTGGATATTTAAAGATCACAATTTATCCTCACTACATGCATTTTTCATTTAAAAAAAACAAGTATGCAGAACAAATAAAGAAATATTTCTTGCAACTCACATTATGATGTACTGTACAGCCATGGGCAAAAGTTTTGAGAATGACAGAAGTATTGGTTTTCATAAAGTTTGCTGCTTCAGTATTTTTAGACCTTTTTGTCAGATGTTACTATGGTATGTGATGCTCTGAAAGTTTGTACAGTGCTGCACCACTAGCACCAGGTTCAGGTGTGTTTGGAGTGCTTCGGTGGCCGATTTCCCCTTCGCTAAGATAGGACACACCGTGACAGAGAGGCAAGCCTCTATTCCCTTTTTGCAGACACAATGACCAGTCAGGAGGAAAGGTGCAACACAATTTTATTGCTGCCAATCAAAGAATAACAATTGACACAGGAAATGTTTACCATTCACAGATTGAATGAAATAAATTACACTTTTCAATGTCAAGGTATTTATTTATTACCTCCCCTTCCTCTACCGGTGACCCCAGCTGGCAAGCAAGTGTAAACAAAAAGAAAAAACACGATTTCTGCAGAACTTTTACTTTCACTAAAAGCAAATGAGAGAACAGAACATGAAACCTGCAGGTCGAGCTTATATCAGTAGTGCACCAGCAAGTTATAGCTTTACTATACAGTCTGTGCTAATACTTCAACTTCTGCTGACAAAACGTGGGAAAAACACATGCAGGCCAAGCTTGTATCAATAGTGTACCAGCAGGCTATAGCTTTTATATACAGTCTGTGCTAATGCTTCAACTTCTGCTGAGAAAACGTGGGAAAAACACATGCAGGCCAAGCTTGTATCAATAGTGTACCAGCAGGCTATAGCTTTGATATACAGTCTGTGCTAATGCTTCAACTTCTACTGAGGAAACGTGGGAAAAATACATGCAGGCCAAGCTTGTATCAGTAGTGCTCCAGCAGGCTATAGCTTTAATAAACAGTCTGTATTAATGCTTCAACTTTTGCTGAGAAAACGTGGGAAAAACACATGCAGGCCGAGCTTGAATCAGTAGTGCACCAGCAGGCTATAGCTTTAATAAACAGTCTGTGCTAATGCTTCAACTTTTGCAGGGAAAACGTGGGAAAACACATGCAGGCCAAGCTTGTATCAATAGTGCACCAGCAGGCTATAGCTTTGATATACAGTTTGTGCTAATGCTTCAACTTCTACTGAGAAAAAGTGGAAAAAAAACATGCAGGCTGAGCTTGTACTTGTAGTTCTCCAGCTGTAATGGCTAACAGTCTATGCAGAGTAAGTGGCCCAAGCACAATATTGCACATGCAGGTTAAGCTGGTACTTGTAGTTCTCCAGCTGTAACGGCTAACAGTCTATGTAGAGTAAATGGCCCAAGCTCAATAATTCACATGCAGGTTAAGCTGATAATTGTAGTTCCCCAGCTGTAACGGCTAACAGTCTATGCAGAGTAAGTGGCCCAAGCACAATATTGCACATGCAGATTAAGCTGGTATTTGTAGTTCTCCAGCTGTAATGGCTAACAGTTTATGCAGAGTAAGTGGCCCAATCACAATATTGCACATGCAGGTTATGCTGGTACTTGTAGTGCCCCAGCTGTAACGGCTAACAGTTTATGCAGAGTAAGTGGCCCAATCACAATATTGCACATGCAGGTTATGCTGGTACTTGTAGTTCCCCAGCTGTAATTGCTAACAGACTATGCTGAGTAAATGGCCCAAGCTTAACAATGCACATGCAGATTAGACTGGTACTTGTAGTTCTCCAGCTGTAACGGCTAATAGTTCATGCAGAGTAAATGGCCCAAGCTCAATATTGCACATGCAGGTTAGGTTGGTACTTGTAGTTCTCCAGCTGTAACGGCTAACAGTTTATGCAGAGTAAATGGCCCAAACACAGTAATGCACATGCAGGTTAGGCTGGTACATGTAGTTCTCCAGCTGTAATGGTTAACAGTCTATGCAGAGTAAATGGCCCAAACACAGTAATGCACATGCAGGTTAGGCTGGTACTTGTAGTTCTCCAGCTGTAACGGCTAACAGTTTATGCAGAGTAAATGGCCCAAGCACAATAATGCAACATTTACTACCAGAATTTCCAGCCGGGGTTACACAGGGCTAAATAAACACTTAATGTACATTACATCACACAAAATGACAAGGTATAAGATTCACAGCAACCATACACTTTGTGCTAAGAGATGACAGCAAATAATATACATTACATCAGTATGAATGGACTTTGAAATGGATACCGGCAGCAAGCAGTATATAAAAAACAATTGACATTAAGACTTTAAAATGGATGCCGGCAGCAAGCAGTGTATAAAAGACAATTTACATTAAGACTTTGAAATGGATACCGGCAACAATAACACAGCACCAAGGCACAATGCCCGAGAGAGAACAGCATTTGAATAACAAATTTCAGCAAGAATAAATACAGATTACATTAGATTTAAGTGACATTTGCCATCCCATTAGATTGCGTCAGACATGAGCCAATACAAGTAACTCACGTCCCCTCCCGGACATGAGCCGGAGGTTCACAGGAGAGAAAACAACCACCAATACAACTCTTGGGGGGACAGAAGAAATAACCTTACTTTCACTTCCCCCCTATTTTCACACCTTACAACAAGAGGCTAGGGATACTCTTTTACACAGACTTTACCAGACAAAGGACCTATGTTGACCCCAGAATGGCTCCCTAGCTTTCCCTTTTTCTCTATGGACCCTGGGGACAAGGAGAGGGCCTAGCAGCAGGCTAAGGGATAGAACTAGTGTGTGGCCAGAAGAGGAGAGGGGGACACAGGTACGCTAAATAATAGAGGGAAGTGCGCAGTCTTACCACTAGCAGGGGCTCTTCCGCCCAAACCGATTCTTGGGTTCGGCAACCGCAAGCCTGGGATGCTGTGCTAAGTCCGGCAAAACACGGGCTAAATCCCAGCAGGTGATACACACAGCTATGGCTGGGAAGGTTCCCCCTTGTAATCCAGTGAGGTTTTCTAGTCCTGCACCATGTGCAGTATTTGTAATCCAGGGCAAATAAAAGAGTTATAACATCCTTATTTTTACAGCTCCAAGTGCACTCCACTGAAACTCCTTACAGACAGCACCAGGTGCAGTATTTGTAATCCAGTATAAATGAGAGGGGTTACTGCACCCCTATTTGTACAGATCCAGGGACACTCCACAGAAACACCTCACAGACAACCCTTTTTTCAGAAATTCCTCCCAGACTCAACACTGACAGCCCTGGGGAGTGTATTTTATAAACTCTTCCATTTTCTCCTCCCTGTTGGCTCGGCATCTATGAGTGGACAGGGGGACCCCAGCAACAGGCCGTCTACAGGGATCTCTGCCTGGACACCCAAGCTACCAATCAATGGGGCAGGATTTTCCCTCCTAAATGGGTTGCTGACCAAGGGGCACTTTCTACCTCCCTGTTTGCACATGCTCAGTCAGGTTCAAGGTGAGCAGGGGCAGTCAAAGTTCACTGTACTATCCTATGGAGCCACTGGTGCTAAATGAACTTATAATAAAAAAAAACTGACAGGGGTTTGCAGGTTAACTATATCCCCTAACTAGCTAAAGGGGTAACCCCATAACTATGGGGGTACCATAGGTATACTGAAGTAAAATTACAAGCATTTCATAAGTGTCAAATACTTTTATTGACCATTACATTAAGTTTATGCAGAGTCAATACTGTATTTGCAGTGTTGATCCTTCTTTTTCAAGACCTCTGCAATTCGCTCTGGCATGCTGTCAATCAACTTCTGGGCCACATACTGACTGATGGCCACCCATTCTTGCCTAATCAATGCTTGGAGTTTGTCAGAATTTGTGGGTTATTGTTTGTCCACCCGCTTCTTGAGGATTGACCACAAGTTCTCAATGGGATTAAGGTCTGGGGAGTTTCCTGGCCATGGACCCAAAATTTCAATGCTTTGTTCCCCAAGCCACTTAGTTGTCACTTTTGCCTTATGGCAAGGTGCTCCATTGTCAAAGTCAAATAATTTGATACGATCGCTTTACAATTATTATCTGACAATATAGTCGTCTATGGTCTGATGACGTATTTCTAGGACGCTACTTTGCGTCGGTGCAATCCAATGTGCACAAATGCAAATTCACAACACACATACATTGACGCACATAACGCACACATATATATACATATATACACACAGACACACATATGCGTATTCACATACTTACACATGAACACTAATCTGTATATATTCACGTACATACACATAGACGCACATTTGCTATTTCAATACACAGATGCACATATGCGAATGCATACATATAAAATGGTTCCCACACATTATAGATAATAATCAGAGTTATTAAAGGTATTTGTTAGCTAATAATTATGATGTAAGGTGTACTTAAAAGAGATCTAAGGTTCAGAATAGAGTGGACATGTCATGTTTGGTATCATACTAAATCCCTGTTTATTTGCAGACATCCGTTTCTATCGTCAAAGAAGTCGCATCATGCATCCGCTAGTTATGGATGATAGGGAGTTATTGAATAGAATGTTATTACTTGTATTCAGTGTTGTAGCCAGTATTAACCAGTTCTTCAGCGGGAAGCTACACAATGTGACCATTGGAAGACTGAGCTATACCCCCGATTACACCGTATGAACTGACCAATGACCAGATTGACCAGAAGCAGGAACCAATGAAAACTTGTCAATTTGTCCCTTTGTTAACTCTGAAACCTGTAAGGTATATAGGCTTGTGTCCTGACCCCAGGGTGCACACATCTTCTTTGCGACCGCAGACTTCAGGACTGATGACTGTATACTGGGACCAGTGCGCACGCGTATGTATCGGCTGTACTATTTTATTGCTTTCTTTTACTCTAATTGTTAACTCTTACATCGTGTAATACGGCACTGAATCCATGCTCTTTGATAAAGCTGCCTGAAACGGATGCGAAACGTATCAGAGATATCTGTTACTGGTATTGTCACTTATCTTGCCGGACTGTACCTGACTTTAGTTGGAGGTCGTATTACATGTAGCTGGAGCTGTGCATTTATATCCGGAGATGAAGCCCGTAATACCTGGACCACTACAGCGGCTGGATAAAGGCGGTTACGAGCTGACTTAATTTCTTCCTTCAAAGCCACACAAGCCGGGGCTGTTTGTGCCTTCAAGCCGGGACTCCCTATTGCATATATTCTAAGCACCGCTATATAGCCTCCACTGCTACAGTTCCAGAGCTCTTATTGATGAGGATTAAGAGACTCTGCATACAAGTCTGGTGAGAAATATGACTTTGACACAAAATTTAAACTAAAATTGATGCTCTGTGAGGAAATTCTGGGCCTGATTCAGAGCCAGACGCTCTGACCAGAGCGCTCGCTCTGAATCAGTGCCCTCCTACCTGAAAATGGAGCGGCCTTCTGGCTGCTCGCATAGCTGGGGGTGACCACCCACAGCATATGCGAGCGGCCAAAAAGATGGTTGCGATGGTCAAGACCATCGCGACCATCGGGCTTGCGACGAGACCCTGCGGTAGGGTCTCGGTGACCGCAAGCCCTGGAGTGATTTTGGCTCTATCAGAGCCAAAATCACTCCCACTGACATCACTAGTGATGTCAGTGGGGCCGGACCCAGACGGTAGGCGTTCCCATGGGCTCTCGCTATTTTGTAAAGGCGCCCCTTTGCCGTTCGCATCACACGTCATCTCCGGTATTTATTAGATTAATCGGGTACATCGAAAGGCATCTGAACTGCTCACAGTGGTTGTGGTAGGTTTTTCCTACCGCAATCACTGCGAGCAGTTCAGGCTAAAAGACAACCAAGTGACGTGGTCGATGACACTCCTTTACTAATTATGCACTCCCATTAAACGCCCTTTTGACCGTTTGGCACGCCTGCGTTCAGATTTCCACTCCCCCGTTTTCAAGCACCTTCCCCTGTTACCACCCACAAACGGTACATTCTGTGAATCACATTAGCAGCCCCTCACTGTTTTGCGAGCACACGATTTCCGACCGCAATGACTGGTTTGCGCATGCGCATTACGACCCATACGCATGCGCAGTTGTGCGAACATCGCTCAGAGCGAACGAGCGGCCCCTTACGAGCGGTTCTGAATCAGGCCCTCAGTTCCATATTTATCTATATAGCCATATAAGGATTTCTGGTGTGGTCTTCATATGAGATATATATATCTTATGTATGATTGTTTTTATAGTAATACCGATACTGTGTTTTTTATAAATTATATTTTAATTATATTATAATTGGCATCCTAGTTTTCATTTCTGTCATGTCAAGATATGTTATTTATTGTTTTATAATCTAATTATTAGTGCAACATCACTCCAAGTGTATTATAGTTTCATTATAACTATCTCTGGATAGTTTGTTTTTTAGTAGGTTTACACAAACCTGCAGGTGTTTGCTGCTATATATATTTATTTTTTATTTTTTTATTATATATTTTTGTTTATTTTAGTCTATTTATTCCATTAATTAGCGCCCAGCTTAAATTGTGTTGTGGTTAAAATTGTGAGTGAGCCCACTCCCTTGGCTGAGAAGCAACCCCACACATGAATGGTCTCAGGATGCTTTACTGTTGCAATGACACAGGACTGATGGTAGCGGTCACCTTTCCTTATCCGGACAAGCGTTTTTCCAGATGCCCCAAACAATCTGAAAGGGGATTCATCAGAGAAAATAACTTTACCCCAGTCCTTAACAGTCAAATCCCTGTACTTTTTGCAGAATCTCAGTCTGTCCCTGGTGTTTTTCCTGGAGAGAAGTGGCTTCTTTCCTGCCCCTCTTGACACCAGGCCATCCTCCAAAAGTCTTTGCCTCACTGTGCGTGAAGATGCACTCACACCTGCCTGCTGCTATTCCTGAGCAAGCTCTGCACTGGTGGTGCCCCGATCCCACAGCTGAATCAACTTTAGGAGATGTCCTGGCGCTTGCTGGACGTTCTTGGGCACCCTGAATCCTTCTTCACAAGTATTGAACCTCTGTCCTTGAAGTTCTTGATGATCTGATAAATGGTTGATTTAGGTGCAATCTTACTAGCAGCAATATCCTTGCCTGTGAAGCCCTTTGTGTGCAAAGTAATGATGACTGCACATGTTTCCTTCCAGGTAACCATGGTTAACAGAGAAAGAACAATGATTTCAAGCTCCACTCTCCTTTTAAAGCTTCCAGTCTGTTATCCTAACGCAATCAGCATAACAGAGTGATCTATTGCCTTGTCCTCGTCAACACTCTCACCTGTATTAACGAGAGAATCGCTGACATGATGTCAGGAGGTCCTTTTGTGGCAGGGAAGAAATGCAGTGGAAATGTTGCTTTTGGGATTAAGGGCCTGATTCAGAGCTGGACGCTATTTGCGCTCGCTCGTTCATTAAAAAGGGGTGGCTATTCAAATGAACCGTTCGCACTTTGCGGTCTGTTCACACCTCTATGTCTGAACGAGCGAACAAAACTTGCGGTCGTAATTTTGAAAAAGACGCCCCCTGGCCGCTCGCACCATACGTCATGTCCGCTATTTAATAGATTAATCGAGTACATCGAACAGCGTATGAACTGCTCGCTATTCTTGTGGTTGGTTTTTCCTACCACAATCTTGCGAACAGTTCTGACTATAAATCAACCAAGTGACGTGGTCAATGAAGCTCCTGTATTAATTATGCACACCCATAAAACGCCCGTTTTGACCTTTAAGCATGCTGTGTTCTGATTTCCACCCTGTTTTCAAGCACCTTCCCCTGTTACCACCCACATACGCCTCCTCCTGTCACTCAAAATAGCAGGCATTCGCTATTTAGCGAACAAATGCTTTTCAGCCGCACTGACTGGTTCGCACATGCGTATTAAAATTCGTACGCATGCGCAGGTGTGCGAACATCGGTCGGAACGAATGAGCGGCCGCTTACAAGCAGCTCTGAATCAGGCCCTAAGTTCATTGTCATAGCAAAGAGGGACTTTGCAATAAATTGCAATTCATCTGATCACTCTTCATGACATTCTGGAGCATATGCAAATTGCCATCATAAAAACTGAAGGAGCTGACTTTGGGCCTGATTCAGACCCACTCGCGAGCGGCTGTCCGCTCGCAAGTGGGTCGATGTTCTGCACTGAGCATGCGCACGACGGAGGGAGCTCCGTCGTGCGCATGCGCCAGACGCGACGAGCGAAGGACTTTCCTTCGCTCGTTGTGTCTGATCAAAGGGGGCGTGCTGTTGATGTTGATTGACAGCACGCCCCCTTTGGTGGGCGTGCCTGGGGCGTGCCTCCCTGACGGGGGCGTTCCTAAGGGAACGCCTACTGTCAGAAGCCGGCCCACTGACATCACTAGTGATGTCAGTGGGAGTGATTTTGGCTCTGAGAGCCAAAATCACTCCGGGCCTTTGCGGTTGAAAACCTCAACCGCAGGCTCCGGCTCGCAGTTTCGATGGTCGCGATGGTCAAGACCATCGCGGCCATCAAACTGCACGCTCGTATAGGCTGTGGGTGGTGACCCACAGCTATACGAGCGTCCAGGAGGACGCTCCATAGTTATGGAGGACGGCCCTCATTTAGAGCGTGCGCTCTGCTCAGAGCGTGCGCTCTGCTCAGAGCGTACGGCTCTGAATGAGGGCCTTTGTGAAAACCAATACTTGTGTCATTCTCAAACCTTTTGGCAATAGCTGTACAGTAGATGATGATGCTCCTTTGCTTTCATTTTGGTTTTGATAGTAAGCGACTCCTTATCAGTAAAAACACTGGTCACCTTACAAAAATTAAAGAAGCCTGAGATGCAAATGTGTATTTCAATATGGACCGTAATGCAAGTAGCGTTACTAGGGGGATGAGGACCGCATCAGGTGACACCAGCGTCCACCTCCCAGTCACTGAGTAGAAGCCGGTACTGCAGTGCACAGCCCGGACCATGGTCCCAGTCCCCAGGTGCTATTGGGAACAGTCCCTGACTGGCTCCTGGTGTTACAGGAGCTCTCTGCATTGCCTCTGTTACTGGAGCACATTAGCCACCGTGGTACTAGGATTCAGCGGCTCTCCACAGAGGCGCAACCTCCAACATGCGGCTTCTGCGCATGCATGGCTACACCTTGCCATGCTTCTTCCTTACTGGCATCCTTAGTATACGGATATGCCCCTGAGTATCCCAAAATTTGGGTGACATATTGTATTACGACCCCAAACTCCACTGTGCCACCACCGCAGTATATAACATAAACCCTGCTGCCACCATTGTGCTTAAACCAGCCAGCATACAGTGTGCGCAGACACTGGCAAACTGCAACACCCAGCATACCCTGGCTGCATGAAGTGCGGCACAGTATCACTTAAGGTAAGCTGACCAGCTGTATGACATTGCATGGCAGTGGGGGAGGGGGCGATTTGTAAGCAGATCTTAAAAGATAGAGGGGTCAATTTTATTGGTGGGGTCCCCAGCAAATTAGTTGCCCTGGTTCCACCCCCAGTAATGTAAATGGGGATGTGTTGCAAGGCCACCCCCCCCCTTTTTGGGCGCTCATGAGGTCAAGTTTTTAAGATCACAGATATTGGCAGATATGGATTGGGAAGAAATCAATGGGCGACTGACAGCATGAGTTACCAGGCTGGGTGACACCAACCGTAGAGATACCACTGCTGCAATCTCAGACCTTGCACCATGGCCTATTGGAAAAACAGTACAGCACATTGTGCCTGATACAGAGATGGATAGAATTGCACAGCCATACACAAGCAGCTCTGCAATTCCGTCTATTTAAAATGCAAAAGGTGTCAGACACCTCCTTGCTGCATCTGCGTGATCCCAGTACTTTGACCGAGGTGAATCAGCATTTTAAAGTTTGTTTACTGTTTGTCCAACTCTACATGCACTACATAGTCTGGTGAAAATGCTCATGGGTGAAGGATGGAATGGAAGGAACAGATTTTACCTCAGCAACTGTCGACCATGTGACTGGATACCCATCGGACACTAGCATTGTATAACAATGACTTGGAAATACTTTAGGGCAATTTTGGTATTTGTCCACCATTTAGTGTACATAATTTGCAGAATTAGATGACTCCATCTTCGTTTTCAATAAATGCCTGCATCATTTCCACATAGATTTTCTCTTTCCCTGAGTGGGAGTTTTTATGACAGTTTGTCGAATTTCATTATTACTTTCATTACCACTAACATGAGGTTGTTGTCACCGCACACTGACACATTTTTTTTCTTTGAGATATTTTATTTCTTGCTGTACAAATGACGGAATAGTCTGTGCAAACGTATCTTAGGAAACCACTGGTTCCTTTCAAACACAGAAAAGAATTTAGCCCATGTTCCCCTTTGTAGCATGAATCTAGCAGGGTTAGACCAATTAAAGAATTGTATATTTTCAACACATTGGATATTTAGCATACATAGAGCGGGCTATGGCTGTTAATTAAATACTACCTAAAACATCATCTACACTCTATGTTTTATCATCATCAGTATTTGGTTCTTTACTCCCATCATTAATATCTAATCAACATTATTTGACAAGTGTTCAACATGAGCACACTGGCAACTTGAAGATGAACATGTATTTGATCATTAGTTACTAGTCCCTTTCGGTAATTAACTTTGTTATCACGCTGTATATAATTTCATGTATGTTCTTACAGGAAAATAACAGGTAGAATGGACAGCGCCATAATGTCATTAGATGTCTGCGACAGAAGGTGCAGGGAGCTGGTGTTCCCCATGGTCCTACATCCTAAGCTGCAGCCTAATTAGCCTAATGGTTGATCAGGCACTGGCAGTGGTTTACAATGATTTGGACACTTTCTGTCCATAATTTGAGTTCCCATTCAGGGAAAGAGGAAATCTATATTGGAAATGATGCTGGAATTTAATGAAAAAGAAGATGGAGTCATTCAATTTTGCAACTTATGGTGTCCATCTTTGCACCTTTTGCCGGTTGCACATCTCTGACTATATGCAAATGCTCTACAAGCCTTTCCATGGTGTACAGTTTTGTGTGTGAACGTGCAAGAACTGAGATGCTCGAATACAGTATCACTTGGTGTGTCTTTAGAAGTCACCATTGGTCGCACAATCGAAACTTGCCCATTCTAGGTGTAAATTGTCCGAGTATGGCAAGTGAAGACTGAGTACTATATGAGCGTTTGCGGAATTGCCATTGACCTAGACCTGGCTGCACCTGTAAGTAGAGTAGGTGTACAGTACCTCTTGCAGGTGTAGAATTGGCGTAATGAGAAAGATGATAAGTTGGTTGACTGCAGATTGACCACTCTGGCTGTGCTTTAATTATTAACATGGTTGTTATATTATAAAAAGATCCATTCGTATTACTTAATTGATGTTTCTATTTGGATTGCAGCAGGAAAGATTAATATTTAGTTCTTAAAGGGAAATCAACAGATGTTTATATTTAATTGAATTAGTATTTTGTATTTGGTTCATATTTCCTTATATGCTATATGGTTAATGCTAAGGTTGAGCTGTCCGGTTTTTGAGAAAACTGAACACACCCGCGTTTTGGGGTTCCGAGTCGAACCGAGTTTCTTTTTAAAATCACTTTGGGGCTTCCAGTAGACCCGAGTATTAACTGGGGTCTTCTCGCAATTCGGAACTCAGATTTAAAGAACAGATCTTGCGTGTTTTGGATTACATTTAAGTCCCTCCCTCGTGATTTCAGGTGCTGTGTGGTGGTCAAAATTGACTGGAAATAAATAGAAATTAAAGTTATTGAGGTTAATAATAAATTATAATATAGGAATAATAACAGGTCGAAGTTATATGATTTTAGCTGTTTTCATCAATTTTTAAAGAAATCTAAACCAATGCCAAATCCAAACCAAAACAGTTTAGGGTGGTTTTGGCAAAACCAAAAGCCTTTGAGGGCGATTTTGGCAAAACCAAAACCCAGGACTAGACCATCATATCTAGTTAATGTAATTTTTCTCATTTATTAACCGTTGATTCGCTAGCCTTTGTTGTGTACTATACACGATGCCTTCATTACATTATTGTGTTTTGTCCAATTAGGGTTCAGTTGTGTTCTCATTCAACTAGCATTTTTGCGCTATATGGTGTAAAACATGTGGCAAAGTTTTAGACTTTATTGCACCAGATAGCATTTTAGGATTAGGATTTAGGATATGCAATTTTTTCACAATCATGATAGTGTAAATGCACACAAAGTTGCATGGCAAGGCTGACATATGTGCCGACTGTGCCATCACCAAGGAAGCAAGCCCTGGAAAGGCACCATGCAGTCTGTAGCTGTGTCCTGCTGCAGAGCTGCCTAGATTGTCCTTTGGATGATCCGGACACGCACCTGGCAGCCTGTACAGCTGCATGGAGTGACTATTTGGACAATGCTGCACAGTACATCTTTGTCTCATTACCCTTAATGACATGTAAAAAATGAATAGTCTAAAAATATATAATTATTCTACCACAATCTGCAAGTTGTGGATAGAGGAGATTGCAGCACTTCAAAAATAGATGGATTTGGGTAATGCAGCTTCAAAATTCCTTATTGAAAATGTATATATCTAAATATTGAAATAAATATCTATATATATATATATATATATATAATATATATATATATATATATATATACACATGTTTTTTGTTTAAATAAGTATAATAATCTAAAGATAAAATGAAAATAATAAAAATAATATATACTGTAAACAAGTAAGAGTTATTAGACAAATTGGGTATGAGAGCTCAATAACATTAGCGCTCCAGATTTAGCAATAAATGTTTATATAGAGCAAACCAAATGTAAGTACTTTTAAAGTAAATATAAATAGGAGGTATAATAAAATTTTCTAGGACATGTAAGAGTGTTAGTAATAATAATAATGATTATTAAACATTAGGGGCGGGATACATCAAGCATCGCATTTTGCATGCAATGTATCCTGCAGCTCATCACATGCATGCCAGTGTTAATAACATTGGTATGCATGAAGAAAATTGCAAAGGATCTCTCTGCCGATAAGAGCTGTCCTTTGCAGTAGAGGAACTTCCAGGTTTGTGACCCAGAAGTCCCTCTGCACATGCGCAAACTGCATTTTCGGAGGTTTGACCGTATGATAGATAGTGCATCCCTACCATGGACTTTATACCATAGAGTTGGTCCTCTTCATAAGATGTCACAAGAGGATTAGTTAGTTTAAAATTAAAACCTGACTTTCCAGAAGGACTCTGTATAGACTCCGTACAGACTGACTAACTAACCCTCTAGCTAATTCTGGTTGTTTCTACCAGTTGTATAAGAAGAAATCAGCCTGTAAACATATGTTCAACCAAATCAGGATACTGGAACCATAGAAATAGCAGGATATACTTTATGTCTCCTCCAATCAAGAAAGTGGTATCTTCCCCAACATGTTTTGACTTTAAGTGTCTTTTTTGGGGATCCTTGAAAAGGAAATGCATCTGGTAGGAACAACCACCTTTACCTTTTATAGATTTTCCTCTATGTCTATGTGTTTAGGTTATGATGATTTTTAAATATTTATTCTATTATCTGTGAGCACTGCCTGCTGTGCTTAAAGACTTTTCCATTTATTTTATGTTTTTGTTAAACTTCCTATCTACTGATGACAGGCAACATTTCTATACCAAGAGAATAAAGGAAAAAACATATCTACAATAAAGACACATAGACATATAAGCGGGGAAGAGGATCATCATTATTTATTTATTGAAAGGAGAGAAAAGGTAAGGTGGTAAAGAAAGAACAGTCCTACACACAGTATGGCCATCTTGCCCAAATAATTTAATAAAAGGTATAGATGGGTGTCAACTGCCAGCCCATCACCAACAACGCAAAGCTTAGATGGGGGCCAACTGACAGCCCATCACCAACAACTCAAAGCCTAGATGGGGCCAACTGACAGCCCATCACCAACAACGCAAAGCCTAGATGGGGGCCAACTGACAGCCCATTACCAACAACTCATATCCTAGATGGGCCCAACTGACAGCCCATCACCAACAACGCAAAGCCTAGATGGGAGCCAACTGATAGCCCATCACCAACAATGCAAGCATAGATGAGAGCCAACTGACAGCCCATTACCAACAACTCAAAGCCTAGTTGGGGGCCAAGTGACAGCCCATAACCAACAACGCAAAGCCTAGATAGGGGCCAACTGACAGCCCATTACCAACAACTCAAAGCCTAGATGGGGGCGAACTCCCAGCCCATCACAAACAATGCATAACCTAGATAGGGGCCAACTGACAGCCCATCATCAACAACTCAAAGCCTAGATGGGGGCCAACTGACAGCCCATCACCAACAACTCAAAGCATAGATGGGGACGAACTCCCAGCCCATCACAAACAACGCAAAGCCTAGATGAGGGCCAACTGACAGCCCATTAACAACAATTCAAAGCCTAGATGGGGGCCAACTGACAGCCCATAACCAACAACGCAATGCCTAGATAGGGGCCAACTGATAGCACTTCACCAGCAACTCAAAGTCTAGATGGGGCGAACTCCCAACCCATCACAAACAATGCAAAGCCTAGATGGGGACAACTGCCAGCCCATCACCAACAACACAAATCCTAGATGGGGCCAACTGCCAGCCCATCACCAAAAACTCAAAGCTTAGATAGGGGTCAACTGCCAGCCCATCACCAACAATAAAAAGCCTAGATGGGGCCAACTGACAGCCCATCACCAACAACTCGAAGCCTAAATGGGGGCCAACTGACAGCCTATCTCTAACAACTTAAGGTATCCAAATTCCCCTGCCAGTGACACACAAAAAGTTCCACTGGGACACTGGTGTCAATTACTTCATTATGACTGACATTAGAATTGCTGTTTTTATTGTACAATGTACTTAGGGCCTGATTCAGAGCCGGACGCTATTTGCGGACGCTCGTTCAGAAAAAGGGGCTGGCTATTTAAATTGAGCGCTCGCTCTTTGCGGTCTGTTGACGCCTCTATGTCTGAGCGAGCGAACGAAACATGCGCTCGCTATTTTGTAAAGACGCCCCTTGACCGCTCGCATCATACGTCATCTCCGCTATTTATTAGATTAATCGAGTACATCGAAAGGCGTATGAACTGCTCGCTATTCTTGTGGTAGCATTTTCCTACCGCAATCATGCGAGCAGTTCAGACAAAAAGACAACCAAGTGACGTTTGTCGATGACGCTGCTTTGTTAATTATGCACACCCTTAAAACGCCCGTTTTGACCGTTTGGCACGCCTGCATTCGGATCTCCACTCCCCGTTTTCAAGCACCTTCCCCTGTTACCACCCACAAACGCCTCATCCTGTCACTCAAATTAGCAGGCATTTGCTATTCTGCGAGCACACGATTTCCGACCGCATGTAATGCGCATGCGCATTACAACCCATATGCATGCGCAGATGGGCGAACATCGCTCGGAGCGAACGAGCGGCCGCTTACGAGCGGCTCTGAATCAGGCCCTTAGTGTCTACGTGCTTGTAAAAGCATAATGAATATGCTCCTGATAATGAATAAGAACCTAAGGTTTGACATATTTGATGTCTGCTGCATTAACCCCTTATTAAACAGTCCCAATACTCTATTTGAAGGATTGACCACAATTTTAGTTTAAGAAATAGGCCCCAATATGAAGGGGAGCTGGGTTCATATGTGACAATGTAAGAGTATAGAGGTAATCTGTGACAAGATGACAATGTGGGAGTCATAAGTGACAAAATGAAACATTGTTTGCATCTTCACTCCCCTCCTTGGCCTGTGCAAACTCCTGGTCCTCTGCAATTTTGCCATCATGCTTTACAATCCCTTGTGTTTTGGAGTAAATGTAGGTACACAGCAGGACGATTGGACATATTTACTAAATAAATAAAATCAGAAAGGGGCCATTCCTTCCAAAAGTAAATAAGTAAAATGATCACAAAGGCAATCATTTCACTTCTATATCGTGAGCCGGTGCCGTTCTGAGCATGCGCGGTCTGCAGAGCACTCGTGTGGTGGCCATTGCTGGAGAGGGTTCCGGAGGTAATATTTGCGAATTAGTAGCCCATGGAAAAATTGTGCATAGAGGTAATGCGAACTACTGTCTTCTATTCCTCTCTGAACATTAACTGCATGGTGGAGAGCACACAGCAGCAGACAACAAGTAGAGATAACTACCCAAGAAGGGATCTCTTGGGATTGATCAGAGATTGCTGGGAAGAATAGTAAATGGTGGATTGATTGGTTACATGATTGTATAGAGGATGATTGTTTCTTAACTATGGAAACATTTTGGACTATCCAGGAGTGATCTACAGTACCCCAGTTAGCAGTACTAACCTAGAAGCCCGGAGCTTAGTGGACTCCCTGGCTTTCCCTAGGAACCACCCCTAGGCAGAATTGATGTCACTAGCAGGAGCACGTAGGTTGCTGCAGTCCTAGTTAACAAAGGGTGAGACTGAAGAGGGAAGAGATGGCCAGAAGACACCCCAAGACTGATTGGAACAGTGAAGAGTGAGGCACCAAATAGGAAATACAGCAGACACACACTGACATGGAGGCACCAGGAACTATAGTGTTTGAACCAGAGCTGGCCCTAGCCAATTTGGTGCCCTAGACAAAATTTTGACAGGTGCCCCCTAACAGATAATCCCACCACCAATCTTAAGGCCGGTACACACCAGACGATGTCTAGTGTGCTCAACCTTATCAGCGACTGGACCCGGTGGGGGAGCCGGTATCGGCAAATGCAATACACACACGTAGATACCGGCAGCGACAAAGCGATGGCGGGGGCCATGCTGCAATCGGCACAATGGCCCTCACTAACGTATCCCCTGTTGGACCTTCATGATAATGCTGAAGGTGCACAGGAGCATGCGTTGTCAGCGAAATAGCGGGTACACACTAGACGATGTGCCCAATATGTTACCCCGAACCGCGAGATAGGACAACATATCGTTTAGTGTGTACCCAGCATTAGTGTTTATACGCGGATGCCAAAAATACCACACTTGCTTATAACTTATTTTTTATTGTTAAAGAAATGTGCTAAAGTACGAATTTTATATATATATATATATATATATATATATATATATATACACACATACACACATGCATATATATGTACAAATATCTATACATACATACATATATCCACATATTATATATATATTATATATATATATATATATATATATATACTAGGGGTGAGCGGGTTCGGATTTCTGAAATCCGAACCCCCCAGAGCCCCCCCGATCCGAGACCGATCCGAGTCAGGCTCGACTTTTCCCGCCTGACTCGGATCTGAAATCGAGGCAAAACTTCATCATCCCGCCTTCCGGGTCTCGCGGGTTTTGGATCCTATATAAGGTACCCGCGTCGGCGCCATTTTCTCACTCGGCTGTGGACAGTGAAGAGGGAGGGTGGGAGTTAGGGCTGACTGAGCTGTGTAGTGTAGTGTAGTGTAGTGCAGTGTAGTGTTGTGCTATGCTGCGCTGTGCTGCTGTTGTCCATAGGGGCTGTGTCCACTACTTCAAAGTCCATAGGGGCTGGCTGGACTGTGTTGTGCAGTCAGTTGTCCATAGGGGCTGTGTCCACTCCAAAGTCCTGTACAGTGTCCCAGTCCTAAAGGGGTGCTGTAGTGTTGTCCAGAGGGTGCTCTGTCCATCAGGGGTGCTCCCCCCAAGTGCAAAAAAATATATATATTTTTTCTGTGTTTGTGAATTGTGTGCACTGTGGCTGCACGTGCATCAACAAAGGAGCAGCGCCAAGCGTGCACCTGTGTCCCATAAGTAAAAGGCCGGCTGGCTTGTCCGTTAAAGGGTGCTGTAAACCCCAAAGGGCACTCCATACAAAATAAAAAAATATATTTTTTTGTGTTTGTGAATTGTGTGCGCAGTAGCCGCACGTGCATCAACAAAGTAGTGCCAAGCGTGCGCCTGTGTCCCATAAATAAAGGGCCGGCTGGATTGACCGCTAAAGGGTGCTGTAACCCCCAAAGGGCACTCCAAACAAAACAAAAATATATATTTTTTTGTGTTTGTGAATTGTGTGCGCAGTAGCCGCACGTGCATCAACAAAGTAGTGCCAAGCGTGCGCCTGTGTCCCATAAATAAAGGGCCGGCTGGATTGACCGCTAAAGGGTGCTGTAACCCCCAAAGGGCACTCCAAACAGAATAAAAAAATATATTTTTTTGTGTTTGTGAATTGTGTGCCCAGTAGCCGCACGTTAATCAACAAAGTAGTGCCAAGCGTGCGCCTGTGTCCCATGAATAAAGGGCCGGCTGGATTGACCGCTAAAGGGTGCTGTAACCCCCAAAGGGCACGCCAAACAAAATAAAAATATATATTTGTTTGTGTTTGTGAATTGTGTGCGCAGTAGCCGCACGTGCATCAACAAAGAAGTGCCAAGCGTGCGCCTGTGTCCCATAAATAAAGGGCTGGCTGGATTGACCGCTAAAGGGTGCTGTAACCCCAAAAGGGCACACCAAACAAAATAAAAATATATATTTTTTTGTGTTTGTGAATTGTGTGCGCAGTAGCCGCACGTGCATCAACAAAGTAGTGCCAAGCGTGCGCCTGTGTCCCATAAATAAAGGGCCGGCTGGATTGACCGCTAAAGGGTGCTGTAACCCCCAAAGGGAACTACAAACAAAATAAAAATATATATTTTTTTGTGTTTGTGAATTGTGTGCGCAGTAGCCGCACGTGCATCAACAAAGTAGTGCCAAGCGTGCGCCTGTGTCCCATAAATAAAGGGCAGGCTGGAAAGACCGCTAAAGGGTGCTGTAACACCCAAAGGGCACTCCAAACAAAATAAAAAAAAATATTTTTTTGTGTTTGTGAATTGTGTGCGCAGTAGCCGCACGTGCATCAACAAAGTAGTGCCAAGCGTGCGCCTGTGTCCCATAAATAAAGGGCCGGCTGGATTGACTGCTAAAGGGTGCTGTAACCCCCAAAGGGAACTACAAACAAAATAAAAATATATATTTTTTTGTGTTTGTGAATTGTGTGCGCAGTAGACGCACGTGCATCAACAAAGTAGTGCCAAGCGTGCGCCTGTGTCCCATAAATAAAGGGCCGGCTGGATTGACCGCTAAAGGGTGCTGTAACCCCCAAAGGGAACTACAAACAAAATAAAAAAATATATTTTTTTGTGTTTGTGAATTGTGTGCGCAGTAGCCGCACGTGCATCAACAAAGTAGTGCCAAGCGTGCGCCTGTGTCCCATAAATAAAGGGCAGGCTGGAAAGACCGCTAAAGGGTGCTGTAACACCCAAAGGGCACTCCAAACAAAATAAAAAAAAATATTTTTTTGTGTTTGTGAATTGTGTGCGCAGTAGCCGCACGTGCATCAACAAAGTAGTGCCAAGCGTGCGCCTGTGTCCCATAAATAAAGGGCCGGCTGGATTGACTGCTAAAGGGTGCTGTAACCCCCAAAGGGAACTACAAACAAAATAAAAATATATATTTTTTTGTGTTTGTGAATTGTGTGCGCAGTAGACGCACGTGCATCAACAAAGTAGTGCCAAGCGTGCGCCTGTGTCCCATAAATAAAGGGCCGGCTGGAATGACCGCTAAAGGGTGCTGTAACACCCAAAGGGCACTCCAAACAAAATAAAAAAATATATTTTTTTGTGTTTGTGAATTGTGTGCGCAGTAGCCGCACGTGCATCAACAAAGTAGTGCCAAGCGTGCGCCTGTGTCCCATAAATAAAGGGCCGGCTGGATTGACCGCTAAGGGGTGCTGTAATCCCCAAAGGGCACTCCAAACAAAATAAAAATATATATTTTTTGTGTTTGTGAATTGTGCGTGCAGTAGCCGCACGTGCATCAACAAAGTAGTGCCAAGCGTGCGCCTGTGTCCCATAAATAAAGGGCCGGCTGGATTGACCATGAAAGGGTGCTGTAATCCCCAAAGGGCACTCCAAACAAAATAAACAAATATATTGTTTTGTGTTTGTGAATTGTGTGCGCAGTAGCCGCACGTGCATCAACAAAGTAGTGCCAAGCATGCGCCTGTGTCCCATAAATAAAGGGCAGGCTGGATTGACCGCTAAAGGGTGCTGTAACCCCCAAAGGGCACTCCAAACAAAATAAAAAAATATATTTTTTTGTGTTTGTGAATTGTGTGCGCAGTAGCCGCACGTGCATCAACAAAGTAGTGACAAGTGTGCGCCTGTGTCATAAGTAAAGGGCTGGCTGGCTTGAACGTTAAAGGGTGCTGTAAACCCCAAAGTACACTCCAAACAAAATAAAAAAATATTTTCTGTGTTTGTGAATTGTGTGCACTGTGGCTGCACGTGTATCAACAAAGGAGCAGCGCCAAGCGTGCGCCTGTGTCCAATAAGTAAAGAGCCGGCTGGCTCATTTCTTCAAGGGTGGTGTAACCCACAAAGTGCACTACTCTCCAGCAAAAATAAAGAAATATTTTCTGTGTTTGAGTGCGCCTTAGCCGCATGTATATATCAAATCGATATAACATAAATGGAGGACCAAACTTTCTCCGATAAAAATAAAATAGAGAAAGATCAAGAACCACTTCCTCCTAGTGCGGAAGCTGCTGCCACTAGTCATGACATAGACGATAACATGCCATCAACGTCGTCTGCCAAGGCCGATGCCCAATGTCATAGTAGAGGCCACATACAATCCCAAATGACAAAGTTCAGGAAAATGACCTTAAAAAAAACATTTAAATCATCTGAAGAGAAACGTAAACTTGCCAATATGCCATTTACGTCACGGAGTGGCAAGGAACGGCTAAGGTCTTTCCCTATCACTAGTGTGTGTCATACTAGTATGACTAGTATGTTCATGACTAGTGGTTCAGCTTCACATGACGATGGAAGCCCTCCTCCCGCTAAAAAAATCAAACAAGTTAAGCTGGCAAAAGCACAGCAAAGACCTGTGCGTTCTAAGAAGATATCACAAATCCCCAAGGAGAGTCCAAGTGTGGTGGCGGTTGCAATGCCTGACCTTCCCAGCACTGGACGGGAAGAGGTGGCTCTTTTCACCATTTGCACGCACCCTGCAAGTGCTGAAAGGAGCACCCACAGTCCACTTGCTGATATGCAAATTGAAGATGTCACTGTTGAAGTACAACAGGATGAGGATACTGGTGTAGCTGGCTCTGAGGAGGAAGTTGGCGAGGAGGATTCTGATGGTGATGTGGTTTGTTTAAATCAGGCTCCGGGGGAGACAGTTGTTGTCCGTGGGATGAAAAAGCCCTTCACGGTCATGCCTGGGCAGAAGACCAAACATTCCACCTCTTTGGTCTGGCAATATTTCTAGCCAAATCCGGTGAAATAAGTAGGGGTAGGGACGTTAACCACCTAGGAACATCCTCCCTTATACGGCACCTGCAGCGCATTCATAAAAAGTTACTGTCAAGTTCAGAATCTTTGGCTAAGACCGTAAGCAGTCCAGGGACACCAAAATCCCATTGTCCTGTTGTATCCAAGCGCCTGCAAACCACACCATCAACTCCCTCCTCGTCAATTTCCTCCTTAGTCAGCAACGGAAGTAGTCCTGCAGGCCATGTCACTGGCATGACTGACTCTCCTATCCGGGATTCCTCCGGAGGATCCTGCAATGCTTCGCCTCCTGCTGCCGCTGCTGCTGTTGCTGCTGCTGGGAGTCGTTCATCATCCCAGAGAGGAAGTAGGAACACCACTACTTTTACTAAACAATTGACCCTCCAACAGTCCTTAGCGAGGAGGATGAAGTACGACAGCAGTCATCCTGAAGCAAAACGTATAACTGAGGCCTTGACTGCTATGTTGGTGTTAGACGTGCATCCGGTATCCGCCATTAGTGCAGTGGGATTTAGACAATTGATGGAGATCGTGAGTCCCCGGTTCCAAATCCCGTCTAGGTTCCACTTCACTAGGCAGGCGATACCGAGACTGTACAGAAACGTCAGAAAAAGTGTCCTCAGTATCCTGAAAAATGCCGTTGTACCCAATGTCCACTTAACCACGGACATGTGGACAAGTGGAACAGGGCAGACTAAGGACTATTTGACTGTGACAGCCCACTGGGTAGATGTATCACCTTACGCAGCAACAGCAGCAGCGTCACCAGTAGCAGCATCTCAGAAACGCCAGCTCGTTCCAAGGCAGGCTATGCTGTGTATCACCGGTTTCAGTAAGAGGCACACCACCGACAACCTCTTAGAGAAACTGAGGGAAATCATCGCCCAGTGGCTTACCCCACTTAGACTCTCCTGGGGATTTGTGATATCTGACAACGCCACCAATATTGTGCGGGCATTACATCTGGGCAAATTCCTGCACTTCCCATGTATTGCTCACACAATAAACTTGGTGGTGCAGAATTTTCTGAAAAGCGACAGGGGCGTGCAGCAGAAGCTTTGGGTGGCCCAAAAAATTTCTGGCCACTTTCGCCATTCAGCGACTGAGTGCTGAAGACTGGAGCACCAGCAAACACTCTTGAACCTGCCCCGCCATCACCTGAAGCAAGAGGTTGTGACGCGGTGGAACTCAACCCTCTATATGCTTCAGAGGATGGAGGAGCAGCAAAAGGCCATTCAAACCTATACATCCACCTATGACATAGGCAAAGGAGGGGGTATTCACCTGACTCAAGCGCAGTGGAGAATGATTTCCATGTTGTGCAAGGTTCTCCAGCCCTTCGAACTTGCCACACGTGAAGTCAGTTCAGACACTGCCAGCTTGAGTCAGGTCATTCCCCTCATCAGGCTTTTGCAGAAGCAGCTGGAGAAAGTGAAGGAGGAGCTAAGATGGAGCGATTCCGCTCGGCATGTGGGACTTGTGGATGAAGCCCTTCATTCGCTTTGCCAGGATTCCAGGGTGGTCAATCTGTTGAAATCAGACCACTACATTTTGGCCACCGTGCTCGATCCTAGGTTTAAAGCCTATGTGGTGTCTCTCTTTCTGGCCGACACAAGCCTGCAGAGGTGCAAAGACCTGCTGGTAAAAACACTGTCAGCTGAAGCGGAACGTGACACGTCAACAGCTCCTTCTTCATTTTCTCCCGCATCCAAGTAGGCATGTCAGACAGTCCATACTTGTACTGGCAGGAAAAAGAGGCAATTTGGAGGCCCCTGTACAAACTGGCTCTATTTTACCTGAGTTGCCCCCCCTCCAGTGTGTACTCTGAAAGAGTGTTTAGTGCAGCCGGGAACCTTGTCAGCGAAAGGCGTAGGAGGTTGCTTCCACAAAATGTGGAGAAGATGATGTTCATAAAAATGAATTATCAACTCTTCCAGGGAGACCAGCCTCCAGAACGTACAGAGGGACCTGTGGTGGTGGATTCCAGTGGGGACGAGTTAATACTCTGTGAGGATGAGGATGTACACAACACTGAAGAGGGTGAGGAATCGGTGGATGAGGAGGATGAGGACGACATCTTGCCTCTGTAGAGCCAGTTTGTGCAGGGACAGATTAATTGCCAGCTTGTTTTGTGGGGGCCCAAACGAACTAATCATTTCAGCCACAGTTGTGTGGCAGACCCTGGCGCTGAAATGATTGCTTTGTTAAAGTGTGCATGTCCTGTTTATACAACATAAGGGTGGGTGGGAGGGCCCAAGGACAATTCCATCTTGCACCTCTTTTTTTTCTTTGCATTATGTACAGTTTGGGGCCTAGTATTTCAAACTGCCATCCTGTCTGCCACTGCAGTATCAGTCCTAGATGGGTCACGTGTTTGTGCCGTCCACTCGTGTCGCTTAGCATAGTCATCCAGCTACCTCGGTGCAACCTTTTGGACATAAAAACACTATTGTGAGGTGTGAAGTGTTCAGGATAGACTGGAAATTAGTGGAAATTAAGGTTATTGAGGTTAATAATAGCATAGGAGCAGAAAAACCAACACATTCTGTGATTTTAGCTGTTTTTATGCTTTTTTTCAAAAAACATACAAATCCAAAACACAAAACCCAGAACCCAAAACACGGAAGGGTGGTTTTGGCAAAACCAATCCAGATCCAAAACACGAAGAAAGATCCAGATCCAAAACCAAAACACAAAACACGAAACGTGGCCAGTGCACACCCCTAATATATACACACACACACGACCCAAATCATATCTACTCTATAAACCTACTTTCTCTGTATAGAGCACACAGGTCTGCATAGTGGGCCTGATTCAGAGCCGGACGCTATTTGCGCTCGCTCATTTAGAAAAAGGGGCTGGCTATTTAAATTGAACGAAACATGCGGTCGTTATTTTGAAAAAAACACCCCCTGGCCGCTCGCATCATACGTCATATCCGCTATTTATTAGATTAATCGAGTACATCGAAAGGCGAATGAACTGCTCGCTATTCCTGTGGTTGCATTTTCCTACCGCAATCATGCGAGCAGTTCAGACTAAAAAACAACCAAGTGACGTGGTCGATGACGCTGCTTTGTTAATTATGCACACCCTTAAAACGCCCGTTTTGACCGTTTGGCACGCCTGCGTTCGGATCTTCACTCCCCATTTTCAAGCACCTTCCCCTGTTACCACCCACAAACGCCTCATCCTGTCACTCAAATTAGCAGGCATTCGCTATTTTGCGAGCACACTATTTCTGACCGCACTGACTGGTTCGCGCATGCGTATTACAATCCATACGCATGTGCAGATCAGTGGCAAACGCAGGATTTCTAGAGGGGGGTTTCCAAATGCTTTATTTTAGAGTGAGTGTGGCCAGTACATGAAGAGGGCATAATTAGCACTTATCCAGCTTTAATATGTGTCATACAAAGTGTATTGTGTGTCATAATTCCAGCATATACAGGACCAGTGATCACAGTAAGCCATTAGATGCGGCAGTAGGGCCATCCTGCCTGAGATCATTGTTTTTATTTTAGATGTGGGCACCATTCCAGAGTATTAGAGCAATTCCTGGGAGTCTGGGGAAGCAGCAGAATAACCTAGCACTGCCCTGGACATATACGTACATATTGGGCTCTATATTAGCAACACATCCCTAACAGTGAATGTTTTCCAGATCTCCTAGTTGGTGCACAGGTTATTTACTACTGACTGATACATGTTAAAATTTGCAGAAGGTGCTAATTATTTCATTTATGATATTGAGAAGAACATGTAGCCCTAGTAACATTCTATTATATTACTATATCTATTGTGGTCATGGTGTGGGCTGCAGAGGGGGGTTTCCAGGCAGACAGAAACCCCCCCTGCATTTGCCTATGCAGATGTGCGAACATCGTTCGGAACGAACGAGCGGCCGCTTACGAGCAGCTCTGAATGAGGTCCAGTATACCTATGTATGAATGTGCATGTATATTAGGGGTGAGCGGGTTCGGATTTCTGAAATCCGAACCCCCCCGAGCCCCCCTCGATCCGAGGCAGATCCGAGTCAGGCTCGACTTTTCCCGCCTGACTCGGATCTGAAATCGAGGCAAAATGTCATCATCCCGCCTTCCGGGTCTCGCGGGTTTTGGATCCTATATAAGGTACCCGCGTCGGCGCCATTTTCTCACTCGGCTGTGGACAGTGAAGAGGGAGAGTGGGAGTTAGGGCTGGCTGGGCTGTGTAGTGTAGTGTAGTGCAGAGTAGTGTTGTGCTGTGCTGTGCTGCGCTATGCTGCTGTTGTTAATAGGGGCTGTGTCCACTACTTCAAAGTCCATAGGGGCTGGCTGGACTGTGTTGTGCAGTCAGTTGTCCATAGGGGCTGTGTCCACTCCAAAGTCCTGTGCAGTGTCCCAGTCCTAAAGGGGTGCTGTAGTGTTGTCCAGGGGGTGCTCTGTCAGTCAGGAGTGCTCCCCCCAAGTGTTTGTGAATTGTGTGCGCAGTAGCCGCACGTGCATCAACAAAGTAGTGCCAAGCGTGCGCCTGTGTCATAAGTAAAGGGCCGGCTGGCTTGACCGTTAAAGGGTGCTGTAACCCCCAAAGTACACTCCAGTCCAAACCAAAAAAAATATATATTTTCTGTGTTTGTGAATTGTGTGGGCAGTAGCCGCATGTGCATCAACAAAGTAGTGCCAAGCGTGTGCCTGTGTCATAAGTAAAGGGCCGGCTGGCTTGACCGTTAAAGGGTGCTGTAACCCCCAAAGTACACTCCAGTCCAAACCAAAAAAAAAATATTTTCTGTGTTTGTGAATTGTGTGCGCAGTAGCCGCACGTGCATCAACAAAGTAGTGCCAAGCGTGCGCCTGTGTCATAAGTAAAGAGCCAGCTGGCTTGTCCGTTAAAGGGTGCTGTAACCCCCAAAGTACACTCCAGTCCAAACCAAAAAAAAAATATTTTCTGTGTTTGTGAATTGTGTGCGCAGTAGCCGCACGTGCATCAACAAAGTAGTGCCAAGCGTGCGCCTGTGTCATAAGTAAAGAGCCAGCTGGCTTGTCCGTTAAAGGGTGCTGTAACCCCCAAAGTACACTCCAGTCCAAACCAAAAAAATATATATTTTCTGTGTTTGTGAATTGTGTGCGCAGTAGCCGCACGTGCATCAACAAAGTAGTGCCAAGCGTGCGCCTGTGTCATAAGTAAGGGGCCGGCTGGCTTGACCGTTAAAGGGTGCTGCAAACCCCAACGTACACACCAGTCCAAACCAAAAAAATATATATTTTCTGTGTTTGTGAATTGTGTGCGCAGTAGCCGCACGTGCATCAACAAAGTAGTGCCAAGCGTGCGCCTGTGTCATAAGTAAAGGGCCGGCTGGCTTGACCGTTAAAGGGTGCTGTAACCCCCAAAGTACACTCCAGTCCAAACCAAAACAAAATATTTTTTCTGTGTTTGTGAATTGTGTGCGCAGTAGCCGAACGTGCATCAACAAAGTAGTGCCAAGCGTGCGCCTGTGTCATAAGTAAAGGGCCGGCTGGCTTGACCGTTAAAGCGTGCTGTAACCCCCAAAGTACACTCCAGTTCAAACCAAAAAAAAAAAATATTTTCTGTGTTTGTGAATTGTGTGCGCAGAAGCCACACGTGCATCAACAAAGTAGTGCCAAGCGTGCGCCTGTGTCATAAGTAAAGGGCCGGCTGGTTTGACCGTTAAAGGGTGCTGTAACCCCCAAAGTACACTCCAGTCCAAACCAAAAAAAAATATATTTTCTGTGTTTGTGAATTGTGTGCGCAGTAGCCGCATGTGCATCAACAAAGTAGTGCCAAGCGTGCGCCTGTGTCATAAGTAAAGGGCCGGCTGGATTGACCGTTAGAGGGTGCTGTAACCCCAAAAGTACACTCCAGTCCAAACCAAAAAAAAATATATTTTCTGTGTTTGTGAATTGTGTGCGCAGTAGCCGCACGTGCATCAACAAAGTAGTGCCAAGCGTGCGCCTGTGTCATAACTAAAGGGCCGGCTGGCTTGACCGTTAAAGGGTGCTGTAACCCCCAAAGTACACTCCAGTCCAAACCAAAAAAATATATATTTTCTGTGTTTGTGAATTGTGTGCGCAGAAGCCGCACGTGCATCAACAACATAGTGCCAAGCGTGCGCCTGTGTCATAAGTAAATGGCCGGCTGGCTTGACCATTAAAGGGTGCTGTAACCCCCAAAGTACACTCCAGTCCAAACCAAAAAAATATATATTTTCTGTGTTTGTGAATTGTGTGCGCAGTAGCCGCACGTGCATCAACAAAGTAGTGCCAAGCGTGCGCCTGTGTCATAAGTAAAGGGCCGGCTGGATTGACCGTTAAAGGGTGCTGTAACCCCAAAAGTACACTCCAGTCCAAACCAAAAAAAAAAATATTTTCTGTGTTTGTGAATTGTGTGCGCAGTAGCCGCACGTGCATCAACAAAGTAGTGCCAAGCGTGCGCCTGTGTCATAAGTAAAGGGCCGGCTGGCTTGACCGTTAAAGAGTGCTGTAACCCCCAAAGTACACTCCAGTCCAAACAAAAAAAATATATATTTTCTGTGTTTGTGAATTGTGTGCGCAGTAGCTGCACGTGCATCAACAACATAGTGCCAAGCGTGCGCCTGTGTCATAAGTAAATGGCCGGCTGGCTTGACCATTAAAGGGTGCTGTAACCCCCAAAGTACACTCCAGTCCAAACCAAAAAAAAAAATATTTTCTGTGTTTGTGAATTGTGTGCGCAGTAGCCGCACGTGCATCAACAAAGTAGTGCCAAGCGTGTGCCTGTGTCATAAGTAAAGGGCCGGCTGGATTGACCGTTAAAGGGTGCTGTAACCCCAAAAGTACACTCCAGTCCAAACCAAAAAAAAATATATATTCTGTGTTTGTGAATTGTGTGCGCAGTAGCCGCACGTGCATCAACAAAGTAGTGCCAAGCGTGCGCCTGTGTCATAAGTAAAGGGCCGGCTGGCTTGACCATAAAAGGGTGCTGTAACCCCCAAAGTACACTCCAGTCCAAACCAAAACAAAATATTTTTTCTGTGTTTGTGAATTGTGTGCGCAGTAGCCGCACGTGCATCAACAAAGGAGCAGCACCAAGCGTGCGCCTGTGTCCCATAGGTAAAGAGCCGGCTGGCTCATTTCTTCAAGGGTGGTGTAACCCACAAAGTGCACTACTCTCCAGCAAAAATAAAAAAATATTTTCTGTGTTTAGCCGCACGTATATATCAAATCGATATAACATAAATGGAGGACCAAACTTTCTCCGATAAAAATAAAATAGAGAAAGATCAAGAACCACTTCCTCCTAGTGCTGAAGCTGCTGCCACTAGTCATGACATAGACGATAACATGCCATCAATGTCGTCTGCCAAGGCCGATGCCCAATGTCATA
Organism: Taudactylus pleione; assembly: GCA_031769625.1. Lineage (NCBI taxonomy): Eukaryota > Metazoa > Chordata > Amphibia > Anura > Myobatrachidae > Taudactylus > Taudactylus pleione. Next base: position 2,232,987 of record JAUIMM010000725.1, read on the forward strand.
GTAGAGGGCACATACAATCCCAAATGACAAAGTTCAGGAAAATTACCTTGAAAAAAACATTTAAATCATCTGAAGAGAAACGTAAACTTGCCAATATGCCATTTACGACACGGAGTGGCAAGGAACGGCTAAGGTCGATCCCTAGTATGTTCATGACTAGTGGTTCAGCTTCACATGATGATGGAAGCCCTCCTCCCACTAAAAAAATCAAAAGAGTTAAGCTGGCAAAAGCACAGCGAAGAACTGGGCTTTCTAAGAAGATATCACAAATCCCCAAGGAGAGTCCAAGTGTGGTGGTGGTTGCGATGCCTGACCTTCCCAGCACTGGACTGGAAGAGGTGGCTCTTTCCACCATTTGCACGCCCCCTGCAAGTGCTGAAAGGAGCACCCACAGTCCACTTGCTGATATGCAAATTGAAGATGTCACTGTTGAAGTACAACAGGATGAGGATACTGGTGTAGCTGGCGCTGAGGAGGAAGTTGGCGAGGAGGATTCTGATGGTGATGTGGTTTGTTTAAATCAGGCTCCGGGGGAGACAGTTGTTGTCCGTGGGATGAAAAAGCCCATCACGGTCAAGCCTGGGCAGAAGACCAAACATTCCACCTCTTTGGTCTGGCAATATTTCTATCCAAATCCGGACAACAACTGTCTTGCCATATGTACCATATGTAAAGGTGAAATAAGTAGGGGTAGGGACGTCAACCACCTAGGAACATCCTCCCTTATACGGCACCTGCAGCGTGTTCATAAAAAGTTACTGTCAAGTTCAGAAACTTTGGCTAAGACCATAAGCAGTCCAGGGACACCTAAATCCTGTTGTCCTGTTGTATCCAAGCGCCTGCAAACCACACCGTCAACTCCCTCCTCATCAATTTCCTCCTTAGTCAGGATCGGAAGTAGTCCTGCAGGCCATGTCACTGGCATGACTGACTCTCCTATCCGGGATTCCTCCGGAGGATCCTGCATTGCTATGCCTCCTGCTGCCGCTGCTGCTGTTGCTGCTGCTGGGAGTCGTTCATCGTCCCAGAGAGGAAGTAGGAACACCACTACTTTTACTAAACAATTGACCCTCCAACAGTCCTTAGCGAGGAGGATGAAGTACGACAGCAGTCATCCTGAAGCAAAACGTATAACTGAGGCCTTGACTGCTATGTTGGTGTTAGACGTGCGTCCGGTATCCGCCATTAGTGCAGTGGGATTTAGACAATTGATGGAGGTAGTGTGTCCCCGGTTCCGAATCCCGTCTAGATTCCACTTCACTAGACAGGCGATACCGAGACTGTACAGAAACGTCAGAAAAAGTGTCCTCAGTGTCCTGAAAAATGCCGTTGTACCCAATGTCCACTTAACCGCAGAGATGTGGACAAGTGGAACAGGGCAGACTAAGGACTATATGACTGTGACAGCCCACTGGGTAGATGTATCACCTTACGCAGCAACAGCAGCAGCGTCACCAGTAGCAGCATCTCAGAAACGCCAGCTCGTTCCAAGCAGGCTACGCTGTGTATCACCGGTTTCAGTAAGAGGCACACCGCCGACAACCTCTTAGAGAAACTGAGGGAAATCATCGCCCAGTGGCTTACCCCACTTAGACTCTCCTGGGGATTTGTGATATCTGACAATGCCACCAATATTGTGCGGGCATTACATCTGGTCAAATTCCAGCACGTCCCATGTTTTGCTCACACAATAAACTTGGTGGTGCAGAATTTTCTGAAAAGCGACAGGGGCGTGCAGGAGACGCTTTGGGTGGTCCAAAAAATTTCTGGCCACTTTCGCCATTCAGTGACTGCGTGCCGAAGACTGGAGCGCCAGCAAACACTCTTGAACCTGCCCCTCCATCACCTGAAGCAAGAGGTTGTGACACGGTGGAACTCAACCCTCTATATGCTTCAGAGGATGGAGGAGCAGCAAAAGGCCATACAAGCCTATACATCCACCTATGACATAGGCAAAGGAGGGGGTATGCACCTGACTCAAGCGCAGTGGAGAATGATTTCCGTGTTGTGCAAGGTTCTCCAGCCCTTCGAACTTGCCACACGTGAAGTCAGTTCAGACACTGCCAGCTTGAGTCAGGTCATTCCCCTCATCAGGCTTTTGCAGAAGCAGCTGGAGAAAGTGAAGGAGGAGCTAAGACGGAGTGATTCCGCTCGGCATGTGGGACTTGTGGATGAAGCCCTTCCTTCCCTTTGCCAGGATTCCAGGGTGGTCAATCTGTTGAAATCAGACCACTACATTTTGGCCACCGTGCTCGATCCTAGGTTTAAAGCCTATGTGGTGTCTCTCTTTCCGGCCGACACAAGCCTGCAGAGGTGCAAAGACCTGCTGGTGAACACACTGTCAGCTGAAGCGGAACGTGACACGTCAACAGCTCCTTCTTCATTTTCTCCCGCAACTGGGGCTGCCAGGCAAAAACTTAGGTATCCTAAGCAACCCGCTGGCGGTGATGCAGGGCAGGCAGGACCAAGTTTGGACATCTGGTCCGGACTGAAGGACCTGGCAACAATTTCTGACATGTCTACTGTCACTACTTATGATACTGTCACCATTGACAGAATGGTGGAGGATTACATCGGTGACAGCATCCAAGTAGGCATGTCAGACAGTCCATACCTGTACTGGCAGGAAAAAGAGGCAATTTGGAGGCCCCTGTACAAACTGGCTCTATTTTACCTGAGTTGCCCCCCCTCCAGTGTGTACTCCGAAAGAGTGTTTAGTGCAGCCGGGAACCTTGTCAGCGAAAGGCGTAGGAGGTTGCTTCCACAGAATGTGGAGAAGATGATGTTCATCAAAATGAATTATCAGCTCTTCCAGGGAGACCAGCCTCCAGAACGTACAGAGGGACCTGTGGTGGTGGATTCCAGTGGGGACGAGTTAATACTCTGTGAGGATGAGGATGTACACAACACTGAAGAGGGTGAGGAATCGGTGGATGAGGAGGATGGGGATGACATCTTGCCTCCGTAGAGCCAGTTTGTGCAGGGACAGATTAATTGCCAGCTTGTTTTGTGGGGGCCCAAACGAACCAATCATTTCAGCCACAGTTGTATGGCAGACCCTGGCGCTGAAATGATTGCTTTGTTAAAGTGTGCATGTCCTGTTTATACAACATAAGGGTGGGTGGGAGGGCCCAATGACAATTCCATCTTGCACCTCTTTTTTTTCTTTGCATTATGTACAGTTTGGGGCCTAGTTTTTCAAACTGCCATCCTGTCTGCCGCTGCAGTATCACGCCTAGATGGGTCACGTGTTTGTGCCGCCCACTCGTGTCGCTTAGCATAGTCATCCAGCTACCTCAGTGCAACCTTTTGGACATAAAAACACTATTGTGAGGTGTGAGGTGTTCAGAATAGACTGGAAATGAGTGGAAATTAAGGTTATTGAGGTTAATAATAGCATAGGGGCAGAAAAAACTACAAATTCTGTGATTTTAGCTGTTTTTATGCTTTTTTTAAAAAAAAATACAAATCCAAAACACACAACCCAGAACCCAAAACACGGAAGGGTGGTTTTGGCAAAACCAATCCAGATCCAAAACACGAAGAAAGATCCAGATACAAAACCAAAACACGAAAAGTGGCCGGTGCACACCCCTAATGTATATATATATATATATATATATATATTTATATATACTGTATATACACACTCACACACACATATGTATACATAATTTTACATATATACACACACATGTACATATATATATATATATATATATATATATATATATATATATATATTATAATGGTAACCAGGGATTGGAAGACCAGCACACCAGATAAAGTATCAAAAAAAGTTTTATAAATAGAATGCATGTAAAAGCGTGAACATTGGTGTCCAGAGGTGAGTTTTCAGTCACATAGAGACGTGCATAACAAGATATACTTATCAGAATCTTGTGTGAACAAACACTGGCACCAAATATAATATGAGCCGCCTTAGTAGGTGGACAGCCCAACGGCCGTTTCGATGCTCAGAAGCACCTTCATCATGGGGCACCTCCTCCACTGAGGAATATAGCCCGTTAACAAGCATTTATACATCAGCAAGGCACATCCTCCTCAAATCAAGGGCAACAGAACCGCACTCACCTGTGGTAAAGCTGTATACACTCTGGTAATCAGGGAGCTTGCCGCCAGACCAGCGCGTGTAACAGGTGGAACGCACTGCTGAACCAGCGTGCGTTCCACCTACAGGAAGTCGGACCTGCACGTGACAACACTGTAAGCCACTGAACTACAGACAACATCCGGGCTCTACATTGGAGTGCGTCACTCTCTTTCAGTGCGCTCCAGCTGCCGGAAGTGAAAAAAAATCACCATCACGCTGTGAACCGCACGACAACCAGCTGATTGTCAACTCAGCGTTCTGTGGTCACGTGTGATCCTGTAGTAAAAGTAAATATAAGAAGCACACTAAGTGTGCGGATGCTGCCCGCAGATGAGGAGGTAGCGCCAAATACCGATAGTACAAACATGCACATAAATCACAAAAATTTAACAATATACATAATCTCAAAATAAATCATGCAAAAAACTGAAAAATAAATGCAACAAGAATCAATCATGCTGTGCAATACACCAAGTTCTCAAACATTGTATCAAAGAAATTAAGAAGCAACTGTATCAAAGAAAACAGGAAAAGTTCAACTCCTCATTTAACCCTGCTGGTGCTAGACAGCTTAAATCATAAATCCACCGTGCTTCTTTCTGAAGGAGAAGCTTCTCACGATTGCCATCCCTTTTCAAGGGAGCAACATGATCAAAAGGAATTACTTTAAAGTCCAATAAATTATGGCCTTTCGCAATAAAGTGCTTGGCTACTGGAGGAGTGTTAATGTCCATCAAAGTTGAAGCCTTTTTTATTGAGGATCTGTGAAGAGCAATTCGCTCTTTAAGCATCCTAATAGTCTTTCCCACATATATTAGTTTGCAAGGGCAGACAATAGCATACACAACGAATTTACTTTCACATGTGAGACGATGATTGATTTTAATACTTCTTTTGGATTGAGGATCACAGAAACTGTCTCCTGTCATCATAAAGCGGCAATTAACACATCCTGTGCACCGAAAAGAGCCAGGTCTGAGCATCAGCCAATTCGTTGGTGTTTTCTCGCCCAACTCAGACGACGTAACTTCATCTTTAATGTTATTGCTGCGTTTATAGCAGAACAAAGGTTGTTCTTTGCTTAATTGTCTCAGGATAGGATCAGTTTGAATGATGTGCCAGTGTTGTTGAAATGCACGTTTGATGATATGTGACCCAATAGAAAACGTACTAGAAAAAATAAATCGCTCAGTCATTTTGTCTGATTGTTGTTTTGATAATAAAGTTTGTCTGTCCAAATGTAAACATTTATTAATAGCCTCATTGATGTCATTCTCATCATAGCCACGTTGACGAAATTTGTTGCCCATAGCAATTAATGCCTGGGGTAACAGAGATTTATCAGATGTAATCCTTGTGACACGTATCATTTGAGAAAACGGTAATCCTCTTTTAAGTGGTGCTGGGTGGAAGCTGTCTGCTGCCAGCAGGGTATTTTTATCTGTCTTCTTGGTGTAAACAGTGGTTGCACAAAAACCTGTCGAAATGTCAATAGTGACATCAAGGTAATTTATAATCTTATGGTTATAATTCAAGGTAAATTGAATATCGTTGCTGACATTATTTAATTCCTCAAAAAATATAAGAAGCTGCTCCTGTCCCCCTGTCCATACTAGAAATACATCGTCGATGTATCGAACAAAGAATAGAATATGTACAGCCAATCGATGTGATATAATGTGCTGTTTCTCAAAGACATGCATGAACAGGTTGGATGGTTTATCTCGTTTACCGCCTGACTGCATATTGGTCACTCTTGACATAGTGAATCTCTATACCAGCATTCCACATCACATGGGTATGGATGCGGTATGTAAAATGGTGACTTTTAGTCCATTCTATATCGGTCCACCTGTGGATTATTTACTCTTATTGATTGATGTAATTTTACACAAAAATTATTTCCTATTTGACAACACGTTCTTTTTGCAGCGCCATGGAACTGCTATGGGGTCAAATATGGCCCCTTCATACGCCAACCTGTTCATGCATGTCTTTGAGAAACAGCACATTATATCACATCGATTGGCTGTACATATTCTATTCTTTGTTCGATACATCGACAATGTATTTCTAGTATGGACAGGGGGACAGGAGCAGCTTCTTATGTTTTTTGAGGAATTAAATAATGTCAGCAACGATATTCAATTTACCTTGAATTATAACCATAAGATTATAAATTACCTTGATGTCACTATCGACATTTCGACAGGTTTTTGTGCAACCACTGTTTACACCAAGAAGACAGATAAAAATACCCTGCTGGCAGCAGACAGCTTCCACCCAGCACCACTTAAAAGAGGATTACCGTTTTCTCAAATGATACGTGTCACAAGGATTACATCTGATAAATCTCTGTTACCCCAGGCATTAATTGCTATGGGCAACAAATTTCGTCAACGTGGCTATGATGAGAATGACATCAATGAGGCTATTAATAAATGTTTACATTTGGACAGACAAACTTTATTATCAAAACAACAATCAGACAAAATGACTGAGCGATTTATTTTTTCTAGTACATTTCTATTGGGTCACATATTATCAAATGTGCATTTCAACAACACTGGCACATCATTCAAACTGATCCTATCCTGAGACAATTAAGCAAAGAACAACCTTTGTTCTGCTATAAACGCAGCAATAACATTAAAGATAAAGTTACGTCGTCTGAGTTGGGCGAGAAAACACCAACGAATTGGCTGATGCTCAGACCTGGCTCTTTTCGGTGCACAGGATGTGTTAATTGCCGCTTTATGATGACAGGAGACAGTTTCTGTGATCCTCAATCCAAAAGAAGTATTAAAATCAATCATCGTCTCACATGTGAAAGTAAATTCGTTGTGTATGCTATTGTCTGCCCTTGCAAACTAATATATGTGGGAAAGACTATTAGGATGATTAAAGAGCGAATTGCTCTTCACAGATCCTCAATAAAATAGGCTTCAACTTTGATGGACATTAACACTCCTCCAGTAGCCAAGCACTTTATTGCGAAAGGCCATAATTTATTGAACTTTAAAGTAATTCCTTTTGATCATGTTGCTCCCTTGAAAAGGGGTGGCAATCGTGAGAAGCTTCTCCTTCAGAAAGAAGCACGGTGGATTTATGATTTAAACTGTCTAGCACCAGCAGGGTTAAATGAGGAGTTGAACTTTTCCTGTTTTCTTTGATACAGTTGCTTCTTAATTTCTTTGATACAATGTTTGAGAACTTGGTGTATTGCACAGCATGATTGATTCTTTTTGCATTTATTTTTCAGTTTTTTGCATGATTTATTTTGAGATTATGTATATTGTTCATTTTTTGTGATTTATGTGCATGTTTGTACTATCGGTATTTGGCGCTACCTCCTCATCTGCGGGCAGCATCCGCACACTTAGTGTGCTTCTTATATTTACTTTTACTACAGGATCACACGTGACCACAGAACGCTGAGTTGACAATCAGCTGGTTGTCGTGCGATTCACAGCGCGATGGTGATTTTTTTTCACTTCCGGCAGCTGGAGCGCACTGAAAGAGAGTGACGCACTCCAATGTAGAGCCCGGATGTTGTCTGTAGTTCAGTGGCTTACAGTGTTGTCACGTGCAGGTCCGACTTCCTGTAGGTGGAACGCACGCTGGTTCAGCAGTGCGTTCCACCTGTTACACGCGCTGGTCTGGCGGCAAGCTCCCTGATTACCAGAGTGTATACAGCTTTACCACAGGTGAGTGCGGTTCTGTTGCCCTTGATTTGAGGAGGATGTGCCTTGCTGATGTATAAATGCTTGTTAACGGGCTATATTCCTCAGTGGAGGAGGTGCCCCATGATGAAGGTGCTTCTGAGCATCGAAACGGCCGTGGCTGTCCACCTACTAAGGCGGCTCATATTATATATGGTGCCAGTGTTTGTTCACACAAGATTCCGATAAGTATATCTTGTTATGCACGTCTCTATGTGACTGAAAACTCACCTCTGGACACCAATGTTCACGCTTTTACATGCATTCTATTTATAAAACTTTTTTTGATACTTTATCTGGTGTGCTGGTCTTCCAATCCCTGGTTACCATTATAGTATATATATATATATATATATATATATATATAGTACATGTGTGTGTATATATGTAAAATTATGTATACATATGTGTGTGTGAGTGTGTATATACAGTATATATAAATATATATATATATATATATATATATATATATATATACATTAGGGGTGTGCACCGGCCACTTTTCGTGTTTTGGTTTTGTATCTGGATCTTTCTTCGTGTTTTGGATCTGGATTGGTTTTGCCAAAACCACCCTTCCGTGTTTTGGGTACTGGGTTGTGTGTTTTGGATTTGTATTGTTTTTAAAAAAAGCATAAAAACAGCTAAAATCACAGAATTTGTAGGTTTTTCTGCCCCTATTCTATTATTAACCTCAATAACCTTAATTTCCACTCATTTCCAGTCTATTCTGAACACTTCACACCTCACAATAGTGTTTTTATGTCCAAAAGGTTGCACCGAGGTAGCTGGATGACTATGCTAAGCGACACGAGTGGGCGGCACAAACACGTGACCCATCTAGGCGTGATACTGCAGTGGCAGACAGGATGGGAGTTTGAAAAACTAGGCCCCAAACTGTACATAATGCAAAGAAAAAAAAGAGGTGCAAAATGGAATTGTCATTGGGCCCTCCCACCCACCCTTATGTTGTATAAACAGGACATGCACACTTTAACAAAGCAATCATTTCAGCGCCAGGGTCTGCCACACAACTGTGGCTGAAATAATTGGTTCGTTTGGGCCCCCACAAAACAAGCTGGCAATTAATCTGTCCCTGCACAAACTGGCTCTACGGAGGCAAGATGTCATCCCCATCCTCCTCATCCACCGATTCCTCACCCTCTTCAGTGTTGTGTACATCCTCATCCTCACAGAGTATTAACTCGTCCCCACTGGAATCCACCACCACAGGTCCCTCTGTACGTTGTGGAGGCTGGTCTCCCTGGAAGAGCTGATAATTCATTTTGATGAACATCATCTTCTCCACATTCTGTGGAAGCAACCTCCTACGCCTTTCGCTGACAAGGTTCCCGGCTGCACTAAACACTCTTTCGGAGTACACACTGGAGGGGGGGCAACTCAGGTAAAATAGAGCCAGTTTGTACAGGGACCTCCAAATTGCTTCTCTTTCCTGCCAGTACAGGTACGGACTGTCTGACATGCCTACTTGGATGTTGTCACCGATGTAATCCTTTAACAGACAGACGCACGCTTGTCGCTGCTGCTTTAAGGATGCAGGTGCGGCTACAGCCCACACATTTCACAAAGACAGAAAAAAAAAGAAGAATATTTTTATTGTTTGTGGAGCGCACTTTGAGGGTTACACCACCCTTTAACAGACAGACGCATGCTTGTCGCTGCTGCTTTGAGGATGCAAGTGCGGCTACAGCCCACACATTTCACAAAGACAGAAAAAAAAAGAATTTTTTTATTGTTTGTGGAGCGCACTTTGAGGGTTACACCACCCTTTAACAGACAGACGCACGCTTGTCGCTGCTGCTTTAAGGATGCAGGTGCGGCTACAGCCCACACATTTCACAAAGACAGAAAAAAAATAAGAATATTTTTATTGTTTGTGGAGCGCACTTTGAGGGTTACACCACCCTTTAACAGACAGACACATGCTTGTCGCTGCTGCTTTGAGGACAGTATCATATGCAGTGACAGTAGACTTGTAAGAAATTGTTGGCACGTCCTTCAGTCCGGACCAGATGTCCAAACCGGCCCTTGACTTATGACACAGGCGCACGCTTGACGCTGCTACTGTGTTGATGCACGTGCGGCTACATCGCACACAAGTCACAAACACATAAAAAAAATAGTTTTTTATTTTTTGGAGCACTTTGAGGGTTACACCACCCTTTAACAGACAGACGCACGCTTGTCGCTGCTGCTTTGAGGATGCAAGTGCGGCTACAGCCCACACAATTCACAAAGACAGAAAAAAAAGAAGAATATTTTTATTGTTTGTGGAGCGCACTTTGAGGGTTACACCTCCCTTTAACAGAGAGACGCACGCTTGTCGCTGCTGCTTTGAGGATGCAAGTGCGGCTACAGCCCACACAATTCACAAAGACAGAAAAAAAAGAAGAATATTTTTATTGTTTGTGGAACGCACTTTGAGGGTTACACCACCCTTTAACAGACAGACGCACGCTTGTCGCTGCTGCTTTAAGGATGCAGGTGTGGCTACAGCCCACACATTTCACAAAGACAGAAAAAAAAGAAGAATTTTTTTATTGTTTGTGGAGCGCACTTTGAGGGTTACACCACCCTTTAACAGACAGACGCACGCTTGTCGCTGCTGCTTTAAGGATGCAGGTGCGGCTACAGCCCACACATTTCACAAAGACAGAAAAAAAAGAAGAATATTTTTATTGTTTGTGGAGCGCACTTTGAGGGTTACACCACCCTTTAACAGACAGACACACGCTTGTCGCTGCTGCTTTGAGGACAGTATCATATGCAGTGACAGTAGACTTGTAAGAAATTGTTGGCACGTCCTTCAGTCCGGACCAGATGTCCAAACCGGCCCTTGACTTATGACACAGGCGCACGCTTGACGCTGCTACTGTGTTGATGCACGTGCGGCTACATCGCACACAAGTCACAAACACATAAAAAAAATAGTTTTTTATTTTTTGGAGCACTTTGAGGGTTACACCACCCTTTAACAGACAGACGCACGCTTGTCGCTGCTGCTTTGAGGATGCAAGTGCGGCTACAGCCCACACAATTCACAAAGACAGAAAAAAAAGAAGAATATTTTTATTGTTTGTGGAGCGCACTTTGAGGGTTACACCTCCCTTTAACAGACAGACGCACACTTGTTGCTGCTGCTTTGAGGATGCAAGTGCGGCTACAGCCCACACAATTCACAAAGACAGAAAAAAAAGAAGAATATTTTTATTGTTTGTGGAGCGCACTTTGAGGATTACACCACCCTTTAACAGACAGACGCACGCTTGTCGCTGCTGCTTTGAAGATGCAGGTGGAATCTTGGCGGGATTTGGAGCCGGGGACACACTACCTCCATCAATTGTCTAAATCCCACTGCACTAATGGTGGATACCGGACACACGACACCAAACACCAACATAGCAGTCAAGGCCTCAGTTATACGTTTTGCTTCAGGATGACTGCTGTCGTACTTCATCCTCATCGCTAGGGACTGTTGGAGGGTCAATTGTTTAGTAAAAGTAGTGGTGTTCCTACTTCCTCTCTGGGATGATGAACAACTCCCAGCAGCAGCAACAGCACTAGGAGGAAGTGGTTCTTGATCTTTCCCTATTTAATTTTTATCGGAGAAAGTTTGGTCCTCCATTTATGTTATATTGATATATACGTGCGGCTAAGGCGCACACAAACACAGAAAATATTTTTTTATTTTTGCTGGAGAGTAGTGCACTTTGTGGGTTACACCACCCTTTAAGAAATGAGCCAGCCGGCCCTTTACTTATGGGACACAGGCGCACGCTTGGCGCTGCTCCTTTGTTGATGCACGTGCAGCCACAGTGCACACAATTCACAAACACAGAAAATATTTTGTTTCGGTTTGGAGTGTACTTTGGGGGTTACAGCACCCTTTAACGGTCAAGCCAGCCGGCCCTTTACTTATGACACAGGCGCACGCTTAGCACTACTTTGTTGATGCACGTGCGGCTACTGCGCACACAATTCACAAACACAGAAAAAATATTTTGTTTTGGTTTGGAGTGTACTTTGGGGGTTACAGCACCCTTTAACGGTCAAGCCAGCCGGCCCTTTACTTATGACACAGGCGCACGCTTGGCACTACTTTGTTGATGCACGTGCGGCTCTTGCGCACACAATTCACAAACACAGAAAATATATTTTTATTTGGTTTGGAGTGTACTTTGGGGGTTACAGCACCCTTTAACGGTCAAGCCAGCCGGCCCTTTACTTATGACACAGGCGCACGCTTGGCACTACTTTGTTGATGCACGTGCGGCTACTGCGCACACAATTCACAAACACAGAAAATATTTTTTTATTTGGTTTGGAGTGTACTTTGGGGGTTACAGCACCCTTTAACGGTCAAGCCAGCCGGCCCTTTACTTATGACACAGGCGCACGCTTGGCACTACTTTGTTGATGCACGTGCGGCTACTGCGCACACAATTCACAGACACAGAAAATATTTTTTTATTTGGTTTGGAGTGTACTTTGGGGGTTACAGCACCCTTTAACGGTCAAGCCAGCCGGCCCTATACTTATGAAACAGGCGCACGCTTGGCACTACTTTGTTGATGCACATGTGGCTACTGCGCACACAATTCACAAACACAGAAAAAAAATATTTTTTTTAGCACTTGGGGGGAGCACCCCTGACGGACAGAGCACCCCCTGGAAAACACTAAAGCACCGCTTTAGGACTGGGACACTGCACAGGACTTTGGAGTGGACACAGCCCCTATGGACAACTGACTGCACAACACAGTCCAGCCAGCCCCTATGGACTTTGAAGTAGTGGACACAGCCCCTATGGACAACAGCAGCACAGCACAACACAGCCAGCCCCTATGGACTTTGAAGTAGTGGACACAGCCCCTATGGACAACAGCAGCACAGCGCAGCACAACACTACTCTGCACTACACTGCACTACACTACACAGCCCAGCCAGCCCTAACTCCCACCCTCCCTCTTCACTGTCCACAGCCGAGTGAGAAAATGGCGCCGACGCGGGTACCTTATATTGGATCCAAATCCTGCGAGATCTGGAAGGCGGGATGATGACGTTTTGCCTCGATTTCAGATCCGAGTTAGGCGGGAAAAGTCGAGCCTGACTCGGATCGGCCTCGGATCGGGGGGGCTCGGGGGGGTTCGGATTTCAGAAATCCGAACCTGCTCACCCCTAATATATATATATATATATACATACATACATGTGTGCACGTGTCCAAGCCCCTCTCAGTCAGCAGCAGCACAGACCAGCACCCTCTCTCTGCCCCCAGTCAGGGCCCAGTGGGTGCCCGCAACACCTCCCCTTTCCAGTTAGTACTAAATACCTCCTTCTGCACAGGGACTCGTCTTTCTTTCTTGATGCAGCTAAAGCTGCTACCGGAGATGCCGCTTGGTCCGATGGTTGGCTGTATTTCCCCTCCGTGCTAGGGTCCTGGAAGTGACGTGAGTGAGTGCGGAAGTGCAGTTCCAGCCAGCTTAGGAAGTACTTTGTCCCCACTTAAATAGGTTTGTTGTGTCCTCACGGGCTCGCTGCGCTAGCCATGCTTCCGGCACGGTGGCTCGCTACGCTCGCCACATGGTTATATTCCCCCTCTATGCCCACTTGGATGGCAGGAAATGACGCTGGACACTGGCTGACGTTAGGGTCCTCTCGGTGAAGGGTATTTAGACATTACCTTGGTCCGATGGCTGTGCGGCACGCTGGGCAGCTAATGGAGGCGGAGCAGAGTCGTGAGCTGTCACTTATGTCTCTGCTTCACAAAGGCCCCTGGGAGGAGTGGCAGCGGCTGGGCATGCACAGCATGCCCTCCCGCGGCCATCTTGTCTCCTCTTGTAGCATAGCCAGAATGAGCTTCTGTGCAGATGTTACGTTGGTGGAGAGCGGCCTGGCCTCGGCTCTCTCTCCAAAGTACCGAATGGTACGAAACGCGTTGGAGGCATTCAGGTGATTGGTATCCGGCAGCAAGCTGACCTTCGAGGAAGCCGCTTACACTACCCGCACTGTCCCGCTGACGTCATCTATAGCAGCCGCGCACGGCCAGACGCCGGCAGCACGTGGAGAGAGAGCCGAGGCCAGGCCGCTCTCCACCAACGTAACATCATAATCCGGACCTGTCCCGCTGCACCATCTCTATGAGGGCAAGGTAGGGACAGATTTTGGACTGATACAGTGCGATCCAACTTACGTGTTAAACCGGACCTCACCTTAAAACAATATCCTCATAAAGGAGCTATAAACACTACGTTTTAACAAATATTTTTCCACAGGTGCCACTAATATAATTATTTATTTGAATTTATTTTATTTTATTTCTGTAGAGCGCTCATAAACACCCAATTCATTGTATTATAACCTAATGAGCTGCTGACACTTTACAAGCGCAGCACTGTGTACTTTTTATTTATTACTGTACATTACAAATATGCAGCACTCTGCTATTTTTTAGCACTTTCAATTAGGGGTGAGCGGGTTCGGATTTCTGAAATCCAAACCCCCCGAGCCCCCCCGATCCGAGGCCGATCCGAGTCAGGCTCGACTTTTCCCGCCTGACTCGGATCTGAAATCGAGGCAAAACGTCATCATCCCGCCTTCCGGGGCTCGCGGGTTTTGGATCCTATATAAGGTACCCGCGTCGGCGCCATTTTCTCACTCGGCTGTGGACAGTGAAGAGGGAGGGTGGGAGTTAGGGCTGGCTGGGCTTTGTAGTGTAGTGTAGTGCAGAGTAGTGTTGTGCTGTGCTGCGCTGTGCTGCTGTTGTCCATAGGGGCTGTGTCCACTACTTCAAAGTCCATAGGGGCTGGCTGTGTTGTGCTGTGCTGCTGTTGTTAATAGGGGCTGTGTCCACTACTTCAAAGTCCATAGGGGCTGGCTGGACTGTGTTGTGCAGTCAGTTGTCCATAGGGGCTGTGAAGCTTTCCGGGAGCAGCAGGAGGGGACCTGATGCTCTCCTTTTCAGGGGGTGGGGCCAGACGATAGACGTCATTAGGCCCCACTCCCTTTACAGCAAACCCCCGTGATTCATGGGTCCGTGAGGCGGGATGGGGCTAAATGACGTGATTTGCACCATTTAGCCCAGACCCTTCCATGCAGACCAGAAAATTCCAGGTAAAATCTCCCCATCCTGCCCTCTTCACTAGGAAGTGGGCAGGATGCTAGAGATATGCCTACTCTTCCGGGGGTGCGGGGGGTTACCTGAAAAATCGGGAGCCTCCTGCGATTCCCGGAAGAGTAGGCATGTATGCTGCACAGACTCCATGTTACTCCTCCAGGGAGGCTTCATTTCCTGTTCCAATATGCCTGACAACCTTAGTATTGTGCAAGTGCCGTACCATCTTGTCACTGTGGACTTCATTCAGAGCCTCTCGTAAGCGGCCGCTCGTTCGTTACGAGCGATGTTCGCACATCTGCACATGCGTATGGGTCATTATACGCATGCGCGAACCAGTCAGTGCGATCAGAAATCGTGTGCTCGCAAAATAGCGAATGCCTGCTAATTTGAGTGACAGGATGAGGCGTTTGTGGGTGGTAACAGGGGAAGGTGCTTGAAAACGGGGAGTGGAGATCAGAACGCAGGCGTGCCAAAAGGTCAAAACGGGCGTTTTAAGGGTGTGCATAATTAACAAAGCAGCGTCATCGACCACGTCACTTGGGTGTCTTTTAGCCAGAACTGCTCGCATGATTGCGGTAGGAAAATGCAACCACAAGAATAGCGAGCAGTTCATTCGCCTTTCGATGTACTCGATTAATCTAATAAATAGCGGACATGACGTATGATGCGAGCGGCCAGGGGGCGTTTTTTACAAAATAACGACCGCATGTTTTGTTCGCTCGTTCAGACAAAGAGGCGTCAACAGACCGCAAAGAGCGAACGGTCAATTTAAATAGACAGCCCCCTTTTCTGAACGAGCGAGCGCAAATAGCGTCCGGCTCTGAATCAGGCCCTGTGTTAGAGCGCCACAGTGGAAAACAGTTGTCTTCCACTTAGCTCCAGAGAGACCAGTGAATACCTGCAACCTAAATGCTTTCAAGTGATCCTGCACACACTCACCTGCTGGTGAGCTGTATGACACCCCGCTCCTCTCAAGTGCTGCTCCATGTACCAGTATGTATAATAGTGAGTATGGCTGTACCTTTAATAAAACCACTCCACAAGTTAAGTAACTGGACTGTTCATTGTGTCAGGGCACTGAAGGGCAGCGCTGAGTCCACAAAAAAAAAACAAGGATATCTCTTTCAGTCTCGGCCAGGACTACTGATGACCAAGTCTGATGCAGGTGTGTGTAGGTAGTGGGGAGCTTGTGCGTGTGTGTGTTAATGAGTGTAAACAGGCTTAGTGTGTGTGAGGGTATGTTAGTTATAGTGTATGTGTATGTGTGAGTTTAATGAGTGCTGGCAGAGTGAGGTATATGTGTGTGCGTGTGGGGGTTAATGAGTGCTGACATATTGGGGCATGGATATGTGGCATAAATATATATTGGGGCATGGATGTGTGGCATAATGTATTGGGGCATAGCTGTATGGCATATAAATAATTTGGGGCACACGTGTGTCATATATATATGGGGCACTGTGTAGCATAATTCATGGCTATGTGGCATATAATACATTTGGTGCACAGCTGTGAGGCATATGAATTGGGTATACTGATATGTTGCATATAATAAATTTGTGGCACAGATGTATGACATATTATGAATTGAGGGAAGTGTTATAAGGCACAGTATGATTTTGGGGCTCTGCTGTGTGGCATTTTAGTCGGGCATATATTATGAATTTGGGACACTGCTGTGTGGCATATTATAAATTGGCGACATTAATATGTGACATAGTATGAATTGGAGGGAGCAGGGGTGGTGGATGAAATGTTGCCTAGGGCGCCCAGACACCTTGCACCGGCCCTGCGTGTATGTGTCGCCGCCACTGACTTCTTGCTGGCCACTGCAATGTTTTATTGTAGCGGTGCGCCCTACTCCTTCTCTGCCGGACACACCGCTGCCGATATACATTACAGCAGGCAGTACTGCAGCTGTCTGCCCCATGTGCTCCGCTCCCCCTCCCTGTCTCCTGCAGTGCCTGCAGGGACTGGACATCCACCGGGCACAGGAGCCTTTCCGTGGCTGCTGCTCAGCACAGCCATACAACAACCAAGCTAAGCAGCTGCTCCCTGGAGGAATAATGAGATGGAGAAATGAGAAGGAGGAATAATGAGGAGGAATGAGGTGGAGAGGCTCTACCATGGTATATGTGTACAAGGGTCTTTACCATGGCATATTGTGTATAAAGGTCTCTACTGTGGTGTAACATGTATAAGCGGCTCTACTGTGGTGTAACGTGTATAAGAAGCTCTACCATGGCATAACATGTAAAATGTGCTGTACTGTGGCATAACATGTATAAATGGCTCTACTGTGGTGTAACGTGTATAAGGGACTCTACTGTGGCATAAAATGCATAAGGGGCTCTACTGTGGTATAACATATATAGGCGGCTCTACTGTGGTGTAAAGTGTATAAAAGGCATTACTGTGTGGCGTAAAGTGTATAAGGGGTACTACTGTGTGGGGTAACAAGTATAAGGGTTTGCTACTGCATGGCATAACATGTATAAGGGGCACTTCTGTGTGGCGTAACATGTATAAGAAGCATTACTGTGTGGCGTAACATGTATAAAGAGTACTACTGTGTGGTGTAATGTGAATAAAGGACACTAATGTGTGGTGAAATGTGAATAATAGACACTACTGTGCGGTGTAATGTAAATTGGTGCTATTCTGAGGCCATGCCCCTACATTATTTGCATATGCCTCTGGCACCACTATTTCAGGGAGTGAGAGTCAGCAAGTGTGGGCTACACAACACATTCCAAACATATTTCATGTCCCTCTCTTGGGAAAAAATTTTTTTGTTTAGCTAATTCCCCATATCTATTAAATCGAGTGTCTACAAACAGAAGCAAAAACTTGTGAAATAGAGTAAGCTACAACATGCAACTGCAAACACCAGGTATAGCTGTAAATTCTTTTGTTATTTTGAATTGAGACTGGAGACATTTGATTTGTAAGTTTTGTCCCTAAACTTGCAGATAGGCTGATAATAGAACAAAGTGTTCTTCAAAGGAAATGGAAATAAGCACACAGTCAGTATTTTAGATGTGCTACCAGCCTTATTCCTGTCTGAGGTTAGTTGTAGCATGTGACTATTTCATTTACGCACTGCAGAGAGACCGCTGAGAGAGGAATTTACCTGTAGTGAGTGACAGGATACACAGGCGGGGGAGGGCAGATAGTAAGAACCACAGAGGGGAGTGGGAGAGACTGGATGTTATTGTAATTTATAAAAAGGAAAGTAAAGTAAATGATTTTAAAACATTCTGCATTTGCCAATTAAATAAGCTGATTTATTTTAATGTATTCATTAAAAAATACTCAGTCATATAGGAATAAAATTAAAAATAATGGTTACAATTGTGCAGTTCAACCACAGGGCTTTTGTGACCATTACAGGTACTTGGACAAACAACATGAGCCCTGCAGTAATATAATAGCTCCTTCTATGGAATACTTGCCTGGTGGACCTATTACAGGTAGCGGCATTTAGAAGAGATGTCTTTCCCTTATATTTCACTCCTGTGTTTGATGCCAATTGAGAGATCCTTTCAGGTCGGTTCCTGAATGGCTGTATGGCTTATGTTGTCTGTCCAAGTACCCGTTATGGTCATTAAATCTGTGGTTGAATGGTTGCTGCACAGTTTGTGTGTTAGTAATTTTATTCCTATATGACTACAGGGGATATAGTCAATATCCCGGCAAAGGGGATGTTGGTGCTTAGAATACCAGCGCCGGAATCCCGACACCTGTCAGAATCCCGGCGTTGGCATACCGAAGGTAAGTAGCGGGGTTAGGGGGAGGGCTAGGCACTAGGGGGGGGGTCAGACACTAGGGGAGGTTAGGTTTAGGGTGCGGGGAGGTTAGGTTTAAGCACCGGGGAGGGAGGGACGGGAGAAGGGTTAGGATGAATACCTACAGACAGGTGTCGGTACTCTAAACCTCTGGATTTTAACCAACAGGATCCCGAGTGTTGGCATCCCGTACCCAACCCGACTACAGTATTTCTTAATGAACATATTAAAATAAATCAGATTATTTAATTGGCAAATGCAGAATGTCTTAAGCCGCATACACATGGGACGATATGCTGTATGAACGAGATTGGAGAAGGATTTTCCTTGAACTTTCTGTAGTGCAGGACAAATGATATTGGGTGTACACACTGTCAACCTGCCATATCTCTGAACAGGCAATTCGTGATGATATCGTCAGATTGGTCTGCATGTACGGACGACCAAAGATATCATTACCATCCAGCAGGAGCGTGCATCGTTGGATGTTCACTGCATACACACAGAACGATATATTGTTGAACAATATCTTTATCATCCATATCGTTCATAAATATCATTCCATGTGTACCGCACCTTTAGAATCATTGTTTTTGCTTTGCTTTTTATAAATTCCAATATCATCCAGTCTCTCCTACTCCCCTGATATTCTCTTTATATCACACATGCTCTGTGGCTCTGAGTTGCACGCTATATAGAGGTCAGACGCAGTTGAGCGATATTTTTTTCACTGCACATGCATCTCATTCGCCCCACGCATGTGTCCCGATTGTGCTTGTACAGAGTTGCAGTAGCACATAAGCAGCAGTGTATTGAAAATGTATTGGGCCTTCCTGGAAGGATGACAAGGAGGTGGCTATTCAGAAGGATGGAAGTGGACTTCCTATGGATGCATTATGGTGTCACAGGCGTGTTGCTGAAGTGATTGCATACAAACGCTTAATTGCTCACATTGGAAGCCACACTGAGACGGAAAAATCTGCACTATCTGCCCAGTCTACCATAGGGCTATTGGCAGATCCTATAGATGTTAATATACTGTAGGTGTCAGCGGTATGTGACAGAGGTCAGTCCACACAATGAAGAACTTAACCAGTTTAAAACAGGGTTAATGCAGTATGTACATAATACAGCAGGTTCTACAGATCCAGCCAGGAACATGTGGGGGTTAGTGTAGGTGGTGTGCGTATAGGGGAGCACATACTTGTATACATACAATCAGTGATGGCAGGGTCATTCCATGCCAAATCATCACAAAAAGGTAACTTTTCACCCCCACCATCTCAGATTTTCGCGAAAATTGGTAGGATGATAGATGACATAAAGGGACTTTCATATGTAAAATTTTAGCCTGCAGTGATACACGGTGTTCATGCAACAGGGTTGCAAACATGACAAAAAAATTTAAAACTTATGCTTGCAAGGTCAACTAAAATGAATCATAACTTCATGTTGGTCTTGTTTTGAGGGGATCATAGTTTTCATAAAAAATTGTTTTATATTTATATATATTGACTTCTACATTTCAAGGTCACATGATGTGACCTTTGACCTTGAATATCTAAAAAAAAAAAAAGTGTTACAAAACTGAGGAAGTGTCCAATGATGCCACAAAGCCCCTTGGTTCCAATGTTAGAATGATGGCCCGAAGGACCTCCATACGGAATTTGGGAATCCGGAGGAATTTGTTAAGGTGTTTCAAATTGAGAATGGGTCATAAGGAGACGTCCGGCTTCTGAACCAGGAACAGATTGGCGTAAAAGTGTAACTCTCTCTGCGACGGGGGAACAGGAATAACGACCCCTGAGGCCATGAGTGAGCGAATAGACTCCATGAGAGCTTCTGCATTTTCTGGCTGTGTAGGAAGGCTGGTGGAAAAGAAGTGGGAAGGCAGACGCTGCCGAAAAGTGAAAGCATAGCCCTGAGACACAACGTCTCTGACCTAGGAGTCTGTTGTTATCTGCATCCACACTGCCTAAAAGTGAAGAAGCCAGCCTCCCACTCCGTGGCTTGTATGCTGGCTTGGCAGCCGAATGCCTAGTAGACCAGGGTTGCCTACCTCTAGGCTTGGAGCTGTTAGGGGCCGAACCCTGGCTTCTGGGAAATGGATGACCTCTGGCTTTGCCCTGTGTATGAAAGGAATGAGAGACTGAAGTCCTAGGTCTCAGGATGGCGACTGATGGTAAGAAAGCAGATTTAGATGCTTCTAACGTGGCCACTATCTTGTCCAATTCTGGATCGAACAGAACGTCACCTGAATAAGGTAAGGGCTTCCAGGGCCTTTTTGGATTCTGTGTCCGCCTTGTCTGGCTGCAATTGCAGAAGCCAAAAATTTAGAAGTTAAAATTCCAGAATATATGGCTGCTTCGGAGAGATAAGAAGCTGCCTCTCAAACATGTGCAACCAAGGAGACCAGGTCACCTCTGTGCATGTCAGAGCTAAGTCCTTTCTCCAAAGTGTCTGCCCAGCGGTCGACAGCTTTAGCCACTCAAGCCGATGCAAGGGCTAGTCAAGCCAGAGCCTCTACATTAACAAATGGATTTTAAGAAATTGTCCAGCTTCCTATCCGTGGGATCTTTAAGAGATGCTGTGTTAGGAATAGGTAGGAGGGATGACCTAACAAGGGTGAGGAGACTCCCACTAAGCCCTATCCGCAGCTGGGAGAAAGTAAAAAGGTAGTAATATGCTTGGTAACCTGAAGCTTCTACTACGGTGAGTCCATGCTTCTGCCAGGAGGTCTTCTAGTTGTGCTGAAGATGGAAATTCTGCAACTGTGTTCTTTTGTCTCTTAAAACCAGGAGCCTTGGATCTAGGAGGTTTCTCTGAGTCCTCCACTAGTAGAATAGCTTTTACCGCTCTGATAAGAGCCTCTATGTCTACTGGGGACTGAAGACATCTCCACATCAGAGGTAATGGAAGCACTAGCCTCGCCATCTGAACACATCTCTGAATCCGAACCTCTGCCTGTTAACGGAGTGGAGCTTACGTGTGGAGCAGGCCTACATCTAGGAGCCCTATCCTTATCTAGAATTTGCTGAAAGGACATGGACACCTGAGTCAACCCCTGGACTGACTGCGCAAAAGTTTGCATCCAGGGTGGCTCCAGCATGGGAAACTGTGGCACAGTGACAGGGACAGGTGGCACTGGAACTGTCATGCGGTCTACAAACTGTGACATTACCTGAGTTAGCCTTGACGCACAAGCCGGTTCTTGGCTAGAATCCATGGGCAAAATCAGTTGATGCAGTGCCCCAAAGCAACTGAAACAAAGGCCATCGTGCTCCGGATCCTGAAAAGAAAAAAAATATATATACAGTATACATATATATATTTATATATCTATATATACATTAGGGGTGTGCACAGGCCACTTTTCGTGTTTTGGTTTTGGATCTGGATCTTTCTTCGTGTTTTGGATCTGGATTGGTTTTGCCAAAACCACCCTTCCGTGTTTTGGGTACTGGGTTTTGTGTTTTGGATCTGTATTTTTTTTTTTTTTAAAAAGCATAAAAACAGCTAAAATCACAGAATCTGTGGGTTTTTCTGCTCCTATGCTATTATTAACCTCAATAACCTTAATTTCCACTCATTTCCAGTCTATTCTGAACACCTCACACCTCACAATAGTGTTTTTATGTCCAAAAGGTTGCACCGAGGTAGCTGGATGACTATGCTAAGCATCACGTGTGGGCGGCACAAACATGTGGCCCATCTATGAGTGACACTGCAGTGGCAGCCAGGATGGCAGTTTGAAAAACTAGACCCCAAACAATACATAATGCAAAGAAAAAAAAGAGGTGCAAGATGGAATTGTCCTTGGGCCCTCCCAGACACTCTTATGTTGTATAAACAGGAATGCACACTTTAGCAAACCAATCATTTCAGCGCCAGGGTCTGCCACACGACTGTGGCTGAACTGATTGGTTCGTTTGGGCCCACACAAAACAAGCTGGCAATTAATCTGTCCCTGCACAAACTGGCTCTACAGAGGCAAGATGTCGTCCTCATCCTCCTCATCCACCGATTCCTCACCCTCTTCAGTGTTGTGTACATCCTCATCCTCACAGAGTATTAATTCGTCCCCGCTGGAATCCACCACCACAGGTCCCTCTGTACGTTCTGGAGGCTTGTCTCGCTGGAAGAGTTGATAATTCATTTTTATGAACATCATCTTCTCCACATTTTGTGGAAGCAACCTCCTATGCCTTTCGCTGACAAGGCTCCCGGCTGCACTAAACACTCTTTCGGAGTACACACTGGAGGGGGGGCAACTCAGGTAAAATAGAGCCAGTTTGTACAGGGGCCTCCCAATTGCCTCTTTTTCCTGCCAGTACAGGTACGGACTGTCTGACATGCCTACTTGGATGCTGTCACCGATATAATCCTACACCATTCTGTCAATGGTGACAGTATCATATGCAGTGACAGTAGACATGTCAGAAATTGTTGCCAGGTCCTTCAGTCCGGACCAGATGTCCAAACTTGGTCCTGCCTGCCCTGCATCACCGCCAGCGGGTTGCTTAGGATACCTAAGTTTTTGCCTGGCAGCCCCAGTTGCGGGAGAAAATGAAGAAGGAGCTGTTGACGTGTCACGTTCCGCATCAGCTGACAGTGTTTTCACCAGCAGGTCTTTGCACCTCTGGAGGCTTGTGTCGGCCAGAAAGAGAGACACCACATAGGCTTTAAACCTAGGATCGAGCACGGTGGCCAAAATGTAGTGGTCTGATTTCAACAGACTGACCACCCTGGAATCCTGGCAAAGCGAATGAAGGGCTTCATCCACAAGTCCCACATGCCGAGCGGAATCGCTCCATCTTAGCTCCTCCTTCACTTTCTCCAGCTGCTTCTGCAAAAGCCTGATGAGGGGAATGACCTGACTCAAGCTGGCAGTGTCTGAACTGACTTCACGTGTGGCAAGTTCGAAGGGCTGGAGAACCTTGCACAACACGGAAATCATTCTCCACTGCGCTTGAGTCAGGTTCATACCCCCTCCTTTGCCTATGTCATAGGTGGATGTATAAGCTTGAATGGCCTTTTGCTGCTCCTCCATCCTCTGAAGCATACAGAGGGTTGAGTTCCACCGCGTCACAACCTCTTGCTTCAGGTGATGGCGGGGCAGGTTCAAGAGTGTATGCTGGTGCTCCAGTCTTCGGCACGCAGTCGCTGAATGGCGAAAGTGGCCAGAAATTTTTCGGGCCACCCAAAGCGTCTCCTGCACGCCCCTCTCGCTTTTCAGAAAATTCTGCACCACCAAGTTTATTGTGTGAGCAAAACATGAGACGTACTGGAATTTGCCCAGATGTAATGCCCGCACAATATTGGTGGCGTTGTCAGATAGTACAAATCCCCAGGAGAGTCTAAGTGGGGTAAGCCACTGGGCGATGATTTCCCTCAGTTTCTCTAAGAGGTTGTCGGCGGTGTGCCTCTTACTGAAACCAGTGATACACAGCGTAGCCTGCCTTGGAACGACCTGGCATTTCTGAGATGCTGCTACTGGTGACGCTGCTGCTGTTGCTGCGTAAGGTGATACATCTACCCAGTGGGCTGTCACAGTCATATAGTCCTTAGTCTGCCCTGTTCCACTTGTCCACATGTCCGTGGTTAAGTGGACATTGGGTACAACGGCATTTTTCAGGACACTGAGGACACTTTTTCTGACGTTTCTGTACAGTCTCGGTATCGCCTGCCTAGTGAAGTGGCATCTTGACGGGATTTGGAACCGGGGAAACACTACCTCCATCAATTGTCTAAATCCCACTGCACTAATGGCGGATACCGGATGCATGTCTAACACCGACATAACAGTCAAGGCCTCAGTTATACGTTTTGCTTCAGGATGACTGCTGTCGTACTTCATCCACCTCGCTAAGGATTGTTGGAGGGTCAATTGTTTAGTAAAAGTAGTGGTGTTCCTACTTCCTCTCTGGGATGATGAACGACTCCCAGCAGCAGCAACAGCAGCAGCGGCAGCAGGAGGCGTAGCTGCAGGATCCTCCGGAGGAATCCCGGATAGGAGAGTCAGTCATGCCAGTGACATAGCCTGCAGGACTACTTCCGATCCTGACTAAGGAGGAAATTGACGAGGAGGGAGTTGACGGTGTGGTTTGCAGGCGCTTGGATACAACAGGACAACGGGATTTAGGTGTCCCTGGACTGCTTACGGTCTTAGCCAAAGTTTCTGAACTTGACAGTAACTTTTTATGAACGCGCTGCAGGTGCCGTATAAGGGACGATGTTCCTAGGTGGTTAACGTCCCTACCCCTGCTTATTTCACCTTTACATATGGTACATATGGCAAGACAGTTGTTGTCCGGATTTGGATAGAAATATTGCCAGACCAAAGAGGTGGAATGTTTGATCTTCTGCCCAGGCATGACCGTGATGGGCTTTTTCATCCCATGGACAACAACTGTCTCCCCCGGAGCCTGATTTAAACAAACCACATCACCATCAGAATCCTCCTCGCCAACTTCCTCCTCAGCGCCAGCTACACCAGTATCCTCATCCTGTTGTACTTCAACAGTGACATCTTCAATTTGCATATCAGCAAGTGGACTGTGGGTGCTCCTTTCAGCACTTGCAGGGGGAGTGCAAATGGTGGAAAGAGCCACCTCTTCCCGTCCAGTGCTGGGAAGGTCAGGCATAGCAACCGCCACCACACTTGGACTCTCCTTGGGGATTTGTGATATCTCCTTAGAACGCACAGTTCTTCGCTGTGCTTTTGCCAGCTTAACTCATTTGATTTTTTTAGTGGGAGGAGGGCTTCCATCTTCATGTGAAGCTGAACCACTAGTCATGAACATAGGGAAAGACCTTAGCCATTCCTTGCCACTCCATGTCGTTAATGGCATATTGGCAAGTTTACGTTTCTCTTCAGATGATTTAAATGTTTTTTTCAAGGTCATTTTCCTGAACTTTGTCATTTGAGATTGTATGTGCCCTCTACTATGACATTGGGCATCGGCCTTGGCAGACGACGTTGATGGCATGTTATCGTCTATGTCATGACTAGTGGCAGCAGCTTCTGCACTAGGAGGAAGTGGTTCTTGATCTTTCCCTATTTTATTTTTATCGGAGAAAGATTGGTCCTCTATTTAAGTTATATCGATATATACGTGCGGCTAAGGCGCACACAAACACAGAAAATATTTTTTTATTTTGTTTGTAGTACCCTTTGGGGGTTACAGCACCATTTAACTGTGCACACAATTCACAAACACAGAAAATATATATTTTTTTTTTTGGAGTGTACTTTGGGGGTTACAGCACCCTTTAACGGTCAAGCCAGCCGGCCCTTTGCTTATGACACAGGCGCACGCTTGCCACTACTTTGTTGATGCACGTGCGGCTATTCACAAACACAGAAAATATTTTTTTATTTTGTTTGGAGTGTACTTTGGGGGTTACAGCACCCTTTAATGGTCAAGGCAGCCGGCCCTTTACTTATGACACAGGCACACGCTTGGCACTACTTTGTTGATGCACATGCGGCTACTGCGCACACAATTCACAAACACAGAAAATATATTTTTATTTTGTTTGAAGTGTACTTTGGGGGTTACAGCACCCTTTAACGGTCAAGCCAGCCGCCCTTTACTTATGACACAGGCGCACGCTTGGCACTACTTTGTTGATGCACGTGCAGCTACTGCGCACACAATTCACAAACACAGAAAATATTTTTTTATTTGGTTTGGAGTGTACTTTGGGGGTTACAGCACCCTTTAACGGTCAAGCCAGCTGGCCCTTTACTTATGACACAGGGGCACGCTTGGCAATACTATGTTGATGCACGTGCGGCTACTGCGCACACAATTCACAAACACAGAAAATATTTTTTTATTTTGTTTGGAGAGTACTTTGGGGGTTACAGCACCCTTTAACAGTCAAGCCAGCCGGACCTTTACTTATGACACAGGCGCACGCTTGGCACTACTTTGTTGATGCACGTGCGGCTACTGCGCACACAATTCACAAACACAGAAAATATTTTTTTATTTTGATTGGAGTGTACTTTGGGGGTTACAGCACCCTTTAATGGTCAAGCCAGCCGGCCCTTACTTATGACACAGGTGTACGCTTGGCACTACTTTGTTGATGCACGTGCGGCTACTGCGCACACAATTCACAAACACAGAAAATATTTTTTTATTTTGTTTGGAGTGTACTTTGGGGGATACAGCACCCTTTAATGGTCAAGCCAGCCGGCCCTTTACTTATGACACAGGCGTACGCTTGGCACTACTTTGTTGATACACGTGCGGCTACTGCGCACACAATTCACAAACACAGAAAATATTTTTTTATTTTGTTTGGAGTGTACTTTGGGGGTTACAGCATCTTTTAATGGTCAAGCCAGCCGGCCCTTTACTTATGACACAGGCGCACGCTTGGTACTACTTTGTTGATGCACGTGTGGCTACTGCGCACACAATTCACAAACACAGAAAATATTTTTTTATTTGTTTGGAATGTACTTTGGGGGTTGCAGCACCCTTTAATGGTCAAGCCATCCGGCCCTTTACTTATGACACAGGCGCACCCTTGGCACTTCATTGTTGATGCACGTGCGGCTACTGCGCACACAATTCACAAACACAGAATATATTTTTTTATTTTGTTTGGAGTGTACTTTGGGGGTTACAGCACCCTTTAATGGTCAAGCCCGCCGGCCCTTTACTTATGACACAGGCGCACGCTTGCCTCTACTTTGTTGATGCACGTGCGGCTACTGCGCACACAATTCACAAACACAGAATATATTTTTTTATTTTGTTTGGAGTGTACTTTGGGGGTTACAGCACCCTTTAACGGTCAAGCCAGCCGGCCCTTTACTTATGACACAGGCGCACGCTTGGCACTACTTTGTTGATGCACGTACGGCTACTGCGCACACAATTCACAAACACAGAAAATAATTTTTTATTTTGTTTGGAGTGTACTTTGGGGGTTACAGCACCCTTTAATGGTCAAGATAGCCGGCCCTTTACTTATGACACAGGCGCACGCTTGGCACTACTTTGTTGATGCACGTGGGGCTACTGCGCACACAAATCACAAACACGGAATATATTTTTTTATTTTGTTTGGAGTGTACTTTGGGGGTTACTGCACCCTTTAATGGTCAAGCCAGCCGGCCCTTTACTTATGACACAGGCGCACGCTTGGCACTACTTTGTTGATGCACGTGGGGCTACTGCGCACACAATTCACAAACACAGAAAATATTTTTTTATTTAGTTTGGAATGTACTTTGGGGGTTACAGCACCCTTTAACGGTCAAGCCCGCCGGCCCTTTACTTATGACACAGGCGCACGCTTGGCACTACTTTGTTGATGCACGTGCGGCTACTGCGCACACAATTCACAAACACAGAAAATATTTTATTTTTTTGCATTTGGGGGGAGCACCCCTGATGGACAGAGCACCCCCTGGACAACACTACAGCACCCCTTTAGGACTGGGACACTGCACAGGACTTTGGAGTTGTCACAGCCCCTATGGACAACTGACTGCACAACACAGTTCAGCCAGCCCCTATGGACTTTGGAGGAGTGGACACAGCTCCTATGGACAACAGCAGCACAGCACAACACAGCCAGCCCCTATGGACTTTGGAGGAGTGGACACAGCACCTATGGACAACAGCAGCACAGCACAACACAGCCAGCCCCTATGGACTTTGGAGGAGTGGACACAGCCCCTATGGACAACAGCAGCACAGCACAACACTGCCAGCCCCTATGGACTTTGTAGGAGTGGACACAGCCCCTATGGACAACAATAGCACAGCACAACACAGCCAGCCCCTATGGACTTTGGAGCAGTGGACACAGCCCCTATGGACAACAGCAGCACAGCACAACACAGCCAGCCCCTATGGACTTTGGAGGAGTGTACACAGCCCCTATGGACAACAGCAGCACAGCACAACACAGCCAGCCCCTATGGACTTTGGAGGAGTGGACACAGCCCCTATGGACAACAGCAGCACAGCACAGCACAGCACAGCACAACACTACACTGCACTACACTACACTACACAGCCCAGCCTGCCCTAACTCCCACCCTCCCTCTTCACTGTCCACAGCCAAGTGAGAAAATGGCGCCAACGCGGGTACCTTATATAGGATCCAAAACCCGCGAGACCCGGAAGGCGGGATGATGACGTTTTGCCTCGATTTCAGATCCGAGTCAGGCGGAAAAAGTCGAGCCTGACTCGGATCGGCCTCGGATCGGGGTGGCTCGGGGGGGTTCGGATTTCAGAAATCCGAACCCGCTCACCCCTAATGTAATTACCCTCAAATTAAATCTGAAAGTTTGCAGTTAAAGCACATCTTGTTTGTTTCATTTCAAAGCTATTGTGCTGGTGAATAGAGGCAAAAATATGAAAATTCTGTCAATGTCCCAATATTTATGCACCTGACTGTAAGTGACGTCAATAAATGACCAAGCTTAACTGACATGCTATGCTTTGCTATTAGAGCTCTTTTCCCAATATCAGTGACCCTTCAGTCTAAGGCATTTTACATGGGGAAAGCCCAGGGAAGCAAATGTGGTGGAAATTTTTATTGCTGATGTTTGGAGAAGCATAGTGATACAATGGGACAATATAGCAAGATATGTAACTGACGCAAGGCTCATTGGCATTGGGTGTGGTGCGTAGCCATAACACCTGGAGCAAGTGCATGTTACAGTGCCCCATCCCCCATACTATGTGGGGATGAGGCCAGGCCGGGACATGTAGGCAAGTTCAAATAGTAAATAAAGAGCAATATCAGGGCAAGTGTAGAGCTGGGGCATGAAGGGCCCACTGGGAAAATACAATGGTAGAGGCCCATGAGGAGCACAGCTGATGGGACGTGGGTACATTCACACAGCACATACTGTATGAGCAGCACCCATCTATTATGGTGCATTCAGGTACCATGGATGGTGACATTGTCCTTGTAACCTATGGCTCTGCAGCTTGGCCTCTGACAGAACATGCTGTGCTTTGTAGTTCCCCAACACTAAAGAACTAGATACAATGAAAAAACTAGTGTCATCGGCTGAAAGCCAACTACCTTGCAGCGTGTATTCTATCTGTAACGTCTCTGAGGCAGTGCAGGACAGCGGAGCCCATCCACATGGAAGCTGCCATCGCTATAGAAAGGACATGTGACATGTAATCAGTCTGATATTTTGTTCTCCAACTATAATAAAAAGACACCCTGCAAGAAATACTTTTTATATATATATATATATATATATATATATATATAGATATATATATATATATGATTATATATTATATATCAGTATAAATAGCACTCAATGGTCTTTACAATAACTGTAAATAAAGGCATTTAGAGCCTGATTCAGCAAGGAATGCAAATGTGCGCACACGCACTCGGCCGCCACGTGTATATGCTAATCAGTGCATACGCACGGCAACCGCAGCACAAGGTGCAGACGCCCAGCAATACATAATGCTGCCCACCTCCCTTTACGCACAGCCAGAGTAGTCCGCAAAATAGTGGAAACATCGGTAACATTGCAAATCATCGGACCCATCCACAGAATAGTGGTTGACCTGACCCTCCCGCAGACTTTGCTACATCCCCGAAATGAAGTGAGAGCTCAGGCTTCATAGGGTCTCACAATGGCTAATTTATGCACGCCACTTCAACAGCATTGAAACGCACTGACACGCCTGCGTTTGCACGACCATACACCCCTACACCACCCACAAACGGTACTTCCTGTCAATCACTGGGTGATGGGTCTGCGTGCTGTCTGTGCTCGCAATACCGTCCGCATCGCCTAGTTCACGCTCGCGCACTGCGTCTTATATTTATGCGCAGAGTGCAAACATCAGCCGGCTGCGTGCGAATGCAGCATTGCGTTCCTTGCTGAATCAGGCCTTTCTGCAACTTTTCAAAGTTTAATTCCTCATCTTCAGAGAGTATATACAAAATGTAAGCAACAATAATCTTACCTATATGTAGACACACCGTGAGTGTTAGACACTGTTCAGCTGCCGGTGTCCTCGGCAGTGTCTGTCGGACTTCTGGCTGGGATCCAGCCCTGCCCCCGCACAGAAATACTCCCGCCATTACCATGGCTTCGCGGCATCAACATTGCAGTGACATACCCACCACCAAACCGTTTCAAACCTGGACAAATTAAAAAAATAATGATGTTAAATACTATAGTCACATCTTAACACATATGGATAAGCAACACATTACCTATATTCTAGAGAAATAATTTCTATATCGAGTTCTAAAGTGACCCATTCAAACTTATAGCTATTCACAGTATAGGATCATCCTAATAGTAATTATTATCACAACATGATATTACAAATCATAAATAAGATGTTGCAGAGATGTGTTATGCTGGGCATACACGGCCAGATAAAATGTCTGTCAGACCGACAGACATTTTATCTGGCCGGCTGCCAGCCGCAGATGTCGCCGGCATACACTGTGAGATTTCACAGTCTGTCAGCCGCGGCTGGGCATACACTGCCCGATGCAGCCGACAGTTTACCGGGAAATATCGCATCGGACGGGCATGCTGGACAATCCGGCATGCCCGACCGAGCAATATTTAACCCTCGGTCGACCCCACACACGCTACAATTATCGGGGCAATCCGCCGATATCAGGCGGATCGCCCCGATAATTGTAGCGTGTATGGCCAGCATTAATAATACTATTATGATACCAATTAGCAAATATTCACAAAAGCATCTAGTAAAATACTGTATCTAACTACAAAAAAACATTACAGTTAAGATGGTCATTAAGTCCACATGATTTCAGTGTATCTAAGGTATAAATCCACTTAGATTCCAGCTTGAGTATTGCCCCTTTTCTTGTCTTCTCAGACGTGGTCTATTATAAAGCTGGAGAGACTATGACGAGACTCGGCGAAATGTCTCGCTACAGGTTATTTTTACATTTTGCCATCCCCCAATGATAAATTACCCCAACAGTTCTTTGTAATTTGGCCCAAAATGACCTGTCAAGTTTTGGGTGAAAAAATATAATAATTGAAAATGGGTTTAATGTTTTGGGTCTGGTATTTCAGGGCGCTGTATGGATGTAACAGGTGTTTTAAAAATTGCTCGTGGCTCCAGCAGGTGTTTTTTTAACTTTTTTTTAAAAGTGCGCTTTACAGCAACACCAAAATATACTTGCACCCAATTGATGTGCAGTTCGTGGAAAAAAAATGCTTTCTATAATTTTTCAAAATGTCTTCATATACGAAAATTACAGCCAACAGATGCAATTTAAGTACCCTAAATACTTTCATTACAACCAATAATACACTTTTAAATTGCTTTCATATGTACGTTAGCCATTTTTAGGGGTATAGACTCATTTTCTAGAACGTCCCGACATTTTTGCCTGTTTTCGGAGGAGAAATTATCGCACCTACCCGTTTTCGCCTGTTTTTTGTATAAAAACGAGAGCGCTCATGCCCAGAATCGGCGATAATATTGAACAAAAATCATCAAAATCGGCCAATATCGCTGCCAATATCACTGATAATTGAATACGACCCTATATGTGTAATCTCAGGGGCATATTGGGAATTTAATGTGTCCCTATGTGCGCCCCAAAAAAGTGGGTGTGGCCTTGTGGCAAGGGGTGTGATGTCCCCCAAAAAGTGGGTGTGGCCTTGTGGCAAGGGGTGTGGCCTTGTGTGAAATGCCATGCCCGCAAGTTACTACCCCATTTTCAACATGTTGGGGGCATGCCCACCGCTCGAGGAGCTGATTGGCAAACCCCCAGTCCCTCTCTTCAGTGAATAAACACAGTGAGCATGTGAATGAGCATTTTCTTACCTATATGATTAATCTGCAATGGGCAACCTCTGAAGAAATTGATCCTTTCTGGACAGGCAGTGTTTTCAGTCTGTATTCTCTATTCATGCAGGAGATCACAGTGTCTAGAAGCCGCCTGTTTGTGTAGGAATAAAGCCAAAACATCAACATGCAACAGTCCACCAACCATCCCCATGTCTCTCCAGCACCATTTACTCTGTGCCATCAGCATCCCAGTAAGTGCCCCACACTTTACCCGGCCGCCTGTCATTTAAAGCAGTTCGCCCTCAACACACCCTCAGGCTGCCTGTCATATTGGAAATGCAGGTTAAAAAAAGTCTGATGGTAGTGCTCACTTTTCCTTCTCCGGACAAGCGTTTTTCCAGATACCCCAAACAATCTGATTCATCAGAGAGAATAACTTTACCCCAGTCCTTAGCAGTCCAATCCCTGTACCTTTTGCAGAATATCAGTCTGTCCCTGATGTTTTTCCTGGAGAGAAGTGGCTTCTTTGCTGCCCTTCTTGACATCAGGCCATCTTCCAAAACTCTTTGTCCTGTGTCATGCCAACAGTAAAGCATCCTGAGACCATTCATGTGTGGGGTTGCTTCTCTGCCAAGGGAGTGGGATCACTCACAATTTTGCTTAAGAACACAGCCATGAATAAAGAATGGTACCAAAACATCCTCCAAACACAACTTCTCCCAACCATCCAAGAACAGTTTGGTGACGAACAATACCTTTTCTAGCATGATGGAGCACCTTGCCATAAGGCAAAAGTGATAACTAAGTGGCTCAGGGGACAAAACATCTAAATTTTGGGTCCATGGCGAGGAAACTCCCCAGACCTTAATCCCATTGAGAACTTGTGGTCAATCCTCAAGAGTATTCTAGTATTTGGTATGCCCTCCTAGGTTTGCATTGGGGTGAGTACGGGATGCCAGCGGTCACAATCCTGACTCCGGCATCCCGACCAGGTTAGAATCCCGACAACTCCAGGTAAGTCAGCCTAACCTAATCCCTAAACTATCCCTCCCTCTGCTCACCCTAAACCTAACCTCTTCTCCCCTGTAGCCTAAACCTAACCTCTTCTCCCCCGTAGCCTAAACCTAACCCTCCCCCTTGTGCAGTGGTGGCCAACCTGTGGCTTTTAAGCCACATGCAGCTCTTCCATTATTTTGATGCGGCTCCACTGACTGACACTGACTGCCTCCTCTGATAGGCACGCAGCTGTATAGAGGAGGCTCGTCCTTTGTTGCAGCAGTCTGCTTCGCTCCGGAGGCATGTATGGGTGACATGGTGAGGTCACGCCTCAAACAGGAGGAGGAGCTCAACTTGTGACTGAACCTACAGCCATGAGGAGGATGCGGTCACAGATACCAAAGCCTACCTACATGATACAGTCTGCAACAAAGAGTGGTACATGAGGGTCTGCTGGAGTGACAAATGAGGTCCTGGAGTGACATGAGGGACTGCTGAAGTGACTCATGGGGGATTGCTGGAGTGCCATATGGGGGGCTGAAGTATCACAGAGGCTGCTGAATCGACAGATGAGTGTGACTGTAGTGACACATGGAAGGGCTGGATTGTATTATGCAAATCTGTATTTTTTTTTTCTTTTCAATGTATTTTTTGAAGATGTGGCTTTTTCATGGTATTTATGTGGATCTGTTTTTACCATGTTTTTGTATATTGTTCTGCTTTTTTCTTTCCTTCTAATAGTTACCTCCACAGTGATTGTGTGCATACGCTTTTACATGATCCTACAAAAATCATAAGGGGGCATGGCATAGCTGGCACAAGGCCACACCTCTTTTTGTACATGCGCCTTTGATCTTGGCTCTTTGATATACCAAACAAAAGGAGACTCTGCACAGGATGGAAATAGCAGTGCACAGAAATCAAACCAACATGTAACTTAATATAAGAGGAAAACCCATTTCGCATAACCTGGTTGGTAGTTCTCTCCTGGAGTAACAATTAGATACTTGAATCACCTAATATAATCCTGTATAGCAGGATAACAGAATAAACACCTTGTGGGGCCACTCTTAATCACTTAAATGCAGAGAAAATTAATTAAAACCTAACTTTTATTACATATGCACCAAAAAAAAAGAAAAGACATAATCTTACACATATATTACAAAGATAACACATAAGGCCCCCACAAACCAGAACGATATCGTTCCAACCAGCCAACTAGTTGACTGGCTGGAATGATAATCGTCCTGTGTGTGGGAGCAAACGATAGTCAGCCGTTTGCTCCCACACGCTGAAAGACCTGCAGTTTCACAGCAAAAGATAATATCAGTTCATTCATTTTTTACACACACAATATACAATCAACCCGGCAGCCACCGCCCAGGGGTGCCGGGGATAGCCCTGGGCTATCAGCCTGGTCCTGGGGTGCCCTGGAGAGAGGAACTCCTTTATTGGGGGAGTCCCTAGCTCCCCAGGGATCCCCGGCCTGGGCTGACTAGCGGTCAGGGTTAATGCTTCGGCTGGGGGGCCCGATGAAAGGTCTTCCCTGGCTGTGGCATTAGCCCCCTGCTAGAAAAAGTCTGGTGCTGGTTCTGGATAATACAGGGGGACCCTACTCATTTTTCCCCCTGTATTTCCAGAACCAGGACTGGATCAGAGCCCAGTGCTGGTTGCGCAAAATACGGGGGACCCCTACATCATTTGTCCCGCCTATTTTGGCAACCAGGGCTGGTTCTGACTAGCCGGGTGCTGGTTGTGCTTAAGTATGGGGGACCCCTAGGTAGTTTGTTCCCCATATATTGCACAACCAGCAGGTCACTAAAGCCCGGGGCTGGTTGTTCTTTTGGGGGAGGGGTTACGTCGTTTTTTGTTTTTTTTACACAGGGTTTTTTTAAACACAGCAGCACAGACAGGTCTCACTGTTCCCGTCCCTGCATCTGTGTTTATTTTTTTACAGAGAGATACATGCATCATGGATATCCCTGATCCGTGCAAGCATCTGCCTGCTAACCTGCACGATCTAAAGATCGGCAAATCTTTAGATAATGCACGATAGATCTTGTGAAAGATCGTGCAGCTTTTGCTGCACCTAATGTCCTGGAGTGCCGGGGAAAGTTCAAGGGAAATCGGACACGATATTGGATCGTGACCACATCGCCTAGTGTGTAGGCATCTTAAGTCCCCCCGATGGTTCCTAATCCTAACCCCCCCCATTCCCAGGCTAAGTGTTGTACTTACCTGGCAGGAGGACGTTCGGTTCAGCGTTCCGGCGTCGGGATTAACATAGGCGTCGGTATTTCAACGCCTCTGTTAAATCCCTTGTCGGGATTCCGCAGCTGGAATTGAGACCGCCGGTCTCATAACTACATCCCTATGGAGCATATGTATGTATATATATTAGGGGTGAGCGGGTTCGGATTTCTGAAATCCGAACCCCCCCGAGCCCCCCCGATCCGAGGCCGATCCGAGTCAGGCTCGACTTTTCCCGCTTGACTCGGATCTGAAATCGAGGCAAAACGTCATCATCCCGCCTTCCGGGTCTCGCGGGTTTTGGATCCTATATAAGGTACCCGCGTCTGTGCCATTTTCTCACTCGGCTGTGGACAGTGAAGAGGGAGGGTGGGAGTTAGGGCTGGCTGGGCTGTGTAGTGTAGTGTAGTATAGTGCAGAGTAGTGTTGTGCTGTGCTGCTGTTGTCCATAGGGGCTGTGACCACTACTTCAAAGTCCATAGGGGCTGGCTGTGTTGTTCTGTGCTGCTGTTGTCCATAGGGGCTGTGTCCACTACTTCAAAGTCCATAGGGGCTGGCTGGACTGTGTTGTGCAGTCAGTTGTCCATAGGGGCTGTGTCCAATCCAAAGTCCTGTGCAGTGTCCCAGTCCTAAAGGGGTGCTGTAGTGTTGTCCAGGGGGTGCTCTGTCCACCAGGGGTGTTCCCCCCAAGTGCTAAAAAAAAAATATTTTTTCTGTGTTTGTGAATTGTGTGCGCAGTAGCCGCACGTGCATCAACAAAGTAGTACCAAGCGTGCGCCTGTGTCATAAGTAAAGGGCCGGCTGGCTTGACCGTTAAAGGGTGCTGTAACCCCAAAAGTACACTCCAAACCAAATAAAAAAATATTTTCTGTGTTTGTGAATTGTGTGCACTGTGGCTGCACGTGCATCAACAAAGGAGCAGCGCCTAGCGTGCCATAAGTAAAGAGCCGGCTGGCTCATTTCTTAAAGGGTGGTGTAACCCACAAAGTGCACTACTCTCCAGCAAAAATAAAAAAATATTTTCTGTGTTGTTCATCATCCCAGAGAGGAAGTAGGAACACTACTACTTTTACTAAACAATTGACCCTCCAACAGTCCCTAGCGATGAGGATGAAGTACGACAGCAGTCATCCTGAAGCAAAACGTATAACTGAGGCCTTGACTGCTATGTTGGTGTTAGATGTGCGTTCGGTATCCGCCATTAGTGCAGTGGGATTTAGACAATTGATGGAGGTAGTGTGTCCCTGGTTCCAAATCCCGTCTAGATTCCACCTGCATCCTCAAAGCAGCAGCGACAAGCGTGCGTCTGTCTGTTAAAGGGTGGTGTAACCCTCAAAGTGCGCTCCACAAACAATAAAAAAATTCTTCTTTTTTTTCTGTCTTTGTGAAATGTGTGGGCTGTAGCCGCACCTGCATCCTTAAAGCAGCAGCGACAAGCGTGCGTCTGTCTGTTAAAGGGTGGTGACACCCTCAAAGTGTGCTCCACAAACAATAAAAAAATTCTTCTTTTTTTTCTGTCTTTGTGAAATGTGTGGGCTGTAGCCGCACCTGCATCCTTAAAGCAGCAGCACCAAGCGTGCGTCTGTCTGTTAATGGGTGGTGTAACCCTCAAAGTGCGCTTCACAAACAATAAAAAAATTCTTCTTTTTTTTCCTGTCTTTGTGAATTGTGTGGGCTGTAGCCGCACCTGCATCCTCAAAGCAGCAGCGACAAGCGTGCGTCTGTCTGTTAAAGGATTACATCGGTGACAGCATCCAAGTAGGCATGTCAGACAGTCCGTACATGTACTGGCAGGAAAAAGAGGCAATTTGGAGGCCCCTGTACAAACGGGCTCTATTTTACCTGAGTTGCCCTCCCTCCAGTGTGCACTCCGACAGAGTGTTTAGTGCAGCCGGGAACCTTGTCAGCAAAAGGCGTAGGAGGTTGCTTCCACAAAATGTGGAGAAGATGATGTTCATAAAAATGAATTATCAACTTTTCCAGGGAGACCAGCCTCCAGAACGTACAGAGGGACCTGTGGTGGTGGATTCCAGCGGGGACGAATTAATACTCTGTGAGGATGAGGATGTACACAACACTGAAGAGGGTGAGGAATTGGTGAATGAGGAGGATGAGGACGACATCTTGCCTCCGTAGAGCCAGTTTGTGCAGGGCCAGATTAATTGCCAGCTTGTTTTGTGGGGGCCCAAACGAACCAATCATTTCAGCCACAGTCGTGTGGCAGACCCTGGCGTTGAAATGATTGGTTTGCTAAAGTGTGCATGTCCTGTTTATACAACATAAGGGTGGGTGGGAGGACCCAAGTACAATTCCATCTTGCACCTCTTTTTTTTCTTTGCATTATGTACTGTATGGGGCCTAGTTTTTCAAACTGCCATCCTGTCTGCCACTGCAGTGTCACTCCTAGATGGGCCACGTGTTTGTACCGCCCACTCGTGTCGCTGAGCATAGTCATCCATCTACCTCGGTGCAACCTTTTGGACATAAAAACACTATTGTGAGGTGTGAGGTGTTCAGAATAGACTGGAAATGAGTGGAAATTAAGGTTTTCCTACGTTTCCGGGGACAGCGCACCGAGCAGCAGACACACCATACACAGGTATTTAAGGTAAGATCTGTTCACAGTCTGTTTTAAACTGCTTTTTTTCACTTGTAGTGACGCATCCTGACGAAAAGGCGTCAAGTCTTGAAACGTTGATGTATCTGCAAACTGTCACCATGATATATAGAATACAGCACTTTTTTGTACTTTGCATGGGAGTGCCGCCTGTTACTTCATTTAGGACTATGGAATACTGTTGATTTATTAGGAGGGCACCCAACATTTGCATGTATTACTCGAGTGCCAGGCTTATTGCTACATATATATATATATGTATATATATATACTAGGGGTGAGCGGGTTCGGATTTCTGAAATCCGAACCCCCCCGAGCCACCCCGATCCGAGTCCGATCCGAATCAGGCTCGACTTTTCCCGCCTGACTCGGATCTGAAATCGAGGCAAAACGTCATCATCCCGCCTTCCGAGTCTCGCGGGTTTTGGATCCTATATAAGGTACCCGCGTCGGCGCCATTTTCTCACTCGGCTGTGGACAGTGAAGAGGGAGGGTGGGAGTTAGGGCTGTGTAGTGTAGTGTAGTGTAGTGCTGCTGTTGTCCACTACTTCAAAGTCCATAGGGGCTGGCTGTGTTGTGCTGTGCTGCTGTTGTTAATAGGGGCTGTGTCCACTACTTCAAAGTCCATAGGGGCTGGCTGGACTGTGTTGTGCAGTCAGTTCTCCATAGGGGCTGTGTCCACTCCAAAGTCCTGTGCAGTGTCCCAGTCCTAAAGGGGTGCTGTAGTGTTGTAAAGGGGGTGCTCTGTCCATCAGGGGTGCTCCCCCAAGTGCTAAAAAAATAATATATTTTCTGTGTTTGTGAATTGTGTGCGCAGTAGCCGCACGTGCATCAACAAAGTAGTGCCAAGCGTGCGCCTGTGTCATAAGTAAAGGGCCGGCTGGCTTGACCGTTAAGGGTGCTGTAACCCCCGAAAGTACACTCCAGTCCAAACCAAAAAAAAAATTATTTTCTGTGTTTGTGAATTGTGTGCGCAGTAGCCGCACGTGCATCAACAAAGTAGTGCCAAGCGTGCGCCTGTGTCATAAGTAAAGGGCCGGCTGGCTTGACCGTTAAGGGTGCTGTAACCCCCGAAAGTACACTCCAGTCCAAACCAAAAAAAAATTATTTTCTGTGTTTGTGAATTGTGTGCGCAGCAGCCGCACGTGCATCAACACAGTAGTGCCAAGCGTGCGCCTGTGTCATAAGTAAAGGGCCGGCTGGCTTGACCGTTAAAGGGTGCTGTAACCCCCAAAGTACACTCCAGTCCAAACCAAAAAAAAAATTATTTTCTGTGTTTGTGAATTGTGTGCGCAGTAGCCGCATGTGCATCAACAAAGTAGTGCCAAGCGTGCGCCTGTGTCATAAGTAAAGGGCCGGCTGGCTTGACCGTTAAAGGGTGCTGTAACCCCCGAAAGTACACTCCAGTCCAAACCAAAAAAAAAATTATTTTCTGTGTTTGTGAATTGTGTGCGCAGTAGCCGCATGTGCATGAACAAAGTAGTGCCAAGCGTGCGCCTGTGTCATAAGTAAAGGGCCGGCTGGCTTGACCGTTAAAGGGTGCTGTAACCCCCAAAGTACACTCCAGTCCAAACCAAAAAAAAAATTATTTTCTGTGTTTGTGAATTGTGTGCGCAGTAGCCGCACGTGCATCAACAAAGTAGTGCCAAGCGTGCGCCTGTGTCATAAGTAAAGGGCCGGCTGGCTTGACCGTTAAAGGGTTCTGTAACCCCCAAAGTACACTCCAGTCCAAACCAAAAAAAAAAATTATTTTCTGTGTTTGTGAATTGTGTGCGCAGTAGCCGCACGTGCATCAACAAAGTAGTGCCAAGTGTGCGCCTGTGTCATAAGTAAAGGGCCGGCTGGCTTGACCGTTAAAGGGTGCTGTAACCCCCCAAAGTACAGTCCAGTCCAAACCAAAAAAAAAATTATTTTCTGTGTTTGTGAATTGTGTGCGCAGTAGCCGCACGTGCATCAACAAAGTAGTGCCAAGCGTGCGCCTGTGTCATAAGTAAAGGGCCGGCTGGCTTGACCGTTAAGGGTGCTGTAACCCCCGAAAGTACACTCCAGTCCAAACCAAAAAAAAAATTATTTTCTGTGTTTGTGAATTGTGTGCGCAGTAGCCGCACGTGCATCAACAAAGGAGCAGCGCCAAGCGTGCGCCTGTGTCCCATAAGTAAAGGGCCGGCTGGCTCATTTCTTAAAGGGTGGTGTAACCCACAAAGTGCACTACTCTCCAGCAAAAATAAAAAAATATTTTCTGTGTTTGTGTGCGCTTTAGCCGCACGTATATATATCAATATAACATAAATGGAGGACCAAACTTTCTCCGATAAAAATAAAATAGGGAAAGATCAAGAACCACTTCCTCCTAGTGCTGTTGCTGCTGCTGGGAGTTGTTCATCATCCCAGAGAGGAAGTAGGAACATCACTACTTTTACTAAACAATTGACCCTCCAACAGTCCCTAGCGATGAGGATGAAGTACGACAGCAGTCATCCTGAAGCAAAACGTATAACTGAGGCCTTGACTGCTATGTTGGTGTTAGACGTGCGTCCGGTATCCGACATTAGTGCAGTGGGATTTAGACAATTGATGGAGGTAGTGTGTCCTCGGTTCCAAATCCCGTCTAGATTCCACATGCATCCTCAAAGCAGCAGCGACAAGCGTGCGTCTGTCTGTTAAAGGGTGGTGACACCCTCAAAGTGTGCTACACAAACAATTAAAATATTATTCTTTTTTTTTCTGTCTTTGTGAATTGTGTGGGCTGTAGCCGCACCTGCATCCTTAAAGCAGCAGCGACAAGCGTGCGTCTGTCTGTTAAAGGGTGGTGACACCCTCACAGTGTGCTACACAAACAATTAAAATATTGTTCTTTTTTTTCGGTCTTTGTGAAATGTGTGGGCTGTAGCCGCACCTGCATCCTTAAAGCAGCAGCGACAAGCGTGCGTCTGTCTGTTAAAGGGTGTTGTAACTCTCAAAGTGCTCCAAAAAATAAAAAACTATTTTTTTAATGTGTTTGTGACTTGTGTGCGATGTAGCCGCACTTGCATCCTCAAAGCAGCAGCGACAAGCTTGCATCTGTCTGTTAAAGGGTGGTGACACCCTCAAAGTGTGCTACACAAACAATTAAAATATTGTTCTTTTTTTTTCGGTCTTTGTGAAATGTGTGGGCTGTAGCCGCACCTGCATCCTTAAAGCAGCAGCGACAAGCGTGCGTCTGTCTGTTAAAGGGTGGTGACACCCTCAAAGTGTGCTACACAAACAATAAAAATATTCTTCTTCTTTTTTCTGTCTATGTGAATTGTGTGGGCTGTAGCCGCACCTGCATCCTTAAAGCAGCAGCGACAAGCGTGCGTCTGTCTGTTAAAGGGTGGTGACACCTCAAAGTGTTCTACACAAACAATTAAAATATTGTTCTTTTTTTTTCGGTCTTTGTGAAATGTGTGGGCTGTAGCCGCACCTGCATCCTTAAAGCAGCAGCGACAAGCGTGCGTCTGTCTGTTAAAGGGTGGTGTAACTCTCAAAGTGCTCCAAAAAATAAAAAACTATTTTTTTAATGTGTTTGTGACTTGTGTGCGATGTAGCCGCACTTGCATCCTCAAAGCAGCAGCGACAAGCGTGCGTCTGTCTGTTAAAGGGTGGTGACACCCTCAAAGTGTGCTACACAAACAATAAAAATATTCTTATTTTTTCTGCCTTTGTGAATTGTGTGGGCTGTAGCCGCACCTGCATCCTTAAAGCAGCAGCGACAAGCGTGCGTCTGTCTGTTAAAGGGTGGTGACACCCTCAAAGTGTGCTACACAAACAATTAAAATATTGTTCTTTTTTTTCGGTCTTTGTGAAATGTGTGGGCTGTAGCCGCACCTGCATCCTTAAAGCAGCAGCGACAAGCGTGCGTCTGTCTGTTAAAGGGTGGTGACACCCTCAAAGTGTGCTACACAAACAATAAAAATATTCTTCTTCTTTTTTCTGTCTTTGTGAATTGTGTGGGCTGTAGCCGCACTTGCATCCTCAAAGCAGCAGCGACAAGCGTGCGTCTGTCTGTTAAAGGGTGGTGTAACCCTCAAAGTGTGCTCCACAAACAATAAAAATATTCTTTTTTTTTTTCTGTCTTTGTGAATTGTGTGGGCTGTAGCCGCACTTGAATCCTCAAAGCAGCAGCGACAAGCGTGCGTCTGTCTGTTAAAGGATTACATCGGTGACAGCATCCAATTAGGCATGTCAGACAGTCCGTACCTGTACTGGCAGGAAAAAGAAGCAATTTGGAGGTCCCTGTACAAACTGGCTCTATTTTACCTGAGTTGCCCCCCCCTCCAGTGTGTACTCCGAAAGAGTGTTTAGTGCAGCCAGGAACCTTGTCAGCGAAAGGCGTAGGAGGTTGCTTCCACAAAATGTGGAGAAGATGATGTTCATAAAATGAATTATCAACTCTTCCAGGGAGACCAGCCTCCAGAACGTACAGAGGGACCTGTGGTTCCAGCAGGGACGAATTAATACTCTGTGAGGATGAGGATGTACACACTGAAGAGGGTGAGGAATCGGTGGATGAGGAGGATGAGGATGACATCTTGCCTCCGTAGAGCCAGTTTGTGCAGCGACAGATAAAATGCCAGCTTGTTTTGTGGGGGCCCAAACGAACCAATCATTTCAGCCACAGTTGTGTGGCAGACCCTGGCGCTGAAATGATTGGTTTGTTAAAGTGTGCATGTCCTGTTTATACAACATAAGGGTGGGTGGGAGGGCCCAAGGACAATTCCATCTTGCACCTCTTTTTTTTCTTTGCATTATGTACAGTTTGGGGCCTAGTTTTTCAATGCCATCCTGTCTGCCACTGCAGTTTCACTCCTAGATGGGTCACGTGTTTGTGCCGCCCACTCGTGTCGCTTAGCATAGTCATCCAGCTACCTCGGTGCAACCTTTTGGACATAAAAACACTATTGTGAGGTGTGAGGTATTCAGAATAGACTGGAAATGAGTGGAAATTAAGGTTATTGAGGTTAATAATAGCATAGGAGCAGAAAAACCTACTAATTCTGTGATTTTAGCTGTTTTTATGCTTTTTTTCAAAAAAATACAGATCCAAAACACAAAACCCAGAACCCAAAACACGGAAGGGTGGTTTTGGCAAAACCAGTCCAGATCCAAAACATGAAGAAAGATCCAGATCCAAAACCAAAACACAAAACACGAAAAGTGGCCGGTGCACACCCCTAATATATACAGGGGCGGATTGGGATGGAAAACCAGACCGGGAAAATTTTGGA
The DNA here is from genome assembly GCA_031769625.1 of Taudactylus pleione. Classification (NCBI taxonomy): domain Eukaryota; kingdom Metazoa; phylum Chordata; class Amphibia; order Anura; family Myobatrachidae; genus Taudactylus; species Taudactylus pleione. Next base: position 2,276,663 of record JAUIMM010000725.1, read on the forward strand.
AGCAGCCCTAATGTGGGCGGAGTCTGTTGAGAAGGCGGGGTCTGTGGAGGGGACGGGATACTTCCTCCTTATAGGGCCTGATTCTGAGTTGGACACAGTCGCCGCCACTACAAATCCCTTGCCTTGTGTACAGCCATGCATCTGTATGTGCAATGACCGAGATGCTGCAATAGCACTTGGTGCACCTTTCGACGTCAACATCAAAATTTCCACCAGCCCTATGCTAGGTCAGATCACCCAACTGAGTATGGCCTCCAATGTGGACAGGCACAGCCAATGCTCCTTTGTAAATACAGTTTGTAGGACACATTTACTCTAATAGGGTTGTAGGTCCCTTTGTGGTCTGCAGGACATCTGCACCAAAACAAAAAAGCAAACTTGGCTGAATTTAAAATGCACATCTATTTTTTTCTGTATCCCTATCTTAAGGGAAAAAAAAATTAAACAGGAATGGTGGAGTGTGGCTTGGACATAGCTATGGGTCAGGAGGCAGACAGAATGCTGGCCAGCCACTCTGATTGTGACCGGTGAGCATCCTCTGCCTGCCTCCTGTCTGCGGGCAGTGATGCAGTGATGCTGTAGGTGCCAATGACAGCAGCAGGGTGTGTTGAGTTGTTAGAGAAAGTCCCTGGTAGCTCAGCCCTTCTACCCATAGAGTCGCCACTACCAGCAGCAGTCTTTGCTGCACTCACCCGGTCAGCCTGTCAGCAGAGCTGTAGCTACATATTTTACCACCCTGGGCGAGAGAGAGCACTAGCTCTTTATAAAAAATAGCTACAGTATATGAGTTTTGACTTTACCGTTCTTCTTTTCATGATGTCTGAAGAATGAATCAGTGGTCTTGTCCTCTGAGCTGAGACAGAGCGGGTGGTAAATGTCTTCTTCCGCCAAGGTGAACTTGAATCTGGGGTGCATAGAAGGATAAATACTTTCTGTGTGGGAAAAAAAATCTTATATGTGCTAATGCTAGGATGTCACCCACACGAGGACAATATTACACACCAGGAGATGTTATTCAACAGAATCAGTTTATAAAGAGGCATGTGGAGGGTTCAGATGGCAAAAAAGTGGCACGTGAGTAGGTCTGAGAGGCATTTAAGTATGGTAAAAAATGTAAATATAAAATAAAAAATAGAGGAATATGCCATATTGTCTAAAGGTGGGTACACACTGACGATGTGTACCCGGACGATATGTCGGACCAACAGCCGGACATATCGTACTGCGGGTACACATTAGAGCTCTGTAATGAATAATGGAATGTTCCCTTATTCCGTCCTTCATTAACATGTATGGATATTGGGCCTGATTCAGACCCACTCGCGAGCGGCTGTCCGCTCGCAAGTGGGTCGATGTTCTGGACTGAGCATGCGCACGACGGAGGGAGCTCCGTCGTGCGCATGCGCCAGACGCGACGAGCGAAGGAAAGTCCTTCGCTCGTTGTGTCTGATCAAAGGGGGCGTGCTGTCGATGTTGATTGACAGCACGCCCCCTTTGGTAGGCGTGCCGGGGGCGTGCCTCCCTGACGGGGGCGTTCCCACGGGAACGCCTCCCGTCAGAAGCCGGCCCACTGACATCACTAGTGATGTCAGTGGGAGTGATTTTGGCTCTGATAGAGCCAAAATCACTCCGGAGCTTGCGGTTGAAAACCTCAACCGCAGGCTCCGGCTCGCAGTTTCGATGGTCGCGATGGTCAAGACCATCGCGGCCATCAAACTGCACGCTCGTATAGCCAGTGGGTGGTGACCCACAGCTATACGAGCGTCCAGGAGGACGCTCCATTTTCATGGAGGCCGGCCCTCATTCAGAGCGTGCGCTCTGCTCAGAGCGTACGGCTCTGAATGAGGGCCATTGTCAGGATTAATATGCAGCACATCAAACCTCACAGGCCTTATATAATTTATGCTCATCACCTCCCAGCCCTTATATAATTTATACCCATCACCTTCCAGGCCTTATATAATTTATACCCATCACCTCCCAGCCCTTATATGATTTATGGCCATCACCTCCCAGGCCTTATATAATTTATGCCCATCACCTCCCAGCCCTTATATATGTTAAACCCATCACCTCCCAGGCCTTATATAATTTATGCCCATCACCTCCCAGCCCTTATATAATTTATGCCCATCACCTCCCAGCCCTTATATAATTTAAGCCCATCACCTCCCAGCCCTTATATAATTTACGCCCATCACCTCCCAGCCCTTATATAATTTATGCCCATCACCTCCCAGCCCTTATATAATTTATGCCCATCACCTCCCAGGCCTTATATAATTTATGCCCATCACCTCCCCCACTTACATATCTTTTATACCCATCATCTCCCAGCCCTTATATATTTTATGCCCATCACCTCCCAGCCCTTATACAATTTATGCCCATCACCTCCCAGGCCTTATATAATTTATGCCCATCACCTCCCCCACTTACATATCTTTTATACCCATCATCTCCCAGCCCTTATATATTTTATACCCATCACCTCCCATATATTTTCTGTTCATCAGTCCCCCCTTAAAATATTTTAAGCAGCGTTTTAACTTACATTTCATCAGACAGACTGTGGTTTGGTGTGTGTCCTCCAGCATAGGATGTTCCAGGGCAGGCGCTCCGCTCTGCATCATTGAACTGAGTGGGACAGCCAGGACCGTGCACGCCACTACGGCTGAGAAGAGGAGGAGGGCCCCAGCTGACCAGGAAGGAGTCGGTGGGACCCGGAGGTGACAACAACATGCTGCAGGAGCTCCCGGTCCCAGAGCGCTCAGCGCGCAGCAAACAGCAAAGGCCCATGGGAGGTGCTGCTGCTGCTGGGCATGCGCAGCAGCCCTCCCGCGGCCATTTTACTTCTAGTATAGAACCGCTGCAAGATTAGAGCTCAGCGGAGCTCTGATCGCGGCAGCCTCCATCCAGCCCAGCAGGCATTGTAAGCTGGCCCGCAGATGGGAGCATGGGACCGGCCCAGCGGGAAATAGCCCGCTGTCCCGATGGCCCAATCCGTCCCTGTATATATATATTGCAAGCTATATCTTGAGCTGGCGTCTGGACACAGGTTCTCAAACTTGGTCCTCAGGATCCAAAACAGTGCACGTTTTTCAAGTCTCCTCACAGAAACACAAGTGGAATTATTAGCTCCACCTGTGGATCTTTTAAAATGTGTCAGTGAATAATGAACACACCTGTGCACCTGCTGGGTGACCTACAAAAGGTGACCTGTGTGGGGTCCTGAGGACCGAGTTTGAGAACCACTGGGCTAGGGGGAAGGGGGGGTTAGAGTTAGGTACCCCCGGTGGGATGTTAGGGTAAGGCACCCCCCCCAAAGGGTTAGCTTTAGGCTGCAGGGAGGGGGGTTAGGCAATAGGGGGGAGGTTAGGGTTAGGCACCCCTAAAGGAGGCTTAGGGGGCGAGAGGGTCAGCGATAGGGTAAACACTTGCCTAGTCGGGATCTTCATTGTCTCGCTTTCGGTGTCAGTATGACATCCGCCGGGCTCACATTCGGCGGCAATTGTTCACATAATTATACTTCCTTGTGCCAGTAATTTGGTATCAATCGAGGGTTTTAACATCCATGGGGTACACCAAAACACTTATTCTTCATAAAGAAGATCATTCCATCTATTTAATATACTCTCCTATTATCTTTCAGGTCTATATAGAAAAACCTAGTTTAACATATGTATTGTATACCATTCTTGATGCATGGATACATTTATTGCAGCACATCAACCACCTGTGGAGTCACAATAGCTCTTGCTTTTGTATACACTTCAACCACCACCTGTAGAATCATACTGGCTCTAGAATTTATATACATACATATATGTCCTTTTTTATAATTTCTGGAAACATTATTTGCACACCAACATATACCAAGCAATTGCTGGCTGTGTAATAGTGAATTACCAAAGTGTGATTGTGTGACATGTACATTTACTAGAGGAAAAGAAGAACATAGAGTTACCCCCTCCACACTTTGGTGCCGGCGCCGTGAAGGAGCTTAGAGAAATAGAAAGTGTACCCGTATGTTGTCTCCGCGGATATTGCAGGATTTCCAGACGCCGGCCGGGATGGTCACCGCTAATTTCCCTCCAGCCAACTCCCTCTCTCTGCATGTGCAGACTGCGGCTCTTTCTCAGATGCAGCCATCTTGCTCCACCCAGGCAGACGTCTGGGCATCACACACAGCTGTGCAAAGCTGTACCACTCTGCACAGGGACTGTTTTGTGCTATGTAAAAGGACCTCTGTGGCGTATAAGGTTTGTTGTCTGCTCTGACAGGAAGACCAGTGACCCCTCTTACAGTTAGCGCCCCACACACGTTTGCACACCTCCCAACATTTTTGAGTAGGAACCCTGCAGGTGCAGTGTCAGGTCCCCGCGGTTATTGCTACCTCTGTCCCTGTGAGTTACACTTAGTACAGAGTGGGGATATTTACATTTACCATTAAAATATCTGTTGCGATACAGACAGTAAATGAGCGTGACAGTGCCATGATTATTAATACATAGGCCCTGTTGTCATATAGAGTTAATGTTAGTAATTAGTGTGGTGGTAATGGGAAATAATTGGCAATAGCCGTTTGCACTGCATTGTAGGATGCTGCAGGGAAGAGTGTTACCTTGTTTGGCATATACAAGTATACCAGTATCCTATCATACCTACTAATACCCCTTTTACACCGGAGCTAAAACCCAAGTTATTGAAGGGTTAACCCTGGCAGCTCCTTGGTGTAAAAGGGGTGAGGGTTGGATCGCCGGGTCGAGTGACCCGGCAATCCAACCCAGGTAAATAGCAGGGTTTAACACGGGCGTAGCCCGTGAAACCCTTGTGTGTGTGTACGGCGCACTCCGGGTCTTGATGACCTGCAGTGCGCCGCAAGCCGGCTGATTGGTCCGGCTTCAGTGGCGCTTGGAGATGACGTCATCTCCAAGCGTCCACTTTCACGCCGGAATAGCCGGGTCTATGCAGACCCGACTGCGGTGTGAGCGGCACCGACTCTGGAATATCCCGAGTCTGCGCCTGCTATATTCTGGGTCTGATCCGGATAGGAACCCCGTTCCAACTCCGGGTCAGACCCGGAATTTTGATGGAAAAGGGGTATAAGTAACCAGTATAGGCCCGTATTCAATTAGGAGTGAAAAGTCTGTTTCAGCGAGAAAGTTTCGCCGATGACATCATTTTCGGGGGTGCAAATTATGGTTTTGGGGTACAAGTAAAAAAAAAAACACCCAGCACCCATGGAACAGCCCCCCTAAGGATAACTGCATCAAAAACTCTTAAAAATGACTTCAGAACACCCCAAAAAAGTACTTTTTGGGGACGAATTAAACAAAGTTGGGGGACAAAGTTAAAAACTAGCTAAATTGACTCTGAGAGGGGTCCCTAAATATGCCCAAGGTGTTTTATTTATTGCAGGTGCTTGCGGAAGGTGGATGTTTTAAGTTTTTTAAAACAACACATAAATATGCAGTGGGCATTTAAAGTGGGCAAATACCTACACCAGGGCTATTCAGGTGTATCCAGAGTGATCCCCCATGTCAGTGCATCTTTTGGGGGGTGTCAGGCTGATTTCCCCAAAACTGACAGGATTTCTCATTCACTGGGTCCCGTTTTTGCAGATTTGGAATTGAATACAGGGATTAGCGGGCGCGAGCGCGATACTTTTTTGCTCAGAAAACCTCAGATGACGGCAATGGACTTTTTGCTCCTAATTGAATATGCCCCTTAGTCGCTGAGCTCTGAGCGTCCCATAACTAACTCTGATCTGTGGACTGTAGCCCAGGACTATAAGGCAGCCTCCATGTTGCAGGCTTGTGGCCACACTGCTGCTATATATCCCAATCACCTACACAGCTGCTGGTCATTCCAACACAGCTAATCACATAACTGTTTACCATGGGGACTATTTACACCACACACATCCATCCACACATGCAGGAACACGTTATACCACCATCACATGCACACGGATGTGACTAAGCCGGTGCATCTTAGTCACTGCGCTGATTAATATGCTATGTGACACTTGTGTATCTGTGTGTGACTGAGTCTGAACCTGTATATGAAGTGCTACGATGCAGCGGCCGCGGCATATTACCGCGCCAAGTTCCGTTGTGCTTTGTCTACAGACTCAGGCACACACAGATATACAAGTGCCTCATATCACACTAATCAGCGCAGTCTCCTGGTGCGTCCTAGTCACATAACATTGCAACTAAGAGCCGTATTCAATTCTTTTTAAACCCGCAATACTTTTTTGCATGCCCGACTTTTCACTGACATCGCCAGTTTTGCATGTGAAAAAGTATCGGGCGCGCTCCCGCTATTCGCCATATTAAATTCTAAAGGACGTGAAAACGCGTCCCGGCAAAATTGAAACAGGTGAAAAGTGTTTGAAGAATTGGGATAATCAGCCTGACACCCCCCAAAAGATGCACTAACATTGGGGATCAATGTCCCCATTTAGCCCTACTGAAGCTATTTGGGGTACTGAAATGCTACCAATTGCTCCAAAATAGCGTCTTTGCACAAGTGGTGAAGAATAGCATTAAGCAGGTTTTTTTTTTGTGAAAATAAGTATTCCTGTCAAATTTGGGGTACTTGACAATGGGTACTAGCATAGTTAAAAATCACTAAAGTCAAGTTTAGAGTGACACAAAAAAACTCACCTTCAGCAAGCACCTGCAATGGTCCAAACAACTGGATCATACTTGGGGACCCCCTGAAATCTATTTTGCTGCTTTGTACACTTGTCCCCCCACTTTGCACTTTTTCGCCCCCATTTTTGGGGGTGTTCTTAAGGGGTTTTTTTTATTTTTTTGATGCAGTTTACCTTTGGGGGACTGTCCAAAGGATGCAGAGTGGTTTCCGCACCTTTGCACCCCAAAACCGTAATCCGGCACTTTTTTCCGCTGGCTATTACTGGGCAAAACTTTTCCGCTGGGTCCAATTGCATTGACTTTTCGAACCGGCGAAAAGTCGCAACAATTGAAAACGGTGGAAAGTTTCTGCCTGGGGAAATGACGTCACCCGCGATACTTTTTCGCAGATTTGGACTTTTCGCACCTAATTGAATACGGCCCTAAGATGCATTTTCAGGTGAAATAGACACTCAGCACAAGCAGGGTCACACAGGACCTGGCAACTCTGTCACACCGGGCGTCTCGCACCACATGGTGTATTGCGGCCAGGTGTATGAGGGCACATCTGTACATCTGTATAGCTATAACACTGCTACTAATGTAGGACAACTTCTTTGTTCACTTTCTTTTATCCCCAAATACACTAAAGCTTTGTCTATGTCTCAGACCATGAGTAAGGGGACACCAGGAATACAGTTACTGTGTGTCCCATGTTATTACTGTATGTAATGGGGGCATCTGTACAGCACTGGTCACATAGCATCAGAGAGCTGCATTTGCACTGTGGGAACACATTATTGTGCAGCTCTGACCCCCAGTGAGAGAGTAACAGATAACAGAAGGGATTATATAATGCAGAGTATGACAGAACAATGTATCCGTGTGCGAGATCCCACATTATGGGGCTCATGTGGAGTAGGATGGAAGTTGCGTCTATCTCCCAAATACAGAATGCGTTCCATAACAGGTGCCTGGTGCTGGGGCTGCTAGTAACAGGAAATCCCAGCACATGCACCTCCTCACTCTTACACACAACAAAGGTGCCCGGGGTACGGCAAGAGGTGCAGCGTCATAGTGATGGCTCAGACACCAGTATACAATCCATACACATTACAGCACAGGGTCAGACAGTGTCATTAATAAATATATAAGTTGCAGGGAGATAGTTAATAAAAAAAAAGACACAATTACAACAATTACGTTTCTTTTAATTTCCACATTAATAAATATACCATTTACCGTATATAATCGAGTATAAGCCGAGTTTTTCAGCACATTTTTGTGCTGAAAAAGTACCCCCTCGGCTTATACTCGAGTGAAGTGTAGCGCTGACTGGACGGAGTTCGGTCAGCGCTACACAGCACAAACACACAGCCGCCGGAGCCGGCAGCTGTGTGTTTGCTGTAATCAGCAGCCGCTGAGAGTCTGTCAGACTCTCATTGGCTGCTGCTGCTCCCACTGCGGGAGCCATCTTCCGGCTCCCGCAGTGGGTAATGGGAGAGACGTCATGAGTAATGACGTCTCTCCCATGCAAAGTGGCCGGAGGAGCTGTTAGCGGCGGGACCAGGAGCGGGAGTTTCAGGTAAGTGATTATTTTTTGGGGGGGACTACTGGGGGCACTACCAGGGGGCGATTACTACAGGGGGCACTATCAGGGGGCGATTACTACAGGGGGCGATTACTACAGGGGGCACTAAAAGGGGGGATTACCACTGGGGAAGCTACCAGGGGGGGATTACTACAGGGGGCACTAAAAGGGGGGATTACCACTGGGGGTACTACCAGGGGGGGATTACTACTGGGGGCACTAAAAGGGGGGATTACCACTGGGGGCACTACCAGGGGGGATTACTACTGGGGGCACTGAAAGGGGGGATTACCACTGGGGGTACTACCAGGGGGGATTACTACTGGGGGCACTGCCAGGGGGGGGATTACTACTGGGGGCACTGAAAGGGGGGATTACCACTGGGGGCACTACCAGGGGGGATTACTACTGGGGGCACAACCAGGGGGAATTACTACTGGGGGCACTACCAGCTGCTGCATTTCCCACCCTAGGCTTATACTCAAGTCAATAGGTTTTCCCAGTTTTTTGTGGTAAAAGTAGGTACCTCGGCTTATATTCGGGTCGATTTATACTCGAGTATATACGGTACTTTCCCATATAAAAGCAGGTGAGTAAACATGGATTCTTATTACAAACCGATAACTCATTTCACTGTAATCATGTGAATAACTCACAGCAGCAATATGACTAAACCATTAGCATAACTGAGTTACACACATTCAGCCAATCAGATGTGGCTGCTGGCCATCATCATTACAGGTGTGTAACTAGCACCAAGGGTGGAGAAACTGTAAGTAACCAGCCCTCATATAGCCGCATTTTACGTGAGAGTGGTCTTATCAGACTTTGGTCACATCTGCACGTCCCCTCCTCCCCTATAGCGAGGAGATGTACACAATAAATGTGAATCAGTCGGCATGGCTACACCTCTATATAACGCATGCACAGTAAGAAAAGGAGCAAAATGCATTTGAGCCTAATGGAGCATACACACGGTCAGATTTGTCAGACTTGTCAGATTTGTCAGATGAACGATTGAACGATTAAACGATTTGAACGATTTTACCAAAGTTTTGAACGATTTGAACGATTGAACGATTTTTGACTGCATTAAAATGAATGGAATCGTCCAAGTCTGACTGCAAACACATCAGATGTCAGAAATCGTTATCTGACCATCGGGAACGCGCATCGTTGATCTCCATCGTTCAGGCATGTCAGATATGAACGATTTTCCTTCAGATATGAACGACTGAACGATTTTTAAATCGTTATCGTTCATATCTGAAGGAAAAATCTGACCGTGTGTATGCACCATTACTCTATATGCTCCCCTATATCACCAGCCCATTGCAATAAATATAAAATTTGAAACTGTTCTGCATTTAATATAAGTAAATCTAGCCCTGTAGTTTGTAATGGTGAGTACACATAGGTCCTGATTCAGACCCGGTCGCAAGCGCTGAGCGCTCGCAACCGGGTCGATGTTTGCCCACTGGGAATGCACCCGATGGAGCCGGCTCCGTTGTGCGCATGCGCGAGACCCGGCTAGCGACGGGCGCTCCATCGCTCCTGGTCTCGCATCAAAGGGGGCGAGCTGTCGATGGTGATTGACAGCTCGCCCCGTTTGGGAAGCGTGGCCGGGGGCTGGCTTCACAAACGGAGGCGTTCCCAAGCGAACGCCTACCATTTGTGGGAAGCCCCACTGACATCACCAGTGATGTCAGTGGGAGAACTTCCGACTCTATTAGAGCCAGAAGCTCTCTGGGGCTTACGGCCACGAGACCCTACCACAAGGGTCTTGTCGCGACCATCATCCTGGCCACTCGCTATAGCTGTGGGTGGTCACCCACAGCTATGCGAGCGGCCAGGAGGCCGCTAGAAAAAAAAAACGCCAAGATTCATAGCGAGCGCTCTTTCAGAGCGTCCGGCCCTGAATCAGGGCCATAGTATGACTTTCATGAACGATATGAACGAGAACAATATCGTTCACTTTTTTGCAGTCACCAACCTGTCAATGACCATCGATGCGCATGCCCGCATGGACGATAAAGATATCTTTCATCGTCCATGCATGCAGGCCAACTTGGACGATATCATCAACTTTGCTTGTTCAGAGATGTGGCAGGATGACGGAAAGGTATCTTTCAAGTCGTTGGTGGTACAGATCATACCGAGTGTATGCATCTTAACAACCCTCAGTAATGCAGTGTAATCACTATGCCTAGGAGTATATGCCCTGTCAGAGGCGTCACTAGGGTTGGTGTCACCCAGTGCTGTACCGCATGGTGACCCCCCCTCCACCAAAAAAAAAGACTTTTTTAAGGGCATGCAGCAGTCAGAGTAGCGCTGGGGGACTAAGAAAGGTGGGGCAGGGAGGGGCTAGATGGGGGTAAGGGCATGGCAGTGGCAGTTGGGGTTGGAAAGGTGAATAAGGGTAGATATCAGTTGAGGGAGTAATGGAGGCAAGAATGGGGTTAGGATAAATAGCAGCTGGGGCAGTGAGTGGGATAGAGCAGATGAGGCACCACTGTGGCAAGGAGGGGGTTAGGGGCAGACAGTGCTGTGGACAAGGAGGGGGTAAGGGTAAATTGCAGTTGGGGCAGTACTGGGGGCAAGGAGGGGGTTAGGGTTATGATGTGGACAACAACACTGCTGCTGCAGCCGGGAAACTCACAGGTAGGGCGATGGGGAAGGTGGGCAGGAACCAAGGAGGAGGATACAGAGGCGCTGGTGGAGAGCTAGATTCAAATAGTAGAGTGGTGTGCATGGCAGGCAGGGATGGCGACACTGTAGGTAGCATGGCGATTGGCTGGGGAGACAGTGCAGGTGGCATTTGGCTGAGGAAGCACTGCAAGTAGAGACTGCTGTGTTCACGCACAAATCCAGATCCTACCGCAGTGAGTCCTAGGAAGTCATTTCAGGGTAAAAGGCCCACTATATATTGAGTATTTGCGATCATTGTAATATATTTACACATACACACACAGTATATAGATCTTTCCCATTTTTCTTATAGCATTTGGTTACCATAGTCACAAGTAAGTTTTGATCACTAGTTATAAAGGCGATGATGAGAAGTTATTGTGAATATATTAGTGCACCGTGTGCAAATCACTTTTGGTATGTTTATATATTCTGATATTGCCTTTTATATGTGACAGATTATCTATGATATACCTTGTAGTAACTTCATTTTTTTTAATATGTCTTTTTTACATTTATAAAGCCTTTAAGCATGTTATTTTACCTGCACATTTTTAAATTTGGGGTGTGAGGACCTTTTTTTCCCCAAGTAACTCATAACCTGTCATAGAAGGCAAAATCAGCTTATATAAGCATACTAAAAGTAACTTGCTCATGGTGTACGGATATATTCTCAACACTGTCTAATCATCACCTTATAGTCTGTGGTCAGAACATAGGGCCTGATTCAGAGCTAAACGGATTTACACAGCCGAACACATGCGGCTGCGCAAATATGTCCATCTCAGATGCAAATACAGAAGGTGTCAGATACCTCCTTGCTGCATTTGCAATCCCAGCTCTGTGACAGTCGTCGCAGGATGGGATCACCATTGAGACCAATAGTCGTGATGGTTGCTCTTTTGGTCAGGCTGCGTGAACTGAAGCAGCCTGGCCGGTGATTTCTCACGCAAGAGACCAGGAATCTGTGTCCACCGACGCAGACCCTGGCCTAGTCCCTCCTGGATAATGGAAGCGACGTTCCCATTTTCGGGACAGTGCCCAGGCACTCCCCCTGCTCCATCCCCCAAATGGCGCAGATGTCAATCATGCTACCGCTTGGGGGGGTCTACGAGCAAGATCAACACATGCACAGAATTGGCCCTGTGCAGGCGCAGACCCTATGACATCGGAAATGTGCGTTCATCTGTTTTTTTATACTGCAAATGCATCTAAGATGCACAGACGGACGCATGGTTTGAGAATTTGAGTGTGCATTCTTGGGAGGTAACAGAGGGGTGTCAAAAAAAGACGCACTCTAATATTGCGTATTATGAGAGTGTGTTAGGTGTGTCGCTGAAAGTGGCAACATACGGAGAAGCACAGCCGCTTACAAAGGAGACCATACTCAGATGGAAAAACTGCACCTGATATAGGGCTATTGCAAATTCCGATGGTGCGACCAATGTTACGCCAATAATGTGTCTAATGACATACTGGACGATAATGTGGCATCTATAGATGCTGCGAGTGGGCATCTCAGTCCAAGCACATTCCAATGCACGCTAGTACACAGAGCAGTGAATCTGTATCACCATTTGCGGGAAAATGCAGGCACGCCTGCGGCAAAAGATACAGCTGCGATAGCATCGGCGTCCAACAGAATTAGGCCCATACTGAGGTAACCAATTTTGATACTCACAAGCATATGTGCGAAAATATATTATATAAATATATATATATTAGGGGTGAGCGGGTTCGGATTTCTGAAATCCGAACCCCCTCGAGCCCCCCCGATCCGAGTCCGATCCAAGTCAGGCTCGACTTTTCCCGCCTGACTCGGATCTGAAATCGAGGCAAAACGTCATCATCCCTCCTTCCGAGTCTCGCGGGTTTTGGATCCTATATAAGGTACCCACGTCGGCGCCATTTTCTCACTCGGCTGTGGACAGTGAAGAGGGAGGGTGGGAGTTAGGGCTGGCTGGGCTGTGTAGTGTAGTGTAGTGTAGTGCTGCTGTTGTCCACTACTTCAAAGTCCATAGGGGCTGGCTGTGTTGTGCTGTGCTCCTATTGTTATTAGGGGCTGTGTCCACTACTTCAAAGTCCATAGGGGCTGGCTGGACTGTGTTGTGCAGTCAGTTCTCCATAGGGGCTGTGTCCACTCCAAAGTCCTGTGCAGTGTCCCAGTCCTAAAGGGGTGCTGTAGTGTTGTCCAGGGGGTGCTCTGTCCATCAGGGGTGCTCCCCCCAAGTGCTAAAAAAATAATATTTTTTGTGTGTTTGTGAATTGTGTGCGCAGTAGCCGCACGTGCATCAACAAAGTAGTGCCAAGCGTGCGCCTGTGTCATAAGTAAAGGGCCGGCTGACTTGACTGTTAAAGGGTGCTGTAACCCCCAAAGTACACTCCAGTCCAAACCAAAAAAAAAATTATTTTCTGTGTTTGTGAATTGTGTGTGCAGTAGCCGCACGTGCATCAACAAAGTAGTGCCAAGCGTGCGCCTGTGTCATAAGTAAAGGGCCGGCTGGCTTGACCATTAAAGGGTGCTGTAACCCCCAAAGTACACTCCAAACCAAAAAAAAAATATTTTCTGTGTTTGTGAATTGTGTGCGCAGTAGCCGCACGTGCATCAACAAAGTAGTGCCAAGCGTGCGCCTGTGTCATAAGTAAAGGGCCGGCTGGCTTTACCGTTAAAGGGTGCTGTAACCGCCAAAGTACACTCCAGTCCAAACCAAAAAAATACATATTTTCTGTGTTTGTGAATTGTGTGCGCAGTAGCCGCACGTGCATCAACAAAGTAGTGCCAAGCGTGCGCCTGTGTCATAAGTAAAGGGCCGGCTGACTTGACCGTTAAAGGGTGCTGTAACCCCCAAAGTACACTCCAGTCCAAACAAAAAAAAAAATTATTTTCTGTGTTTGTGAATTGTGTGCGCAGTAGCCGCACGTGCATCAACAAAGTAGTGCCAAGCGTGCGCCTGTGTCATAAGTAAAGGGCCGGCTGGCTTGACCGTTAAAGGGTGCTGTAACCCCCAAAGTACACTCCAGTCCAAACCAAAAAAAAAATTACTTTCTGTGTTTGTGAATTGTGTGCGCAGTAGCCGCACGTGCATCAACAAAGTAGTGCCAAGCGTGCGCCTGTGTCATAAGTAAAGGGCCGGCTGGCTTGACCGTTAAAGGGTGCTGTAACCCCCAAAGTACACTCCAGTCCAAACCAAAAAAATACATATTTTCTGTGTTTGTGAATTGTGTGCGCAGTAGCCGCACGTGCATCAACAAAGTAGTGCCAAGCGTGCGCCTGTGTCATAAGTAAAGGGCCAGCTGGCTTGACCGTTAAAGGGTGCTGTAACCCCCAAAGTACACTCCAGCCCAAACCAAAAAAATACGTATTTTCTGTGTTTGTGAATTGTGTGCGCAGTAGCCGCACGTGCATCAACAAAGTAGTGCCAAGCGTGCGCCTGTGTCATAAGTAAAGGGCCGGCTGGCTTGACCGTTAGAGGGTGCTGTATCCCCCAAAGTACACTCCAAACCAAAAAAAATATATTTTCTGTGTTTGTGAATTGTGTGCGCAGTAGCCGCACGTGCATCAACAAAGTAGTGCCAAGCGTGCGCCTGTGTCATAAGTAAAGGGCCGGCTTGGCTTGACCATTAAAGGGTGCTGTAACCCCCAAAGTACACTCCAGTCCAAACCAAAAAAATATATATTTTCTCTGTTTGTGAATTGTGTGCGCAGTAGCCGCACGTGCATCAACAAAGTAGTGCTAAGCGTGCGCCTGTGTCATAAGTAAAGGGCCGGCTGGCTTGACCGTTAAAGGGTGCTGTAACCCCCAAAGTACACTCCAAACCAAAAAAAAAATATTTTCTGTGTTTGTGAATTGTGTGCGCAGTAGCCGCACGTGCATCAACAAAGTAGTGCCAAGCGTGCGCCTGTGTCATAAGTAAAGGGCCGGCTGGCTTGACCGTTAAAGGGTGCTGTAACCGCCAAAGTACACTCCAGTCCAAACCAAAAAAATACAAATTTTCTGTGTTTGTGAATTGTGTGCGCAGTAGCCGCACGTGCATCAACAAAGTAGTGCCAAGCGTGCGCCTGTGTCATAAGTAAACGGCCGGCTGACTTGACCGTTAAAGGGTGCTGTAACCCCCAAAGTACACTCCAGTCCAAACCAAAAAAAAAATTATTTTCTGTGTTTGTGAATTGTGTGCGCAGTAGCCGCACGTGCATCAACAAAGTAGTGCCAAGCGTGCGCCTGTGTCATAAGTAAAGGGCCGGCTGGCTTGACCGTTAAAGGGTGCTGTAACCCCCAAAGTACACTCCAACCAAAAAAAAAATATTTTCTGTGTTTGTGAATTGTGTGCGCAGTAGCCGCACGTGCATCAACAAAGTAGTGCCAAGCGTGCGCCTGTGTCATAAGTAAAGGGCCGGCTGGCTTGACCGTTAAAGGTTGCTGTAACCCCCAAAGTACACTCCAAACCAAAAAAAAAATATTTTCTGTGTTTGTGAATTGTGTGCGCAGTAGCCGCACGTGCATCAACAAAGTAGTGCCAAGCGTGCGCCTGTGTCATAAGTAAAGGGCCGGCTGGCTTGACCGTTAAAGGGTGCTGTAACCCCCAAAGTACACTCCAAACCAAAAAAAAAATATTTTCTGTTTTTGTGAATTGTGTGCGCAGTAGCCGCACGTGCATCAACAAAGTAGTGCCAAGCGTGCGCCTGTGTCATAAGTAAAGGGCCGGCTGGCTTGACCGTTAAAGGGTGCTGTAACCCCCAAAGTACACTCCAGTCCAAACCAAAAAAATACATATTTTCTGTGTTTGTGAATTGTGTGCGCAGTAGCCGCACGTGCATCAACAAAGTAGTGCAAAGCGTGCGCCTGTGTCATAAGTAAAGGGCCGGCTGACTTGACCATTAAAGGGTGCTGTAACCCCCAAAGTACACTCCAGTCCAAACAAAAAAAAAAATTATTTTCTGTGTTTGTGAATTGTGTGCGCAGTAGCCGCACGTGCATCAACAAAGTAGTGCCAAGCGTGCGCCTGTGTCATAAGTAAAGGGCCGGCTGGCTTGGCCGTTAAAGGGTGCTGTAACCCCCAAAGTACACTCCACTCCAAACCAAAAAAAAAATTACTTTCTGTGTTTGTGAATTGTGTGCGCAGTAGCCGCACGTGCATCAACAAAGTAGTGCCAAGCGTGCGCCTGTGTCATAAGTAAAGGGCCGGCTGGCTTGACCGTTAAAGGGTGCTGTAACCCCCAAAGTACACTCCAGTCCAAACCAAAAAAATACATATTTTCTGTGTTTGTGAATTGTGTGCGCAGTAGCCGCATGTGCATCAACAAAGTAGTGCCAAGCGTGCGCCTGTGTCATAAGTAAAGGGCCAGCTGGCTTGACCGTTAAAGGGTGCTGTAACCCCCAAAGTACACTCCAGCCCAAACCAAAAAAATACATATTTTCTGTGTTTGTGAATTGTGTGCGCAGTAGCCGCACGTGCATCAACAAAGTAGTGCCAAGCGTGCGCCTGTGTCATAAGTAAAGGGCCGGCTGGCTTGACCGTTAAAGGGTGCTGTAACCCCCAAAGTACACTCCAAACCAAAAAATATATATTTTCTGTGTTTGTGAATTGTGTGCGCAGTAGCCGCACGTGCATCAACAAAGTAGTGCCAAGCGTGCGCCTGTGTCATAAGTAAAGGGCCGGCTTGGCTTGACCGTTAAAGGGTGCTGTAACCCCCAAAGTACACTCCAGTCCAAACCAAAAAAATATATATTTTCTGTGTTTGTGAATTGTGTGCGCAGTAGCCGCACGTGCATCAACAAAGTAGTGCCAAGCGTGCGCCTGTGTCATAAGTAAAGGGCCGGCTGGCTTTACCGTTAAAGGGTGCTGTAACCGCCAAAGTACACTCCAGTCCAAACCAAAAAAATACATATTTTCTGTGTTTGTGAATTGTGTGCGCAGTAGCCGCACGTGCATCAACAAAGTAGTGCCAAGCGTGCGCCTGTGTCATAAGTAAAGGGCCGGCTGACTTGACCGTTAAAGGGTGCTGTAACCCCCAAAGTACACTCCAGTCCAAACAAAAAAAAAAATTATCTTCTGTGTTTGTGAATTGTGTGCGCAGTAGCCGCACGTGCATCAACAAAGTAGTGCCAAGCGTGCGCCTGTGTCATAAGTAAAGGGCCGGCTGGCTTGACCGTTAAAGGGTGCTATAACCCCCAAAGTACACTCCAGTCCAAACCAAAAAAAAAATTACTTTCTGTGTTTGTGAATTGTTTGCGCAGTAGCCGCACGTGCATCAACAAAGTAGTGCCAAGCGTGCGCCTGTGTCATAAGTAAAGGGCCGGCTGGCTTGACCGTTAAAGGGTGCTGTAACCCCCAAAGTACACTCCAGTCCAAACCAAAAAAATACATATTTTCTGTGTTTGTGAATTGTGTGCGCAGTAGACGCACGTGCATCAACAAAGTAGTGCCAAGCGTGCGCCTGTGTCATAAGTAAAGGGCCAGCTGGCTTGACCGTTAAAGGGTGCTGTAACCCCCAAAGTACACTCCAGCCCAAACCAAAAAAATACGTATTTTCTGTGTTTGTGAATTGTGTGCGCAGTAGCCGCACGTGCATCAAGAAAGTAGTGCCAAGCGTGCGCCTGTGTCATAAGTAAAGGGCCAGCTGGCTTGACCGTTAGAGGGTGCTGTATCCCCCAAAGTACACTCCAAACCAAAAAAAATATATTTTCTGTGTTTGTGAATTGTGTGCGCAGTAGCCGCACGTGCATCAACAAAGTAGTGCCAAGCGTGCGCCTGTGTCATAAGTAAAGGGCCGGCTTGGCTTGACCATTAAAGGGTGCTGTAACCCCCAAAGTACACTCCAGTCCAAACCAAAAAAATATATATTTTCTCTGTTTGTGAATTGTGTGCGCAGTAGCCGCACGTGCATCAACAAAGTAGTGCTAAGCGTGCGCCTGTGTCATAAGTAAAGGGCCAGCTGGCTTGACCGTTAAAGGGTGCTGTAACCGCCAAAGTACACTCCAGTCCAAACCAAAAAAATACAAATTTTCTGTGTTTGTGAATTGTGTGCGCAGTAGCCGCACGTGCATCAACAAAGTAGTGCCAAGCGTGCGCCTGTGTCATAAGTAAACGGCCGGCTGACTTGACCGTTAAAGGGTGCTGTAACCCCCAAAGTACACTCCAGTCCAAACCAAAAAAAAAATTATTTTCTGTGTTTGTGAATTGTGTGCGCAGTAGCCGCACGTGCATCAACAAAGTAGTGCCAAGCGTGTGCCTGTGTCATAAGTAAAGGGCCGGCTGGCTTGACCGTTAAAGGGTGCTGTAACCCCCAAAGTACACTCCAGTCCAAACCAAAAAAAAAATAACTTTCTGTGTTTGTGAATTGTGTGCGCAGTAGCCGCACGTGCATCAACAAAGTAGTGCCAAGCGTGCGCCTGTGTCATAAGTAAAGGGCCGGCTGGCTTGACCGTTAAAGGGTGCTGTAACCCCCAAAGTACACTCCAGTCCAAACCAAAAAAATACATATTTTCTGTGTTTGTGAATTGTGTGCGCAGTAGCCGCACGTGCATCAACAAAGTAGTGCCAAGCGTGCGCCTGTGTCATAAGTAAAGGGCTGGCTGGCTTGACCGTTAAAGGGTGCTGTAACCCCCAAAGTACACTCCAAACCAAAAAAAAAATATTTTCTGTGTTTGTGAATTGTGTGCGCAGTAGCCGCACGTGCATCAACAAAGTAGTGCCAAGCGTGCGCCTGTGTCATAAGTAAAGGGCCGGCTGGCTTGACCGTTAAAGGGTGCTGTAACCCCCAAAGTACACTCCAAACCAAAAAAAAAATATTTTCTGTGTTTGTGAATTGTGTGCGCAGTAGCCGCACGTGCATCAACAAAGTAGTGCCAAGCGTGCGCCTGTGTCATAAGTAAAGGGCCGGCTGGCTTGACCGTTAAAGGGTGCTGTAACCCCCAAAGTACACTCCAGTCCAAACCAAAAAAATATATATTTTCTGTGTTTGTGAATTGTGTGCGCAGTAGCCGCACGTGCATCAACAAAGTAGTGCCAAGCGTGCGCCTGTGTTATAAGTAAAGGGCCGGCTGGCTTGACCGTTAAAGGTTGCTGTAACCCCCAAAGTACACTCCAAACCAAAAAAAAAATATTTTCTGTGTTTGTGAATTGTGTGTGCAGTAGCCGCACGTGCATCAACAAAGTAGTGCCAAGCGTGCGCCTGTGTCATAAGTAAAGGGCCGGCTTGGCTTGACCGTTAAAGGGTGCTGTAACCCCCAAAGTACACTCCAGTCCAAACCAAAAAAAAATATATTTTCTGTGTTTGTGAATTGTGTGCGCAGTAGCCGCACGTGCATCAACAAAGTAGTGCCAAGCGTGCGCCTGTGTCATAAGTAAAGGGCCGGCTGGCTTGACCGTTAAAGGGTGCTGTAACCCCCAAAGTACACTCCAAACCAAAAAAAAAATATTTTCTGTGTTTGTGAATTGTGTGCGCAGTAGCCGCACGTGCATCAACAAAGTAGTGCCAAGCGTGCGCCTGTGTCATAAGTAAAGGGCCGGCTGGCTTTACCGTTAAAGGGTGCTGTAACCGCCAAAGTACACTCCAGTCCAAACCAAAAAAATACGTATTTTCTGTGTTTGTGAATTGTGTGCGCAGTAGCCGCACGTGCATCAACAAAGTAGTGCCAAGCGTGCGCCTGTGTCATAAGTAAAGGGCCGGCTGACTTGACCGTTAAAGGGTGCTGTAACCCCCAAAGTACACTCCAGTCCAAACAAAAAAAAAAATTATTTTCTGTGTTTGTGAATTGTGTGCGCAGTAGCCGCACGTGCATCAACAAAGTAGTGCCAAGCGTGCGCCTGTGTCATAAGTAAAGGGCCGGCTGGCTTGACCGTTAAAGGGTGCTGTAACCCCCAAAGTACACTCCAGTCCAAACCAAAAAAAAAATTACTTTCTGTGTTTGTGAATTGTGTGCGCAGTAGCCGCACGTGCATCAACAAAGTAGTGCCAAGCGTGCGCCTGTGTCATAAGTAAAGGGCCGGCTGGCTTGACCATTAAAGGGTGCTGTAACCCCCAAAGTACACTCCAGTCCAAACCAAAAAAATACATATTTTCTGTGTTTGTGAATTGTGTGCGCAGTAGCCGCACGTGCATCAACAAAGTAGTGCCAAGCGTGCGCCTGTGTCATAAGTAAAGGGCCAGCTGGCTTGACCGTTAAAGGGTGCTGTAACCCCCAAAGTACACTCCAGCCCAAACCAAAAAAATACGTATTTTCTGTGTTTGTGAATTGTGTGCGCAGTAGCCGCACGTGCATCAACAAAGTAGTGCCAAGCGTGCGCCTGTGTCATAAGTAAAGGGCCGGCTGGCTTGACCGTTAAAGGGTGCTGTATCCCCCAAAGTACACTCCAAACCAAAAAAAATATATTTTCTGTGTTTGTGAATTGTGTGCGCAGTAGCCGCACGTGCATCAACAAAGTAGTGCCAAGCGTGCGCCTGTGTCATAAGTAAAGGGCCGGCTTGGCTTGACCGTTAAAGGGTGCTGTAACCCCCAAAGTACACTCCAGTCCAAACCCAAAAAATATATATTTTCTCTGTTTGTGAATTGTGTGCGCAGTAGCCGCACGTGCATCAACAAAGTAGTGCTAAGCGTGCGCCTGTGTCATAAGTAAAGGGCCAGCTGGCTTGACCGTTAAAGGGTGCTGTAACCCCCAAAGTACACTCCAAACCAAAAAAAAATATTTTCTGTGTTTGTGAATTGTGTGCGCAGTAGCCGCACGTGCATCAACAAAGTAGTGCCAAGCGTGCGCCTGTGTCATAAGTAAAGGGCCGGCTGGCTTGACCATTAAAGGGTGCTGTAACCGCCAAAGTACACTCCAGTCCAAACCAAAAAAATAAAAATTTTCTGTGTTTGTGAATTGTGTGCGCAGTAGCCGCACGTGCATCAACAAAGTAGTGCCAAGCGTGCGCCTGTGTCATAAGTAAACGGCCGGCTGACTTGACCGTTAAAGGGTGCTGTAACCCCCAAAGTACACTCCAGTCCAAACCAAAAAAAAAATTATTTTCTGTGTTTGTGAATTGTGTGCGCAGTAGCCGCACGTGCATCAACAAAGTAGTGCCAAGCGTGTGCCTGTGTCATAAGTAAAGGGCCGGCTGGCTTGACCATTAAAGGGTGCTGTAACCCCCAAAGTACACTCCAGTCCAAACCAAAAAAAAAATAACTTTCTGTGTTTGTGAATTGTGTGCGCAGTAGCCGCACGTGCATCAACAAAGTAGTGCCAAGCGTGCGCCTGTGTCATAAGTAAAGGGCCGGCTGGCTTGACCGTTAAAGGGTGCTGTAACCCCCAAAGTACACTCCAGTCCAAACCAAAAAAATACATATTTTCTGTGTTTGTGAATTGTGTGCGCAGTAGCCGCACGTGCATCAACAAAGTAGTGCCAAGCGTGCGCCTGTGTCATAAGTAAAGGGCCAGCTGGCTTGACCGTTAAAGGGTGCTGTAACCCCCAAAGTACACTCCAGCCCAAACCAAAAAAATACATATTTTCTGTGTTTGTGAATTGTGTGCGCAGTAGCCGCACGTGCATCAACAAAGTAGTGCCAAGCGTGCGCCTGTGTCATAAGTAAAGGGCCGGCTGGCTTGACCATTAAAGGGTGCTGTAACCCCCAAAGTACACTCCAAACCAAAAAAAAAATATTTTCTGTGTTTGTGAATTGTGTGCGCAGTAGCCGCACGTGCATCAACAAAGTAGTGCCAAGCGTGCGCCTGTGTCATAAGTAAAGGGCCGGCTGGCTTGACCGTTAAAGGGTGCTGTAACCCCCAAAGTACACTCCAGTCCAAACCAAAAAAATATATATTTTCTGTGTTTGTGAATTGTGTGCGCAGTAGCCGCACGTGCATCAACAAAGTAGTGCCAAGCGTGCGCCTGTGTCATAAGTAAAGGGCCGGCTGGCTTGACCGTTAAAGGTTGCTGTAACCCCCAAAGTACACTCCAAACCAAAAAAAAAATATTTTCTGTGTTTGTGAATTGTGTGTGCAGTAGCCGCACGTGCATCAACAAAGTAGTGCCAAGCGTGCGCCTGTGTCATAAGTAAAGGGCCGGCTGGCTTGACCGTTAAAGGGTGCTGTAACCCCCAAAGTACACTCCAGTCCAAACCAAAAAAATACATATTTTCTGTGTTTGTGAATTGTGTGCGCAGTAGCCGCACGTGCATCAACAAAGTAGTGCCAAGCGTGCGCCTGTGTCATAAGTAAAGGGCCAGCTGGCTTGACCGTTAAAGGGTGCTGTAACCCCCAAAGTACACTCCAGCCCAAACCAAAAAAATACATATTTTCTGTGTTTGTGAATTGTGTGCGCAGTAGCCGCACGTGCATCAACAAAGTAGTGCCAAGCGTGCGCCTGTGTCATGCGTGCGCCTGTGTCATAAGTAAAGGGCCGGCTGGCTTGACCATTAAAGGGTGCTGTAACCCCCAAAGTACACTCCAAACCAAAAAAAAAATATTTTCTGTGTTTGTGAATTGTGTGCGCAGTAGCCGCACGTGCATCAACAAAGTAGTGCCAAGCGTGCGCCTGTGTCATAAGTAAAGGGCCGGCTGGCTTGACCGTTAAAGGGTGCTGTAACCCCCAAAGTACACTCCAGTCCAAACCAAAAAAATATATATTTTCTGTGTTTGTGAATTGTGTGCGCAGTAGCCGCACGTGCATCAACAAAGTAGTGCCAAGCGTGCGCCTGTGTCATAAGTAAAGGGCCGGCTGGCTTGACCGTTAAAGGTTGCTGTAACCCCCAAAGTACACTCCAAACCAAAAAAAAAATATTTTCTGTGTTTGTGAATTGTGTGTGCAGTAGCCGCACGTGCATCAACAAAGTAGTGCCAAGCGTGCGCCTGTGTCATAAGTAAAGGGCCGGCTGGCTTGACCGTTAAAGGGTGCTGTAACCCCCAAAGTACACTCCAAACCAAAAAATATATATTTTCTGTTTTTGTGAATTGTGTGCGCAGTAGCCGCACGTGCATCAACAAAGGAGCAGCGCCAAGCGTGCGCCTGTGTCCCATAAGTAAAGAGCCGGCTGGCTCATTTCTTAAAGGGTGGTGTAACCCACAAAGTGCACTACTCTCCAGCAAAAATAAAAAAATATTTTCTGTGTTTGTGTGCGCTTTAGCCGCTCGTATATATCAATATAACATAAATGGAGGACCAAACTTTCTCCGATAAAAATAAAATAGGGAAAGTTCAAGAACCACTTCCTCCTAGTGCTGTTGCTGCTGCTGGGAGTTGTTCATCATCCCAGAGAGGAAGTAGGAACATCACTACTTTTACTAAACATTGGACCCTCCAACAGTCCCTAGCGATGAGGATGAAGTACGACAGCAGTCATCCTGAAGCAAAACGTATAACTGAGGCCTTGACTGCTATGTTGGTGTTAGACGTGCGTCCGGTATCCGCCATTAGTGCAGTGGGATTTAGACAATTGATGGAGGTAGTGTGTCCCCGGTTCCAAATCCCGTCTAGATTCCACCTGCATCCTCAAAGCAGCAGCGACAAGCGTGCGTCTGTCTGTTAAAGGGTGGTGACACCCTCAAAGTGTGCTACACAAACAATAAAAATATTCTTCTTTTTTTTTCTGTCTTTGTGAAATGTGTGGGCTGTAGCCGCACCTGCATCCTTAAAGCAGCAGCGACAAGCGTGCGCCTGTCTGTTAAAGGGTGGTGACACCCTCAAAGTGTGCTACACAAACAATAAAAATATTCTTCTTTTTTTTTCTGTCTTTGTGAAATGTGTGGGCTGTAGCCGCACCTGCATCCTTAAAGCAGCAGCGACAAGCGTGCGCCTGTCTGTTAAAGGGTGGTGACACCCTCAAAGTGTGCTACACAAACAATAAAAATATTGTTCTTTTTTTCTGTCTTTGTGAATTGTGTGGGCTGTAGCCGCACTTGCATCCTCAAAGCAGCAGCGACAAGCGTGCGTCTGTCTGTTAAAGGGTGGTGTAACTCTCAAAGTGCTCCAAAAAATAAAAAACTATTTTTTTAATGTGTTTGTGACTTGTGTGGGCTGTAGCTGCACTTGCATCCTCAAAGCAGCAGCGACAAGCGTGCGTCTGTCTGTTAAAGGGTGGTGACACCCTCAAAGTGTGCTACACAAACAATAAAAATATTCTTCTTTTTTCTGTCTTTGTGAATTGTGTGGGCTGTAGCCGCACTTGCATCCTCAAAGCAGCAGCGACAAGCGTGCGTCTGTCTGTTAAAGGATTACATCGGTGACAGCATCCAAGTAGGCATGTCAGACAGTCCGTACCTGTACTGGCAGGAAAAAGAAGCAATTTGGAGGTCCCTGTACAATCTGGCTCTATTTTACCTGAGTTGCCCCCCCTCCAGTGTGTACTCCGAAAGAGTGTTTAGTGCAGCCGGGAACCTTGTCAGCGAAAGGCGTAGGAGGTTGCTTCCACAAAATGTGGAGAAGATGATGTTCATAAAATTAATTATCAACTCTTCCAGGGAGACCAGCCTCCAGAACGTACAGAGGGACCTGTGGTTGTGGATTCCAGCGGGGACGAATTAATACTCTGTGAGGATGAGGATGTACACAACACTGAAGAGGGTGAGGAATCGGTGGATGAGGAGGATGAGGACGACATCTTGCCTCCGTAGAGCCAGTTTGTGCAGGGACACATTAATTGCCAGCTTGTTTTGTGGGGGCCCAAACGAACCAATCATTTCAGCCACAGTCGTGTGGCAGACCCTGGCGTTGAAATGTTTGGTTTGTTAAAGTGTGCATGTCCTGTTTATTCAACATAAGGGTGGGTGGGAGGGCCCAAGGACAATTCCATCTTGCACCTCTTTTTTTTCTTTGCATTATGTATAGTTTGGGGCCTAGTTTTTCAAACTGCCATCCTGTCTGCCACTGCAGTGCCACTCCTAGATGGACCACGTGTTTGTACCGCCCACTCGTATCTCTTAGCATAGTCATCCAGCTACCTCGATGCAACCTTTTGGACATAAAAACACTATTGTGAGGTGTGAGGTGTTCAGAATAGACTGGAAATGAGTGGAAATTAAGGTTATTGAGGTTAATAATAGCATAGGAGCAGAAAAACCCACAAATTCTGTGATTTTAGCTGTTTTTATGCTTTTTTTCAAAAAAATACAGATCCAAAACACAAAACCCAGAACCCAAAACACGGAAGGGTGGTTTTGGCAAAACCAATCCAGATCCAAAACACGAAGAAAGAGCCAGATCCAAAACCAAAACACAAAACACGAAAAGTGGCCGGTGTACACCCCTAAGATATATATATATATATATATATATATATATATATATATATATAGCATCGAACCGCACACAAAACCTCAGTAAAATAGCGTATGGGTGCAGGGCAGTAGAAAATGCAACAAGTGTTAACCACTACCTATAAAGGATGTGGAATCCAGCCAGCACACCATTTGAAAAAAGCAATATTTTTAATGTCCCATACCATTGCTTTTTTCAAATGGTGGGCTGGCTCGATTCCACATCCTTTATAGGTAGTGGTTAACACTTGTTTTATATATATATATATATATATATATATATATATATATCATATATAGCAGAATAGGGTGCACACATCACTCAAAGAATTATTAGATTCCGGGTGCTTGGACAACAACATCTATGGCAATAGAGTCCAGCTGGGACAAAATCCAGCACACCGTGGTTTAGAAAAACTTGATGCAATTGAATTAAAAAATGAAAATACATACAGAGTATTGAACAAGCCATAGTATAAAAAACTGTAAGTAATACTCAGCACATAATGGACCTCATTCAGACCCGGTCGCAAGCCCTGAGCGCTCGCAACCGGGTTGATGTTTAGGCCCTGCGCACGCACAGCGGCCGCACTTCGCGTGCGCCAGCCCCGGAGCAAGAGAGAAATTCTCTCGCTCCGGAGCTCACTACAAAAGGGGCGGCTGTCGATGTTGATCGACAGCTCGACCCGTTTTGTAGGCGTGGCGGGAGGGTGGTTTCACAAACGGACACGTTCCTCAAGGAACGCCTGTCGTTTTGTGTGCGGCCGCACTGACATCAGCAGTGATGTCAGTGGGGAGCTTCCTGCTCGATCAGAGCAGGAAGCTCCCTGGGGCTTGTGGTTGCCGAGACCCAACCTTAGGGTCTCGTCGCAAGCTCCGATGGTCGCGATGGTCTTGACCATCGCGACCATGATCCTGGTCGTTCGCTAAAGCTGTGGGTGGTAACCCACAGCTTAGCTAGCGACCAGGAAGCCGCACTTGAAAAGTCAAGCGCCCGCCCTCATTCAGAGCGAGCGCTCGCTTCTTGCGACCGCCTCTGAATGAGGGCCAATGTCCAAATAAGGAAGCCTCTCAAGGGAGTAAGTTGCCGCTTCCCTCGGTCCTCAGTACTCTGGTAACTGGCTCTTCACTGACTACACAGTCACACAAAGAGCGCGTGTGCCGTGACATCACACCACGCACGTGACCAACTGAATGCCCGTGATCCGGCTAACCCGGACCACCCCTCTGGCCACAGTTTCACTCGGGGTTGGCAGGGTCCGGCGCAACCCCCCCTCCACCTGCAGCGGGGGTGGTAGCAGGGAGCAGGCTGATGACGGTGACAGATGCAGGCAGTGGAGGCTACACATGCGCGGGGTGCGGGCGGGCAGGCAGGAATGTGGCAGCGGGGGGTGCGGGCATGACTGTGCAGATTTTGGTGTCACCCCCTTGGAGGGTGACACCCGGTGCGGCCCGCACCCCCCTTGTGACGCCACTGTGCTCTGTAAGTGTATCCATGCCTGCTTTTATCATTACATTAATTATACACAGCTTTTACAATAAGTAGCATAGATGCACCCGTTTCATGTATATCAGCTCAATATAATTGTATTTCTCCTGTGTGTTCTCTGATGTGTAACAAGATGTGATTTCTGTGTAAAACATTAAACTCCCTATGGTTGATATTAGAAATGTGCACCGACCCTTGTGTTTTGGTTTTGGATCTGGATCTCCCCTGGTTTTGGATCTGAATCTGGTTTTGGATTTTTTTCCTTGGTGTTTTGTTTTCGTATTTTGATTTTGGATCTGGATTTTTTTCTTAAAAAATAAAAAAAACAGCTAAAATCAAATAAAAAGTGTTTTTTTTGTTCCTACAGTATTAATAACCACAATAACATTTATTTCCACTCGTTTCCAGTCAATTTTGGTTACCTCACAGCTCACAATATTGATTTTTTTAATCTAGTTAAAGTTCCAAAAGGTTGTATCCAGCTTGCTGGCTCAAAACTAAATGATATAATTATTGATAGAGTTGAGGACTGTGCAAAGATCATGGTTGGGATACCCTTGAGGATTGAAGGCATGGGCCTTCATGGAGGACAAGGAAGTTGACGGCCTTGCATTATCATGATGACTGCTGGCGGCGGCTACAACATGTGGTTCTTGGCCTTGCCCTGCTGTCATGTGACAGCCCACCATATTTTCTGCTGTCTTGAATCAGTGTCACAAGCACCAATAGTGTAGCCAAGGTGCGGTTACAAAATTCACACACGTGCAGTCGTGCACACACAGAAAAAATATATACAAAAGACACTATTTTTTTTTTTTCTGGTCCAGAACTTGGGCTCAGAGCACAGATTGGTGACGACTGGAGTCGGGCAGCACTAGGTTGCGTTGCAGTATTTTGTGTGGCTAAGCCTAACACGCACACACACACAGAAAATTAATATACAAAATACACTATTTTTTGGGGGGGGGTTTGGGTCCAAAACTTGGGCCCAGAGCACAGATTGATCACGACTGGAGTCGGGCAGCACTAGCCTGCGTTGCCGACTTGCTAGATCTTGTGCGGCTAAGCCTACCACGCACAGACACACAGACACACAGAAAAAAAGACAATTGATTTTAATTTTTTTATGCGCCAGAACTTGGGCTCAGAGCACAGATTGATCACGACTGGAGTCGGGCAGCACTAGCTTGCAACTTGCGTTCCTGGCTGGATCTTGTGCGGTTCTGTGGTTGAGCCTAACACGCACGCACACACAGAAAATTATAAAAGACACTTTGATTAATTTTTTTTAGCACGACGAGTCAGGCAGCATTAGCTTGCAACTTGGGTTGCTGGCTGGATCTTGCGCGGTACTGCGGTTACGCCTCACATGCACGCGCACACACACACACACAGAAAAATATAAAAAACACTTTGATTTTTTTTTTTTTTAGCATGACTGGAGTCGGGCAGCACTAGCTTGCAACTTGCATTGCTGGCTGGATCTTGTGTGGTACTGCGGTTAAGCCTAACACGCACGCACACACAGAAATATATAAAAGACACTTTGATTTTTTTTTTACTATATATATTTTTATTTATTTATTTATTTATTTTGAGTCCAGAACTTGGGCCCAGATGAACACAGCACCGGCCCAGATGTATCTACAATTCTGCACCAGCCCAGATGGACACAGCACCAGCCCAGATGTATCTACAGTTCTGCACCAGCCCAGATGGACACAGCAGACATGAAAAACACCAGCCCAGGACACAGCAGACAGCACAGAAAGCCGAAATAGATCAGCAACAGCCCAGATGGACACAGCAGACAGCACAGTGACAGCTGTCACAGCCACCAGCCAAGAATGGATCAGCAGTCACCAGCCCAGGACACAGCAGACAGCATCAGCACCTCTCCCAGCCCTACACTACCCACCCACCCTGTTCAGTCTCCAAAGCAGGAGTGAAATGGCGTCCATCGTGTGGTCCCTTATATACTACATTGATCATAGAGACGAAAGCTTGTGAACCGCAAGATTTCGTCTCTATGGTTTTGCCTCGGTTCTGCTAAATTCGGGTGGGTTCGGATCTCTGGAAACTGAACCCGCTCATCTCTAGTTTTTACTAGGGAGATGCATTTTTTGGGATGCCCGAGCCCATATGTAATTAAGCCCGTGCTGAGCTGCCTATGTAGTTGCCCACACTGTGTGTCATCCCTTCGGTAGTAGCACCAGCCCAATGCTTGTAATTGAAATTTTGGGAGCATCTTATGCTCTACCCCAGAATATCCCACTATCAGCCTAGCCCTAGACATAAAGCCTTCTTCAGATTGAGTTAGCTGCGGGGGCAAACTCAACTCCGGAATGAATGGAGGGTGCAGAATAAGAGACTGATGTACTGATGTGCCCAGCTATAACATGGCATCACAGCGCTATCTCTCACGCCACGCATGGCGCGCCACACACCACGCCATGAGTCGCGCCACAAAGAAAGTTTATTAGTGAAAAAAGTCATTACATGTAATACAACATTTTGCCCACCAGATGTCACTTTTCCTAAACTACATAGCGCATGCGTGTGATTTCATTACGTGTATTACAACATTTTGCCCACCAGGTGTCACTTTCCAATGTACCGTACGGTATGTACTGTATCACCGGCCGATGATTGTTTGACAGAAGCTTAGACATTAGACTTTACAAACTACAGAACTCTAGTAATGGGTGAAGCGTGTGGCCTAGCGGTCTAATGCCTAGTCTCACTGCTTCTCCTCTCTTCTTGTTCCGTGGGTTCGAGACCTTGAAAATACAGTATGTTTTTTTAATTTATTTTTAAAATCTTCACTTAAAATATTCAGTATTCAATACAGTACATGTGGAGCGCATGTCTGCCCAGTGCTTCGGGAGTCAAACAGCGAAACTAGGATTTTTATTATTGTACATACAGTACTGTACCTTAGAACGCAAACTTGCGTCAATGCCGGTGCTGACATGAACGCGGACATTATAGTGATTTATTATGACCATCAAGTGGCAATGGGCCCTGTTAAAGAGACTGGTTTCTGTATATCAAACTGACTGCTCGTTTAAACCGCAAAATTGCGTCAATGTCTGCGCGTGCCCAGTGGTCGGATTTTAATCACAATGGAATGTGTGCCCCATGTCCAGTGGAGCCAAGCCATACATTAAGTAGCGCTATTTTATGGCGCATGCCCAGTTGTCTGTATTGCTAACAGTACTGTTGAATTTTCACACTAGTGCCATTCTGCACTGTCCGAGACTTACAGTACCGCACAGTATACACAATAGTAAATTCATTACTACATAAGGTGCTACAGTAGTGGACTAACAGCAGTTTGTAGGGCAGATGCAGAGCGAAAACTTGCGTCAATGAAAATGCTGTCTTAGACTTGGTAACATTAGTAATTTAATATGTTTAGTAACTGATAGTTGACTGTGTATAAGAGAGAGGTCTCTATAGTACAAACTGACTCGGCGTTTAAACCGCAAAATTGCGTCAATGTCAGCACAGTTTGCGTTGTGGTAACTTATAGCCAGTTCTGATGGGTTACGGTACAAATAGGATCTCTGGTTTGTGCCCAGTGGCGGGGTTGCAATGCATTGCCAGTGGTGCTGCACCATAGCCATACCCTTGTAGCGCTATGGCTATGTACTGTACGCCATGGTGTACAGTATGGAATATCATACTGTACAGTACCAGGTCATGATTCACACACAGTGAAAGTGTGTTATTATTACACTGACTGTGTAATAATATTATTAAAAATAAAAAGTGTAACCTTGACTGTCTAATAATAATGAAAAGCTTCATTATTAAGCTTCCTGGTTTCGAACCCGGGTTGTACAGACGTCTGCAATGTAGAAGTTCGATTTCTTACCTCTACGCTACAGATGCCTGAGTACTGTACTTCATCGTATGGTACTGTAGATGTCACATAAAGTACTGTAGAGGACTAGGAGAGACTTGTGAGCAAGGGCTTAGGTGATCCGTCTTGCTTACACTTCTCTCCTTATGTTCGAAACCTTTATAATTTAATTTATTTTTTTAATGTTCACTATAGTACTGTAGTTCAGTCTTGTTATCCAACCCTTACAAAAATCAATCTATTATACTGTAGATGTGCCCAGCTACAGTACTGTAGTTTGTTGCTCCATACGGTACGCCCTACAGTATACCGCATTGTTGCGCGCTACACTGTGGCGTATTGAGTCTCATAGCACTGCACATGCCCAGTTGTCTGTATTATACGGTACTTATAACTGTAGTTGTAAGTACAATACGGTAGACATTGTAGTGATTCCCTGACTCTAGGAACTACAGTACAGTAGATGCAGTAGTCTAGGGGGCTAATGCCTAGCCCTACTGCATCTACCATTTTCTTGTCCCGCTGGTTCGAGACCTTTAAAGTACATACTGTATACGGTAATTTTATTTTGTTTTAAATCTTCACTAATACAGTACATTATCCAGAAATTCTGGTATTTCTATGCCACAGTACTTTGACCAAAAAGTCTAACCTTGTTAATAAAAAATAAAAAGTGTAACCTTTCAAGCTTCGAACCCGCAAAAGGGTTGTACAGGCAGCGTAATGTATTGGTTTGATTATTTACCATTACACTACAGCCGCCTGCAATACCAAGTTTGCACCAGGCTTGAGTGTTTCCTACAATACTGTACATCATCGTATCTCAGGCGCATGCCCAGATCTACTGTATACCCATTTAGCGCTTTTTTTTTTTTTTACTAAACTCAGTACATTTTATATATTAGGGGGTAAATGTACTAAGATGGTAGTGCTATTAAGTGATGTTGCCCATAGCAACCAATCTGATTCCAGGTATTACTGTACAGTATCTTCTAGAAGGTGCTACTGTAGATAAATGCTAAGTACAGTAGAATCTGATTGGATGCTATGGGCAACATACAGTACAGTAACTTCTTAAATAGAACTCCCATCTTAGTAAATTTACCCCTACAAGTTTCACTTTTTCCCCCCAATTTTTTTTCTTCCGCCCCCCAAAATGAAAGTGAATTTTTAGTGTGTTCTGACTTTTTAAAAAAAAGTTATGCAGTTTACAGTACCTTTAGGGGACGTTGAAGGCTTCCCGCAACATTGCACCCCAATTCACCAAATTTTTCCGCCTGCTATTCATACAGTAGGTGAAACTTTTTAACATACTGTCTTACTGTACATTGCATTGACTTCCCGCCTACAGTAGTCAGAAAAGCTTTCAAATTGAATACAGCGATAATTTTACGCCTGGCAAAATGACGTAATCTCCCAAACTGTTTTTAGCCAATCCCGTGTTTTTGCTCCAATGGGTGAAAAAGTGCCAACCAATGTTCTCCCAACTGTCATCTCACAGGCTGTGTTTGAAAAATGACAGTTGGGAGCTGATTGACTGACACCTTATAACTTTTTTATCACTTCTCACTGTCTAACACTGCTTAGTACAGTAAATAGGCCCCCTTGGAGTGAAAAGACGAGACCGGCTAAAAACAGTAAATAGACCACCCCAAAATTGAAAACGTCCCTCAGTGTATACAGTACTGTATTCTACTGTAAGTGCCGGGCAGCTGTGAAATCACTGTGATGGGCAACAGGGATACTGTACAGTATATGACTGTGGGCGTCAACCCCCATCGGCCGGCGCGTCCCTGGTGAGTGAAGTCCTGGCAAATAGGACGATACACCCCTGCATCTGTGTGTTATTGACTTTTTGTACAGTACCTTTTTAATGACAGATGCACGTGTTGGGTCTCAGGCGCACTTAAAGACTGAATTACATACAGTACAAACACCAATTGTATAAATTAATGACAATTTTTATTAAACCTACAGTAACATGCTTTACAGAGGGGGGGGGGGGCGGGGGAACTTGTTTAGCTTTCCACTCCTGTAGTCCTCTACTGTCACACGCTTCTTTCTTCTGCCGCTGGCATGTCCTGGAGTTCCTAGCTGGACAAGGACATGACTACTGTACAGTACCTACAGTAGGAGGAAATAGATGACGTGAGAACAGTCCTTCCTCAATGCCGACCGATACGCCCTACTGGACCGAGGACTACACAAAAAGAGTTGGCTTTTAATTTCAAATCATCACTGGCACTTTTCGCCTCAGATTCAGAGTTGCACCTATACCAGGTGCAGACTCTACCGTGCATCAGAGTGCAAGGTCCACTGTACGCCCTGAAGAAAGGAGGATAGGCAGAGACAAACAGACAGTAAAAGACAGACACACAGGTTCTCACCGGAGATGCTCTTGTTCTTCATCCTGCTTGATCCCACACACCCTGTACTGTAGGAGAGAGAATCCGCTGTGCAGGGCCCTTCCCTGCTCTAACAGTGTCACACTAATCCACTTCTCCACATTAATAAATGCCCTAACTAACCAGACTAACAATTTTATTAATAACTACAGTAATTTGTATTATACTGTAATTAAGCCTGGTGGTGAAATACTGTAAGCAGTGCCCCTAGGCCCACAGCCCATAATATAATGATAAAAAAAAAAAATACATGAAACAAGACAGTATTTGGGTGCCCCAGATGGAGGTGAACACCAGCTGTGTGAATACGATAACAGAGCACTAACATTACCAAAAATCTCACCTTATCCTGATGTCGAAGGGACCGCCGCTCTAACCATACAGTAGATGTACAGTAGAAGCCTGTCTCTCAATAAACAGTTAATACAGTACTATAGGACAATACTCACTCTGGTGGTGTGCGTTCCCAATTTATCCCTCTCTCTTCCATGAATTTTGCTGAAGCCGAATGTTTGGGATCATTATCCTGGAATAATCAATGTCCTGATGGGAAGCATTTTCTCACAAATGGCACCATACAGCAATCTACTATTTTTTCTTGGAAGAAGGTCTTATCCATGATGCCTAAAGAGATGAGAAATTGTCAGTAACAAGCGTACACTGTACAGGACTGTAAATAATTTTTAGAACAAGCATTAGTGTACTGCACCTTCAAAAATATAGATCGGTCCTGCACCCCAACGAGATATACCTCCCCATACATGGACTTTTAACGGATGCTTCGGACGTGGTTTAAGTGAGAGATGTGCACGGTGTCGGAAGGACAGTCTTGAGAACCTCTCGAGAGAAACCTAAGTTTCATCTGTGAAAATGACGTCATTAAATTCTCACCACTATCTATCCACCGTCGTGCTTGTTCAACTCTCTTTACTTTATTAACATCCCTTATCATGGGATTTATCCTGTGAAATAAAAACAAGTTTTAGTTTACTGTCATGTAAAATCAGTGCATTATTAATATACAGTATATATATTTTACAGTATGTACAGTACCTTGTAGGGCCAAAAGTCCGTCCCAGTTCCTTACGCATCCATTTGATGCTGGAACAGGAGATGTCCAGGTCACATTCTGCTTTTAGAATACGTTTGATTTGTAAAGCTGTACGCTCATCATCCTCACAAGTCAATTTGTGCACAATCTTTTTGACGCTCCTACGGTAGAACACATACAGAGCATATAGCAATTATTGGACAGTTAGTGTTGAAATTGGAACACAATACAGTACCAATCTAGCAACATACAGTATACTGTAATAAAAAAAGGTTGATGTAAAGTACCTACCATGTGCATTTAGAAGGAAATCTATATCTGGTCCGCGTTCTCTCAAATGCATGATAGCGCACAGTCTGTAAACTAACAAGAACACCACGCTCTTTCAGCCAGGCATGGATCTGTCGTGTTGTTTTGTGCTCTTTTTTCATGCTTGCAATTATCTTGCTGATGGCTTTGCTGATTTTTGCCATGTTTGATGACAAAATCTGTGTAAAGAACAAGAGAAATACGTTACAGTACTGTTGCTGAGTATACAGACTGAGTACAGTATACAGTACATAATTTAATGTTCAGTGTCTTAAACACAGGGGGGTATTACATTCTTACTGTACATCAGCCATAACATGTACAGTATAACCAGCTAGTAAATTTAATTTTGCAGGCTGTGTTTAATAAATGATAGTTTTGAGCTAATTTGTGATATATATTTCCAAATTTAATCTCACATCAAGCTTTCATACAGTATGCCCCTAAATACACAAATATGCATCTACCGTATGAAGGAGACAAACAGGACAATAAACACAGCAATATTGCGACTGAAACTAAAATGGCCGCAGAGCAAAACAAGATGGCGACGGTCACTCACGGGAAACTATGAGGGGCAGCGGGAGGCTAGGGAATGATCGTTGTGTGTGTGATAGTTACTCCATACATAAATAAGCCTCTACGGGGATGTGTGAAGGACGGGGCATACCGAGGTAGCGGCACGATA
This sequence comes from Taudactylus pleione, assembly GCA_031769625.1. Classification (NCBI taxonomy): domain Eukaryota; kingdom Metazoa; phylum Chordata; class Amphibia; order Anura; family Myobatrachidae; genus Taudactylus; species Taudactylus pleione. The sequence continues at coordinate 2,311,628 of JAUIMM010000725.1, forward strand.
AACACAGCAATATTGCCACTGAAACTAAAATGGCCGCCGAGCAAAACAAAACGGTACCGTATATGCATTGAAAACTCGCTGCGCAAATCAGCGTCTAACACAGCAAACTGCAAAATGACCGTGAACCTAGCAAACTCCCATACTTACAGTACCAGTGGGTTGATACTGTAGGAAACACCTGTAGAAGCTCAGGGTACTCAGGGTACAGCAATGAGCAGCAACAACAACAGCGACTTACAGTAGAAGTCAGGTAGCATTGCAGGTAGTAGTAGTAGTAGTACTAGTATCTCAAGGGTTCGTACTGTTGATACGTGCCGATGAGACAATCTGAGCAGCAAGTCCGTACAGTTAAATAGCAGATTCACAGTGTGGATAGCTAGTGCGGTCTGAGACGCTCTTTTATGCTACCAGAGACAAAAGAATTCCTTCCCGCAGAAAATCTGGCCGCTGATTGGTGTATTTGAAAAATGCACTTCCTTGTGGTCCAATGGCATGGCAGGTACTGTTGAGCTGACACCTACTGTACCTTACCGTACAGTATATAATTAGGGAGTGTTTTTTATACACCTGTATTTATCATATTTATTATCTTGTGCCTCTATACAATCTCACAATAGTGGTTAGTGCTTTAACAGTTTTAGCGCTGTGTAATCTCCTATATTTACCTGTATATACTGTATAACACACGCACAGTCTTAGGAGACAGAGAGAGTACTGTAATTGTTTACAGTGTCGTAATGTTAAACATTTACTGTATACAGTACATGTATTTCCACTATTTTACTTAACATTGTATTTAGTGTCTTTATACTTGTGTATTTCAGAGTGCACCGAACTGTCAAAATGGTGAAGAGCAAAAGTTTTTACAACGGAAACGAGAGAGAGAGAGAGAGAGAGAGAGAGAGAGAGAGAGAGAGAGATAAAAAAAAAAGGATAGCGATACAGTGCTGTAGAATACAATGTGGTGTACTTTACTTACGCGGCACGGAGACGCCAGTGGGCGCTGGTGGGGTTGCCACAGGGGAGACGCCAGTGGGCGCTGGTGTGGGTGCCGTCGTTGGTGGTGGTAGGACTGTGGAAAAAGAACAGTTTCCATCAAAACCATTTGGAAACAAATAAACTGTGTAATGGTGCGTAAACACTACACGATATGCTCCCTGAGACGTCCACTTTATCGCCCAGTGTGCACGGCGTCCTCCTACTGGGCATGCACTCGCCAGAGATGGAAATGCAACAGCATTACAGTAGAGTACAAATACGGTTTTTGGGCGCACAGTATGTGATGCAGAGCCCTGTCTCACATTCTAGACAGTAGATTCACTAACAGTTTCTGCAGTTATGAAATCACTATTCTGTGGTGCTAAATTGTACGGCACCGTCAGTTTTGAATATTCAGTACAGGCACATTCATAGCGGCACACTAGTTGTCCTAGCAGACGGGGGATGGTGTCCTTGGCAATGGTGACAATTCGTAGCATTTTTCAGGACACTAGGGCAGAGCTGACTGCTTACAGTAAATGGATTAACAAAGCTTCCATTATTATGGTAATGTGTGCTTTGGGGGAAGGGACCTGATGCACTGTGTATGACTCTCGGCCCACTGGGCATGCGCCAGAAATCCCATCGCAACCCTCCTACTGGGCATGCGCCCGCCAGAGATGGAAATGCAACAGCATTACAGTAGAGTACAAATACTGTACCGACTGCAGTAATACAGCCAACTGCGCATGCTCAGTGATAGCATAGCGCTACATGGCGTATGGCTTGGCGCCACAGATCCCATTGTACCCCCCTCCATTTCTAATCCATCGCAGATGGCTGACAGCCACCATAGCGCCAACCGTGTAATACAGAGAGCTCTCTCTCATACAGATCCCACTACTACCGTACTTCGTGTGCAAGGTTGGAGCAGCATCACCAATGTCATCAGTTTGCGATGCAACGCTATTTTGCGCAGCAAACGCACAGTCAGCTTTGAACACAGAGCGCTCTCTCACAGACGGAAACCACTCTCAGACACAGTCCAAGGGACGTAGCCATAGTGCACAAGGCTGAGACCGCATATGCATTGTCGCATGTTTGCGTTTTGCGGTTTTTGGGCGCACAGTATGTGATGCAGAGCCCTGTCTCACATTCTAGACAGTAGATTCACTAACAGTTTCTGCAGTTATGAAATCACTATTCTGTGGTGCTAAATTGTACGGCACCGTCAGTTTGCAGATGCAGAGCCCTGTCAGCCACCATAGCCACAGTATGAAATCACTATTCAGTGAAATACAGTACAGTACAGAGCCCTCTCTGGGCACTACAGATCCCATTGTAAACCCTACACTGGGCATGCGCATGAAATCCGATTGACGAAAGCGCAGACATTGACGAAAGTTTTGCACTATTGAAACACACAATCTGCTTGTAATGTCTTACTTTTAAGCAGCCTTTTAAACAACAACACTATAGCCTTTTAAACAAGTTTCACTATAGTGTCCAGAGCAGACAGTGACAAAAAAAAAATATACAGTACGGTATATTCTTTTCCAGGGATCGAACCCCGGACCATAATTCTACCAAAGTGATCACCTAACCACTAGCCCACACGACAGCTACAGTGAACCACAGAGAGTGGCCTCATCCTTGTGCACTCCTCCCGCTGCTGTTTTAAAAAAAAAAAAATTGTCATACTGTAATGCATCCCATATCAGTGAAAGCTGTGTGTGCATCTCATTATTCTACAGTATCGGTTATACCGTGACAACAACTCCGGCAACTTCTCTACTATTCAGTTACTGCACCGTACCGTATGTACAATACAGTATGTGCAGTGATTTGCATCCTGTTATAAGATGTTACGTACAGTACGGTACAGTACTATATACTGTATATGTATATTATGCGACATTAAAAATACAGTATGGGTTGTGCGCTCATGCAAATGCTGTGAATATGATAGACATTCAGAACAGTGGAGCACTTGCCACCCAGCAGTTAAGCACTATATTACATGCAATTACAAAAGTGGAGCACTCGCCACCCAGCGGTTAAGCACTGTATTACATGCCGTAGCATATCCTTCGTTGAAGAATACCACGGTATTCCACAAGTCCATGGCGCGACTCAGAGGCCTGCATGCCACGCCACAAGTCCATGGTGCGACTCACGCCACGCCATGAGCAACAAAATAGCTGGGCAGATCTGTAGTGACAGAACATGGAGAATATGTGACTCTTTTCTGTGATATGTGATTATTACTCACCTGTGCTGATATCTGTAGGGATTTCCTCCTCCTTACACTGCTGGTCACCTGTCACATATGTCTCTTCTTCTCCCTCCATATCTTCTTACTATCAGTCAGACATTCACCCTAAATAACCCATAACACAATGACACTTTAAGCTCAGGTAATAAAATAAGATAAACTGTAGAATATCAGTGTATAAGACACACACAGCTGCTGTACAGATCATATAGTGACAGGCACTATTGGTGACCCTAGATCCCACCTACCTGATCCTCCTGTGGGTTCCTGTCATTCTCCTCTGTACAATACTGGGAATACAGAGGACGGGCACATTTCTCTGGGGTATCTCTGTTACTGGGTCCATCTGTAGGAGATACACCGTGACTGATTACATTTTGTATATGTGATTATCAGATGATGTGTACAGTAACCTAAGCAACCCATAGCCAGACCCCCTATACTGCATTTAAAAGTATATTTTATGTTTCAATCTTAAAGATACTGTAATACAGCACTAAAATGGGTATATAATGGTAAATGTCAGCACCATACAGAAAAAATGAAATATAACTTATATATGTAAATGAAACTCACAAATTATAAAACCCTAAGTGATGTGTGTGATTGTCCCTTGTGATTATAAAGTGTGTCAGATATAAAGCGGGTATGATGGGCCTGATTCAGCAATGCATACAAGTGCTCTACTGATTGCAGATCCCAGATATCGGGACTCTGCGTGTGCGCAGGACCCATTATGCGAGTATGCAGAATGGCTCCTCTGTAGTCGCACGAGGACCCTTCAATGCTTCTGACTGATTGATAGGCAGAGGCATTTAAGGAGCGGTGCGGGGGTGACCAACGTTCCCAGAAACAGGAGCGTAAATGCTTCGTTTTCCAGGAGTGGCAAAGCCAGGGACTGCATGGATCGATCAATGCAGTGTCCTGGGCTCGCAAACCAGCCAGCCAGCCAGCCTAAGCCAAGGCTTACTCAGCTGGCATGTCACCCGGCGCTGTATGCCATCGCGACCATTGACCAACGATTGTCATGATGGTGATTCCCTCCTGCAACCTCCGTCACAGTGCTGGGATCACAAATGCAGCAGGGGGTATCATACACCTCCTGCTGCATTTACATATCAGCAAGGGCGTAATTGCAAAGCTGACTGTGTGCAATAACGGTATAATATCAAATAATATCCTGTCTATTAATGTCAGCCCATGTTACTTATTAGATTCATTTCCCACATGGTGCCTATCACCTCTGACTTGGAAGCTGGACGTCTCGTACTCCAGGCCTGCTTCCTGGGTTTGGGAGTCTTTCTGGGGACTGACTGCCTAGGGAAGGGCTGCCCTTTAGGTTTTCCATGGGGCCGAAAGGACGAGGTCCGTGATCCTGAAGAAGTAGATGCAGAAGGCAGACACGCAGATTGCCGCTGCCAACGTATCCACAATCTTGTCCAAGTCAGGACCGAAGAAGATTTCCCCATAATAAGGCAAACAGTCTAATCCCTTCTTAGAGTCCGCATCCACTCTCCTGGAGCGCAACCACAAGGAACGGCGAACTGAGACAGCAGCAGCCAAAATCCTGGAAGTCAAAAGGCTGACATCCAAAGCCACTTCATTGATATATGCGGCTGAATCACGGAAGTTACCCACCAGAGACACCTGATCTTGAAAAACATCCGAAGGAAAGGACTTCTCTAGGGCAGGCATGTCAAACAAGCGGCCCGAATAAACATTTTCAGCGGCCCCAGAGTGTCGGCTCACATATATATATAATATGCGGCCCACACCGCTGCCATGATCGGAGCACAGCTCTGATCGGGCAGTGTTTACTTTGCAAGCTGGCAACAGTGGTCTTTGAAGTGATCAGAAGCCTCTGATTGCTTCAGAGGCCAGCGTTTCCAGTGATGCAGCGCGCAGGTGATGTCATGACATCGCCCGCGACGAGCGGAGTCTGCGCCTGCCACTCTGGATTTAATTAGATCCAGTCAGCGGCAGTGTCTATGCGGGACGGTGGGAATGAAGATGGCGCGGACTGGAGCAGTGCCCAGCGGCCGTCGTGAAGAAAGGTAAGTACTGCACAGACAGGTGAGTGGGGCCTGTTCTATACTGGGACGGGGCACAGCATTGGGAGCACAACATAAGGGGCATTGCTGGGGGCATAACATAAGGGGCACCACTAAGGGCATTACTGGGGGCTCTACATAAGGGGCATTACTGGAGGCACAACATAAGGGGCATTATTGGGGGCTCTTCATAAAGGGGTATTACTGGGGGCTCTGCATAAAGGGGCATTACTGGGGGCTCAACATAATGGGCATTACTGGGGCTCTGCATAAGGGGCTCTACTAAGGACATCACTGAGGGCTCTGCATAAGGGGCATTACTGGGGGCACAATATAAGGGGCATTACTGGGGCTCTGCATAATGGGCACTACTAAGGACATTACTGGGGGCTCTGCATAAAGGGGCATTACTGGGGCTCTACATAAGGGGCATAACATAAGGGGCATTACTGGCGGCACAACATAAGGTGCACTTCTAGGGGCACTACTAGGACACTGCATAAGGGGCATTGCGTAATGGGCACAAATTCAGGGGGCATTGCAAAAAGGGCTCTAATACAGGGTGGAATTGCATAAGGGGCACTACAACAGGAAGCACTGCATTGGTTTTTATTAATAATAAACTATTCAAAATTGCAATTAACCCTTTTTTTTTGTTGCGGCCCACACACTTGTAGACCTTGTATATTCGGCCTGGTTGGTATTTTGAGTTTGACATGCCTGCTCCAGAGGGTCTGCTCAAAATTCCATAGCCTTGGCCACCCATGATATAGCCATGGCAGGCCTGACAGCTGCTCCTGAAAGGGAATACATTGATTTCAAACAAAGTTCCACCTTCCTATCCGTAGTATTCTTTAGGGAAGATATGGATGGCATAGGTAGAGTAGCACTTTTAATTAAGTGCGTAACATGAGAATCCACCACAGGAGGTGTTTCCCATTTATTAACGCCTCCTGTGGCCAAATGTCTCTGAGGCTGCTATCACTTCCCAGGCGACTGCCAAACCACTGCCATATGATCCACTAGTTGATCAGATAAAGGAAATTCCGAAGAAGTAACCTTTATTTCTTTGAACAGAGCATGTTTGTACCGGGGAGCTGGTGGTTCATCCTCCTCAATGACCAAGAACGATTGGACAGCCCGTATCAGAGCAGTAATATTGATCTTAGCCTTGGAGAGGAGATTCTGTGACATCTTCGGGGGGTGGTGGCGAACTGTATATGTCATTAGGCCCCGTCCCACCACCGGAAAAAGGCAGCGAATTGCGAGTCTGTGAGCAGGGGGTGGGGCAAAATTCTGTGATTTGCGCTGTTTTAGCCCCGCCCCCTACTCGTGGACCCGAAAATACACCGTAAAATCTCCCCATCCTGCCCACTTCACTAGGTAGTGGGCGGGATGCGGGAGATATGCCTACTCTTCCGGGGGCTTACCTGAAAAATCGTGAGCCTCCCGCTACTACTTCCTTCATCCCTCAGCGGAGATGAGGTCTGAGGTATAGAGCAGTATTTCGTAACCTTAGTCCTCATGGCCCACTCGCAGTGCTGACATTAGGGATAGCCCTGCTTCAGCATAGGTGGATAAATCAAACTGACTGAGATAATAATTAAGCTGTGCTCAGGCATGGATATCTTTAGTACCTGGAGGTTGGTTTATGAAGTGTTGTGTTGTAAATCCCGGCGCTTCTGATCCTCTTTTATGATCAATATTTAAAAGGGCAGTGCTTTTACTATACATGTCTTACTGGTAAAGTCATTGCCCTTTTAAATATCTTGCATAACACAAGCGCAGAGTTTTACAACCCAACACTTCGTAAATAAACCCCCTGGACTGTTTCATTTCTGGCCCATGAGCGCTGGGTTTGGGAAACCATGGCATAGAGGAACCGTCAAGTATACCGCTCCCTACTTTGACAGCCTAAGCTACTGTAAGCTTTCAGAGAACACCGTGGTCGCTCCTATGAGTATATTTAGTAACGGTCGGTTTGTCGGTCATCTGCTTCTTTGACAGATTATAAAGCAGCAATAGGAATTAATGATTAATACGGCTTGTTTAGAATAAATTTTTATTGCTGCTTTAAGAAGCGACACTGGGATCTCTCTCTCTCTCCATCCACATCTTTATTACTGACTGCCTGACTGTTTAATGGAACAAGATCCTGTTTTCCTTGAATTGGTCAAATTGTTCAAGAAGCTTAGGCCAGTATTTAATTAGCCGTGATAAAATACTTTGCTCAGGGCTATCCTATTAGCCCCAATGCCAGCATTTATCGGGGATTTTGTTTCCATGGAAACCAAATCTGTGATAAGAAGCCATTTTTCTCTCAACCATGACTTTTCTCGGATACCATGTGTTTTTGTGAGAAAAACAGAAAGTTTTCAGACGTAAAAAAACGGGGTTTAAATGAATACCACGAAAAGAAAAATTGTTGAAAAAGACCCGAAACTCGGCGAAAATAGTCATTAACTCTCTTTCATTGAAGTCCATAGGGTCCACAGGGAGACCTTGGGGTCTAGGTATTGGTTGACGACCGGGCACAGAACAGTTAAAGCTTTGCTCCTAGGATGCAACGGTCCTTCCCCCTATACCCAGAGACACTTCAGTTCGTGACAAGCCTAAGGCTGGAGTAGGAGAGGAGAGAAGGATGACTGGTACACACAAGAATCACGTTCTCACACAAAAGGAGACAGGAAACAGGTGACCAGGAAACATAGCCCATAGAAGCCAGGTGCGTCAGGGCAGGTGCCCTGTGGACCCTATGGACTTTGAAGAAAGATAGTTAATGAAGGTAAGTTTTACCATAATTCTAATTTTCTTCTTCAGGCTCCATAGGGCTCCACAGTGAGACCTTGGGGATGTCCCAAAGCAGTTATTCAAGGGTGGGGACGCTCCTGAGCTGAGAGGAGAATCCGACATCCACATGAAGCATCCTGTGAGGCAAATGTATTAAAGGCATAAAACCTAAGAAAGGTGTGGACAGAAGACCACGTGGCTGCCTTACAAAGCTGTTCAGCTGAGGCACCACGACGAGCTGCCCACAAGGAACCCACAGAGTGAGGTGAATGAGCAGTGACAATACCTGGTATAGGAAGGCCTGCCTGCGTGTAAGCCTGTGAGATAGTCTTGCAAAGCCATCTAGCCAATGACTGTTTATTGGCTGGCCAGCCCTTCTTGTAAAATCCATACAGCACAAATAGGGAGTCTGTTTACCTCAGAAAACTGATATGGTCCACGTAGATCCCTGAGAGCATGGACCACAGTTAAGGAGGCCTCACCTACCGTAAGGTCTGGAGACTGGAATGCCGGGACTACAATTTCCTCATTAATGTTGAAACAAGTCACCACTTTGGGAAGGAAACCAGGTCGAGTTCGGAGAACTTCCTGTCCTGATGGAAGATTAAAAATGGGGAGCGACATGAAAGCGCCCCTAAATATGATACCCTTAGGGCAGACGCCATCGCCAGAAGAAAAGTCTTTGCTGTGAGCCACTTGAGATCCATAGATACCAAAGGTTCAAACAGAGGGCCTGATTCAGAGCCGGACGCTCTTTAAGAGCGCTCGCTCTGAATCAGGGCGGCATTTAATTTTTTTTGAGCCAGCCCCCTGGCCGCTCGCTAAGCCGTGGGTGACCACCCACAGCTTTTGTGAGTGGCCAGGTGGTGGTCACGATGGTCGTGACCATCAGGCTTGCGACGAGACCTTTGTGGAAGGGTCTCATCCATCACAAGCCCCAGTGAACTTCCGGCTCTAATAGAGCAGGAAGCTCACTACTGAAGCTGCCCCCAAACAGCAGGCATTCCTTTGGGAACGCCTCCTTTTGGCCATCCAACCCCCCCTGCCCGCCTCCAAAATGGAGCGAGCTGTCAATCAAAATCGACAATCGCCCGCTTTGGTGCGAGACCCGTAGCGACGGAGTGCCCATCGCTGGCCGGGTTACGGGCATGCGCATGCCGGAGCCAGCGCCGGTGTGCGCATGCACAGTGGGGGACCATTGACCCACTTGCGAGCGCTGTGCGCTCGCGAGCGGGTCTGAATCAGGCCCAGAGTGCCCTTTAGGGCCTGCAGAACCACTGACAAATCCCACGGAGCCACGGAGGAACAAAGGGGGGTTGTATGTGGAGTACACCTTGAAGGAAAGTGTGGACCTCTGGCAGTGAAGCAATTCTAAGCTGGAACCAAATGGACAGAGCAAAAATGTGTACCTTCAGTGAAGTAAGTCCAAGGTTCAATCCAGCTTGGAGGAGGACCAGGAGTGTAGAGACCCAAAGCACATGAGGGTCACAGCTTCTGGCACCACACCATTGGAAGTAGGTATGCCACACTCTACGGTAAATGCTGGCAGAGGCCGGCTTACGTGCTCTGAGCATCGTCTGGGCCACAGAGCGAGATACCCCTTAAGACCTCAGGAGGGATGTCTCAAAAGCCACGCCATGAAAGACAGATGACCCAGGTCCAGGTGAAGACAGGAACCAGAGAGACAACAGGTCCTGCCGCTGAGGTAGCAGGAATGGTACATCTATGGAAAGGGTCCGAAAATCTGAGTACCAATGCCATCAGGGCCATGCTGGGGCCACCAGCAGGACAGTGCCTCTGTCTTGCTTGAACTTCCACAGGACTCGAGAAAGAAGGGAGACTGGAGGGAATAGGTACGCCAGATGGAAGGTCCACTTCACTGATAAGGCGTCTGCGAAGGCTGCCTCGGCATCCCTAGTTCTGGACCCGTACATTGGCAGTTTGTGATTGTGTCTGGAGGCCATGAGGTCCACCTCTGGTAAGCCCCATTTGTCCACTAGGAGCTGAAAGACTTCTTGGTGGAGAGACCATTCCCTAGCATGCACGTTGTGATAGCTGAGGAAGTCCACTTCCCAGTCTAGAACTTCCGGAATGAGCACTGTGGAGATGGCCGGGAGGTGACCTTCGGCCCATGTGAGAATGTGTGACACTTCTGTCATTGCTGACCGACTTCAAGTACCTCCCTGGTGATTGATGTAGGCCACTGATGTGGCATTGACGGACTGCACTTGTATAGGCTTGCCCTGAAGAATGTCCTGATCCAGAGTGAGGGCTTTGTAGCTCAGAGATCCAATACATTGATTGGCAAGGTCGACTCGGCTGATGTCCAAAGTCCCTGGAAGGCGTGTTGACCGGTCACTGTTCTCTAGCCCCGGAGACTAGCGACTGTCGTAAGGAGTACCCAATCCGGGATACAAAAGGGGCGACCTTTGGTTAAATGGGACGTCTGAAGCCACAAGGAGAGGGACAGACGAACCTCTGGAGAGAAAACCATACGTTTTACCCTTGATCTGATGGGGCACCCCGTTCCACCTTGACAGGATTAGCTGTTGCAGGGACCTGAAATGAAACTGAGCGTACTCCACCATGTCAAAGGTGGATACCATGGATCCTAGAACTTCCATTGCTGAGTGGATTGACATTCGGCGACTGCGTAGGAATTTGCGCACACGTATTTGCAGTGTGGAGATCTTGTCTGCTGTCAGGAAGATACTCTGATCCTGAGAATCCAAAAGAGATCCCAGATGAACCATCCTTTGTGAAGGATTCAGGAAGGATTTCTTCCAGTTGATTAACCAGCCGTGCTTTTGTAGGAAGGCAATGGTTACCTGAAGATGGTGCTGCAACACCTCTGGGGACCTTGCTACGAGCAAGAGATCATCCACGTATGGTAGCAGCTGGATCCCCTGACCACGCAGGTGAGCCGCCATGATAGCCATATTCTTGGTAAATACCCATGGAGCTGTAGACATTCCAAAGGGCAGAGCCTAAAATCGGAAGTGTTGCTGTAGTATAGCAAACCGGAGATATTGCTGGTGAGAGGGTGCAATAGGTACATGTAGGTAAGCGTCCTGAATATCCAGAGATACCATAAAGTCCCCAGGCTCTATAGCTAGGATAATAGAGCTTAGGGTTTCCACCCTGAACCTGGGTAACCTGATGAACTTGGATTTGAGGTTGAGGATAGGCCGATGAGAACCATTCGGCTTCTGAACCAGAAAGAGAGTAGAATAATAACGCGTCCCTCTCTGAGGTAACGGGACTGGTACAATGACCCCTGCTTTCAACAAGGACTGTATGGCTTTCTGGATCTGCAAGGCCTTGTCTGAAGGAGGGCATGTGCAGAAACACTGGTGGGGAGGCCTTCTGAGAAATGAGAGGACGTACCCTGTGAGAGACCACTTCTCTTACCCAAGCGTCCGTGGTGGTTTGACATCAGCACTGGGCGAACTGAAGAAGTCGGCCTCCCACTCTGGGATCCCCCAAAGGGAGGCCTTTCCCGTCAGGCTGAGAATTTATCCTCGGATTTAGAAGCAGGACGTCTTGTACTCCAGGCCTGCTTCTTGGGCTTAGCAGTCTTTATGGGGGCTGACTGCCTAGGGAAAGGACTGCCCTTTAGGTTTTCCTTGGGGCCGAAAGGATGAGGCACGTGGTTTTGTAGAAGCAGATGCTGAGGGCAGAAGTGCAGATTTAGATGCTGCCAATGTGTCCACAATCTTACCCAAGTCAGGGCCGAACAAGATTTCCCCATTGTAGGGCAAGCTATCTAATCCTTTCTTAGAATCAGCATCTGCCCTCCAAGAGCGCAGCCACAGGGAACGGCGAGCCGACACAGCAGCAGCCGAGACTCTGGAGGTCAGGAAACTGACATCTAGAGCAGCTTCCCCAATATATGCTGCCGCATCTCAGATGTTACCAACCAGTCTCACCTGATTCCTGGAAACATCTGTAGGAAAGGAGTCCTCGAGGGAATCAGCCCACTGCTCCATAGCCTTGGCCACCCATGAGATAGCCATGGACAGCCGGGCGACAGCTCCTGAAAGAGAGTATATTGATTTCAGACAAACCTCCACCTTCCTATCTGTAGGATCTTTGAGGAAAGAAATGGAGGGCATATGCAGTGTAGCACTCTTAATTAAGCTCGTAACATGTAAATCTACAGCAGGAGGTGATTCCCATTTAGCACAATGTTCCTCCGGAGAAGGGTAACAGTAAGCCAGGCGTCTCTGAGGCTGATATCGCTTAACAGGTAATTGCCATGCCACCATCATGTGATCAACTAACTGATCCAAAAAAGGAAATTCCACAGAAGTTACCTTTATCACTTTGAACAGATCATATTTGGATCGAAGAGCTGGCCGTTCTTCCTCCTCTATGATTAAGGCAGAACGGACCGCTCAACTCACAGCAGGAATATTAACCAGAGACCGAGGGCCTGAATCAGAGCCGAACGCTCTGACCAGAGCGCTCGCTCTGAATCAGGGCCCTCCTCCCTAAAAATGGAGCAGCCTCTTGGACGCTCGCATAGCTGTGGGTTACCACCCACTGCTATGCGAGCGTCCATGATGATGGTCGCGATGGTCAAGACCATCGCGACCATCGGGCTTGCGACGAGACCCTGCGGTAGGGTCTCGGTGACCGCAAGCCCTGGAGTGATGTCAGTGGGGCCGGACTCAGATGGTAGGCGTTCCCATGGGAACGTCTCCATCTGGCAGCCACGCCCCTGGCACGCCCACCAAAGGGGGCGTGCTGTCACTCACCATCGACAGCACACCCCCTTTGGTGCGAGACCCCGAGCGACGAATTCCTCGTCGCTCGCCTGGTCTCGCGCATGCGCACGATGGAGCTCCCTCCATCGTGCGCATGCGCATTCGGGCACCATCGACCTGCTTGCGAGCGTCCTTCGCTCGCGAGCGGGTCTGAATCAGGCACCGAGTCTCCACCTCCTACAGAGGTGAGTCAGAGACAGAGACATCTACTATTTCCCCATCATCAGATGACACTTTAGACTTGGAAAGCTGTGTGGACTCTGATGACGGTATTTGAAGCTTAGATGGCTTAAGGGATTTTTCACCCCGCCACATGGAATGGAGGTAGATGTGGCTGCCAGGCTCTGCGCTGTGGTAGAGAAAGCATCTAACCATGGTGGAGGCACAGGAGGTATATGCATTGCTGTAATCTGTTGAGGCAATCCCTGAGAGGGAATAACAGACTGCAGTGGTAACCCCATAGGAGGGAAAACAGCTGGTACCACCAAGCGACCCACAATGGATGTCAGGACCTTAGAAAAGGGAGCCCAAGGGGGTTCCTGCATGGTGACCGAGACATCGGAAGGGCCTAGAGGATTATAACACTTCACACATAATCCATCCTGTACCATCTCCCCCTCACTTAAACCTCAAGCACATGACTTGCAAGACAGCAGCATGGGCTCAGAAGTGTGCACATTATTATTCCCTTCAGACATATTGGCAGAGAAATAAAGCACACAATATGGTACTGAGTATAATGCAACCACTGAGTATATCTGATACTAATAGGAATACAAAATACTGCCCCTGACTGATGCTTGGGTAAGCTGCAGGAACACAAGCTCAAATATGGCACAGTGCAACACACAACAGTATGTGACAGACCACATACTGTGAGGTATCAGAAACACACTGACAACACCTTGTACTGTTAGAGCATTAGAAATAGAAAATGGTATAAAGATATGCTGACAGTTTGAGAGAAAGACACAGACAGACAGCGCCACATACAATGCTGAAATGAACTGCAATATAGTCACTACAATCAACTACTCAGACTCAGGACCTCATTCAGAGTCGGTCGAAGCGGCCGCACGGTCGTACGCCACCGATGTTCGCTATACTGCGCATGCGTAAAGGTCGCAATGCGCGTGCGCAAACTAGCCGCTACGATCAGAAGTTTCTCTCTCCTTGAACACAGCCAGGTCAGTAGTTTGACAGATTGAGGCGTTTGTGGGTGGTAACAGGGGAAGGTGCTTGAAAACGAGGGAGTGGAGATCCGAACGCAGGCGTGCCTAATTATGCGGACGGCATTTTATGGGAGTGCATACGGTTTATGGGAGTGCATAATTAACAAAGTAGCGTCATGGCACATGTGACATGGGAGGTTTTTACACTGACATGATCCTAGAGCTTAAGAGAGGGTATGGTCAACCTTAAGTTCTACGACCAGTTCCGATGGTTCCCGATGGTCACGATTAATCCCTATATGCCCGGAGATGACGTGTAATGCGTACGAGAAGGGGGCGTATTTTTTGGTCTTCCGGACGCTTCCTCCCCTTGGTCGGCAAGCTACCAATCCGAACTTAGGGACGCAACTTGCGAGGGAATCATTTGCATATCCGGCCCCTTTTCCCGTACGACCGTGCGGCCGCTTCGACCGACTCTGAATGAGGTCCTCAGTGTCTGGTAGGCTAAAGTGCTACATACACTGATCAAACGGCGATGTATGTAGGGGGACCAGACTCAGCGATGTCCTGAGAGAGCTGCGACTTGCCACTTCCGCAAGGAAATAGCCGCTGGAGATCTCAGAGGGGGCGTGTCCAGAGGAGGAGAGCAGCTCAGAGAAGCCAGACCTCGCAGGAGAGGCGCACTGAGCTGAGGGGAGGAGCCACTTAAACAGAGAAGCTGCCTCTTACCTTGTCCCCTGGATCCGGCTGCAGTCTGAATCTGCCTGGGGTCTTGCTAGCGTGACCCCCAGCACAACTGCTGAGAGCCCCAGATCGGTATTGGGGTCACAGCAACGGAGGGGTGGCGGAGCCTCTGGCTCAGGGGCAGGGTATAGGGAGAGGGGAACCAGTGCATCCTGGGAGCTAAAAATGAACTGCGTGGTGCCCGGATTTCCTATCCATCACCTACACCCCAAGGTCTCCCTGTGGAGCCTATGGACCCTGAAGAAAAAATATGGCTACAATCTTGTCTAAGTTTCAATCTTTCTATCCGTAGGGTCCCTCAGTGAGGAAACTGTAGGGATAGGTAATGTAGCGTTTTTAATCAAACGCGTAACATAGGAATCCACCACTGGGGAAGTCTACCATCTTGCACAATGATCGGCAGAAAAAAGGATAACAAGAGGTCAGGCATTTTTGGAGCTGAAACTTCTTACTGGGCATCTGCCAAGCTGCTGCCATGTGCTCAACTAGTTGATCCAAGAGAGGAAACTCTGCTGAAGCCACTTTTTGTCGTTTAAACAGTGGGTGCTTTGATTTGGGGATCTGCTCATCATCTTCTATTTGTAAGATAGATTTAACAGCTTGCACCAAAGCAGGTATATTAATTTTAGACTAAAACTCTGCTTCTTCCCCCGAAGGGGACTCAGGGGCATATTCATCAACACTAAAATAACGTTTTTAAGGACATTTTCCTTAATTAACGTTATTTTTTTATTCATGAAGATACTTAACACAAGAGATATCACTAATATCTCCTGATTAATTCCCCCTGTGTTAATTTCCATTAATTATGATATTCATCAGGAACTTGATGGTGTTACCATATGCCACTGTGAGGTGGCGTTTAGTAGGTAACACTTACCTGCTTTCAGCTGGGCAGGTCCCCCGGAATCTTTCCCCGTCTTCACAGGGAGGAGGTTCCTAGATGGTCCCCAGCTCTACTTACTCTGGTTTTACAAACGTTACATATGGCTTGACAACTGTTGTCAGGATTTGGGTAAAAATTATTCCACACATAAGAGGTGGATTTTGTTAGGCTTATGCCCAGGCATGGCAATACCCTCCTTCTTATCACAGGAAAGAACTGCTTCCACTGGTGCCTCACTTACACAAACCACATTCTCATCATCATTAATGGCATTAGCTACACAAATCCTGTTGCACTTTCTTGCTAGTATCCTCAATTTCTATGTCAGCATCTTTACTTGTGCTGCTCTTCCCCACATTTGCAAACATAGAGCCATCTCTATGAGTCCAGTATCAAAAGGTAAGACTTACACATAGCTCTGGTAGACACACTTAGACTCTCTTCAGGTATTTGTGACATTTCTACACACACAGTTTGTTCTTCTGCCTTAGTGCTTTTTTTCAGCACTGATTTTCCTGTTTTAATTTTTGACACCTTTTCTAGACTCAGAGGGCGGAATTCAATTGATTATTCCCCCCTTCGCACCCGACGGAGCTATTCTATTGTTGCTCCTGTCGGGTGCGATCAGCTGCTAGCGCTCAATTTCAGCTCGCAGCCCCAGAGGGGTGCGGGCTGAAATCGGCGAAAAGTGTCCCAAACGGCACTTTTTAGCGATCGCGTCCAGCACTTTGGTCGGGGTTAGCCGTTTTACGCAGCTAAACCCGACCACTTTGGGTGCGATCAGCGTGAAACGCTGGCACAATTGAATAGCGGCCCGCGATCTCCTGTCACTTTAGACGGGAGATGCGGGCCGCGAAATCAATTGAATTCCGCCCAATGTGAGGTCTTGCATCGTTATGTGAGGCAGAAGAAGATGCCAGACTGACAGCAGTTGCAGAACCACCACTCACAAATAAAGGCCAAAGCCTCAGCCTTTTCTTACCACTGCGTGTGATGTATGCAATGTTGGCAATTTTATGTTTTTTTCTGCAGGAACCTTTCCCTTTATTATAGGTGATGTTTTTTTCAGCAATGTCAAATATTGTTTTGATTTCAGATGTCCTGACTTAAACCATCTATGCCCTTGAGCACCGGATTTAGTAGATGTTGAAGGACTAGTTCGTCACAGCTCTGATATTATTAACACATGGCCCTTAACATACTGACCATTAGTGTTCTTAAACACTGTATCATGGCCAGCCTGAAGTTTTTTGAACACACACAAAAAAATTGTTAGAAAACAACTACCCACCAATTGCGATGCACTACGCAGATATTAAGGCGGTGGCCTTTGACCTACTTACCGTTAGTGTTCACAGCCTGCTGAACTTTTTTTGAGAAAAAATATTATTTTAATAGAACTGCCCACCAACTGCGATACACTGTAAAGATATTAAGGTGGAGACCGTTGACCTACTGACGTTTAGTGTTCTTATTAAACACAGTGTCACGGTCTGCCTGAAGCTTTTTGGACTCACAATTTTTTTTTTTAAACTGCCCATCAACTGTGACGCACTGCGCAGGTATTAACGTGGTTCCCCTTTACCTACTGTTCTTAATAAACACAGTATCATGGCCTGGCTGAAGTTTTTTGAACACACACATTTTTTTATTAAACAACTGCCAACCAATTGTGATGCACTGTGCAGTAATTAAGGCGGTGGCCCTTGATCTACTGACCATTAGTGTTCTTATTAAACACAGTATGATGACCTGCCTGAAGTTTTTTGAATACACAAAATTAATTGCTTTATTTTATTTTTATATTTTTTACACACTGCTGTGAGTCACTGTAGCTAAAATGGCACTCTGGTGTCCAGTCCACAGTGTAATATCCATGCTGCAGATATAAAGTCCTAGGAGTAAGGTTGTGTAGGTGCGTGTGTTTGTGTCTGACTCTGCACACACCATAAAACAGAGAGTTAAGTTATATATTTATAATTATAACCTCTAGTCTAATGTGTATATCTCTCAATCTCAAGTCTCACCCAATGAACTGAACTAAATGAGATCAGCTCTGTCATCACACTGCTCTCTCTGGTGGTCCTGTGTGAAATAGTCTAGGTCAGCTGAGCTCTGCACTGTCACGCAGCTCTCTCTGGCACTCCCGTGTGAAATGGCGCCTGAATCACCGCTAGAGGGACTTATATCGGATCCAAAACACGTGAGATCCAACGCCAGTTCATATTATGCCACAAAGAACCCCAGGTCACACATGCCACTGTACCCTCCATTAGAGTGATGTAGCTATGTGTGGGGGCTGACTTGTATGTAGGTGCCCCTGGACAACCGCCCCGGTTATCCTTTAGGGGAGGGACTCAAGAATGTAAAGCATTATGTAGCTAAGCCCCAGTAACTAACGTACTGTAGTTTATGGGTTACTTTCTGCACAGTTGCACTTTTTTTTTGCCTGCGCTACGCAACCCTACATCTCCCAGCTGCCCTTTCCCTGAGGGGGCAGCATTAAAGTCGGCAACTATGGTTTGCATGCATGCACACAGGTCTACATTGCTCCATATTGTTCATCCTGGAGGATGATTAGCACACATAGATTAATATCTCATAGTGCCCTAAGCAAAGTAGTGGTTTGGTCCCCTGTGCCGCCTCCATTTGTTACAAAAAAACAAAAAATTGGGTTAGGTTAACATGGGTACTTCAGAGCCACCTGGGCCCTAGGCTGGAGACTAGCTCACCTAATGAATGATCCAACTATGAGTTTATGTGCTTTGATTCTCACTGATGATCTGATTTCCCCTCTGTGTGTGGTGCACAATGACCTCTGCTCCCTGTCTGCCTGTCAGTTATTTGCACATTGGTTAAGATGTTCCCTGTGTGTGGTTGTGTTTTGCACAGTGATCACAGCCTGTTATGCATGCTGAGTTGTCCCTTGGGATCTCTGCTCTTTTCCAAAACAGCCAGAGGGGCAGAGAAGACTGATCTGTGGGGAGCTTCGGCTATGTCAACAGCAGCCTGGTGTGTGCTGTGGTGTGAGCTTTGTGTAACTGGCACAGAATGACCCAGGAGCAGAGCTGTTTGCTGTACGTTCAGGTGAACTGGGGAAGTGAAGAAAATGTCACTAGATCTGCCCCTTCCTGATTCCACATCTGCCCCCATGGAGAAGCCTCCGAAAGAGCTAAGTCAGGTGAGTGAAGGATCTGGAAGACACATATCATTAAAGATAAATGTTACAGCTGTGATACATAAAGGCTATAGTGTAAGTGTAGTAGGGATAAATAGTCTCAGTACTGCCTATTGCTCTAAAGCAGGCTTAAACAACCTGTTTTTCTGAAACATGTCCCAGCATGCCCTAACAGCCTATGGAAGACAGTATGCGCCTGGGCTTACAGTTCCACAATAGCTGGTTGGATAAACCCATAGACCTCATAAAGACTGAAATGTAATCGGCACAGGAATCATTTTAGTGAATATAATGAACTAAATATATTTGCTGTCCTGGTGGTATGGATTCATTCTGTTCTAATTGCATCTATACATTTCTATCATAAATAGCCAATAGTTCCTACTTTTAAGCACCCAAATGTATTTATTTATTTCTATATATTTTCTGTTCTGACTACCATTGACAGATAGAGATGGATATATGTTGAAGATAACTACAGAGTATCAGAATGACACCAAAATTATAAAAAAGTTTGTAACATTTTTTTTCTGAACATTGACACTCCTTTGCTATAATTGGTTTTTTTTTGGAGGGGCAGGAATCCTGCCTGTCACCCATTTACAAGGAACCATAGATCAGGGATATTCAACATTAGGCCCCCCAGCTGCTGTGGAACTAAACATCAATGCATGCCCTGCCACAGTTTTAGCATGTCCTAATCGCAAAACTGGAACTGGTAGTTCCACAGCAGCTGGAGAGCCGCGTGTTGAATAGCCCTCACCTTGATCATTATGTGTCCCTAACAGTAAAATGAAAGTTTATTTTCTGTATTTTCCCAAACTTAAATACAACCTGGTTCTGGGTTGGACGCAAAGCAGCCACAAGTGAGGACGGCCTTGGCAGCCAGGTTTACCACCTTCTGCTAATGCGAGTAATCATATGACTTCATGCTTATAGTCTCACCACCCAGTGTTTTTGGTTCCTCAGCTGCAACCATTATAATTAGTTGAGCCTGAACATGCTTTTTCTGCAACCGGGTATATATAGAATAAACTCCAAAGACAAATTAGCGATTAACCCTAGACCCTGGATGCCCTACTTTTTTGTTAGGTTGCATTTTCAATGAAAAAATATTCTAATTATTTTTATAATATTTCAGTGTGCATTACATCACCTGTCTATAATAATAATAATAATAATAATAATAATAATAATAATAATAATAATTTTATTTATATAGCGCTTTTCTCCTAAAGGACTCAAAGTGCTTTACATTTACAGTACAAAATACTAAATAAGCTTAAACAAGGGACAAATAGTGAAATGTTTGGGTGAATAGGTGAGTCTTTAGTCTATTTTTGAAGGATTCTAGAGTGAAGGCCTCTCAAACTGTGCTGGGAAGTGAGTTCCAAAAGGTTGGAGCCACAAAACTGAAAGCTCGACCCCCAGACGAATTCTGTGAGATTCTAGGTACTGTTAATTGTCCTTCGTCAACGGATCGCAGTAATCAAGTTGGACAGTAAGGAATCAGAAGCTGCTTCAGGTACCCTGGGCCATGGTCATGAAGGGCTTTGTAAGTTAGTAAGCCAATCTTGAAAACAATTCGCCATCTGATGTAGCCCTGTCCTGTGACCTATCATAAGGACCACTGACACTCATCCACTCCTGAAGCTCAGCTAAGCAGCCATTTAGGGCTAGTCTAGTCAACTAACTTCCAATTTCCAGTGTAAAGATTTGATTTGCTTTACCACTTTGTATTATTATTATTATTATTATTATTATTATTATTATTATTATTATGATTATTATTTTCTTAATCCCAATCCCCAAATTAATCCTGGGATTGTAACCCAGTAATCCAAAAATACCAGGATTTGTAAATAATTTTGGGACTGGAATCCCTATAGGCGATGCAATGTCTGCAAGGGGAAGCTTATTCTACATGTATGGCAGAAATAATTCTACTGCCAAAATACTGTACTTGTTCTGTAATCTCTATCCAAGGATGTGTATAACAGATGAAAATCATAAAAAAATGCTTTACTCTAACAATAAATATTTAAAAAAAATTCAATAATATTTAAAACTAAGTTTTTTTTAGTAAATAAATTACATCCTTTTTTAAAACTTTAATTTATTTATTTATTTAATATTGTGCTTTAGATGACTCATGCATGCGTATATCAGCACAGACTCGCCAGTATCACTCAACTATCACAGTTGTACTTTTGTTAAAATATACACTACCAGCAATAACTTATTTACTATCACCTCAATTAGAACAAACAGACTTATACATAGGCCAGTAAGTGTTAGTGTACCATTTTTCTGGGACTCTAAAGAAGGTCGGATTGCATCAGGAGCGGTTAAGAAAGGAAGGGGCCCATGCGCAGCCTCCATGCAGCCCCCCACCCCCCTTGCCAGCGCAGTTGTAGAGCAGGCACTATGCCAGAGTTTATTGCGCATGCGCAGGTCTCCCTGGGAACATGATGGCCCCACCATATTTCCAGTGATTTCTGCTACACCGGTGCTGGGCTACAGAGAGTTCAATATAATGTATAGGTGCAGAGTGTAACTAGACTTTTTGGTGCCCCGTGCCAGAGAGAGCATTGGCGCTCCCCCCTCCCATTTTTTAAATAAGAACATAAGATAGTGCACCTGAAAAAGGGCCATGGCCTCATGGGGAAGGGCCAGGGAAGAGATAGGAAAGGCCAGAAGATGTTGGGGTTAAAAGAAGATGAAGCTACAAATGAGAATGATATTAAATTGGAAAATTGACAGGCCCAAACAGCGCCGCCTGTCCTGCGGTGCCCTGTGCCATGGCACTGGTCGCACCACCCTAGTTACTGCTCTGGAGTGTGTGGGGTGTGCGGTTAAGACCCCTCCATGGGGTCAATGGACCTCATTCAGAGTCGGTCGTAAGCGGCCGCTCGGTCGTACACCTAACGACCGCAAAACTGAAAAAGGAAGCGATCGCACGGCCGGTCGGTCGTAACCAAAGTGACGCCCATACGTGAACAATGCACCTCCTCTAGCTAACAAGTGATAGCAGCTAGCGATCGAGTCAATCGTTGTCAGTCATTGTCAGTCGCTGTATGTTAATTTTCTTCTGATGGTTGCGGCCGCTTGTGTTGTGTGCAAATTACACCAAAAATTACCAAAAAACCGCATAGAATAAGCCATCCCCCTGAAATATATTTATTCTTATTATTCGCTAATGCAAACGCAGCTGAATCAATTACATGCCAATTAGCAGTGTTATTAGCTACGATTATTAGCTGCTTGCATTGTGTGGCTCAAATAGAAACATCACTCCGAACATCAGTAACATTCGATAGTATCGATTGTACTCTGGGGCTTGAGAAAGCACGTACCCAACCTTAAGCTGTACGATCAGCCTGGCCTCGAACCTGCTCGCAGAGTGACGTTTTCCTACTTACGGCCTACTATGTCGGTCGTAGCAGGTAATTTATGTACGCCCTGAAAACGGTGAGGAACGCCTGCATTTTCAGACCACCACCCCCGTCACCACCCACAAACGGCCTTTCATGTCAATCAACTCTCGGAAGCCACTTCCTGCTCGTAAGCCGTACGATCGACAGCATTTTGGATGGCAAGGTCTCGTACGCACATGCGCACAACTAACCGTACGCATGCGTGGTTTGGAAACATCGGAATGCGTACGACCGAGCTGCCGCTTACGACCGACTCTGAATGAGGTCCTATGTGCACTATACACCCGGCACCTATTATAGATACGTCCAAGGATTTTATTTCTGACAAGCTGGTAGTTCTATATGATAAATTCTCTGCAATATATATTTGGGAAGAAGTGCAGATTTATTGTACAGACATATGTGATATGAACATTTATGTGGAGTTAATCATTTTGGCATGCTGTTAATGTTTTTGTGCTGAGCAAGCAGTAGTTGCACAATGTGTGTGCCTTGCGTTGAATCTCTAGTTAATCATTTTCCTCTATATAGTACAATGACACTAACCACTTAGCATCTCAACAATAAATTATAACAAAAATCATTAAAAACTCATGAATTAGTCTGTTTCACAAGAGAGAGAGGAAATATTGCACGTTGTAGTAGGCAGGAACCTTACTTCACTTGTCCATTGACTTGTTTACTTAATTTTAATTATTTACTAGTAATAAATTAATCTGATGTAGTTCTACAAGGTATTCATTATGCAGAATGATATTTTATTTTATTGATTTCTATTTTGATGTATATTAATAGTCTTTATGGCAGCTTTTTTGTTCCTTAATAAACCTGTCACAATCAAAACATGAGCGAGTGGGTTGGGGGTATTTTTCAAATTTTTCTTGCATTCTACTCATTCAAACTGCACTTTCTCTGAAAAGGCATAGCTAACATTTGGTTTAATGTTGGGTATACACGTTCAGATAAAGAGGTCTATTCATGTACAACATGAACTGGCTACCGAAAAATATCACTTTTTATTGATGCGATATATAGTGATGTTTTGTAGCCATTCATGTACACTTACCTGTTTGGCGTCTTTCCGCGGTAAGTGGCCCCTCCGTGATCCCTGGAAGCAGTGAGAAGACAGACATATTGGGCGCCCTCTATGTCTGCTTCCTTCTGTGTGGGACCTGGCGTCTGAGAGCAGCAGGCTCTTTTCGTTTTGCAGCACAGATTACATCATCCTGGGATGGCGAATCTCTACACTGCTGAGGAACGGAAAGCTGAGCTCCTTCTATGAATCGCTCTCCCCATACTACTGTATGGGAAGCGATCCATCTGAAGCTGGAGAGGATATAAACCTCACGGTAACCCCCTTTATGAATAGAAATACCACACCCTTTTCGCTGAAATGTAGTATAGGGCCTTTGGAGCAGTTTTTGTGGAAAAAAATGCTCCAAATTCTTTAATTCGGGAGGGAGGGGGGCAGGGCCTGCTATAACATCACCATCTTGAGATGGCGTTAAGCAGGGTTCCCCCCGGTTCCCCGACTCCTGCTCTGCTCCGACAGGCGGAGCAGAGCCGGGAGCCGATCCCCCGTGATCAGCTTAATGATCTAAATAGACAAAGACCACAAGCTGATTAGTAAAAAAAAATTTTAAAAAACGACCATAGGACCAATTACATACCAAGCCTGATATCTACTCAGTGCTGTCCCCTCTTACACCCATTATTTATAATCCCCTTTGTACCCTGGGGAACAGCATCCAATTGGTCGGCTGCGAGTTTTACTAGAATGGGTCACATAGTCTCTGATGGGGTATTTAAATCTTATGAGGTATTATCTGCTGAAGCAGGATTAATTAAACAAGACTACTCTATACAATGACTATAGTACACTGCGCATAGGTTGGAGAGTTAGCAGATACTGTATACAATGACTATAGTACACTGCGCATAGGTTGGAGAGTTAGCAGATACTGTATACAAAGACTACAGTACATTGCGCATAGGTTGGAGAGTTAGCAGATACTGTATACATAGACTACAGTACATTGTGCATAGGTTGGAGAGTTAGCAGATAATGTATACATAGACTACAGTACATTGCGCATAGGTTGGAGAGTTAGCAGATACTGTATACATAGACTACAGTACATTGCGCATAGTTTGGAGAGTTAGCAGATAATGTATACAAAGACTACAGTACATTGCGCATAGGGTGAAGAGTTAGCAGATAATGTATACAAAGACTACAGTACATTGCGCATAGGTTGGAGAGTTAGCAGATACTGTATACATAGACTACAGTACATTGTGCACAGGTTGGAGAGTTAGCAAATAATGTATACATAGACTACAGTACATTGCGCATAGGTTGGAGAGTTAGCAGATACTGTATACATAGACTACAGTACATTGCACATAGGTTGGAGAGTTAACAGATACTGTATACATAGACTACAGTACATTGCGCATAGGTTGGAGAGTTAGCAGATACTGTATACATAGACTACAGTACATTGTGCATAGGTTGGAGAGTTAGCAGATAATGTATACATAGACTACAGTACATTGCGCATAGGTTGGAGAGTTAGCAGATACTGTATACATAGACTACAGTACATTGCGCATAGTTTGGAGAGTTAGCAGATAATGTATACAAAGACTACAGTACATTGCGCATAGGGTGAAGAGTTAGCAGATAATGTATACAAAGACTACAGTACATTGCGCATAGGTTGGAGAGTTAGCAGATACTGTATACATAGACTACAGTACATTGTGCACAGGTTGGAGAGTTAGCAAATAATGTATACATAGACTACAGTACATTGCGCATAGGTTGGAGAGTTAGCAGATACTGTATACATAGACTACAGTACATTACACATAGGTTGGAGAGTTAGCAGATACTGTATACATAGACTACAGTACATTGCGCATAGGTTGGAGAGTTAGCAGATACTGTATACATAGACTACAGTACATTGCACATAGGTTGGAGAGTTAGCAGATACTGTATACAAAGACTACTGTACACTGTGCATAGGTTGGAGAGTTAGCAGATACTGAATACAAAGACTACAGTACATTGCGCATAGGTTGGAGAGTTAGCAGATACTGTATACAAAGATTACAGTACACTGCGCATAGGTTGGAGAGTTAGCAGATACTGAATACAAAGACTACAGTACATTGCGCATAGGTTGGAGAGTTAGCAGATACTGTATACAATGACTATAGTACACTGCGCATAGGTTGGAGAGTTAGCAGATACTGTATACATAGACTACAGTACATTGTGCATAGGTTGGAGAGTTAGCAGATAATGTATACATAGACTACAGTACATTGCGCATAGGTTGGAGAGTTAGCAGATACTGTATACATAGACTACAGTACATTGCGCATAGTTTGGAGAGTTAGCAGATAATGTATACAAAGACTAAAGTACATTGCGCATAGGGTGAAGAGTTAGCAGATAATGTATACAAAGACTACAGTACATTGCGCATAGGTTGGAGAGTTAGCAGATACTGTATACATAGACTACAGTACATTGTGCACAGGTTGGAGAGTTAGCAAATAATGTATACATAGACTACAGTACATTGCGCATAGGTTGGAGAGTTAGCAGATACTGTATACATAGACTACAGTACATTGCGCATAGGTTGGAGAGTTAGCAGATACTGTATACATAGACTACAGTACATTGCGCATAGGTTGGAGAGTTAGCAGATACTGTATACATAGACTACAGTACATTGCGCATAGGTTGGAGAGTTAGCAGATACTGTATACATAGACTACAGTACATTGCACATAGGTTGGAGAGTTAGCAGATACTGTATACATAGACTACAGTACATTGCGCATAGGTTGGAAAGTTAGCAGATACTGTATACAAAGACTACAGTACAGTACACTGTGCATAGGTTGGAGAGTTAGCAGATACTGTATACAAAGACTACAGTACATTGCGCATAGGTTGGAGAGTTAGCAGGTAATGTATACAAAGACTACAGTACATTGTGCATAGGTTGGAGAGTTAGAAGATAATGTATACAAAAACTACAGTACATTGCGCATAGGTTGGAGAGTTAGCAGATACTGTATTCAAAGACTACAGTACATTGCGCATAGGTTGGAGAGTTAGAAGATAATGTATACAAAGACTACAGTACATTGCGTGTAGGTTGGAGAGTTAGCAGATACTGTACAAGCAGACTACATTGCACTAACTCTCCAAATTATTTGCAATGCACTATAGTCTGTAAATACAGTATCTGCTAACTCTTTAACCTATGCACAGTGGCGTAACTAGTGTATTTGGAGCCCAGGGCAAGTTAAAAAAACAGAGCACCCTCCTTCCCCCCCAGTAGTCGGAAAAGTGAGTCTGCACATGCCACAAGGGGTGTGGCCACTGAAAATGGGGGCGTGTCTTGTCACTCTGGGAACATTCCTTTCCATTCCAATGCCCCTAGTAGTAGTGCCCCTTTTGCAATGCCCACTGTAGTAGTGCCCCTTATGCAATGTCCCCAGTAGCAGTGTCCCTTATGCAATGTCCCCAGTAGCAGTGCCCCTTATGCAATGTCCCCAGTAGTAGTGTCCCTAATGCAATGTCCCCAGTAGCAGTGCCCCTTATGCAATGTCCCCAGTAGCAGTGTTCCTTATGCAATGTCCCCTGTAGTAGTGCACTTCATGCAATGTCCCCAGTAGCAGTGTCCCTTATGCAATGTCCCCTGTAGTAGTGCACTTCATGCAGTGCCCTCACAGTGTTCTAACCAGAAAAATTTTCCAGTCCGGTGGCATCAAGAAGTAGCCGGGTGGGGGCCTTCGCAATAATAAAATGTTTTAAACCCTGACCTTATAATGTTTTAAACTTGAAATAACATTTTATATATTAATTATTCTCTTCTTATTAGAGACCCAGTCTGATTATGAAAAAGCTGCAAAGTCTGTAGGATCTGATCCTTTTCATACAGCTCCAAGATACTGTCCCCACTTGCAGGCTCCCAAAGTTCCGGGTGGTAGGTTGTTTCTTGCCAGGTGGTGCACCTGCAAAAAACAACCTGGGGAGAACACTGCCTCAGTTGTAGTGCCCCTAATTAAATGACCCCTGTGGTAGTGCACATTAAGCAGTGCCCCTTATACAGTGCCCCCAGAAGTGGGTCCACCTATGCAGTGCCCCTTATACAGTGACCCCGACCAGTAGTGTCTCTTATACAGTGTCTCGGACAGTAGTGCCCCTTATACAGTGCCACCAGCCGGTAGTGCCCCTTATACAGTGCCCCTGACCAGTAGTGCCCCTTATACAGTGCCCCCAGCCAGTAGTGCCCCTTACATATATAACACAAAACAAAATACTTAACTACGCCTGCCGTTTTGTGGGCGGCCGCACTGACATCAGCAGTGATGTCAGTCGGGAGCTTCCTGTTCGATCAGAGCAGGAAGCTCCCTGGGGCTTGCAGTTGCTGAGACCCAGCCTTAGGGTCTCGTCGCAAGCCCCGATGGTCGCGATGGTCTTGACCATCGCGACCATCAACCTGGTCGGTCGCTAAAGCTGTGGGTGGTAACCCACAGCTTAGCTAGCGACCAGGAGGCCGCACTTGAAAAGTCAAGCGGCCGCCCTCATTCAGAGCGAGCACTCGCTTCTTGCGACCGCCTCTGAATGAGGGCCTCTGTGTGGTCCGCACTACACTTACTGAAATCACAGAACTGGACCACAGCCGGCGCCGTTCTGACGGCACCCAGGGCACGTGACCCGTCCGACCCCCCTAGTTACGCCACTGCCTATGTGCAATGTACTGTAGTCTGTGTATACAGGATCTGCTAACTATCCAGCCTATGTGCAATGTACTATAGCCAGTGTATACAGTATCTGCTAAACACTTCAACCTATGTGCAATGTACTGTAGTCCGTGTATACAGTATCTGTTCAATATTCAACCTATGTGCAATGTAGTCTGTGTATACAGTATCTGCTAACACTCCAACCTATGTGCAATGTAAAGATTTATAGAGGAACTGCACTTAACCAATTAGTGAATATTTAAATCATTCCATACACAATCAAATTTAAATAACGATTGACATAATTTATTAAAATATACACATATAATGTTGCATGGGTCCCAGCAAAACCAATAAAAAAATAATGCACAATTTAAAAGAGAATAAATGTTTTGCAATAATAAAATGTAGCCTTTAAATATCCAAATCACTGCTGAAAAACACCACTTTTATTCCAATCTGTAATGATTTAAATGTCTGCTGATAAATTGTAGTAATGTCCAGTGGAAATGACACATATAGATAAGGCAGCTAATCCGGATTGTAGTGTCCGATATAGGTCACCGGACCCTCGGCTTCCAACAGTAGTCCCCGCGCTCAAGGAATATTCCGTATTTTGGAATATTTGCATAAAATAATTAAATATTTTGTGAATGGGACCCAAATCTAAACACAGAATGCTTTTAAGTATTCTATACACCTTATACACACAGCCTGAAGGTAAAAATTTTATACAATATTTTTATTAACTTTATGCATCAAAAAAAGTTTGTGTACATACATGAAATTCATTATGTTTCATATACACCTTGGGCGCATGTGTATACCTTAGCGAAAGATCATAATGCATTCGCTCATTACGCATAGACAGCCCAGCAGAGTGAGTAACAGGCGAAGCAGGTTGTAGGTGGTAACATGGGCTGGCCATTAAAAACGGGGGAGTGGAGGTGCAAACGCAAGCGTGCCTGAGCATCTAAATGGCAGTTTAGAGGTGTGCATAATTATAAGACAGCATCATAGAACACGTCACCTGGCCTGTTTTTACACTGAAGTGCTCGCAGTGCTTGCGGCAGGGTATGGTCAACCTCAAGCGCTGCGATAGCATCCGATGTACCGATGGTTGCATACACTTCCTGGACATGATGTGCACAAGTGGGCATCTTAAAACAGATTGGTGGGTGTCTGCATACACTATGTGATCGCTCTTTAAGAAATACTGGGCGTGCTAATGCATTGCCGTGTGGTAGCACTGCATACGCAGTTTGCATACACAACTTCACGATATGCCCGATTTGTCGTTCCGATTTGGCTAAATCGGCCAAATCGGGCCCATATATTACAGGTGTGTATGCACCCTAAGTCCTATCCTTACCCTAATGCTTCCCTAAGATTCCTTGTGGCTTCTTGCACCCGGAGTCCTTATCCCTGCTATCAGCTCTGACCACTAAGGGCCTAATTCAGACCCGCTCGTGAGTGCTGAACGCTCGCAAGCGGGTCGATGTTGGCCCAGTGCGCATGCGGACCCGGCTCCGTCATGCGCATGCGCGAGACCCGGATAGCGACGGGCAAGCCGTTGCTATTAGGGGTGTGCACCGGCCACTTTTCGTGTTTTGTGTTTTGGTTTTGGATCTGGATCTTTCTTTGTGTTTTGGATCTGGATTGGTTTTGCCAAAACCACCCTTCCGTGTTTTGGGTTCTGGGTTTTGTGTTTTGGATCTGTATTTTTTTGAAAAAAAGCATAAAAACAGCTTAAATCATAGAATTTGTAGGTTTTTCTGCTCCTATGCAATTATTAACCTCAATAACCTTCATTTCCACTCATTTCCAGTCTATTCTGAACACCTCACACCTCACAATATTGTTTTTATGGCCAAAAGATTGCACTGAGGTAGCTGGATGACTATGCTAAGCGACACGAGTGGGCGGCACAAACACGTGGCCCATCTAGGAGTGACACTGCAGTATACCCTTATGTTGTATAAATAGGACATGCACACTTTAACAAACCAATCATTTCAGCGCCAGGGTCTGCCACATGACTGTGGCTGAAATGATTGGTTCGTTTGGGCCCCCACAAAACAAGCTGGCAATTAATGTGTCCCTGCACAAACTGGCTCTACGGAGGCAAGATGTCGTCCTCATCCTCCTCATCCACCGATTCCTTGGATAAAACAGGAAAAAGGGATTTAGGTGTCCCTGGACTGCTTAGGGTCTTAGCCAAAGTTTCTGAACTTGACAGTAACTTTTTATGAACGCGCTGCAGGTGCCATATAAGGGAGGATGTTCCTAGGTGGTTAACGTCCCTACCCCTACTTATTTCACCTTTACATATGGTACATATGGCAAGACAGTTGTTGTCTGGATTTGGATAGAAATATTGCCAGACCAAAGAGGTGGAATGTTTGGTCTTCTGCCCAGGCATGACCGTGATGGGCTTTTTCATTCCACGGAAAACAACTGTCTCCCCCGGAGCCTGATTTAAACAAACCACATCACCATCAGAATCCTCCTCGCCAACTTCCTCCTCAGTGCCAGCTACACCAGTATCCTCATCCTGTTGTACTTCAACAGTGACATCTTCAATTTGCATATCAGCAAGTGGACTGTGGGTGCTCCTTTCAGCACTTGCAGGGGGCGTGCAAATGGTGGAAAGAGCCACCTCTTCCCGTCCAGTGCTGGGAAGGTCAGGCATCGCAACCGCCACCACACTTGGACTCTCCTTGGGGATTTGTGATATATTCTTAGAACGCACAGTTCTTCGCTGTGCTTTTGCCAGCTTAACTCGTTTGATTTTTTTAGCGGGAGGAGGGCTTCCATCGTCATGTGAAGCTGAACCACTATTCATGAACATAGGGAAAGACCTTAGCCGTTCCTTGCTACTCCGTGTCGTAAATGGCTTATTGGCAAGTTTACGTTTCTCTTCAGATGATTTAAATGTTTTTTTCAAGGTCATTTTCCTGAACTTTGTCATTTGGGATTGTATGTGCCCTCTACTATGACATTGGGCATTGGCCTTGGCAGACGACGTTGATGGCATGTTATCGTCTATGTCATGACTAGTGGCAGCAGCTTCAGCACTAGGAGGAAGTGGTTCTTGATCTTTCCCTATTTTATTTTTATCGGAGAAAGTTTGGTCCTCCATTTATGTTATATTGATATATACGTGCGGCTAAGGCGCACACAAACACAGAAAATAATTTTTTATTTTTGTTGGAGACTAGTGCACTTTGTGGGTTACACCACCCTTTAAGAAATGAGCCAGCCGGCCCTTTACTTATGGGACACAGGCGCACTCTTGGCGCTGCTCCTTTGTTGATGCACGTGCAGCTACAGCCCACACAATTCACAAACACAGAAAATATTTTTTTATTTTGTTTGGAGTGCCCTTTTGGGGTCACAGCACCCTTTAACGGACAAGCCAGCCGGCCTTTTACTTATGGGACACAGGCGCACGCTTGGCGCTGCTCCTTCGTTGATGCACGTGCAGCCACAGTGCACACAATTCACAAACACAGAAAAAAAATTTTTATTTTGTTTGGAGTGCCCTTTGGGGTTTACAGCACCCTTTAGCGGTCAATCCAGCCGGCCCTTTATTTATGGGACACAGGCGCACGCTTGGCACTACTTTGTTGATGCACGTGCGGCTACTGCGCACGCAATTCATTAACACAAAAAAATAATTTTTTTGTTTGTTTGGAGTGCCCTTTGGGGGTTACAGCCCCCATTAACGGACAAGCCAGCCTTTTACTTATGGGACACAGGCGCACGCTTGGCACTGCTCCTTTGTTGATGCACGTGCAGCCACAGTGCACACAATTTACAAACACAAAAAATATATATATTTTTTTGCACTTGGGGGGAGCACCCCTGATGGACAGAGCACCCCCTGGACAACACTACAGCACCCCTTTAGGACTGGGGCACTGCACAGGACTTTGGAGTGGACACAGCCCTTATTGACAACTGACTGCACAACACAGTCCAGCCAGCCCCTATGGACTTTGAAGTAGTGGACACAGCCCCTATGGACAACAGCAGCACAGCGCAGCACAGCACTACACTGCACTACACTACACTACACAGTAGAAGGGGATGCAGGGAAAGAGAAATACGTCGCACAGGCTATAATAAGTTTGATTTAATGTTAAACAATAAATGACAGAGCCACTAAGTACACTATAATATGAAATATAAATACTAATAGAGTAGAGTGGCGGTGCTCACTAGAGTCATATGCAGTGTAGTATGAACAAAAAGAAGAAAAAAGGGGGAGACTCTTTTAGGTGAGCACTCTTGATAAATATGGACTAAGGGGCAACTAGGAATATATATTAGCCCCTAAAACATAACTTTTAATAAGAGCGATTAAAATGATAGGTCATCTGTAAACTGATGACCATATCTGACCCAGTTGAGACACTTAAATTTTAACACACATAGACAAGTACAACATATACCATAATACCACTTGAATAGATCAATATTGTAATATTTTCATATGAAAAATAAAGAAGCAAATGTAGTATCCTCCTCAATGGCGAAATATAAAAATTGTAATACCGTAGGTAATTCAATAATTCGTAAGTCTACCACATATTAGTTTGTGCCCTTTTTATCACATCATTCATCTGGCTTTTGTATGTGAAGTCAGAATAGAAAAAGTCAGAGCATAGGACTGCTACTCCTCATTCTACTTCTCTTCACCTCTGCTAACAGCTATCTATGAAGAGTGAGGGATTACCGGAGAGCAGGTTGCCCTTAGAAACAACAGATAAACAGGGACTTTACTCACATTTCATTTCTGCTTTTGGGTGTCATACTAGCGCATTGGACACCCAATGAGAGAACTACTCTAATGAGATTGCCCGCAGTTTAATAGAGTGAAAGAAACAGTGATAAACAGTAATCTTATTATAAAAAATTCAGTAGTGGGAAATCAATAGAGCACTCTATATGGTTATCAGGTCTCTCTGATAATTGCTCGACATATTATGGGAATTGCTGTCCATACACTTCTGTTATTCATAAACACATCTAATAACGGGTCATCTGTGAATATAGAATAATTTCTTTAAGAAAAAATATAAGCCCAAATGTTTTCCTTAAACTACCTATTGTGGTAGCCAGTAATGTTGCAGAATAAGTTCTGCGGATTAGTACAGTCATAAATAAATACAGAAAAAGCATATATACAACACTATTAATCCCACGAACAGAGTGAGAAACCAGACAGCATATAATTATCTTTAGCCGTCATAACGTATCACCAAAACATGTGTGGCTATACCTATAGATTGATGGATCCTATGCAGAAATCAGTGGACCACTCAGATGAAATTATTGGTCATATGACAAAATAAAAGAGACAAAGACATACAGAGACACACTTTACATATATGAAATTCAATAAAAAATATACTGACACACCCTGTATTACACTCAGGTCTCACTGATAATTATAAAACACAGTATGGAAAATGCTGTTTGCATGTATCTCTGTCACTTACATATGTATTTCCTAACTACTCATCTGTTAATATTGTTAGCTACCTATTCAGGCAGTCGCAGAAAGAGCACATGTGTTGTATAATTCATCCCCCTAATAAGGTAGAAGACAATAGGGCATATAATGGTCTCTTGCCGTGATATAGCCTCTTATTTAAA
Organism: Taudactylus pleione; assembly: GCA_031769625.1. Classification (NCBI taxonomy): domain Eukaryota; kingdom Metazoa; phylum Chordata; class Amphibia; order Anura; family Myobatrachidae; genus Taudactylus; species Taudactylus pleione. Next base: position 2,345,353 of record JAUIMM010000725.1, read on the forward strand.
CGGACAACGTCCTAAGATCTAAAGGTTTTTATAGCACAGTGATTCTTAGTTGCGTGTCCCTTGAACATATGTAGTGGTGCCTATAAGTTAATCTCATATTGAAATCAAATAAACACAGTTGTGGTGAAATCATACAGTATATTATAAGTGCTCTGTCAATGTAAAGAAATTATATAAGAGACACCTAAGTAAACACCTCCGTGATCAAGCATACGGCGAAACGCACGTCGGGGAAGCAACGGGTGCCCGCGGCTATATGGCACGAGGCATCCGCACCACTAGTTTGTGCCCAGCAGGGATTCTCCTGCACTCACCACAGGACACTCGCGCGGTGAGATAAATCCGGACAGCAAGGATTACATTTGCTGTGCACCCACGTATGATCTACATACTTGATGTTTACTTAGGTGTCTCTTATATAATTTCTTTACATTGACAGAGCACTTATAATATACTGTATGATTTCACCACAACTGTGTTTATTTGATTTCAATATGAGATTAATTTATAGGCACCACTACATATGTTCAAGGGACACGCAACTAAGAATCACTGTGCTATAAAAACCTTTAGATCTTAGGACCTTGTCCATTTAAATAAGAGGCTATATCACGGCAAGAGACCATTATATGCCCTATTGTCTTCTACCTTATTAGGGGGATGAATTATACAACACATGTGCTCTTTCTGCGACTGCCTGAATAGGTAGCTAACAATATTAACAGATGAGTAGTTAGGAAATACATATGTAAGTGACAGAGATACATGCAAACAGCATTTTCCATTCTGTGTTTTATAATTATCAGTGAGACCTGAGTGTAATACAGGGTGTGTCAGTATATTTTTTATTGAATTTCATATATGTAAAGTGTGTCTCTGTATGTCTTTGTCTCTTTTATTTTGTCATATGACCAATAATTTCATCTGAGTGGTCCACTGATTTCTGCATAGGATCCATCAATCTATAGGTATAGCCACACATGTTTTGGTGATACGTTATGACGGCTAAAGATAATTATATGCTGTCTGGTTTCTCACTCTGTTCGTGGGATTAATAGTGTTGTATATATGCTTTTTCTGTATTTATTTATGACTGTACTAATCCGCAGAACTTATTCTGCAACATTACTGGCTACCACAATAGGTAGTTTAAGGAAAACATTTGGGCTTATATTTTTTCTTAAAGAAATTATTCTATATTCACAGATGACCCGTTATTAGATGTGTTTATGAATAACAGAAGTGTATGGACAGCAATTCCCATAATATGTCGAGCAATTATCAGAGAGACCTGAGAACCATATAGAGTGCTCTATTGATTTCCCACTACTGAATTTTTTATAATAAGATTACTGTTTATCACTGTTTCTTTCACTCTATTAAACTGCGGGCAATCTCATTAGAGTAGTTCTCTCATTGGGTGTCCAATGCGCTAGTATGACACCCAAAAGCAGAAATGAAATGTGAGTAAAGTCCCTGTTTATCTGTTGTTTCTAAGGGCAACCTGCTCTCCGGTAATCCCTCACTCTTCATAGATAGCTGTTAGCAGAGGTGAAGAGAAGTAGAATGAGGAGTAGCAGTCCTATGCTCTGACTTTTTCTATTCTGACTTCACATACAAAAGTCAGATGAATGATGTGATAAAAAGGGCACAAACTAATATGTGGTAGACTTACGAATTATTGAATTACCTACGGTATTACAATTTTTATATTTCGCCATTGAGGAGGATACTACATTTGCTTCTTTATTTTTCATATGAAAATATTACAATATTGATCTATTCAAGTGGTATTATGGTATATGTTGTACTTGTCTATGTGTGTTACTTGTCTATGTGTGTTAGAATTTAAGTGTCTCAACTGGGTCAGATATGGTCATCAGTTTACAGATGACCTATCATTTTAATCGCTCTTATTAAAAGTTATGTTTTAGGGGCTAATATATATTCCTAGTTGCCCCTTAGTCCATATTTATCAAGAGTGCTCACCTAAAAGAGTCTCCCCTTTCTTTTTTTTCTTTTTTTTCTTCTTTTTGTTCATACTACACTACACAGCCCAGCCAGCCCTAACTCCCACCCTCCCTCTTCACTGTCCACAGCCGAGTGAGAAAATGGCGCCGACGCGGGTACCTTATATAGGATCCAAAACCCGCGAGACCCGGAAGGCGGGATGATGACGTTTTGCCTCGATTTCAGATCCGAGTCAGGCGGGAAAAGTCGAGCCTGACTCGGATCGGCCTCGGATCGGGGGGGCTCGGGGTGGTTCGGATTTCAGAAATCCGAACCCGCTCACCCCTAGTCGCTACAAAGGGGGCGTGCTGTCGCTGGTTAGTGACAGCAAACCCCCTTTGGTGGGCGTGCCGGGGACGTGGCTGGCCAGACGGAGGTGTTCCCATGATAGAGCCGAAAGCACTCCAGGGCTTGCGGCCACGAGACCCTACCACAAGGGCCTTGTCACAATCCCGATTTTTTTTTTGGTCGCGATGGTCTTGACCATCATGACCATTTTTTTGGCTGCTCGCTATAGCTGAGGGTGTTCACCCACAGCTATGCGAGCGGCCAGGAGGAAGCTCTAAAAAAAGAGAGGGAGGGCACTGATTCAGAGCGAGGGCTCTGAAAGAGCGGCCGGCTCTGAATCAGGCCCCTAAGTTCCATGCTATATGAGGAACCGGAAGTAACCAAGCGTTGTTGATGCCTTGAGTCAGAGGGTCCATAGTACTAGTCTGACAGCTTGTAATGCGTTTCGTACACCTGTGTACTTTGTCAAGGAGGCTGATGAATTATGCAGTCTTTTTATTCTAAGGGGTAAATTTACTAAGAATCGAGTTTAGTCGAGTTGTGTTTTTTTTAAACTCAATTTGCATCGGCAAAACTCGGGTGAAATTTTATTTGTTTTGTTTTGCAAATTTACTAAGAAGCGAGTTTAGCTGAAAGTGAGTTTTTCGATGGTGAAGCAAATCGCGATTTCTCGCCGGAGTTGCAAGTGAAGATGAGATTTCTCACCAAGATTGCAGTGTTTTCTCTCTGCAAATCTCTCCCGAGCTAGCAGCCTGCACATATCAGTGAGACATGTGCTGGCTGCTTGTGTTGTACCTGTAAAAAACTTTTTTTTCCCCTAAAATAAATGACGTGAGGTCCCCCCCAAAAGACTAACCAGCCCCGGACTGAGAAGGGAACATGAACATCTGGCAGCAGGTAAGTATGTGTGTGTATGTATGTATGTAATAAAATTTTATTCTCACGGTGTGTGTTGTGTTTTTTTCACATTTCTTTACAGGTGAACTACACATACCAGTGGGCCCTTAATGCCCCGCATGCTGGTACCTGTGGTTCTCCAAGTACACGCATGCGGGGGAGGCTTGCTGGGACCTGTAGTTCCACTGTAAAGACAATATTACTTCTCATTTTACACTACACCAACACTATCAACCCACCACCCACCGCCAAGGGGTGGCAGGGATAGCCCCGGGCTATCAGCCTAGGCCAGGAGTGCCCTGGACAGGGGTACCCCTTTATTTAAGGGTTACTCAACTCCCCAGGGATCCCTGGCCTGGGCTGACTAGTGGTCAGGACTGATGCTGCGGCTGGGGGGCACGGTGAAAGGGCACCCCTGGCTGTGGCATCAGCCTCCTGCTAGAAAGGGTCCAGGTCTAGTTTTAATTATAGGGGTACCCCTACACAAATGTTTTCCCCCTATAATTAAAACCAGGACTGGCCCTGCAGCCAGGTGGTGGTACCTAATTTACGGTGGAACCCTATTCATTTTGTTCCAATAATTTTAGGTACCAGGACAGGCTGGCAAGTCCGGGGCTGGTTAGTGTTTTGGGGGGGATCTCACGTCAATTTTTGTAAGAAAATGAAGTAACAACAAGGAAAAAAAAAAATATATATATATTGTGATAGGATCACTGGTAAAGTGGTCTGTGGCAGGTACATTTGTCCCAGATTCCTGTCTTTTGTGTTTTAAACCCCCAGGAGAAAGTCTGCAGTGTAGCAGGCTTGAGTTTCGGTTTTTTGAAAAGCCGGTTTGGGACCTGGGGGTTGTGGGTGAGAGGAGAGGGAGGGCTCCACCCACGGCCACTCCAGGTTTTGGTTCTCGCAGCCTGGTAACAGGCTTGTTAGTTTTCCACCTGAGAGTGGCCAATATAAGCCTAGTTTGTTTAGGGCTGATTGTCTCACCTGGGAGAGCAGGCAGGGAGTTTGCTCTGAGACACTTGGAAAACCTATCTGTGAGTACTGTGCTGTGCTTTGTTGCTGGCGAGGGCATTAGGCCCTGCCAGGTTCTGGTAGTGAGGGAACTACCTGTGAAGTTAGTGCTCCGACAGGGCTAGGATTTATATTTATGTTTTGTTTGTATTTCTGTCATTGTACAATAAAGACTGGCGCCGACCAGCTTGTACTTGCATCCAGACTGGTGTGCTGCTTCCCTGCTGCTGTGTGTGTAAGGAAGGAGTCCTCTACCCAGGAGAGGGACCCCCTAACCTAACTGTGTCACAATATATATATATATATATATATATATATATATATATATTGATTTGTGTATGTTTCAGCAAAACTCGCAGATCTGGAGAGGAGTGTTTAAAACCTCAATTTGGCAGCGAGTTTGCAGGCATCTCACCTGAGATTCCAATCTCGATTCTTGGTGAATTTACATGTATGTTTTAGGTAAAAAGTACTTCAGATTTTGGCCGATGGTGATAAGATTCGAGTTTGCTAACTCGCCCGAGTTTTACGCGTAAGATTATAGAAATCTCTATGTAACTCACCCGAGTTTGTCTTTTGTAAATATGCGAGATGAAAAACATGCCTAAACTCTCCCGAGATTGTCATCTCGACCAAACTCGATTCTTAGTAAATTTACCCCTAGGCTCCATTTTGTAAAAATAAAAAGTTATTGTTTTGTACAAAAAACTTTATTGTTTTGTATAAAGACAGCATATAGCCTCATATGGTTTTAAAAGCACTGGTTATAATGTATTTGTAGTGTAACTTTGTTGCTATTATTAATATGTAATGAGGTGTGAAATGGGTAAAAATATTGTATATTATTCCAGAAAAGTGTAAAGATCCATATCTACAGTATATTTAATCCATACGGATTCAAAGTACGGTAATGTAAATTCACTTGTTCTCAGTTTCCCTTAATGCAATGGCTATAACTCCCCCTCTCCAATTTGGTGTTATTTTTTCAATTCTTACAAATTTCAAACCTTTAGGGTCCCTATTATGGACTTCAGAGAAATGTTGAGAGACACTGTGGGTTGTTAACCCTTCCTGATATTGTAGATGTGCTCAGCAATTCTAGTTTTTCTTTTTCATTTGTCCTATTTACGGATGTCCGCTTGGACATTCCACGAGGTAGATGGCTCCCTCTGTGCTACAGGATAGGTGTCTTTTGTATTGTTTCTTTGTTTGATTGGAGATGATCTTATAGAAACCCAGTACTTGTTGTATTATTTTCTTTGTTTTTGCAGCCTTTACAGTCCTGATGGTAATGGAAACCAGTTTTTCCCATATTTTTCCTCATGTTTGTTTCTATTGGGATGTAGCTTGCAGTTAGTTCATGCTTTACATTTTTAGCTTTCTTCACTTTACTTCAGTACATGCCAATGCTTGTGTATATTTTTCTATTATTTTGTTATTGCTGTTGTGCTGGTTGATAAACGCTGTCTTTATGTCTTCATTCTGTTCTCATTGGTCTGAATTAGTTCCTTTCTTTCATGTTCTGTACATTTTCTCTTTGCACATGTTGCTGGTAACCATTTTACATACATTTTTGTATCAGCTCTTTACTTTTCTCTTGAAATACTTTAAAATCAGAACAATTTCTCCTTATTCTTCTGTATTGGCCACTTTTTGGTGTTGATTACTGTTTACCAGAAACATGACGTTGCAGTCAACCTCCTTTTATAGGGGTTATTGTTTTGATACTGCCTTTTTTGAAATATATATTTCCAAGTTCAGAAAAAACACCATTTTATTGATTGCTGTTGTGTTAAACTCTAAATTCATATGATAGTGATGCATGTGTGAGGGGCGGGTGCGGTGCAATGCCTGCTGCCGTGCAGGTGTACGTCTGTTACTTACCTTGCGTCGCACCCTCTCACCTTCAGGCCGTGTGTTGAGCAGACGGTCCTGGAACCTCCGAATAGAACACGGACACGATGACCTAGGGGGAAGGAGACGAGGTGAGTACCGTCCTTCCTCACGTCGACCGACGTGCCCTACCGAACCGGGGGATAAATTCAGGTTTTAAGTGAAGATCATCATTGGCACTTTTGGCCTCAGATCCCGAATTTTCACCTATCGGTACTCACGCACCAGGTGAAGATCCGTCCTTGCACTGGGTTGCAAGGTTCACCGTCCGCCCAGAAGGAAGGAGATAGATAGTGACAAACAGGGAGAGACAGTACACACAGATATTCCTCACCGTGTCCACTCTTGCTCTTCGTCCGCTCACTCGCCTACAGGTCCCTGTAAGGAGATACACAACACAGCCGTGCAGGGCCTAAACCTATGTCAAGCAACTACACATACTAAAACGGCATCACCCTCAACCTACAGTGTGTGTAGTGCGACAGATATAACAAAAACTAAACATTTGCCCTGCACGGAACACCAAACACAGACTAAATACACAAGAGCAACACACAGTGCTGTCCCTTTAAATGTCTGCTACCTATCCAGAGCTGGCCAGCTCCTCTTCTCGGTGACTGGGGAGACCACTACCTCATGGGTGGAAGCCGTACAGCTCTCCACCACTGCTCACACCTCTAATCATCTATGCGGGGGCTACCTAATGGGCTCAGGGCCCTGGACCTAACGCCCAGGATCTTACCAGCGGCTCAGGGCTTATGCCTGCCTACTGCGGGGTACTCAAGGGACTTGGGCCTACTGCCCAGAGTCCCGATCTATTTTGCAGCTCAGGCCTAGTGGCCTGCCTAACGGTGGGCTCTGGTAGTGGTCTGGGCCTAATGCCCAGACCACATTTTATGGGGCTCAGATATAGGGCCTAGTGCCCTCCTGTATGGGTACAGGCCTACGCCTGATTTATGGCCATGGGCCTAGTGCCCGCCTACTCGATCATTTAGTGGCCTGGGCCTAGTACCCAGGCCACTCACACCTTATTACGGGCCAATCCTTTTATAGGGCCTAATGCCCGCTACTGTCCCCCGGGCCTTGTGCCCGACTAATTGCCCACGGGCCTAGTGCCTGACAATACTCCACGGGCCTAGCGCCCGACAATCCTGGCGGTCTAGGGAGGGGGGGTATATGGTGGGCCTCACGGAGGGCCTACCTGCTACGTTGGAAGAGGCTGCGGGGGGGGAACTTCGTGACGCTCTTTTACTTTCCTCCCCCGCAGTCCTCTCCGGTCCTCAGCCGCATTCTTCGGCCGCTGGCCCGTCCTGGCCAGCGGCGCCGCCTCTTCTTCCTTTCTTCCAGCCGGCGCCGCCTGTCTTCTTCTTCTTTCTTGACAGCGGCGTCTTCTGGCCTCTTCCGCGGCCGCCGCCCCTGTTGACGCGCCGAACTGCTGCTCTTCGGGAGGTCTTCTCTCCTCCCTCTCCGCCGCCGAACTGCTCTTTCCCGCTCGGCGCCGTCTAATACAAGACGTCGCGAGTGGGCGGGGCTATGACGCGGCGAGCCGCGATTGGCTCGTCGCGTCCGCCTCTGATTGGCTGCTGGCCCGCGAGCCAGGTTTGGCTCGCGGCCAGAGCCAAACGCCCGCCGCGCCCAACGCCTGACCGGCGCTGGGAGCAAGTACTCTCTCCCAGCGCCGGCTACCCGCCGCTTCTTGGCTGCTGGGCGCCAAGCTCCGCTGAGCTTGCGCCCGGAGCCAAGCTTCTCCCGGCGCCACAGTACCGCCGGCACTGGTGAAAGGGACCAGGCGGTCCCTTCACCAGGTGCCCGCGGTATCTGCACCGACGCTAGGGACATTACTGTCCCAGCGCCGGCAACGGATGTGTCCCGCAGAGGACACATCCCTTCTGCCTGCCCCTGCACGTCGGCTGATGCTGGGATCAAACTCGTGATCCCAGCACAGCCTTCCACACATGTACATGATGAATGTTTTTCGTTACTCTTCTGGTCCATCCCATGTAAATTGTCTATATAGAGAGCCAACAGATAATAATGTAATCATGTTCTTTAAATGAGTTGTTTCTCCATATTGCATCATCTTACTCATTCACAATAATACATTTGGATAACTTGATGCAAAGTGGGCTCCCATCGCTCTCCCATTTCATTTTTGAGAAGTCCCCCTTATACCAGAAATAATTGCGGTGTAAAATGTTGTCCATATTATCCACAATGAAACTAACTTGGCTGTTGGGCATTTCAGTTATGGTGAAGATGTAAAATCTGGAATGCTCACAACCTTTATCATGCTGGATGCATGTGTATGGGGACTTGGTGACACTAGTACATATTGTACTGTATATGTATTTTTCTATTCTGCAGCAATTGTAGGGCTTGCATAGTTTCCTGTAGATTACTTTTTTGTTTGATTACTAATGGTTGGAAATATTGGTCGATGTAGCATGACAAATTTGCAAAAATGGATGATATTCCTGAGACTATGGGTCTTCCTTGTGGTAGGTAACGTTCTTTTGAATCTTTGGTAGTTGGAAAAACACTGGGATTCTTGGGTTCTTTATATATAACCATATTCTTTTTAGGCGATAATCCCTTTTGTAGATGTTCTTTTAATATTGACTTTCTGTATTCCTCTTTGATGCTTCTCTGGTTTTCAGGATTTTTTATATAGTTTGTCATTTGCATATCATATGCTGATACTGCCATAGAAATAAATGGGGAAGTGCTGTTGGCTGAAAGCTTGTGAATGGTTGCTAAAGCAGTATCTGTTCTCAGCCAGTCAGCGCGTCCTCCTTCTTTTTCTGTGGCAGTGTCCTCAAATAACCTGTCATTTTGTGGTGGCCGTGCCAGCAGCCTGTGCCTTGGGTTCTGTTTGGTTTGGTTTGTTATTTTGTCAAGACCCGCGGATGCCTACCTGAAATGTAGAGGAGCCCACCCAAGGATATTGTGAGTATTAATTTGGGGAAAGAGGGATGTGTGGGGGTTGTTTTGTAATAAAGTATTACTACATTCGGTGTCAGTTTCCCGTGTTTAATTTAATATTTTCTTTACAGGCAGACTACAGGTCTGCCTACATTTGGGTCGGAGGTCGCACTGTCCAGCACTCCCCATCTAACAAGTACATTTTTTTTTTATCTAGTAGGATTTGCATGAATTCATGTTGTTACTAAGAGTTACACTTACCAGAACTTCTGTTAACGTTTTAATTTGTAGCAAAAATGACTGTTTACACTTTGTTCTGCAGATAAGATAGTAAATTGAATTTCGTTTTTAACCACCTCGCTGCAGATGACGAGTCCTACTCATCATCCGCATGTATACACAAACTGCAGATGACGAGTTGGACTTGTCATCCGCTTTTCAGGGAGAGGGGGAGTGGGTAAAGAAAGGTAAAAGTTTACCTTTTTTAAGAAAAAAAAAAAGATCAGTGCGATCAGCATGCATGCACACGCTGGCGGCACTTCCAGGACACCAGTCACCCGCTCAGCAGCTGGGACACAATCACCATGTTCTCTCCTCCTGAGTGACTGACACTTATTCCATACCAGCTAAATGAAAAAGGCTGGGAGGAGGGACTTTACGTCCCACTATCTCTCCCACTATATAAAATACAAAGATGGTTATACCCTTGATTGAAAGAGTGGAGTCCCCTCTTTCAAATGATGTGTCCCCTTAGATATGTGTCCCCCTATGCTACTGAAAATGTACGTTTCCCCACCAACTCTCATAATGACTCAGTGTGTGGACAACCATATTTGAAGGAGGGGAATCCGCTTTTTCTAATTATTCGGCCCACTAGTAGATATTGTCTGGTGATCAGGCGACAATATCAATTAGAGCTACAGTCAGTCAGTGCTACAGAAAACAGAATGTTCCATAGATGTGGTAGTGGCACATTGTGCCCTATCTTCTCCACACTGGCTCACACACACAGGAGGGGGCACCAGGTCATGACAGAGGGCAGTCTTCTTTTTCAAATGATGTATGCCTTTAGTAGTTATTCTGGTGATCACTTAATGACTTGAAAAGCTCCACACCGACCCCGGGGTGGTTATCTGCATCTCCTCTCTGGGCATGATTTAGAGATGGTTGCTAATGCAGGCACACTCACAACCACTATTCAAATAGCAGTTTGTGGGAATATGCAAATGCTAATCCCAGCTTTCTTACAGGTTGCATGTTCTGTGCATTTGCAATGAAGAATGTAATCTCACCAACATCGACGCAACATTGGTCGCACCATCAACATTTGCGGTAGACTAGAGTCTACTCTAGATACTCTCCTCAAATCCATCTAAACATGACCTCTGAAGCATTGTATTTTCTCCCATAACATGCCAATGAAACAGACCCTTTTTATGATCACTTTAGGTCATCTCCCAGTCTCCATCCGGCTACACCCAGGGATTGCAAAACCCTTCTCAAGTGTTAGCGATTCTGTACGCAATTCCAAACAGCATACGACACTTGGGATTGTGCGCAGTATGGGATGTCTGGACTTTTCGTGCATGCACACTAGCAAAACATTTCTCAACTGCAGAAACATTGGAAAAGCGTCCATCTCTGTATCAAGCCCAAAGTCGGCAAAAATAGAATTGATTTTGGATGTGAAACTTTTTATTACATAATTGCTAAAAAAAAATCTCCATATTGCAGAGTAATTAATGACCCAAAGTCTATGTATTTAAAATTTACCATAATTTATTGATTGTTTAATTGAATAAAATATAATGAATGCGTGAATGAGATACAAATAGATTTAGATTTAAAATTAATGGGTAGTATAATAAGTGTAATTTTAGATAAAAAATTTAAATTGGGTCATTAATCCACTCTGAATCCAGATTTCCTTCTTTAAAAATAAGAAAGTGACCATCTCAGTCAGTTAGAATTGGGAAAAAAAGGGTTTTGTCAAGCGCTACACCTAAGACAATATGTGATATTGTGGTATGCTACTATCCCCCCAGTCTGAAATACAGAGGATATTAACATATACTGAGGGAGAGGAGTATACTGTGTTAATGATTGCCTTCAAAAGCACAATCCAGTATAAATGACATACAAATAAAAGGTAGGATAATACTCTGATTTATTTATAAAAAACTGCACAAACTTGGTATAGGTGTTTGTGTAATCAGTATTGGGTGGCAGCGTTGGAAAAATTGAGTAGTGGAATGAATGATTATATAATGGAATCTGTCCTATATATTTGTATGAGGCAGATTGTTCGTGTCTTAAACTATGATAAAGGATAGATAGTCAATAGAGATCACGGCGTCCCGTGATATCTAGGGAATGGATAGTATTCCGGTTGTCTCTGATGGTTGTGATAGTATTTGTGTGAGATCGTTGCCCAGGATTTCTTCGGGCTAGATGGGGGACGAGTGTAGGTCTGACTGGTATGTCCAGGACCGTGCTACCAACCAGTGTGGATCTGATCGGGAATGCGCTTCATTAGAAGTACACGCCGCTCAATCCAACCTCCAGGATGTGCATGTGTCTTGGGAGGAAGCAAACGCCGGTTCAGGTATGTGAACCTTATACCGGGTGCTTCCTCCACTGCTGGGATCTTACCTGGTCTGACCACTCATGCGTCGTCCTCCCACCTCCTAGGAAGCCCTCACTATCTTAATCCTCTGTTGCTGTGCTTCGCTGTCTGTCCTCGTGAAACTCCGGTCTCCGTCTGCCTCTCCGTCTGCGTCCTCCGTCACGTGATCGGGATCCCGAGTGTGTGTTCGCTAGGGTAAATAGCTGCCACTGATTTCCAGGTAGAATGTAAACTCTGATAATGTCTCAACCAACGCGTTTCAGCCCAGAACGGCCTTTGTCAAGGCCGTTCTGGAGGTTGGATTGAGCGGCGTGTACTTCTAATGAAGCGCATTCCCGATCAGATCCACACTGGTTGGTAGCACGGTCCTGGACATACCAGTCAGACCTACACTCGTCCCCCATCTAGCCCAAAGACATCCCGGGCAACGATCTCACACAAATACTATCACAACCATCAGAGACAACCGGAATACTATCCATTCCCTAGATATCACGGGACGCCGTGATCTCTATTGACTATCTATCCTTTATCATAGTTTAAGACACGAACAATCTGCCTCATACAAATATATAGGACAGATTCCATTATGTAATCATTCATTCCACTACTCAATTTTTCCAACGCTGCCACCCAATACTGATTACACAAACACCTATACCAAGTTTGTGCAGTTTTTTATAAATAAATCAGAGTATTATCCTACCTTTTATTTGTATGTCATTTATACTGGATCGTGCTTTTGAAGGCAATCATTAACACAGTATACTCCTCTCCCTCAGTATATGTTAATATCCTCTGTATTTCAGACTGGGGGGATAGTAGCATACCACAATATCACATATTGTCTTAGGTGTAGCGCTTGACAAAACCCTTTTTTTCCCAATTCTAAGTAACACGCGGGGAGGACTACCCGCTTGCCAAGCAGCTCCCAATAAGATACACTTTCAATTTTCCTCTGGAGCGCTGTTATTACTATTTCTGAGTAATAAACCTATTGTCCATCTCAGTCAGTGCCTGTCTGCCTTAGGATCCAGTATTATGGAGAGGAACCATTTTATTTTGTTCCTGATCACCCTATCAGTATATAACCCACCCACAGACAATCTATTTCTGTGTGCATTTTGTACGACTGTAAGAGGCATAGCTGAATACAATGGTCTATTGCCAGCAAAACTGGCTGTGCTGATGTCTCCAATAGCTAATTTCAGCAGCTGCCCTATCACTGGTATAAGTCAGAGCCAATGCAGACGTTTCCTCTAGCTAAGACATGCCTGTGATCTAGCTGCATTCATCCGATGAGAGGTTGCTCTGCCTGGTGAAAGTGTACAAAGTGATGAAAGCACAGAACTCTGGGATTGCTAGAGGCTTGGCGAAAGGCTGTATTGAAAGCTCTTTATTTCCATTACTGACCTGGTGAGAGAAAGCACTGAAGCCTGGCCTGAGTTTCTGCAGACCAGGAGCACAGACAAAGGCAAGCAGGACATTAACTCTTTCTTTACCCAACCTGAACAACCATAAACTAAATCCTATAAGGATCTAATTAATTATCAAAGGAAATCTCCCTAATTATCAAGGATATGGTGGCCATCACAGTGTACCATTGCTGGTGGCCATCACAGCGTCTCTCATGCAATAGCTTTCCCATGAAAGCACTGGCCATGTTAATGGGACTTACTGTAGCAATATAAATCTGTTTGGAGGATCAGACAGGACACATAAAAAATGCGTGAGTGGGGGGAAGAAAAGGAGCCAAAGTCAAAACTAGCTCAGTCGTTCTACACTTCTGCAATTGAACTCAAGATGCAGATAATAGGAATAGGTACTTCAAACAGGGAAACCACTCCAACTGATAACCTCAGTAAATAAAATCCAATCATGCAGTTAATCTAGCTTCCTAATCTAGCTTCCTTTATGAATAATACAGTGCCAGGTAGATTAGATTTTCTACAGTGGGCTGGTTAGTGAAACTCTCTGCTGTACAGGCATGGGTGGCCAACATGTGATTTGAGGAGTATTTTGAAGGCGGTCCTACCAAGGGACACTATGGCCATGATTCAATTGTTATTAGGCGGCTTTCTTTTAGGGCACTCGATGGAGCAATTCAATTGCTGCACAATTCAGGCACAATAGCTGCTGGTGTCAGCATTTCTGCTCTGCCCTCAGGAAATGTGTGATTGACCCGTGGTTAGTTTGGGCGCCCTAACCAAGTCTTTAAATGAGTTTAGTTGTTTTCCATGGCTAAACCAGGTCTAATAGGGCGTGAAGACCACAATAATAAATGGTCGCCTAGAACAATTGAATTGCAGCAGTGGGCACCCATTAATTATCGCTGCTCACAAAATAATTGAGTCGCCCCCTCTAAAGGGTATATTTACTAAAGTGCGGGAATTTAGAAGTGGAGATGTTGCCCATAGCAACCAATCAGATTCTAGCTATTATCTCCTAGAAGGTGCTAGACAAATGTTAAGTATAATCTGACTGGTTGCTATGGGCAACATCTTCACTTCTATAAACCTGCAGTTTAGTAAATATACCCTTAAGTCTAATCAGTAATGACCATATCTAAATGTCATTCCTAACAATCCTGGTAAGGGAACCATGGAGAAGTAGAGACAATGGCCAATAAGAATTACATAATAGATTAAACCACAGGCCTGACTTGGTCTGAAAACAAAAGTGCTTCAAACTGTTCATCAGTGTGGCAGAAAAGAGGAAACTTCAAGTAAGATATTTGTCAATATAATAGTCCACATTTCTCAGGAATGCTGTTCTCCATGTACAAAAGTCAATAAATGCAGCAGATAACCACAGAATAGTAAAACATGTTTGGGTCTCAGGAAAAAAACTCTGATGAACCAAAGGTTCTGCACAAAGTGATATTGATTGCAAACAACCAATCAATTTGCTTGGCCTACCATAATGTCACACATGTCAAAATGCTATGTACAGTAACCAGGTCGGTGAAAGCCTCCAAGGAAACATGATAAGCAAGAGGGTTATGACATGACTTGATGTACCACTCCCAGTGGCGTCCTCCCCTCGGTGTCACCCGATGCGGGGAGGGATGCTGTGTGTGTGGCGTAGCTGCGTGCCACCGAAAATGGGGCATGGCCTTGTGGACAGGGGTGTGGTCTTGCGGCCGAATCCCCATGGTCCCTTATTACTGGGGGGCAAGGAGGGGGTGCCGGAGGTGTGGACTGCCCTGTGTGCAGTGCCGGCCGGCTCCCTCACAGTTGTCAGGAGCCAGGTGCTGCACTTATTATACAGTGCAGCACTCGGCTCCTGTCACTGATGGGGAATCTGCACCTTGGTGTCACCCCTCGGCGGGTGACAACCGGGTGCGGCCCACACCCCTCTTGTGACGCCACTGACCACTCCCATTCCTCCACATATGGAAAAATTTTAGATTGCACTTCCACTAACATATAAGACCTATAGTTAGAGTACTGTAAATACCTCTGGAAAGAGAATTGGTTGCGAGGGGCTGATGCAGAGCTGCATGCAGGTCCATGTTGAGGATGGATCTTGTGAGTTTTAGCACTATGCATGCTATGTAGCTGCAGGTACGTCACCATGTGCAACCACTTGAGATTTAGTCATATGCACGACAGTCGCAGCTGATGGACGTAGCTGGGTGTCAATTGGGCATTCGCACATAGGCTGAGTTGAGTGAGAACATGTCGAGGGTATGTAGGCAGAGTTGCAGGCTATGCAAAGATATGCATTGATTTCAGATGGATCTCTTGCACCAGATATAGGCCTGGTGCACATATGTAATTGTAATAGTGGCCAACTTGCGTGCAAGTCTGCATTATCCCCAAGGTGTGAAAGGTTAGTGGACAGGTGCAATTTATTGACTAGATAAAGCGTATCTGATGTAAAGATTGCCAATCTGGTCTAGAAGAGATGACAGTGGTATACTTGGGATAATCTGTTGGAGAAAGTATGCACAAATCTCTATATATTAATGTAAGTGCAAGATTAGCTATAATAAGGTGATCCGTCCTCTCCTTAATGATCTGCACTATAGATGCAGTCTGTAGGACCTCGGGTGATGGCTTGCCCTAGTGGTTTATTTTTTATAATCTAATGCTACTTACAGCATTAGAACAATATACCAATGTTTAGAAGATGGTATTGCATGGAAACATGAGTATATCATTTTTGGAGGCATGGCTATGACCTCTTTTTTTTGCAGAATTGTGGCACATTTTCACTGTCTTGATTCAAATGTTGGAAGATATGCAATAGCTGTAATTTGCCGTGATCTTCTAACAGCATCAAATGATCCAATCAGTTTCTACCAGATTATAGTATTATTGGACATCATTATCATTTTTGGGCTACATATGCTGTGATATGGGCCCAATTGCTCAATGTCATTCGTATTATGGCAGCCTTAGTGCAAAACAATGTTATATTATTTGTTATCACATTGCACCCAGACTCAGATTTAGCATAAGACACACTGGACCTGTGTCTAGGGGCAGCAGAGACTGAAGTGGCTTTTTCCCAACATAATGTAACATCTGCCAAAATTAGTCTTACTCTAAATTGGGGCAATGAATGCACTTTGGAAGCCCCAAATTCTTCTCCCGTCCACCCAGGGGTGGTTAATCCAGAGAAGGGGCCCTTGTGTAATCTTCAGGCAGACTCAGCCCCCCTGTGCACCAGCACATGCTGAGTGAAGGCGCTGGCATTTTGCCAGAGTCTACTGCATCTGTCTCCTGGTAAATGGCGCCGGTGCCATTTTCCTGGGGATTTCTCAACTGGGCATTCACATGTCTCTTGAAAAATTGGCCCCTCTGATGCAGGGCCCCTGTGCACCACACATCCTTCAGCCCATTCAGAAGGGGGGGTGTCTGTGGTGAAGAACTTTGCTTATGATTCTTATTGTTAGTACCAAAATTATAAAAACATAATATATTTTATTGATTTATTGATTCATGTTTTAACGTGGAATAAGTTAGTAATTGTAGTTTTCCTGATCTATATTGTACAATTTCACATTGTTCTAGCTGTGTAGATATTCTCACTGGGCATTATCTATAAAGATCTGCTCTTCAATCTCATATTGTTCCCTTAGGCAATAACCAGCTGCTACTCTAACTGCATGTTATTAAACTATCAGTTTTGTCATGGGCTGAGCAGTGGGAATTGACCTGGTACACCGCTACACAGCTGAGCTCAGGGATTTCCTCCATAAAATCCATCAGCATGAAGTTCAACAGATGCTACTGGAACTTGTGTCTAATTAATAAACCCTATGTGCATATCAAATAGCTAAATCTCATGAGTAATGATGTGAAGCCCTGATAAGTATTATATATTTTATGTCATTGGAGAAATCACTGCTATGTGTTGAGCCTGTGTAATATCTTCATTTTGGAAATAACTGTCCTATAACTGGTTATATATATATTATGAACATCATTCATTGTGTCAAAGTTTAGGGCCTATTTATCTTTCCACTATGATTAGGATGATTTTCTTTTAGCACTGCACAATTTATCAAGAAAATATTGCCTGGACAATAAAAAGATAACTAAATGCATGATCCATGGTGGATGCTATTATCATGTAGCGTTAGGACCACTAAAACAGAGATGTCTTGGTAACTACAAATAAGTACAAATGGAATTAGCATCTTGCAAGGGAATAAGAAATACGTTTTCTAAGCTTTTTGGGTTTTGGATGATTTTCCATCTGTGAAAACCGACCATTTACTAAAGCCAAAAACTGACACAAACAGACCAAATATAATGACTGTAGAACATGGTACCAACAATCAATTTTTTAACATAGGGCCTGATTCAGCTTAGATCGCAGTTGCTAATACGCACGCAGTCGGCCGATTGTTCTCCACTGTTCATGGGTACGCATCACAGTGTGCTTGCGTGAACCAGCTGCTGCGATCGGAACTGCGATTGCCGTGACTACGCAGGCCGATCGCAAAGTGACTAACAGGAAGTGCCATTTGGGGGATGGTCAGCCGAATGCAGGTGTTTCATTTTGTAAAAAACTTGGAAAAACACATTTTAGCTCCCATTTGCCAGTTCTAAAACCATTTTCCCATCAATCCAACACCTCTTCATCCTTGTCCCACATCATTTAGCCCTTTATTGATTTTTTTAGAGAAATTCATCTGAAAACAGACATGCCTTTATTGGCCAATTTATGCTATTTAAACCCACCAAGTGTGTAAATATAACCAAGACAGTTAAAAAGCAACCACAGGTAACAAACCCAAGTACTGTGCCTTTTAAATTCTGCCTAACCAGAGCTGGCCAGCCTCTTCACTTATAGCCATACAAAACTTATATAAGTGGGGGTCTGACAGTCCTCCACTTGAGGAGTATAAAGGATGCAAATAGAAAGTGGGGGCCGCACAGCTGGACCACTAGATATATGTGTGCATGGGCCGCCTAACTGAGAACATATCTCAAAATAACCTGTGTGTACTGTCCAGATCATTTACCAGGGGCTCCGTAGTGACCTGGGCCTTTCTACTCAATTATAATTATATACTATTTTATAACATATGTATATATATATATATATATATATATATATATATAGTGACCAGGGCCTCATGCCCAGGGAATTTAAAGGGGCTCAGGCCTCTGGCCTGCCTACTGGACAAGGAAGTGATCTTTGCCTAATGCCCAAGGTCACTTTACAATAATGTGGACTCAGGCTCTTGAGCCTGCCTAATTATAGCCACAGTTCCCTGTGCCTAATGCTATGGAACACATACAGTGGGATCAGGCCTAGTGCCTGCCTAATCTCTGGCATAATTAGTGACCTGGGCCTAGTGCCCAGTGTCAGTGTAGCATTGGCATGGGCCTAATACCTGCCTAATACCTGCGTGGCACATATAGGGATCTGGGCCTAGTGCCTTTCTTTTCAATTATAAATCACTGAAGAGTTGGCACTATTCCACCTTACGGTTTCACCTGTCCCATTAAGTCTTCTTAGACATTATCTGAAATTTCACAAAACCTACTGAATTTCTGCCACTCAAATGCCTTAACGGGCGTGTTCCTTGCGCAATACAGATATGGTATTCCATCACACCCTGTGGTTAACCGCAGATTCAGTACTCTCACAGAGTGAGATTGATGACACTTACAAAATGGTGGGGCTGCTACAGTGATTCACAGAATTGTGTGCTCTTTGGAATACACACCTTTCACCGGGTCCCCTGGCCAAATCATTACCCCTGTCGTAGTCAGCCCAGGCTGGGGATCCCTGGGGAGGTGGGTACCAGCATGCAGGGCATTAGGAGCCAATTAAAATATCAGTATATTTTTTGAATGTTGGAGAATACCAAGAAACTGGAGGAAGCAAACGCAAGCACCAAGGGAAAAGACAAACTCCACAATTAATGAATCCCAAGACCTCAGTTCTGTGAAGCAGCAATGCTAACCATTACACCAACTGTGCTGCCCGTTAAAAATAATAAACACCATTGGCTTCCAAGAGTGTCTTCTAGCTCTTAAAACAGTTTTCGCTGCATAGTGCTACCACCAACGATACTCGGTTATAGCTCTTAGCGATGTGACCATGGATAATTAATAAAAGGCCTAAATATAGCGAAGACAGACATTTTTTTGACAACAGCTTTTCAGGGAATTAGTAACTAGACATCAGTGTAATCTCTACTAATATTAACAGGTCCTTATATTACTTGTATTAAAAATAAAATAAGTGTGTTAGGCATGATAATACATGTATCCCTATGTACAGTTTTGGAAAGCTGGTAGTAGCTTTGCATGGAAAGACTCTAATAATATATTTATGAATCTAATGGAATTAAGGGTAATTTCTTTCTTTTAGGATTCAGAGTCCCTGGTGGAATCTCAGAGGAGTCTGTGGAAACCCCGGGACTGTCTGAGCTTTGCTCCCCTCTGGATAATTGTGATTGTTATTGGCTCGGCTGGCATTACATGGTTTCTTCTAGGTAAGTGTGGCACAGGAGGGTGGAGAAAATAACACAAACATTATAAGTATTGCCTAGATGCAGACATCTGATAAAATAACTTATTTGTATGCAAGTTAAACATAATGCATATGTACAGTTTACAAAACAATGGGAAATTACTGAAAACACTGTGCATAGTAATTAAAAAAACATATCAAACTTCAAAACACCAATATTATAACAACACAAACCCCTTGCATGGTGTACAGCTGTGCATCCGAATATGCAAGGACTGAGATGCCCACTTTCAGTGTCTACAGATGCTGCAATACGGCTTGATGTGTCTTTAGACACAGCCAACGGTCGTACCATCAAAACTTGCACCAGTGACATGCCTGTGTCACTCCAATAACACACCCATACTACGCTACATCTGCATCTCATTAGGCAATCCCATGTAATCGCCAGGAACATCCAACACATTTTTAATACATGTCTTCATGTGTGTGTCTGATCTGTACTGTGATTCTTTGCAAACATCATCAGGATGTATGCGCGGTGCAACTCAGATTAAAATCGGTTCACTGTGTCCAACATCACCACTGCATCTGTATATATGTATATATATATATATATATACAGATCTCATCACCCAACATCATGTAAATTTTACGGACTGCCACACTAACTGTGTGACGTAGACAGTTTTTGCCACTGCCAGCCTGAGCCATCCATTACCTCCTTCTCCTTCTTCACTGTTGACTGAAATGGAGGCTGCCAGCTGGAATAGGAGCTCCACAAGCTCTGCAAAGGCCCATGGAAGGAGCTGCTGCAGCCGGGCATGCACACAGCTCCCCCTCAGCCATTTTACTTTTGCTTTATAAAAAGCTTCTGGAGTGCGAACACTGGGTCTGATTCAGACCCGCTCGTGAGCGCTATATGCTCGCAAGCGGGTCGATGGTGGAACACTGCGCATGCAAGCCCCGTAGCGAGTGAGAAATTCATTCGCTCCGGGGCTTGCTACAAACAGGGCGGCTGACGATGTTGATCAACAGCTCGCCCCGTTTTGTAGGCTGGGAGGGGGGGGTGGCTGGACAAACGGAGGTGTTCCTGAAGGAACGCCTGCCGTTTGTGGGCGGCTCTACTGACATCACTCGTGATGTCAGTAGTGCGCTTCCTGCTCTATTAGAGCAGGAAGCTCACTGGGGCTTGCGGGAACGAGACCCTACCACAAGGGTCTCGTTGCAAGCCCGATGGTCGCGATAATCGCGACCATCACCTGGCCGCCCGCTAAAGCTGCGGGCGGCCAGGTCTGGTCACCCACAGCTTAGCGAGCGGCCAGTAGGCCAGTTTGAAAACAAAAAGTGGACGCCCTGATTCAGAGCGAGTGCTCGCTATTTGCGAGCGCCTCTGAATGAGGCCCTCTGACCAGTCAGAGCAGAGCTCTAAATGCAGCATTGTGGGTCAGCCTTGCGGAAAGCCACTGGAGGTGAGCATGGGGCCGGCCCAACTGGAAGTCACCAGAGTTCCCAATGGCCCAATCCAACTCTACGAATAACAGTAGTAAAATCACCAGAAACATGCCAGTGGGTTTGAGGCCTTAGAGTACCCATACTTGTTGATATACGAGTGTGAGAGTGTGTTCTTAAAACCACCCATGTTTATGGATAATTAGTTGACACCCAGCAGATAGAAGTGTATGATTTTGTGTCAGATTTTGTGTCATCTAGTTACAGTATAATAACTTTATTAGTCATATTCAGATTGCTATTTTACAATGTAAATACAACAATCTGCAATTTGTCCTCCCAGCGTGTTGTCACACTAGTTATTATGGTAAATACTATATACCTATTTTTGCCCTTTAATTTTGCACCACCCGCCAGTCAATGTACAGTACCTTGAACAGCTAAACATACCCATCCTATAGAAAGAGACAGGTGCATAAGCACAGAAATGCACTCAGCATTACAAAATGGTACAGTATCTGCACTGCAGGTCTGCAAGTTTCCAGCTAAAATATTCTAGGTTTATTTATTACAATAGATAAAAGCTCTATAAACATATAGGCCCTCATTCAGAGCCACTCGCTAGCGGCAGTACGCTCGTTCCGAGCGATGTTCGCACATCTGCGCATGCGTACGGATCGTTATACGCATGCGCGAACCAGTCAGTGCGGCCGAAATTCATGTGCTCGCAATATAGCGAATGCCTGCTATTTTGAGTGACAGAATGAGGCGTATGTGGGTGGTAACAGGGGAAGGTGCTTGAAAACGGGGAGTGGAGATCAGAACGCAGGCGTGCTTAAAGGTCAAAACGGGCGTTTTATGGGTGTGCATAATTAATACAGCAGCGTCATTGACCACGTCACTGGGTTATTTTATAGCCAGAACTGCTCGCAAGATTGTGGTAGCAAAAACCAACCACAAGAATAGCGAGCAGTTCATACGCTGGTCGATGTACTCGATTAATCTAATAAATAGCGGACATGACGTATGGTGCGAGCGGCCAGGGGGCGTTTTTAACAAATAAACGAGCGTATGTTTTGCTCGCTCGTTCAGACTTAGAGGTGTGAACAGACTGCAATTTGCGAACGGATCATTTGAATAGCCACCCCTTGTTTTTGAACGAACGACCGCAAATAGCGAACGGCTCTGAATCAGGCCCATAGTGTGAAAAAAGCTGCAGTCTCTTTTTTTTCTGTAAAGATCTATGTTAATGCTGGGCACACACACTGTGATATCACAGTCAGTATGACCCAATACTGCTGTTTAAGATCAACAATGATTTCAATAATGACCTGATCAAAAGTAATTATTGCACAGACATGTTGGTAAATAAAGTTGTAAGAAGGCCGCATCTACCTGTGTACAGCCATCTTCTAGTGGCACTAACAAGGCCCAGTGATACCAGAAGGGATCCAGCCAGCCGGAACTCAACCATCGTGGTCATCTACCCAAGTAACCAAAGTGGACGTTAATAATGTCACTCAAAACTCGACTGGACTGAAGAATCAGTCTGTGTGTAGCCAGATTATGGTATCCTAATTTGGTACACAAGGAGAAAAAATCCATAACACTGGTGAATTTTATTACTTAGGGACTAATGCTCATACCTCAGTGTCTATAATTATAAGATTATACAATATTAGGCACTGTAGAATATTATCAAAATGTGGTTGCTACCACTAACAATAGACATCCGAAGAACACAAAAATAGAATAAAAGTGTTGTCTTCTTGTAACTAAGTACATTCAATGAGTGGCAACCTAAAAGTTTACTTATTAATAACATTAAAAATATGAAAATAGATATAAGACCAACAAAATCAAAGGGAAGACTTCCGGTTCCGGCTGAATGGCGTGAGCATCCCACTCACAGTGCTCCGCCGATAACCCGCGCTCAGCTGTCTTTTGCAGCTGTTTTACAGCCTCCAATCAGGGGCTGCCTGGCATTTTTAGTTACCGGCTGCACTCACTGTTGCATTCAGAGATTCCTGAGAACCGAGGCTCCCGCTAAACAGCTACAACACATAGGCAGGAGAAGCGCCGCTCAGCAGCCAATATGGCGCCGTGCGCGTACACAGATTCTGCCTCCCCAGCACACAAGGACCCTTGAGTCCTCAGATACCCCGCAGGTGCACCACAAATCCTCCTCCCCTGTATGCTATAAATGCTATCAATCTACAATGCCACCTCTGCTCTCTCAGGATGTTAATGATATCACTGCCCAACTTCATCGCCTATCCAGAGAGTTACTGATACAGAACACAGATAGGGTCTATTTCAAATGATATGTGCAGTGTGTGCAGTAAAGAAGCTTTATACAGAAAACCACCAGCTGAGAAACAAACTTGATGGTTTAGAGAACAGGTCACGCAAAACAATATTTGGCTAGTGGGACTCCCTGAAACCATTAAAGGGCCAGCGCTAGTACAATAAGGACCTCATTCAGAGGCGCTCGCAAAGAGCGAGTGTTCGCTCTGAATCAGGGTGGCCGCTTTTTTTTTTTAAATCTGGCCTCCTGGCCACTCGCTAAGCTGTGGGTGACCACCCACAGCTTTTGCGAGCGGCCAGGTGATGGTCGCGATTATCGACGAGACCCTTGTGGTAGGGTCTCGTCTGCCGCAAGCTCACTACTGACATCACGAGTGATGTGAGTAGGGCCGCCCACAAATGTTTGTCCGTTTGTCCAACCATCCCCCCTCCCCGCCTACAAAACAGGGCGAGCTGTCGATCAACATCGACAGCTGGCCCGTTTGTAGCGATCCCTGTAGCGAGTGAATTTCTCACTTGCTACGGGGCGTGCGCATTACCCCACCATCGACCCGCTTGCAAGCGCATAGCACTTGCGAGCAGGTCTGAATGAGGTCCTATGTTCATTGCACATTACCCTCGCTACTTGGGATAGTGGAGGACTGCAATGATCTGGTGATAGAATGGGGCCATAGAGTTGGTCATCACCCTAGAGCTTCAGATAAACGCAGCAAAGTCACCCTGTTCAGATGCATAAATGATCTCCACAAATTGGCTATTTGGTCAGCTTCCAGACAGGGGTGTATCTATAATGAGTGCAGGGTGCGCTGGGAACACGGGCCCCGGGGTCCAGGGGGGCCCCGCACCGCACACCCTGCACCCATAATATTACTTACCACTCCAGAGTCCCACGTTGGCATGGGGGTCCGGTGCTGTAAAATGACTGGAAAATGGCCGCGGCGGCCATTTTCCTGTCGTTTGCGCATGCGCAGTACAAGGAAAATGGCCGCCGTGGCCATTTTCCCGGTGACCTGTGCATACATTATAGGCTTTGGGCACACTCTAGTGCCCACAGTCTATAACTCCGGCGCTGGCCGCGCACAGCTAAGTGCGCTGTCGGCCGCCGGGCAGAGAGGAGGGGGCCCGTGTCGGAGACTGCACACGGGCCCCCTCCTCTCTAGAAACACCCCTGCTTCCAAGAAAAAATTCAACCGAACATGGCAAGGCAACAAGCTGTATATTTTTCAAGACTTTTCTGTGGAACTGACTAGAGCTAGAAAATCTTTTTCTCCCACCTTATACAGTACATGAAAATAAGAAATTCATCCTGCTATATCCAGTGAGGCTTTGCTCATATGAAGGAGATTCCTTTAAGGACATTATGGATCCTGAAAATGCATTCATCCAGCTCCTCTCCAACATGAATGTTGGCTTGCAAATCTTTTAAGACTTTTCTTTATCTGGCACTGTCCTCTCACACATTCCTCAGAGAAGTCCCAGGGGTAAATTTACTAAGATTCGAGTTTGGTCGAGATTACAATCTCGGGAGAGCACCCCTTGGATGTGGCGATGGGTGTAATAGTGGTGAAAATAGAGTACTGTTGTTTTTTACAGTGAAACTACAGGTGCCAGCGTGCCTTCCCTTTGGCACTTGTGGAACTACAAGTGCCAGCAGGAGTCTGGCACCCGTACCCCCGCTGTAAAAAAAAATAGTTAAAAAGATACACACACCATAGTAAGTACAATTTTATTGCACACACTTACCACACTCACACATACTTACATGCTGCCAGCTGGTCGGTCCCCTAGACCAGTAGAATTCCATGGGTGTACCTGTTAAAATAAAAACATATACTCACTTAAAATTTGAGCTGGTCTCCGTAGAATCCCCGGGTCTTGGCAAAATAACACACCGAGACCCTGAACCAGAACAGACTGTAGTGATGCATTTGTGATACCTGTCCCTGCGGGGTTTTTTGA
Organism: Taudactylus pleione; assembly: GCA_031769625.1. Lineage (NCBI taxonomy): Eukaryota > Metazoa > Chordata > Amphibia > Anura > Myobatrachidae > Taudactylus > Taudactylus pleione. Next base: position 2,370,662 of record JAUIMM010000725.1, read on the forward strand.
TACATGCCGGTGCAAAGATCATATCCTGCAAAGTTAGTAACGTGCCCAGATCGCATTGCAAATGCAATTGTTAATAAATGGGCCCCTTTGTGTCTCCTAATCTATTGAATTATATAATCAAAATCAGTTTCTTGTGTGTGTGATTATATATTGTATATGTGTGTATACAGTACTGTGCAAAAGTTTTAAGCAGGTGTGGAAATAATGCTGCAAAGTAAGAATGCGTTCACAAATAGAAGTGTTCCGTTTATTTTTAACAAAATGCAAAGTGAATGAACAGGAGGGAAATCTAAATCAATTAAATATTTGGTGTGACCACCCTTTGCCTTCAAAACAGCATCAATTTTTCTAGGTACACTTGCACACAGTTTTTGAAGAAATTCGGCAGTGAGGTTGTTCCAAACATCTTGGAGAACTAACCACAGATCTTCTGTGGATGTAGACTTGCTCAAATCCTTCTGGTTTTTTTTCATGTAATCCCAGACAGACTCGATGATGTTGAGATCAGGGCTCTGTGGGGGCCATATCATCACTTCCAGGACTCCTTGTTCTTCTTGACGCTGAAGATAGTTCTTACTGACATTGGCTGTATGTTTGGGATCATTGTCCTGCTGCAGAATAAATTTGGAGCCAATCAGACGCCTCCCTGATGGTACTGCATGTTGGATAAGTACCTACCTCTATTTCTCAGCATTGAGGACACCATTAATCCTGACCAAATCCCCAACTCTTTTTGCTGAAATGCCGCCCCAAATGTGCAAGGAACCTCCACCATGCTTCACTGTTGTCTGAAGACACTCATTATTGTACCACTCTTCTGCCCTTCGGCGAATAAACTACCTTCTGTTACAGCCAAGTATTTTAAATTTTGACTCATCAGTCCAGAGCACTTGCTGTCATTTTTCTGTACCCCTATGTTTTCGTGCATAGTTGAGTTGCTTGGCCTTCTTTTCACGTCGAAGGGAATGGCTTTTTGGTTGCAATTCTTCCATGAAGACCACTTCTGGCCAAACTTCTCTGAACAGTAGATGGGTGTACCTGGGTCCCACTGGTTTCTGCCAGTTCTGAGATGATGACACTGCTGAAAATCTTCCGATTTTGAAAGAAAAGTAAGTATGATAGGTCTTTCATCTGATGTACTAAGTTTTCTTGGCCGTCCACTGCGTCTATGGTCCTCAACGTTGCCCGTTTCTTTGTGCTTCTTCAAAAGAGCTTGAACAGTACATTTTGAAATCCTGGTCTGCTTTGAAATCTTTGCTGGGAGAGACCTTGCTGATGCCGACACTACCTTGTGTCTTGTTGCTGTGCTCAGTCCTGCCATGATGTATGACCTGTGAAGCCTCCTACGCAGTTGTTTCTGTTTCAGTTAATGACTCAACCTACATATGAATATGGTGATCATTATCATACCTGTTTGGTATGAGTGGTTAATCATACACATTACTATAATCCTACAAAATCCATGACTTTGTGCAAGTGTACCTAGAAGAATTAATGCTGTTTTGAAGGCAAAGGATTGTCACACCAAATAATGATTTGATTTAGATTTCTCTTCCTTTCATTCACTTTGCATTTTAATTGATAAAAATAAACTATTAATACTTCTTTTTTTTAAAAAGCATTCTTACTTTGCAGCATTTTTTCCACACCTGTCTAAAACGTTTGCACAGTATTGCATATGGGATGTAGTCATGATCCCGGCTGTCTGGATGTTGGCGCCTGAATCCCGACACAAGTCAGAATTCTCGATGGTAAGTATTGGGGTTAGGGGGAGGGTAAGACTGCGGGGGGGACAGTTAGGCTGAGGGGGGGTTAGGTTTAGGCTGCGAGGGGGAGGCAGTAGCGCATGCAGGGGAAGTTTCTGAGTATCTAGAAACCCCCTCTGACAGGCTCCAATGCAGGCATCATGCTTTTAAGCCCTGCCCCCTCATGGATAAATGTCGCGATTCGCGGGTCAGTCGGGAGGAGGCGGAGCCAATATAACGCAATTACGTTAGAATTGCATCATTTGGCTCTGCCCCCTCCCAATTGACCTGCGAATCGTGGAAGTTTCACGCTAGGGGGAGGGGACTAATGACATAGTGGTGCCAGCCTGCCAGGTCTGCAAGGTAAGAGTGTGTGTGTAATGTATATATGTATGTGTGTCTAATGTATGTGTGACATATGTATGTGTGTATATGTGTATGTATGTTTATATATATATATATATATATATATATTGTATGTGTATGTGTGTGTGTGTGTGAGTAAACCCCCCTATAAAAATCCTGCGTTTGCCCCTGGGAGGGTAAGGTTTAGGCTGCGAGGAGGTATGGGTAGGGGAAGGATAGTATACTCCCCTGCTTCTGTCGGGATTGTAACCCAGTCGAGATGCTGGTATCAGGATTCTAACCCCTGGGATACTGAGCCCCGGCATCCCGTACCCAACTTATATATATATATGTTAGGGGTGTGCACCGGCCACTTTTCATGTTTTGTGTTTTGGTTTTGGATCTGGATCTTTCTTCGTGTTTTGGATCTGGATTGGTTTTGCCAAAACCACCCTTCCGTGTTTTGGGTTCTGGGTTTTGTGTTTTGGATCTGTATTTTTTTGAAAAAAAGCATAAAAACAGCTAAAATCACAGAATTTGTAGGTTTTTCTGCTCCTATGCTATTATTAACCTCAATAACCTTAATTTCCACTCATTTCCAGTCTATTCTGAATACCTCACACCTCACAATAGTGTTTTTATGTCCAAAAGGTTGCACCGAGGTAGCTGGATGACTATGCTAAGCGACACGAGTGGGCGGCACAGACACGTGACCCATCTAGGCGTGAAACTTCAGTGGCAGACAGGATGGCATTGAAAAACTAGGCCCCAAACTGTACATAATGCAAAGAAAAAAAAGAGGTGCAAGATGGAATTGTCCTTGGGCCCTCCCACCCACCCTTATGTTGTATAAACAGGACATGCACACTTTAACAAACCAATCATTTCAGCGCCAGGGTCTGCCACACAACTGTGGCTGAAATGATTGGTTCGTTTGGGCCCCCACAAAACAAGCTGGCAATTAATCTGTCCCTGCACAAACTGGCTCTACGGAGGCAAGAAGTCGTCCTCATCCTCCTCATCCACAGATTCCTCACCCTCTTCAGTGTTATGTACATCCTCATCCTCACAGAGTATTAATTCGTCCCTGCTGGAACCACAGGTCCCTCTGTACGTTCTGGAGGCTGGTCTCCCTGGAAGAGTTGATCATTCATTTTATGAACATCATCTTCTCCACATTTTGTGGAAGCAACCTCCTACGCCTTTCGCTAACAAGGTTCCCGGCTGCACTAAACACTCTTTCGGAGTACACACTGGAGGGGGGGCAACTCAGGTAAAATAGAGCCAGTTTGTACAGGGACCTCCAAATTGCTTCTTTTTCCTGCCAGTACAGGTACGGACTGTCTGATATGCCTACTTGGATGCTGTCACCGATGTAATCCTTTAACAGACAGACGCACGCTTGTCGCTGCTGCTTTGAGGATTCAAGTGCGGCTACAGCCCACACAATTCACAAAGACAGAAAAAAAAAAAGAATATTTTTATTGTTTGTGGAGCACACTTTGAGGGTTACACCACCCTCTAACAGACAGACGCACGCTTGTCGCTGCTGCTTTGAGGATGCAAGTGCGGCTACAGCCCACACAATTCACAAAGACAGAAAAAAGAAGAAGAATATTTTTATTCTTTGTGTAGCACACTTTGAGGGTGTCACCACCCTTTAACAGACAGACGCACGCTTGTCGCTGCTGCTTTAAGGATGCAGGTGCGGCTACAGCCCACACATTTCACAAAGACCGAAAAAAAAAGAACAATATTTTAATTGTTTGTGTAGCACACTTTGAGGGTGTCACCACCCTTTAACAGACAGACGCACGCTTGTCGCTGCTGCTTTAAGGATGCAGGTGCGGCTACAGCCCACACAATTCACAAAGACAGAAAAAAGAAGAATATTTTTATTGTTTGTGTAGCACACTTTGAGGGTGTCACCACCCTTTAACAGACAGACGCACGCTTGTCGCTGCTGCTTTGAGGATGCAAGTGCGGCTACATCGCACACAAGTCACAAACACATAAAAAAATAGTTTTTTATTTTTTGGAGCACTTTGAGAGTTACACCACCCTTTAACAGACAGACGCACGCTTGTCGCTGCTGCTTTAAGGATGCAGGTGCGGCTACAGCCCACACATTTCACAAAGACCGAAAAAAAAGAACAATATTTTAATTGTTTGTGTAGAACACTTTGAGGGTGTCACCACCCTCTAACAGACAGACGCACGCTTGTCGCTGCTGCTTTAAGGATGCAGGTGCGGCTACAGCCCACACAATTCACATAGACAGATAAAAGAAGAAGAATATTTTTATTGTTTGTGTAGCACACTTTGAGGGTGTCACCACCCTTTAACAGACAGACGCACGCTTGTCACTGCTGCTTTAAGGATGCAGGTGCAGCTACAGCCCACACATTTCACAAAGACCGAAAAAAAAAGAACAATATTTTAATTGTTTGTGTAGCACACTTTGAGGGTGTCACCACCCTTTAACAGACAGACGCACGCTTGTCGCTGCTGCTTTAAGGATGCAGGTGCGGCTACAGCCCACACAATTCACAAAGACAGAAAAAAGAACAATATTTTAATTGTTTGTGTAGCACACTTTGAGGGTGTCACCACCCTTTAACAGACAGACGCACGCTTGTCGCTGCTGCTTTAAGGATGCAGGTGCGGCTACAGCCCACACAATTCACAAAGACAGAAAAAAGAAGAATATTTTTATTGTTTGTGTAGCACACTTTGAGGGTGTCACCACCCTTTAACAGACAGACGCACGCTTGTCGCTGCTGCTTTGAGGATGCAAGTGTGGCTACATCGCACACAAGTCACAAACACATTAAAAAAAATTTTTTGATTTTTTGGAGCACTTTGAGAGTTACAACACCCTTTAACAGACAGACGCACGCTTGTCGCTGCTGCTTTGAGGATGCAAGTGCGGCTACAGCCCACACAATTCACAAAGACAGAAAAAAAAAGAACAATATTTTAATTGTTTGTGTAGCACACTTTGAGGGTGTCACCACCCTTTAACAGACAGACGCACGCTTGTCGCTGCTGCTTTGAGGATGCAGGTGGAATCTAGACGGGATTTGGAACCGAGGACACACTACCTCCATCAATTGTCTAAATCCCACTGCACTAATGTCGGATACCGGACGCACGTCTAACACCAACATAGCAGTCAAGGCCTCAGTTATACGTTTTGCTTCAGGATGACTGCTGTCGTACTTCATCCTCATCGCTAGGGACTGTTGGAGGGTCAATTTTTAGTAAAAGTAGTGATGTTCCTACTTCCTCTCTGGGATGATGAACAACTCCCAGCAGCAGCAACAGCACTAGTAGGAAGTGGTTCTTGATCTTTCCCTATTTTATTTTTATCAGAGAAAGTTTGGTCCTCCATTTATGTTATATTGATATATATATACGTGCGGCTAAAGCGCACACAAACACAGAAAATATTTTTTTATTTTTGCTGGAGAGTAGTGCACTTTGTGGGTTACACCACCCTTTAAGAAATGAGCCAGCCGGCTCTTTACTTATGGGACACAGGCGCACGCTTGGCGCTGCTCCTTTGTTGATGCACGTGCAGCCACAGTGCAAACAAGTCACAAACACAGAAAATATATATTTTTTTGGTTTGGAGTGTACTTTGGGGGTTACAGAACCCTTTAACGGTCAAGCCAGCCGGCCCTTTACTTATGACACAGGCGCACGCTTGGCACTACTTTGTTGATGCACGTGCGGCTACTGCGCACACAATTCACAAACACAGAAAATAATTTTTTTTTTGGTTTGGACTGGAGTGTACTTTCGGGGGTTACAGCACCCTTTAACGGTCAAGCCAGCCGGCCCTTTACTTATGACACAGGCGCACACTTGGCACTACTTTGTTGATGCACGTGCGGCTACTGCGCACACAATTCACAAACACAGAAAATAATTTTTTTTCGGTTTGGACTGGAGTGTACTTTGGGGGTTACAGCACCCTTTAACGGTCAAGCCAGCCGGCCCTTTACTTATGACACAGGCGCACGCTTGGCACTACTTTGTTGATGCACGTGCGGCTACTGCGCACACAATTCACAAACACAGAAAATAATTTTTTTTTTGGTTTGGACTGGAGTGTACTTTCGGGGGTTACAGCACCCTTTAACGGTCAAGCCAGCCGGCCCTTTACTTATGACACAGGCGCACGCTTGGCACTACTTTGTTGATGCACGTGCGGCTACTGCGCACACAATTCACAAACACAGAAAATAAATTTTTTTGGGGTTTGGCCTGGAGTGTACTTTGGGGGTTACAGCACCCTTTAACGGTCAAGCCAGCTGGCCCTTTACTTATGACACAGGCGCACGCTTGGCACTACTTTGTTGATGCACATGCGGCTACTGCGCACACAATTCACAAACACAGAAAATAATTTTTTTTTGGGTTTGGACTGGAGTGTACTTTGGGGGTTACAGCACCCTTTAACGGTCAAGCCAGCCGGCCCTTTACTTATGACACAGGCGCACGCTTGGCACTACTTTGTTGATGCACGTGCGGCTACTGCGCACACAATTCACAAACACAGAAAATAATTTTTTTTTTGGTTTGGACTGGAGTGTACTTTCGGGGGTTACAGCACCCTTAACGGTCAAGCCAGCCGGCCCTTTACTTATGACACAGGCGCACGCTTGGCACTACTTTGTTGATGCACGTGCGGCTACTGCGCACACAATTCACAAACACAGAAAATAATTTTTTTTTTGGTTTGGACTGGAGTGTACTTTCGGGGGTTACAGCACCCTTAACGGTCAAGCCAGCCGGCCCTTTACTTATGACACAGGCGCACGCTTGGCACTACTTTGTTGATGCACGTGCGGCTACTGCGCACACAATTCACAAACACAGAAAATAAATTTTTTTGGGGTTTGGCCTGGAGTGTACTTTGGGGGTTACAGCACCCTTTAACGGTCAAGCCAGCTGGCCCTTTACTTATGACACAGGCGCACGCTTGGCACTACTTTGTTGATGCACATGCGGCTACTGCGCACACAATTCACAAACACAGAAAATAATTTTTTTTTGGGTTTGGACTGGAGTGTACTTTGGGGGTTACAGCACCCTTTAACGGTCAAGCCAGCCGGCCCTTTACTTATGACACAGGCGCACGCTTGGCACTACTTTGTTGATGCACGTGCGGCTACTGCGCACACAATTCACAAACACAGAAAATAATTTTTTTTTTGGTTTGGACTGGAGTGTACTTTCGGGGGTTACAGCACCCTTAACGGTCAAGCCAGCCGGCCCTTTACTTATGACACAGGCGCACGCTTGGCACTACTTTGTTGATGCACGTGTGGCTACTGCGCACACAATTCACAAACACAGAAAATAATTTTTTTTTTGGTTTGGACTGGAGTGTACTTTCGGGGGTTACAGCACCCTTAACGGTCAAGCCAGCCGGCCCTTTACTTATGACACAGGCGCACGCTTGGCACTACTTTGTTGATGCACGTGCGGCTACTGCGCACACAATTCACAAACACAGAAAATAATTTTTTTTTTGGTTTGGACTGGAGTGTACTTTCGGGGGTTACAGCACCCTTAACGGTCAAGCCAGCCGGCCCTTTACTTATGATACAGGCGCACGCTTGGCACTACTTTGTTGATGCACGTGCGGCTACTGCGCACACAATTCACAAACACAGAAAATAATTTTTTTTTGGTTTGGACTGGAGTGTACTTTCGGGGGTTACAGCACCCTTTAACGGTCAAGCCAGCCGGCCCTTTACTTATGACACAGGCGCACGCTTGGCACTACTTTGTTGATGCACGTGCGGCTACTGCGCACACAATTCACAAACACAGAAAATATATTATTTTTTTAGCACTTGGGGGGAGCACCCCTGATGGACAGAGCACCCCCTGGACAACACTACAGCACCTCTTTAGGACTGGGACACTGCACAGGACTTTGGAGTGGACACAGCCCCTATGGAGAACTGACTGCACAACACAGTCCAGCCAGCCCCTATGGACTTTGAAGTAGTGGACACAGCCCCTATTAACAACAGCAGCACAGCACAACACAGCCAGCCCCTATGGACTTTGAAGTAGTGGACAACAGCAGCACTACACTACACTACACTACACAGCCCTAACTCCCACCCTCCCTCTTCACTGTCCACAGCCGAGTGAGAAAATGGCGCCGACGTGGGTACCTTATATAGGATCCAAAACCCGCGAGACTCGGAAGGCGGGATGATGACGTTTTGCCTCGATTTCAGATCCGAGTCAGGCGGGAAAAGTCGAGCCTGATTCGGATCGGACTCGGATCGGGGGGCTCGGGGGGGGTTCGGATTTCAGAAATCCGAACCCGCTCACCCCTAATATATGTATATATATATATATATAATATATTTATATATATATTAGGGGTGTGCACCGGCCACTTTTCGTGTTTTGTGTTTTGGTTTTGGATCTGGATCTTTCTTCGTGTTTTGGATCTGGATTGGTTTTGCCAAAACAACCCTTCCGTGTTTTGGGTTCTGGGTTTTGTGTTTTGGATCTGGATTTTTTCTTAAAAAATAAAAAAAAACGCTAAAATCACATAAAATGGGCCTTTTTTTTGTTCCTACGCTATTAATAACCCCAATAACATTAATTTCCACTCATTTCCACTCTATTCTGAACACCTCACACCTCACAATATTGTTTTTAGGCCAAAAGGTTGCACCGAGGTAGCTGGATGACTATGCTAAGCGACACAAGTGAGCGGCACAAACACGTGGCCCATCTAGGAGTGGCACTGCAGTGGCAGACAGGAAGCCAATCAGCGTTATGGTGCCCATTTGCATGTAGCACGAACCCGGGAGATCCGTGCTACATGCATCTGTGTGATTGGCACAGAGCAATGACAGGTCCGTGAGACCCGTCTGTACTGCTGTGGTAAAAAAAAAATCCTGTGTAAAAAAAGAAAAAAATGGCGTGCACCCCCCCAAAAAAGAGCAACCAGCCCCGGGCATTAGTAACCCAGTGCTGGGTGTGCTTAAATACAGGGGACAAACGACGTAGGGGTCCCCTGTACTTAAGTACAACCAGCACTGGGCTAGTCAGAACCAGCGCTGGTTGCCAAAATACGGGGGACAAACGACGTAGGGGTCCCCCGTATTCTGCGCAACCAGCTCTGGGCTCTGATCCGGTCCTGGTTCTGGAAATACAGGGGAAAAAAATTAGTAGGGTTCCCCTGTATGTTCCAGAACCAGCACTGGACTTTTTCTAGCGGGGGCTGATGCCACAGCCAGGGGAGCCCTTTCACCGGGCCCCCCAGCCGCAGCATCAGCCCTGACCGCTAGTCAGCCCAGGCCGGGGATCCCTGGAGAGCTGGGGACCCCCCCAATAAAGGGGTCACCCTCTCCAGGGCTCCCCAGGCCCATGCTGATAGCCCGGGGCTATCCCCGCCATCCCTGGTGGCGGTGGGTGGCGGGTTGATTGTGTGGTGTGGTGTAAATAAAGAATATAAAACATTGTCTTTACAAGTAGAACTGCAAGTCCCAGCAAGCCTGCCCCGCATGCTGGTACTTGGAGAACCACAAGTACCAGCATGCAGGGCATTAAGGGCCCACTAGTACCTGTAGTTCACCTGTAAAAAAATGTTTAAAAAAAACACAGGACACACACACCGTGACAGTATAAGTTTATTAAACATACATACACACACACACACATGTACACATACTCACCTATGTAACCTGTAGCATCGGTCCACTTGTCCGGTAAAGTATCTATAGGGCACCTGTGAAAAAAAACATACTCACCATCTCCTATGCGAGGTTCTGTCCTCTTCGTTCCAAAGTAGGCATCCCCGGACTTGGCAAAAAAAAAAAACGAAAACGCGATCCACGAACTTAGTACCGTTCTATAGAACGGTACTTCCCGAATGAGAGCTTAGCGGCGGGGTATCACCATGGAAACCCCACTGCTAAGCGTTCATTGGCTGAGAGAGGTCATCTCCCTTCTCTCAGCCAATGAACGGCTCCCTCCATTGTAGTCAATGGTGGGAACCGCAGGGTAAACTTTAATAACCTTGCGGCTCCCACCATTGACTACAATGGAGGGAGCCGTTCATTGGCTGAGAGACGGGAGATGACCTCTCTCAGCCAATGAACGCTTAGCAGCGGGGTTTCCATGGTGATACCCCGCCGCTAAGCTCTCATTCGGGAAGTACCGTTCTATAGAACGGTACTAAGTTCGTGGATCGCGTTTTCGTTTTTTTTTTTGCCAAGTCCGGGGATGCCTACTTTGGAACGAGGAGGACAGAACCTCGCATAGGAGATGGTGAGTATGTTTTTTTTCACAGGTCCCCTATGGATACTTTACCGGACAAGTGGACCAATGCTACAGGTTACATAGGTGAGTATGTGTACATGTGTGTATGTATGTTTAATAAACTTATACTGTCACGGTGTGTGTGTCCTGTGTTTTTTTTAAACATTTTTTTACAGGTGAACTACAGGTACTAGTGGGCCCTTAATGCCCTGCATGCTGGTACTTGTGGTTCTCCAAGTACCAGCATGCGGGGCAGGCTTGCTGGGACTTGCAGTTCTACTTGTAAAGACAATGTTTGATATTCTTTATTTACACCACACCACACAATCAACCCGCCACCAGGGGTGGCGGGGATAGCCCCGGGCTATCAGCCTGGGCCTGGGGTGCCCTGGAGAGGGTGACCCCTTTATTGGGGGGGTCCCCAGCTCTCCAGGGATCCCCAGCCTGGGCTGACTAGCGGTCAGGGCTGATGCTGCGGCTGGGGGGCCCGGTGAAAGGGCTCCCCTGGCTGTGGCATCAGCCCCCCGCTAGAAAAAGTCCAGTGCTGGTTCTGGAACATACAGGGGAACCCTACTAATTTTTTTCCCCTGTATTTCCAGAACCAGGACCGGATCAGAGCCCAGAGCTGGTTGCGCAGAATACGGGGGATCCCTACGTCGTTTGTCCCCCGTATTTTGGCAACCAGCGCTGGTTCTGACTAGCCCGGTGCTGGTTGTGCTTAAGTACAGGGGACCCCTACGTCGTTTGTCCCCTGTATTTAAGCACACCCAGCACTGGGTCACTAATGCCCGGGGCTGGTTGCTCTTTTTGGGGGGGGGGGGGGCACGCCATTTTTTTCTTTTTTTACACAGGTTTTTTTTTTTTTTTTTTACCACAGCACCACAGACGGGTCTCACGGACCCGTCAGTGCTCTGTGTCAATGACACAGATGCAAGTAGCACGGATCTCCTGGTCCGTGTGTGCATCTGTGTCATTGAAATACACAGCAGCACAGACGGGTCTCACTGACCCATCTGTGCTCTGTGTCACTGTCAGTCACACAGATGCATGTAGCACGGATCTCACGAGTCCGTGCTACATGCAAATGAGCACCATAATGCTGAATGGCTGAGAGCCGTGACAGACGGCTCTGCCAGCCAATCAGCACTTTGCCCATTAAAGGCAAAGGCATTTTTTTTTAAATGGCCGCTCGAGGCAAAACCTCGAGATCCGACAGCAGATCTCGAGGTTTTGCCTCGGGAGAGGGATCCAGGGCAGACAGGGAGATCCGAGCTTGGGCTCGGATCGCCCCGGATCCCCGAAGTTCGGGTGGGTTCGGTTCTCAGGGAACCGAACCCGCTCATCCCTAATATATATATACACACCTCCAAGGGATGGCACTCCTGTCTGCAAAAGTCAAAATGCCAGGGTGCTCAGCATCTGTAATAGAACAGTTTTTATATATATATTTACAGTCAGGTGCATAAATATTGGGACATTGACAGAATTTTCATATTTTGGCCTCTATTCACCACCACAATGGCTTTGAAATGAAACAAACAAGATGTGCTTTAACTGCAGACTTTCAGATTTAATTTGAGTGTAATTACATCTAAATCAGGTGAACGGTGTAGGAATTACAATGGTTTCTATATGTGCCTCCCACTTTTTAAGGGGCCAAAAGTAATGGGACAAACTAAACTATCCTAAATCTAACTTTCACTTTTTAATACTTTGTTGCAAATCCTTTGCAGGCAATTACAGCCTGAAGTCTGGAACGCATAGACATCACCAGACGCTGGGTTTCATCCCTGGTGATGCTCTGCCAGGCCACTACTGCAAATGTCTTCAGTTCCTGCTTGTTCTTGGGGCAGTTTCCCTTCAGTTTTGTTTTCATCAAGTGAAATGCATGCTCAATCGGATTCAGGTCAGGGAATTGACTTGGCCATTGCATAACATTCCACTTTTGTGGATGACAGAAGAATTATTTCCCTGGTGAAGAAAAACCCCTTCACAACAGTTGGCCAAATCAAGAACAAGTGAATCAAGTGAACCCCTTGCAGAAACAATTGGTCTGCCTGGGGGAATAATAAGTGTATTGTGCACTTTGGGCAATGTGTACAGGATGGGGACTATCGGATGCTGAACCGTCAGAGCTTGTTTGATTTCACTAGTAATGTGACCTTCTTGAACACCCCTGTCCAGGAGCTCATCTAGATCACGTTTAAAGCCTCCTGTTGGATTATTTTCCAATTTTTTATAGACATTCAGGTCTGATAATTGATCATAAATTTATTTTTTATAATCTGTTTTATTCATAATTGTGATGGATCTAGTGTGTACTTGTATTTGGACTCAAATTTTGTCAATTTATCCATAGTTGTAGTAAGCTCCCATTTGGCTTCCTCAATGACCAATAATATTAGGTCTAGGGAGCACTTGTTGAGAATGGCTACCCATTTCTTACAAAATCCGATGTTATGCCGTCCGATTGTAGGGACATTTTTAATTCGAAATCCCCTTGGAATCTTCTTACATTTAAAATATATATATATATATATATATATATATATATATATATATAACCAATTCAAGAACAATATAATGACCCTATACATGTAGGTCATACTTGCCTACTTTTGAAAAAGCATTTCATGGAGATTGTGAAAGCAGCACCTATTGAGCGTGGCGGTATAGTAGTTGTGTACTGCTACATCTGGGAGGCGTGTCATAAAATTTACTTACTTATGCTGGGCATACACAGCCAGATAAAATGTCTGTCAGACCAACAGACATTTTATCTGGCCGGCTGCCAGCCTCAGATGTCACCGGCATACACTGTGAAAGAAATCTCATAGTGTATAGCTCGACATCCACGCTCCGCCCCCGGGGGAGGAGACGTTTCCCTGTTCCTTCCGTAGGAAGGAACACAGGAAATGTCTGTCTGTCGGCCGCGCTGGGCATACACTGCCCGATGCGGCCGACAGTTACCGGGTAAATATCACATCGGACGGGCATGCTGGACAATCCTGCATGCCCGACCGAGCAATATTTAACCCTCGGTCGTCCGCACACACGCTACAATTATCGGGGTGATCCGCCGATATCAGGCGGATCGCCCCGATAATTGTAGCGTGTATGGCCAGCATTAGTAAGATCTACTTGTTGATAAAATTACACTGATACTTTTCAGAAAAAACATGTAGCCATAGGGGTCACTGTGTATTATACCCAATGTAGGGAAATTATACTAATGATTCCAATTGGAATGTACAGTATATATCTCTGGGTTTTTTGTTATATATAACAGCTTCATAATGGGGGTAAGGTGCAATCAGGGAGATTGCTAGGCTCTTCAGGGAGTCAGGGAGATTGCTACTATGTCAGGGAGTCTCCCTGACAATCAGAAAGAGTATGATATAGGTATAGTATAATACTAAATATCAGTTGATGCCATTACCTGAATCGTAATTATTGTCTTCCAAAATAAGATAAAGGATTATAATAGCGAGAATTTAAGATAGTCATCTCTTTATAAAGGTAACAAACACTTTTGTTCCCTATGTGGACCAGGAAGGGCTTGTTCAGCCTACAAGGAATAATGAGAGTATCCTCTATTCAGTGGCGTATCTATAATGGGTGCCGTGTGTGCGGGGCACCCTGCACCCATATTATTTTAAACTCACCTGTCTGTGGTCCCGCTTCGGGTGTCAGAGCTGCTCAGAACACTGGAAAATGGCCGCCGCAGCCACTTTTCCGGTGTTCTGCACATGCGCAGTAGACTCCGGGCGCACTCTAGTGCACAGAGTCTACTAATGCTCCGGTGGCTGGCCATCCGCGTCAATCGGCTGCCGGCCACCGGTCAGAGAGGAGGGGGCCCCGCACGGGGAGTGCACACAGGCCCCCTCCTCTCTTAAGACGCCCCTGCCTCTATTGCTTATTAGCTGTGTAATGCTCAGTCAGGGGGACTGTCAATCACAATAAGTAGTTGCTGCGAGCAACTACAATAATGTACCTTGACGCATGCGTAGTGCGACTCAGACACATGCGCAGACAGACGATATGTGCTCAACTGTGAAAACATTGGCATAGAGTACAGCTCCGTGTCAGGCCCATAGTTACATAGGTCACAGAACACATAGTTGTTTTTATAGATAATCTAAATGCTAGTTTGCTTATTGATAATCATCAGCCTAGTTGTACTGTAAAATAACTGACATTATATATAGTATATACAGTAAATCTAGTCAAAGCATGATGCTCATTGTCACAATATACCTATGTGTCATTTTCTCTTGCTTCTCATAGAGGTGAATTTCAAAACGGAGCTGACAATCAATAAACTATATGCCTGTAACCTGCGCATTACCAGCCATGAACTCACCCGTGACCTCATGCGTCCTGAGAGCAACTTCTTCAAAAAGGAAGCCGCCCATCTGGACAAACTGGTATCAAATATCTAACCCCTGTCCACCCTGTCTCTGTAACTAAATGGGGCCATTTACATAGCGGAAACGCATGGGATGCTGTCTTTTCTAGGGCACTTGTGCATGGATTAGTGCATTTGTGATGTCTGGGTCATTCACAGCACACTCAGTAACCGCTCAAATGTTTATGGGGCTGTTGTGCATTGCACATACACAGTGCAGAGCACATTTTTATAATGGAGTCCACCTGAAAATTATTATATGGAGCACAGCACTTACTAACATGACAGTATTTACTGACATGCAGGGTTTATGAAGTGGGGATGTTGCCTATAGCAGCCAATCAGATTCTACTTAACATTTATCTAGCAAATTCTAGCAGATAATAGCTAGAATCTGATTAGTTGCTATGGGCAACAGCTCCACTTCAAAGAAATCTGCACTTTAGTAAATATCTCCTTAAGAGTCCAACATCTCTAAAACATCTGCATCCTTCCATTTCTCACATGATAGAAAGCACATTTTGCACATCTGCATACAGTATGTGAGAAAAATCAAGCAACGGAAGAGAACAAAAAGGGACTGTACGATACTTTATATTCCATGTCAATTATTACTAATAAATATTTACCTTAACTTATTTAGTGCTAACATCCTACGCATCATTTTTACAGAGAATATAAACACTAATATTAACTTAGAGTATGTTTTTTGTACAGTTGGTGGAAATTGTATGCACCTATTTATCTATATAGACTAGGGGATCTATTTACTACAATCCGCATATTGAATGCGGATTGTAGTGTGATATTACCGAGTGAATTCGCATTGCGAATTCAGGCAATATCACAGGGATTTACTATAAATCCCTTGCAGGGACAGAACTTGTGATAAAGCTCTGTCCCTGCGGATCCCATCCGCACTCTAGTCGCGGTATTTTCGGAAAAAATACAGCGACTATGAGCCCGTGCATGCGCCGACCCACCGTCGCTGCTACCCCCCACCGACGCTAAGCCCACCCGCGATCGCGGACCCCCGCAACCCCCCCCCTCCCTTCATTACAATTACCTGCATCCTCCTGGCCTCCGGTGATCTTCTCCGGGCTTCCCGATCAGGTGATCTCCCATACTGCACTGAGGCCCGATCACCTGATGACCGGGCCGCAGTGCACTGTGGGAGACCAGCTGACCGTAGAGGAGCCATCACCGGAGGCCCGATCACCGGTCCCTGGATTCAGGTAAGTAAAAAAAAATATTTCAATTTTTTTTTCTTTTTTTTTACAGCAATCAGCTTGCGGTCTGTTTAGACCACATAGCTGATTACTGGTACCGGCTCCCGCCTCTGCTCTCCCCGTTAGAGCAGAGTGGGAGCCCGGTAACCGGGGGAGACCCTGGATAACGCCTCCTCCAGGTGGCGTTATTATCACAGGGCTTCCCCCGGTATTTTTTTACAATTTATTTTTAGTAACTTTGGTCGGAACACATTTCCCATTACAATTATGGGAAATGCGATCTGCTTTACTAAAAATAAGTGATACTCAGGGGTTGGAGCAGAATTTTACTAATTCTACTCCAATTGCCCTGTAATAACTACAGGTGAAACTAAAATAATGTGAAAAGGGTGTGAAAACACCCTTTCTCACTTTATTTTAGTAAAAATAATGTTAATAAATAGAGCCCTAGGACACAGATATCTGTGCATCCACATTACGGTTTAGAAGTTGTGGGTGTGTGAGACTCTGTGGGTACTTTTGTGTATTTGTGTTTCCAGCTGGAAACGCACATGTAGGAAGGAGAAATATCCTCACATCTGAGTCCTGTCTATTATCAATCTCATCCTTTTCATTTTTGCCCAGAAATACAGCATGGTCAAACTACATGTGCCACACAGCTATATATACATTGTCGCAACATCAGGTTAAGCGGTGCCATCTAATAGGGATAAACAGCAGCACTTCTCATGCAGTAGCCAATCAATAGCACACCAGTCCAGTGTCTCTGTACAAGTATATGCAGCTAGTTTTATTTAGCAGTATAAAGCTTGTTCGGCTTTAACTAACATAAAGTTTCCTCTCTCTGGGTGGAAGGACCATCTCACAAACAAAACAGCATTTAGATCAGCATTAACATCAAACAACACTTGTGTCTCTCAGTAGGCCTCCAACCTGTTTCCCCCAGGCAGTGACAGAACCTGGGACGTATATACCTCCTATCAATAACTTCCCCAGTGCCTTTATCACACATCCCCCCTCCAGTTTCGACCTGTGGGGCAGAACATTGGTAGTCCCCAAATAAAAGACACAGGACAAAGCATTTTTGAAGTCAGGGGTCCTCAAAACTGGTTGGGTGCACAAGCTACCTTTAACTCTTGACAAGCCATTTCTGCCTCAGGATTCCACTTTACCATAACTGACTGTTTACTCTTGGTAAGGTCTGTCAGAAGGAATGCAATGGTGGCAGAATTGGGTATAAATCTTCTAAAATACCCTGTGATTCCTAAGACAGCTGTCACCTGCTTCTTATTTAGGGATCGTGGCCAATTTTGTTTTGCCTCAGTTTTATCAAGTTGAGGCTTTATCAGTCCTCTGCCTATGGTGTATATATGACACTTTACATCTTCCATCTCTAAGCAACACTTTTTTGGGTTGGCTGTCAGTCCAGCCTTATGGATGAAGTCCAACACTGCTTGTATCCTGGGTAAGTAAGACTGCTAATCAGGACTATAGATGATTATATTTTATATTTTATCCATCATCCTCAGAAAGATGCTGAGTGCCCAGTGTAATCCAACTGACAACTTCTTGTATTGGAACAGACCTTCCAGTGCAGAAATTGCTGGCTTTTCTTTGCATTGTCTGTCAATGAAAAAGACAATGGGTCCTAAAATGGCGCTAATTGTCATAAAGTTCGCTTACATTAGAATAAGTCAATGGTATCAAAGTCCGTCCAGTTCTGTAATGTAAAAAATCCCTGTTGTAGAAATGTGTTGGACCGGTGTTCTTATAAATCGAAAATTCTTCATTTAATCGTGCATTTCAAAGAAGAAAAGAGAAAAAAATCATAGTGCAACACTGTAATCCAGAAAATACATAGGAATTTATTCAAACATTACACTCACATGGTTTAAAAATTAAAACAGCATATAGCCACAAAAAGTGGTAACTCCAAAATAATGTCTGCTGACAAGAGATTTTTTTCACCGTAATTGATACCCCAAATGTATCAGGTTCTCACCGGTCCCGGGCAGCCAGGGTCCCTGAATGTAATGGAGGATGGTAAATCAAATGGTGATCCAGCAGTACACATAGAAAGGTCCTTTCTCACCATGGGCTTAACATGTTTCGGACGCTCTGGTCCTTCCTCGGAAGCCTAATGGTGAGTCTTCACAATATGGTTTAAATACCCCATAAACCACTCCCCTGGGGTGTATCCATTCAATTTTCCCGCACTTCCGCTAACCGGAAGTGCGTCATCACATGCATCCCGCGAACCGGAAGTGCGTCATCCAAAATGGCCACGGCACTTCCGGTTTCGCGGAGATCCTGCGTTCCATAAACAGGAAGTGAACAATTATGAACACCAACCCAGCATTCAGTTTCCATGGAGACGAGGAGTATAAGTTTCAGGAACGTTGATAGGCAATGTAAAAAAAACTCCGTGGTAACGTCCAAACATAATTCATTAATAGTCCATATAGAAAAGAAGAGAAAGAAAGAATATATCAAATTCAGACAGATTATACTTTTAAAAGCGCATATTTAAAATAAAATTTGGGAAGACAAAATAAAAATTAGCTGATATTAAGCTAATATTTAAAAAAATTAAGATTATAAAAAGCACTTAATTTCAAAATCCCCATTGAGGCCATTAGGTACCAAAGTTTTTAATTTGTATATCCAACGCATCTCGGCTTGTGATAATCTTACACTCAAATCTTTTGACCTCCAAGAAGAAGAAAGTGCTTGTATACCCCAAAAAGTCTTAATACAACATTCATTTAGATTGTGTTTCTTTTTAAAATGCGCTGAAACAGTATGGGTATCCAACCCTTTTCTGATGTTGTATATATGCTCAGAAAGGCGAACTTTCAGGCTCCTACTAGTCTTGCCTATATATACAAGTCCACATTGACATTCAAGAGCATAAATAACATTTTGCGTATAACAGGTTATAAATTCTTTGATGGGATATTTATAGCCATTAATAATAAAATCACAAATTTTCCGGTCCCCTTTTACCGTTCTACACATTAAACAACTTCTGCAGCGATGAAAACCTCTAGAGCGGATACTAATACGTTTTTCATCCTCTAGACTACTCCTTACTAGAGTATCTTTTAAAGAAGGAGCTCTCCTATAAATAAATGTGGGGTAGTCAGGAATTTTGGTACCAATTACTGGATCATTCTTCAAGATAGACCAATTATCTTTAAAAATTCGCTCAACTGCCTTAAATTCAGAATTATATTGGCTAAAGAATGCCCACTCAAATTTATTGTCTTTCTCAGGTTTGTTAACACTTGTCAAAAGGCTCAATCTATCACACGTTTCCACTTTCTTTCTTGCTCGTTCAATGGTCTTAGCGTCATAACCCTTTTTAAGGAAACAATTCGCCATTTCAGTAGTTTGAAAGTCACAGACATCCTGTTCTGTACAATTTCTTTTTACCCTTAAGAATTGGCTGAAAGGAATACCTTCCAGCCAATTCCTATGGTGCTGACTTGATCTTTCAATGTAGCCATTGGAGTCTGTGGGCTTTCTATGATTTTTAGTATATATAGCACCTTCTTTAATATAAATATTTAAATCTAAAAACACAATTTCACTGCTACTTATACTAAAAGTAAACTTAATATTAAAATCATTCATATTTAATTTATCGCAAAAAATGGAGAGTTCATCTTCTGAACCTCTCCAAATAAAAAGAACATCATCTATATATCTCATCCAGGATACCAGGCCCGCCCCCAGTTGTCTATCTTGCCAAATGTTTTGTTCCTCCCAGAATGCCATAAAGAGGTTGGCATAACTGGGGGCGAACCTGGTACCCATAGCCGTCCCGATTTGTTGTAAAAAATATGTTCCATTAAAATAAAAATAATTATTTTTTAAAATGAATAAAATACTTTCCAGTATAAAATTCTTTAAATCGGAAGAATAATCGGTCTGATCTAAAAAATATGATGTAGCTTGTAACCCTTTTTCAGGTTTAATAATGGTATATAAAGTACTAACATCAGCACTGACCAAAAATGAATCCTCTTCCCACTGTAAATTCATTAATTTGTTTAATACATCATTTGTATCTTTCAGGAATGCTCTAGTATTTTTCACTATAGGTTGAAGAAGCGAATCAATAAAAGCGGATAGGTTTGAAGTTATGCTATTAACGCCTGATACTATTGGCCTTCCCGGAGGGTTCAAAGAGTCTTTATGGACCTTCGGCAACATATATATTGTTGGTGTCGATGGACATTTAATATTAATAAAGTCAGATTCTGATTTTGTAATAACCTGTCTCTCAACTCCTTTATTTGTTAATTCTATCAAGGATTGTATTATTTTGTTAGTCGGATCACCTTTCAATTTTTTATATGTATCTCCCATCGTTAGATGTTTTTCAATCAAATCTATATACCACTCCTTCTCCATTAGCACAACTCCCCCCCCCTTTATCCGCAGGTTTGATAACTAATTCTTTATTATTTTTCAAACCCTGTAAAGCTATATATTCTTTCTTTGTTAAATTACACTTAGACTTCTTCCTATAGTTCTGGAGTTTATTAGTTTCCTCACTGACAATTTTATTAAAACATTCTATAAATGGTCCTTTCTGATAGGATGGGTAGAATGTGGATTTAGGTCTAAACATTGACCCACCGAGATCGGTGTTCTCCCTGTTTAGATTTTCATTTTCCTCTTTATTTAAAAAAAACTTTTTAACAGTAAGCTTACGAATATATTTCTGAATATCAACGAAAAGATCAAATGAATCAATTTTCTTTGTTGGGGCATATTTTAAGCCCTTCTTTAAAACTTTTTCTTCGTCAACTGTAAGTGTATGACTACTTATATTAAAAATTTTACTTTCATCCTCATTATACACTATGGTAAGAGGATTCTTAGAATTGCTATTACTTTTATTTTTCAATTTTGAATTTCCTCCTCTCTTCCCTCTTTTTGTTTTTTTCTTTTTCCTGACTATAAATTGGTTTATGTCCATCGTGTTCTCCTCTGGCTCCGCACTAAAAAAGGGGTTTCTGGAATTTCTTCGTGAGTGAGATTTTGAAACCGATTATAGTTCCTCCCAAAGGAGGAATCATCAAATCTGGTTTCTGGACTTCTCCTCCACGACCTTTTTGGATAATATGTCTGATCTCTATATTTAGTATTGGACGGAATCCAAGGGTCTCTCGTTGTTAAATTTTTCTTAAATTTTGAAAATGTCCTGTTATTAGAAAAATTAGATGGTCCTGTATACCTCATTTTATATGGGATCGGCTGTTCTTTCAACGATGTTTTTGGATTCACCTTTCTATTAAGTAATCCCATTTCAGATTTTTGTTCCTCTCTATCTTGCTGGTTCATTCCAACTTCAATATGATCTATTGGGGGATTCTTTAATAGATTCATATCTCTCATATACTTTCTTTGTTTTTTTTCCTTCAATAATCTAGTTTCTTTTTCCATTTTTCTCATAATTTCGGCCTCAGATATTCTGAAGTCCTCTAGATCTTTAAATGGAGTTAATAAAGTTTGTAAATTATTGATTTCTTTTTCAAGCTGATCAAAAACCATTCTTCTATCCTTCAAAATTAATTCCATCAGCTGGAAGGAACAATTATTCAAAATTATATTCCATTCAGCCTTAAACGATTCATTAGCGGAATTAAATGATGGATTTTTAGTAATTTTTAGACCTTTTGGTATCAAATGATCTGCTTGATACCGTTCTAAAGTAATTATCTCCCACCATAACCTGTTTTCTTTGGTCATGGTGGTTTCTAATTTCTTAATTACACTACTCAAATCCTCATCACTGACAGATTCATCATCATTAGAAAAAATGGTTCTAAGGAGTTCCCTCCTATTATCCCTATAAGAGAACATTATTGCAGCACTTGAAATTCTGGTAATACAAAGACAATAGTATAGACAAATTTGAATCCCAAATTGCGCAAAAGACAAAAACAAGCAGCCTATTAGGAACCAAGGAATATTACCAATTCCTCATAAACATAGCATGAAAAAGACAATGGGTCCTAAAATGGCGCTAATTGTCATAAAGTTCGCTTACATTAGAATAAGTCAATGGTATCAAAGTCCGTCCAGTTCTGTAATGTAAAAAATCCCTGTTGTAGAAATGTGTTGGACCGGTGTTCTTATAAATCGAAAATTCTTCATTTAATCGTGCATTTCAAAGAAGAAAAGAGAAAAAAATCATAGTGCAACACTGTAATCCAGAAAATACATAGGAATTTATTCAAACATTACACTCACATGGTTTAAAAATTAAAACAGCATATAGCCACAAAAAGTGGTAACTCCAAAATAATGTCTGCTGACAAGAGATATTTTCACCGTAATTGATACTCCAAATGTATCAGGTTCTCACCGGTCCCGGGCAGCCAGGGTCCCTGAATGTAATGGAGGATGGTAAATCAAATGGTGATCCAGCAGTACACATAGAAAGGTCCTTTATCACCATGGGCTTAACATGTTTCGGACGCTCTGGTCCTTCCTCAGAAGCCTAATGGTGAGTCTTCACAATATGGTTTAAATACCCCATAAACCACTCCCCTGGGGTGTATCCATTCAATTTTCCCGCACTTCCGCTAACCGGAAGTGCGTCATCACATGCATCCCGCGAACCGGAAGTGCGTCATCCAAAATGGCCGCGGCACTTCCGGTTTCGCGGAGATCCTGCGTTCCATAAACAGGAAGTGAACAATTATGAACACCAACCCAGCATTCAGTTTCCATGGAGACGAGGAGTATAAGTTTCAGGAACGTTGATAGGCAATGTAAAAAAAACTCCGTGGTAACGTCCAAACATAATTCATTAATAGTCCATATAGAAAAGAAGAGAAAGAAAGAATATATCAAATTCAGACAGATTATACTTTTAAAAGCGCATATTTAAAATAAAATTTGGGAAGACAAAATAAAAATTAGCTGATATTAAGCTAATATTTAAAAAAATTAAGATTATAAAAAGCACTTAATTTCAAAATCCCCATTGAGGCCATTAGGTACCAAAGTTTTTAATTTGTATATCCAACGCATCTCGGCTTGTGATAATCTTACACTCAAATCTTTTGACCTCCAAGAAGAAGAAAGTGCTTGTATACCCCAAAAAGTCTTAATACAACATTCATTTAGATTGTGTTTCTTTTTAAAATGCGCTGAAACAGTATGGGTATCCAACCCTTTTCTGATGTTGTATATATGCTCAGAAAGGCGAACTTTCAGGCTCCTACTAGTCTTGCCTATATATACAAGTCCACATTGACATTCAAGAGCATAAATAACATTTTGCGTATGACAGGTTATAAATTCTTTGATGGGATATTTATAGCCATTAATAATAAAATCAAAAATTTTCCGGTCCCCTTTTACCGTTCTACACATTAAACAACTTCCGCAGCGATGAAAACCTCTAGAGCGGATACTAATACGTTTTTCATCCTCTAGACTACTCCTTACTAGAGTATCTTTTAAAGAAGGAGCTCTCCTATAAATAAATGTGGGGTAGTCAGGAATTTTGGTACCAATTACTGGATCATTCTTCAAGATAGACCAATTATCTTTAAAAATTCGCTCAACTGCCTTAAATTCAGAATTATATTGGCTAAAGAATGCCCACTCAAATTTATTGTCTTTCTCAGGTTTGTTAACACTTGTCAAAAGGCTCAATCTATCACACATTTCCACTTTCTTTCTTGCTCGTTCAATGGTCTTAGCGTCATAACCCTTTTTAAGGAAACGATTCGCCATTTCAGTAGTTTGAAAGTCACAGACATCCTGTTCTGTACAATTTCTTTTTACCCTTAAGAATTGGCTGAAAGGAATACCTTCCAGCCAATTCCTATGGTGCTGACTTGATCTTTCAATGTAGCCATTGGAGTCTGTGGGCTTTCTATGATTTTTAGTATATATAGCACCTTCTTTAATATAAATATTTAAATCTAAAAACACAATTTCACTGCTACTTATACTAAAAGTAAACTTAATATTAAAATCATTCATATTTAATTTATCGCAAAAAATGGAGAGTTCATCTTCTGAACCTCTCCAAATAAAAAGAACATCGTCTATATATCTCATCCAGGATACCAGGCCCGCCCCCAGTTGTCTATCTTGCCAAATGTTTTGTTCCTCCCAGAATGCCATAAAGAGGTTGGCATAACTGACTACCCCACATTTATTTATAGGAGAGCTCCTTCTTTAAAAGATACTCTAGTAAGGAGTAGTCTAGAGGATGAAAAACGTATTAGTATCCGCTCTAGAGGTTTTCATCGCTGCGGAAGTTGTTTAATGTGTAGAACGGTAAAAGGGGACCGGAAAATTTGTGATTTTATTATTAATGGCTATAAATATCCCATCAAAGAATTTATAACATGTCATACGCAAAATGTTATTTATGCTCTTGAATGTCAATGTGGACTTGTATATATAGGCAAGACTAGTAGGAGCCTGAAAGTTCGCCTTTCTGAGCATATATACAACATCAGAAAAGGGTTGGATACCCATACTGTTTCAGCGCATTTTAAAAAGAAACACAATCTAAATGAATGTTGTATTAAGACTTTTTGGGGTATACAAGCACTTTCTTCTTCTTGGAGGTCAAAAGATTTGAGTGTAAGATTATCACAAGCCGAGATGCGTTGGATATACAAATTAAAAACTTTGGTACCTAATGGCCTCAATGGGGATTTTGAAATTAAGTGCTTTTTATAATCTTAATTTTTTTAAATATTAGCTTAATATCAGCTAATTTTTATTTTGTCTTCCCAAATTTTATTTTAAATATGCGCTTTTAAAAGTATAATCTGTCTGAATTTGATATATTCTTTCTTTCTCTTCTTTTCTATATGGACTATTAATGAATTATGTTTGGACGTTACCACGGAGTTTTTTTTACATTGCCTATCAACGTTCCTGAAACTTATACTCCTCGTCTCCATGGAAACTGAATGCTGGGTTGGTGTTCATAATTGTTCACTTCCTGTTTATGGAATGCAGGATCTCCGCGAAACCGGAAGTGCCGCGGCCATTTTGGATGACGCACTTCCGGTTCGCGGGATGCATGTGATGACGCACTTCCGGTTAGCGGAAGTGCGGGAAAATTGAATGGATACACCCCAGGGGAGTGGTTTATGGGGTATTTAAACCATATTGTGAAGACTCACCATTAGGCTTCTGAGGAAGGACCAGAGCGTCCGAAACATGTTAAGCCCATGGTGAGAAAGGACCTTTCTATGTGTACTGCTGGATCACCATTTGATTTACCATCCTCCATTACATTCAGGGACCCTGGCTGCCCGGGACCGGTGAGAACCTGATACATTTGGAGTATCAATTACGGTGAAAAAATCTCTTGTCAGCAGACATTATTTTGGAGTTACCACTTTTTGTGGCTATATGCTGTTTTAATTTTTAAACCATGTGAGTGTAATGTTTGAATAAATTCCTATGTATTTTCTGGATTACAGTGTTGTACTATGATTTTTTTCTCTTTTCTTCTTTGAAATGCACGATTAAATGAAGAATTTTCGATTTATAAGAACACCGGTCCAACACATTTCTACAACAGGGATTTTTTACATTACAGAACTGGACGGACTTTGATACCATTGACTTATTCTAATGTAAGCGAACTTTATGACAATTAGCGCCATTTTAGGACCCATTGTCTTTTTCATGCTATGTTTATGAGGAATTGGTAATATTCCTTGGTTCCTAATAGGCTGCTTGTTTTTGTCTTTTGCGCAATTTGGGATTCAAATTTGTCTATACTATTGTCATTGTCTGTCAATGACACTTGCCAGCACCCTTTGGTTAAGTCTAGAGTGGCTAAGGAATCAATTTACTAATACTCCACATACTGCTTCACCTGCTAGCTCTGCGAAGCAGGAGCCGGCTACCGCAACGTTTTCTAAGAAACCAGATGACAGAAAGGGTGAACGTTAAGTTCACCCCTCAGCGGTTTCTGCCCCCCTCCTTACCGCCTGCTGTATAGTGAATGCGCATGTGTGCATTCATGTGTATGGCGCGAGTACCCCGGCGGCTGACGTGATGTCAGTCTAGTGTGACCGGCATCTGACATATTGACTGTGGGGCAGAGCCGCCTGGGAGCTTTTCTTTTTTTTTTAACCAACTTTATTCACACACAACAATACAAACATAATAGACTTCTGGGATGCCTAAGTAGAGACAGAAGACATGGGGATTACCGGCAGCCAGGGGAAGCGATGCGGAGCGGGAGATGACTGGAGGCGGTAAGCAATAAACAATGCTTGATAACTTCTGAGGCACTTAGCGCTGCCATAGAAGCCTATGGCAGCACGATAAGGCACCTCAGAATTAATACTTGCAGCAGATTAGACCAGAACATCCATTAGTACATGTGCACCCCTAACTCCTGTTAATAAATTGACCCCTAAGTACCATGCTGTTCCCAACCCCGCAATTAGTTCATCCACATGAGGCATTGGGTAGGCATAAACCTTAGACACACTATTCAGTTTACAACAGTCATTGCAGGCGTTACCCATAGAAGCCTATGAGCTTTTTTCTGCAGAGTGCTGTGAGAGGGATCCAATCGAATCCCTCCCAGCACCCCCAGCGGCGTGCGCATCCTGCTGCGCATGCACAGAAGGACGCTGTAGGGACTTCTGGGTCATAGACCTGGAAGTCCCTCCATCGCAAATGGCCGCTCTTACCGAGAGAGTTGTCCTTTGCGGTGATTGTCATGAATACTGGCGTTACCAATGCCGGTATGCATGCGAAGACCGACGGGATGCACCGCATCCCGAGTGCGATGTGTCATGCATCCCGTACTATGTCTTCTTTAATGACTGTTATTTTGCCAGGTATTTCAGATAACAAATCTTTATTTCTGATGAGAAATTCTTTAGCATCATGCTGTTGACTGGTTGAGAGGGTTAGACCACACAGCTGATCACTAGGGCTGGTTGAGAGGGATTTCAGCATGCAAAGAATGAATATGACATTTAAAACTCTCAGTTAGCTTTGAGTTAGCCCATATATGACGATGTAGGGGTATTCCTAGTGAAGTGGGCAGAATGGAATCTTACCCGCAATCTGCATTCCGCGCAGAGGGGGTGGGGCCTAATGACCCAATTAAATGAATCAGTTATTTGTCCCCTCCCCTATTCAAATATATGCGATTCACGGGATTACCCACACAAGATAACTGTGGTGCACTGAGTGACAAGCATAGTGAGCGATTCCACCAAGACATTTCAGCAATGGAACAAAGATATCAGGGTAGGTGAATCACTACTGTTGGACAGTGACAAGAGATGCCCCAGAAGAGGAGTACAAGCGACAAGCAAAGAGAAAGCACCCCCATGAATAGGCCACTATATTAGATAGTACTTTCGTATGCTGTATGTTTGTTTCATATGCTGTATGTTTGTTTCGTTTAGTGTTCTTATTTGTGATTGATTGAATTAAAATAACTGTTATTTATTTTCTATCAAGAAAATATCATTATTATTATTATTTTAAAATAGCTTTTCACTATGACTATATTACTAATGTACATACAGTATAGTGCAAGTAGTGTAGCTCAAAAAATAGAGATAGTAAAAACATTCTGAAATCAATTTAGTTTTTCTTGACCTCAACTTAGTAATGTATGACTATTTTTAGAAAGGAAACAAATTAAAAGTATTAATTTGTTGTACAGTGTTATTAACATTATTTTTACTAAATAAAGTGAAAAAGGGTGTTTTGACACCCTTTTCACATTATTTTAGTTTCACCTACAGTTACTATAGAGCAATTGGAGTAGAATTCGTAAACTTCTACTCCAACCCCTAAGTATCACTTATTTTTAGTAAGCAAATCGCATTTCCCATAATTGTAATGGGAAATGTGATCTGGCCAAAGTTACTAAAAATAAATTATGAAAAATTACTAGGGAAAGCCCTGTGATAATAACACCACCTGGAGGTGGCGTTATCCAGTGTCTCCCCCGGTTACCAGACTCCCGCTCTGCTCTAACGGGCAGAGCAGAGCCCGGAGCCAGCCCTAGTGATCAGCTGTGTGGTCTAAACAGACCGCAAGCTGATCTCTGCTAAAGAAAAAAGAAAAAAAAAAATAGTAAAAAAAAAACTTACCTGAGTCAAGGGACCGGTGATCGGGGCTCCCGTGTTGTCCTCCCTCCGGTAACCTGGTCTCCCAGCCTGCACTGGTGCCCGGTCGTCAGCTGTTTGAGTCCCAGTGCAGTATGGGATGTTAGCTGACCGGAGCCATGGAGGACACCACCGGAGCACCGATGACTGCAGGTAAGTGTAATTAAGGGAGGGGGGTCACGGGGGGAGGGGGCGGGACTTAGCACCAGGGGCAGGGATTATAGACGGTCGGTGGGGACATGCGTCGGCACTTGTGACGGTATTTTTTGCGAAAATACTGTGATAAGTGTGCGGAGTACAGAGTATTGCAAACTCTGTCCGTGCAAGGGATTTGTAGTAAATCCCTGTGATATTGCCTGACTTCGCAATGCGAATTCAGGGCCTGATTCAAACCCTCTCGTGAGCGATAGCAAGCGGGTCGATGGTGCCCTAGTGCGCATGCGCTCGACGGAGGGAGCTCCGTCGTGCGCATGTGCGAGACCCGTATTGCGACAGCCAAGCTGTCGCTAAGGGTCTCGCACCAAAGGGAGCTTGCTGTCGATAGTGACTGACAGCACGCCCCCTTTGGTGGGCGTGCCGGGGGCGTTGCTGCCCAGACGGAGGCGTTCCCATGGGAACGCCTACCGTCTGGGGACGGCCCCGCTGACATCACTAGTGATCACTAGTGATGTCAGTGGGAGTGCTTTTGGCTCTGCTAGAGCCAAAAGCACTCCAGGGCTTGCGGCAGCGAGACCGTACCGTAGGGTCTCGTCGCAAGTCCGATGGTCACGATGGTCTTGACCATTGCGACCATCTTTTTGGCTGCTCGCATAAGCTGTGGGTGGTCACCCACAGCTATGCGAGCGGCCAGGAGGCCACTCCAATATTAGGTAGGAGGGCCCTGATTCAGAGCGAGCGCTCTGGTCAGAGCGTCCGGCTCTGAATCAGGCCCTCAGTCGGTAATATCACACTACAATCTGCATTACAAATGCGGATTGTAGTAAATAGAGCCTTTAGGGAGCCACAGGTACAGCGATTTCCGGAGGGACTAGGGTGCCTGACAGAGCTACTCTATCCTTCCAAACTGTTAAAATATCTACATCTGTTCTGGTTTTGTTTTCCTGGTACTCCTTATATTTAACCTGACCCACTTTTCCATTCTCTGTAGCCTTTA